>OY728146.1:2082945669-2083688238 GCA_963277665.1 Viscum album
CTTGATCCTCTTAATTAGATTGTGATTTAATTATTTATAATATATAAATCATGATATATATATCATTTATATTCAATATATATTTATTTATAAAAATCTATAAAATATATAAATATGAAATGAAATACCCTGTTCATGGAGATGGTAGGTTGTACGTACACATGAACGTTTTTTCTGTTTTATTATTATATTGAAATAAATAATGTAAATAATATATTTATATAAATATTAAATTATAATTATTATGTAATATATATCATATAATTTCACTAAACCCATATTTAATAAATTCCACGTAAATTGTGAACGAATCACATCGGTTTGAGGTGGTGGTATTCCACAGGTCGACCAACAAAGTAATGGTGTTTATACAAAATGGAAAGAATGAAGGTATGTGTTATATAATAATTAATTAATAATAAATATATCATAAAAGAATATATATATAATATAAAAACATATTATCTATCATAATGGCCATCCATGATATGAGGTAAATGAAAAAATGAACAACATCATTTCATGAGGCGGCAGTTCGTCGTATACATGAATGACAAGTTTGTTGCCCATTAGATTGAAGTGTGTGTAAGTGTAGGTTGAAAACATAATATAAAAAACAAATATGTTAATTTAGGACAATTATTATTATATATAGTCATTGAATAATAATATTTTAGTGGTGGATAATGAAAATAAAACACAAAGGAGCTTAAGGAAGGATGTTACATCTTTTTGGGTAAATCCTCTTGGATTGCACCAATGTGATTCCTTTGTTGGATTTATGCCAAAATTATGTCTTATATGATAATTATAGGTATTTTTTATCTTATGTGAGTATATTTTTTGTAATAAAATGTTTGTGAGAGGTGTTAATAAGGAGGTGTGTGTTCTTTTTTATACTGGAGAAGGAGTGGCACTCTTGTAAATTTTTGAAAAGGGGGTTCCACTAATATTTTTTCCATTTCATGTGGTTAAAATAATGGTCCAAAATCTATTAAAGTTATTATAGAATAGAAATATGGAAATAAAATAGATTTTTTATACGTTTTTAGGTTATTTTGGGCATTAAGTTTAAGTATTATTCTTTTGTTAAGCCAATATTTCTCTTAATCATTGTAATTATTTTGAATCAGTTTCACTAATATTTTTAGTCATTAACTATGTTTAAAATATTTGGATTTTTAAATAATCATGATTACCAATATTTAATCCATTTTTAACAAAAATTACATGTTTTATTATGAATATGTTTTATTTATATAAAAATATTTAAAATGTATTTATTACTTTTCATGTTAATATTTTTAAGGGAAAGTATATAAATATCTCATTTAATTACTTATTATAATAAAATGGTGTTTTATATAAACATCTTGTAGCGTGTAATGCATTCCAAGTCATTGTTTCATGTATTGGAAGTTTATATATGGGTAGAAGATAATGAATTTTTAAATTGTTGTAGCACGAGATGCAAGAAATCAATGAAAATTAATTTATCTGCAAAAAAATCATAAACTTTTTGGGAGTTACATATTTATAAAGATGATATCATTTAATGGGATACAAATGATATAGGTTATCATGTGTTAAGACTCAGAACACTTTTAGACACTTTCTCACTATCTACACCCTTGGTAATTTTCAGTGCATGAGATTATGAGAACACTACCTTTCAGTATGAAATTAACATTTATATATTTCATTGGATGTTCCTATATTAAAATAGTGTGTATTAATATTTAAAAATTAAGATTTTTATTAGTGGATATTATTAGTCATATAATTTTTTGAATTGAGGAACAATATAACAAGCTATGTTCCGTAAAAGTAAGATGTTTTGGGTTCTTCACAAGTGATATTTCATTAATGAATAATATGAAAATGGATTTTTCCGTTTTTCTTTAATGGAAGTTTATATCTAATTACCATTAATGGGAATGAAATATCCTAAATAAATCCATGTCCATTGTGTTTTTAGGTAGGTTCATTTTAATAAATTGAAAGAAAAAGACATCGAGTTTATAGGTTAATGACATCATCATGAAACCTACTTGATTAGTGATATAAAGACAAATGGATTATATTATATTGTAATCATTCATATAATGTTTTATATTATTGAAACATTAATTTGTTCCTCTATGGGAGTAATCACATTTTGTTGAATGAAAATCTTGGACTTTAGGTATCTTCATATAATGCCACTGAGAAAGTGGCCTAGAGGGTCACACACTAAGTATATTTAGATCCTTAGATAAATATTTAATATTATTTAGAATTTAAAATAATTTATATATATTATTCTCATATTTCATTTAATAATTATTAATGTTTCCATGATCACATATTTTTAGTCACTAGTTATTTGAGAGAATATCTAATAAATATTTATTAGTTATTTAGTGAGTATAATGTTCATTTATTTATTTGAGAATAATACCATGATATTTACTTATTAAATAAATATTCATTATTCATTATCTGATAAATTTTTTGAGGAATGGAGGATTGATTTTAAATTTCTAATGAGAAAAAATATGTATTATATATTTTATGAATAAATTTTAAAAAAACTTATTTGTGAAATGAAATTTAATAAATTCTCTAGTTTTGTACAGGTCAGGATATATTAATATTTTTATTATTGATATAGGGTTATATAGGGTTAAGTAAATAATAATAGTGCATGTGATATTACATTTTCTAACCCAAGAACAATTTAATCCCAATTATATTATTTATAACCCTAACGCTAGTCATTTGTGTGTTGTGAAAAATGACATCTAAAGAATCCTATCAATACCTAGAGAGATCCACTCCATGAATACTTTAAATAATAGAGAGTGATCCTCCTCCACCACCCATGTTTATTCCAGACAGATCAGGGATAATATACATAGAAGAGATTCTTTTGGAGATCAAAGATGAATGACACAAGTTTTAGGATCCTCTACACTTGCACTCATAGATTTCAATAGAGTTTCCAAATGGTTCATGGTTCACATATAGATATACTCTCTTGGTAATATAAACATTATTACTATCATGAAATCATGATACAACTTATATATGTTGTTAGAATCATAAAATAAGAAATAATTCGTCATAAGGTAATTCCTCAACTTATTAAATTAATTATAAATCATTATGTGGTCATCCTGTGTTCAGTTTTGGTGTTTTCATGTAAATTAATATTTTATTCAATTATGTTGTTCATTGAGTTATTTATCAATGAATATGTCATATTAATCACCTATTATAAGAAAAATCCATGAAGGGAATGCCCTACTAGAGGTTCCACTATGCTCTGTACCTTTATGTGGTATCTGAGTGGTCATATAAAATGTTATAATTATTAAATGATCATTGATTGATTTATTATTTTATTATTAGTTTTAAATTATGTTTTAATCATTAATTAATATAAATCTTGATATATTCTATTATTCCTATTAATTATCACTAATATAATCAATAAGAGGATTTATTTTGAATAAAGAACATTCAAATAACTCATCTAGAGGTGTTAAGGATTCTGGCTAGCCTGAACATGAGTATATAGAATGTAGCCCATTGGTACACATCATATACCTGTGTTTAATGCACCAAGATGTCTCAAAAATTTAATTCGAATCATTTCCTTTTATTTCATGTGGTGGTTATTTAATACATATCATGTTTATTGATCCATTAATTCTCATGGTTAGATAGACTAGATAGCATGTAACTTGTGTACATGATGTTTAGTCCAATGTTCAAAGAAAAGCTATATGTTTTTACGTGAAACATGTGACTAGTAACCATGTATCTTGGAGACCACATGAATTATAATCCCATTACATTTCATGTTCTCCATTAATTTTTGTATTAGGATGACATGCCTAATCCCTAGGCATGTTTCATAGATAGATGATGGATAATTATACACAATGTGTAGCTGGTTTGTATATGTCATGTATATTACCTAATTATGTTGTATTCACAATTAATTTTTTATACTAGTTAATCCTTATCAACCTATGTTCTATGTTTCATTTATTTGACTCTTACACACCATGGGATGGATTATATATATATATATATATATATATTAAATATTTAATTAATTTCTGTGTAATTTTCAGAATTATATATCATGTATAATTTGAAATACTATGATTTCTCTATGTTCATTAGAACATTACATGATATGAAAATAGAATGTGTTTGTGTGATTTTTTTATAGTATATGCAATGAAATTCTATGGTAATACATGTATACTACATGCCACAAGATTAATGATTATAATAATATCATACACGATAGGTAGTTCAGGCATGTATTCGATGTGTTTCCTCCAAGTTACAAGTTTTCCACTTAGTAATATTTAAATAAATTATTTATTTTATTTAAAATAATGGGGTATGATAATATCAAGAAATTTTGTATGAGAATTAAGATAGAATAATTTTTTACATGATGAATTCAATTAATTGATTCAAGCATGATTTATCTTAAATAAGAACGATCATGAATAAATGATAGTTTACTAAATGTTTAATTCATTTCTTGTATATGGGTGAACATGATATTAGTTTAGACCTTTATATTTGTTTGGTTTCTGATTACTCTATTATTAAATTAAATTGATTTTATATACATCATCTAACCTTTCATTATGTAACGGTCTTCATGCCCATGGTTTCATTTTATGTAAACCACTTAAACCAATCCTTTGGTTTCCCTCACCCATGTGTGAGTAAAATATTATATAATAAATGGATCTCTCAAGTAAGTGGATGTGGTTCTAGTATTGAGATGAGGGGAAATAAATCAGAGAGCTGCATGGGAGGATAGTTGAAACACTGAAACATGAACAAATTAATGGTTCAAGTTTCTTCCCCCTAGGTCAATGGTATGTTTATGATCCATTGGATAAACTAAACATTAAGAAATTCACATGATCATAACACTCTTATTATTTTATATATTTCAAGATTCATGATTAATATCATTATGGATGCTTTTTCATGATCTTATGAATTATTTAATTAATAATAATTCAAGATATACCTAAAATAAATTGGGTAATGTGTTGAATTTATCAAAAACATGAATAATAATTTATGTAAATCAACTAAATATTAACAATAATGTAATAAAGATAAAATGAAAAAATTATAAATAAAGATAAAAATTCATTCAATTTTATATATTATTTTAACATAGCCTTGCACTACTTATGTTAAAATCAATCCATGGTTCAAATTGCTTGACTGGACAAAGTAATGGGTTTTCACTTATCATATAATTAAAACATGAGTTTTGGGTAAATTTATCATAGTTCACATACATTATTTATGGATTAATTAGAACATGTTTTAACAAGAGCCAAGGGTTGAGTAAACCGAAATTAAGGATTTCCGGAATGGGAGTCCATTGAATAGATCAAGGAACTGTAATTTAATGTAATTCGAAAAATTATGCCTACTTAAAACCCTTCAAATAATATGTGAGTCCAATGATTAGTTAATGAGAAGGGAATTATTGATCTTTTACACTTGAATGACCAAGAAAAGTTATACTTGGAAACCATTAGTGAGGTCTATTAGATTTTGATAAAATATTGGGTGATTAATAGATTTAATATTTATTATCTTATTTTATCATATAAAATACTAAAATTATTTTACTTTTAATTATATAAATTAGTATCTTAGTGAATTAAACTATATCATTGTGATCCATACATGAGAAGGATATCCTTCTCACTGAAACTAATTTCCAAGAATGTAAAAGGTTCATGTGCATTATTCTATGCCATAAATTGAAATTATATGTGTCAAAAAGCCCCATTCCTGAATCAACCATCCAATAATCTAGGGAGGAATAATTTTTCCTCTGTGAGAAACATTTGGATGATGGAATGGATGTCTAGTTTTTAAATCCATCTTCATTATCTAATTATATTTTAAAGAAACATGGGGATATTGATGTGTATATCATGATGTTTCACCTTTATAGTCTCTATTAATAACTGAAAAGAAAAGAGACATATGAAATTTCCAATGCACACTTCACATTAAATAATATAGATTTCGTGCCAGATGGGACTCATTTAGTCAAGTTGATTGGCTATATAGAGTGATTATACATATTGGGAATTAAATTCTATTATGATTTATGAACATATCTCATCTTTTCCTCACTACCTAAATAATTCATTAGTTTTATTTTTACTTACTACATGATAAATAATTATAAGAATCTTTTGGGATTTCTTACTCTAATTCACCAAGTTTACATGGTCATGGGGCATGAAAACCCCACAGTCATTATGGTAAATAGGAAAATGAAGATAAAGAAAAAGGGTCCAAAGTCTCATACTAAGTCTAAATATCACAAGCACCATCTATCTAAGAAGAATAATATCTAAATGTATGTGAAGTAAAAATATGTAGTATGATTTACATGTGGCAAGGAAGGACACTGTATAGAGAACTAAACATAGAAGTTATGGGAAGGTAAAGGTGCATTCATTATCGAGTGTAATCATTATATAACTAAAAATTTCGTTTAAATATAGATGTTAATGCTCATATATATATATATATATCAAAATTTGGGAAAAAATTAGATTTCAAAATATTTCAAGATGATATGTGGATCTTCAAGCATCCATGAGAGCATGACCAACTGATTTGGCTATAGGATACTACCACTATCTGTTTCCAACTACAATTATTTAGTTTCAAATGAAGTGATATTTTATTCCAAGTGTTACTAAGAACATCATCTATATTTATTTCATTAACATGGATGGATTTATTTTAGAAAATTTAAATAATGAACTCCTCTTTTATAAATACAACATTTTTATGTTACAGAACAACTAAATAACGATATTTATGTAATGGATTATGAAAACTAAGTATTGTAAATTGATAAAGAATCATGTATAACTGAATAATATATCACCCATATAGGGCATCATGTTCATGGTTAAAAAAATGAGATATTTTGGAGAAATCTATATTAGGATGGTTATTTTATATTCTTTTGAGAAAATACCACTTGAAATATGTCATCCTTGTTTACAAGGAAAAATAAAAAAACTAATATTTGGGGGATAGAGAGAGGGACTGGATTGGAACACAATAAGGTGTGTATAACTTATCTAGTAGAATATATAAGTGGATATTCTTAGTTTATAACTTTTACTAATGAACTGAATCGATATGGATATGTATACTTGGTGGGGTATAAATCTGAGACCTTTTAGAACATTAAAGTTTTCATGAATGAAGTAATTAATCAACTTGGTAAGAATATAAAATGATTTTATTTGATCATGGTGGAGAATATCTTAGCCAATAATTTATAGACATTATACATGAGTTTGGGATTTTATCTCAACTCACTCTACCTTATAAAAAATGGAGTAATAGAATTAGTGGAAGGAGAAATTATACCTTACTATACATAGTAAGGTCAATGATGAGTCATGCAGAAAATCCATTATCCTATTGGGGATATGTATTAAAAATTGTTTCATATACAATAAATTGAGCACCAAATAAAGAGGCACAATAAATTCTCATTGAGTTATGGAGTGTAAAGAAACTCATTTTGTTTAATACATCTGTATTGGTATGTGAGGAATGTTTTAAGGATACCATTGGAAATAAAATATTACACCAACAAAGATAGTGTATATTTATTGGCTATCTAAAAGAAATTAAGAGATATTATCGATAAAACCCCTCAAACAAAAAATCCATTAACATAAGATAATCCATGTTTCTTTAATGGGAGAAAATACTTAGGAAGGATAGGGTGAGTAATATTGACATAAATAAAGTTTATACTCAAGATACCAAAGAGTTAGTATAATAATTGATTCTATTGGTCCCTATAGAAAAAGTTTTTCCTAAAGCACATGTATTGCATTGGAGTATTAGAGTGGTAAGATAATAATAAATATATAGTTTTCTTTTCAATAAAAACGGTGACTCATTATTGATTAATAATAATGAACCTCTCTCAAACAAATTGGAAGTAGAGATATCATAATCTATTAGATGTAAAGTAGCTATTAATTCAAAGATTTATTCCAAGTATTAGAACTCAGTTTGGGTTCTAGTCAATCTTCTATTTTATATAAATTATGTTAGGTTTAAATGGTATTAAATTGAAAACTAGACCTAATAAATAAATAAAATACCCACAAGGAATAACTAGTTTAATGTCTTAGTTATTTGGGGATGGTTTAATTCCTCACTCGTTTTGAATTTTGTAGAGTTTGGTAGGAGGACCAGAAATTGTTTCATTTAATGGAACATTATTCCAATTTTTCATTTAACCCAATAACTTTTTTAGTAATTTTTTAAGGATTTACATGTTTCATGTCTTTTCAGTTGACATTTGGGTTTATTAGAGGCCTAAAGGCCCTATTTTGGTTATGTGTAAGCTAAATCACACTATTAGATTTAACTGTATGTCCTCCAAGTGAAAATTGTGCTCCCACTTTTAGAACTAATCATGGTTTGGTAAACTCTATAATAGGTGGAACACAAAATTTTGTAAACCTCTATAGTTTTTAGAAGATTTATTATCATAATTTACGTATGGGTAGAGAAAATCGTGTGCAAGCCACATGGTTAGTTCTATTTAGGAAGTACCCTTGCACTATAGCATGAAAAGTTAGAGCATGGTAAGGCCTAACCATGCTAGCTAACTATGTGTGGTTTGGCTATTAAATAGAAAGATATTCATGGTTGTCACACAATTTGGAAAATCATGTACACTAACTATGTGGCTCATTAAAGGTGTGAAATGACCTTTGTTCCCCTCTCTACTATTTTATTCCTTCTTTTTCTTTTATCATGCCTTTGTCAAGTACCTCAGTTTGGTTTTTGTCCTTTAATCCTATAGCTAGGGATTGATCCCTCTCTTTTATTTTACCTCTTTTTTTCAAGCTGTTTGTGGGTTTGGATTCATATCAGTAAGTCTCTCCATCCTCTAGCTTCTATTTCTCTTTTCTCTCTACTCATGGAACGCAAAATACATGTGATTCATTTTTCTCTATTTTTTTTTGGGAATTCATCACAAACATTTATTTCTTCCTAATTAGTTAAGGTTAGAGACTCTGATCATATGTTCATAGGTCTACAACTATGAGGTAGGTTCTGAATACTTTTCTTTGTGTTTCTGTGAGTTTTTTGGGGTTGCTGATTTTAGCGCACCATTGTGTTGATCGAGAAAGGACTTATTAAATTAATGGTTTCCTTTTAATTAATTAAATTAATTATATGGGATGTATTTGGTCTTGAAATTACCTAGTTTCTTCATGTGATTCTTTCTTATAGGTTGACGACTACTTCGGTAGATAAGTCGGGTGGGTTGTTTTTTTAATTGAATTATTTTTATTAAATTGATTTGTTTTATTGGAGTTTAATTATTCAATTATTTTATATTTAATTTTTATATAAATATGAAATTATTGTGATGTACTTCGAAGTTCAATGGAACCTGAAAAGATCAATCTAAAGATTGAGATTGTGATAGCTACCTTTTTTGAGGCGATGTGACCATCTGGCTGGGTGTGGACCATTATATATATTTTTTGGGTGATTTGGATCATAGATTGGGAGACTCGGTTATTGGTTGAGTTATAAAGGTTTTAAGGTTACAAGAATTCCTTGGGGTATATGGGATGGCATGGCCATCTGTTTGAACGATGTGTTCGCAGTGTCATGTGGTGCATGAATTGATCTCGATTTCATTCTAATTGGTGGTCTATGCTCACCCGTATTGGAAAATGCACCATTTTGAAGTCATGTGCACATAGTTTGACTTAGATGATAAGGTTTTTTTGAAAATACATATGGGTATAATCCCTTAGTATTTTTGTATTAGGTGAAATTTTGGGGGTGCCTATCAAAGAAATCCATGGGGTGGTGTGAATCTTTCAAATGACAGTGATGAGGTTATCGGATGGGGATAAGGCTTGTTGTTCTTAAGGTCTTTAGAGAAAGACTTGTTGGGGAGGAACATCATCTTCATTACTAGGTACTTCTATTGTTGATCCAATAATGATATTACTTTTAGGATAAATATTTTTATACCTTCAGATACTAGGCTTCGAGCCAATGGGTATATTCAAGAAGGGGTCAAAAGGACAAGATTTGTATTGTCAATCCATGGCTTCACGATGTCGATGACCTGAAAAGGAAATGACCTGTTGGTGGGAACATGGTGTTGGATGAATTATTTAAAGGTGGATCCTGAGGGTTCGCCTTGGACTATATGACATCAGAGGATTCCTTGGGACAAGTGATAAAGGTCCACTTCTCTACAGTTATTTTGGCATTGGAAGTGGTACGTGACTAATTCATAGTGGCATTTGATAATTAGGGATGTTTGTGTTTATTTTATGCATGTTATTATATTTTAGTTATTTTAGTTTATACCTACTAAATAACAAGTGTAGGGTAGGCACACACTAGTGGTAGTCTACTAAGACTCAATCTCCCAACCTACACAGGCCCCTCGAGATTTATGTAGACTTCGTACTTTTTCATTCAGGTAATGTCCCACGTTTAGGTGCTGGATCACAGTGGCTTTTGTCATGAAATAAAAGTCATGGGACTATCGATTCTTGCATCAACTAGAGGTTCCCTTTGTTCTTTCCTTTTAGTTTCAGCATGCTTATATATATATCTATGTGATGTTGTTATCTATTGTAAAAAAATTCAATTTATTATATTTTATGAAAAGTATTGAATTGATTTTTTGTTTAGTTTCTTTAAATTGCATGTTTGTATTTTTTATTTAATTATTCAATTTTTTTTTAGTTATCATTATACTTTTTTTTGTTTTTTCTGCTGCTTCTGTCATCGGTGCATTACTGGACATGTATGTTGGTCATTCAATACACTATTTAATATTTATATATGAATTTATTATATCATATCTAGAGGTTATAGTCTCCCCACAATCACCTCTTACACCCCAACTGCTAGTCGAAAGCATTCAGCATTCAGGGAGGAATGATTAAGGCCTAGTGGCACTCAACCTGAAGCATTGTTTAGGTGGCTAAATAGTTCATGGCACAAAAAATGGTATCAGAGGTGTTTCTTTTACCACATTATTGGTCTTACTATTATTAAAATAGTACACTAGAGATTTGGATGTTGTCAGAATTGGGATTATAGCTTCTATTGGGGTGCCTGTAGCCCCATGCACGGGGGACATACCAAATTTCTAGAGGTAGGAATTGTGGTTATACTTTTCTCGTTTGACATTAGATATGATTTCAATATTTATTGGAATACATTGAGTGCTGATATTATATTTTATGGCATGTGACATGTAATCCTTGGCCTCGTATGGAATGGACGGAGCATTTGACCCATGGCCAAGTATGGAAAGGGGTGTTTGATTGTTTATGTTTATTGATTAAGAGCATAGGATGTTTTAAATGTATATTTTCATGTCGATGTGGTAGAAAATATTTTTAATATGTGATACCTATACGTATATATAGGTCTGGACCTTATAATATTTTGTAGGTATGATGATATGGGGTGATGTTGATCCCTGGGTTGGGTGATGTGGTCGTCAATTTGAGGTGATGTGGTTCATCAGGATGGGTGAGGCCTGAGTCTTATGTGATACATCTCTCTATTAAGGGTGGGTAAGGAGGTTGTTAGGAAGAGATGTCTTGTGACATTGTTGCATTGGGAAAGTTTAAGGGTACTGATATTGAACTTCCTGTTATTTCATTCTCTATCTGTGATATATATATATATATATATTATGGGTTGTGTGAATATGTAATGGTATTATGTGGGTAATTGGAAGGATTCATATGGAGTTTTAGATGGATTGTGATAGGTTGATGCTATCGCATACATAGTTTGAGATCCCTAAGGTTCAAAGAGATCATGAGTCACAGGTTTGGGCTTAGGTTGAATCCCCAGTGTATGTGTGGTAGACACTATATTTTACTTCTTTTGGTTTGTGTGTAGATGATCATCTCAGAGTGAGTCTATTTTGTATCATCCAAGGGTTTTATTAGGGAGCTCAAGGAGAATAGACTTCAATAGTGTATATGACACGGGAGTTCCAATCGCAACACCCATTACTTTTCTAGTTTGAGGAAAAACCATTGGTGGATGAGAATTGGATCAAATCCAAGATTATAATTTTTTTAGAATCTTAAAATGACTCTCATGGTGGAGCGTGAAGCTGGTGACCAACATGCACAAATGACTAGTAAAAAATTATTTGTATGTGTAGGTTCAGGTAGGTATATATAAGGGTCTTTATTGGAAGTACATTGAGTCCACGTTCTTTGAGAACTCATTTCCATAGAGGATTATGGTATAGAGAGATCAGGAGTTCTTGAGCTTACTTTAGGGTGACATGTCTGTTGTGGACTATGTAATTGCATTCACTGAGTTTTATTTATTTGGAACTGGTATGGTGAGAGATGACACCACTATGGTGAGACATTTTGAAAATGGTTTATTGAATACCATTTGGGTGAAATTAAACATATTTAGGTTGTCCTCATTATCCGAAGTGGTGAATTAGGTGCTCATAGATAAGGGAAATTTGATTGAACGTTCACACTCGAGAGAGGTGATGGCTTAAAGTGACTTATGTGGTGATTCATTAGATGGTAGGAACTGTGACTGGGATGAGTTCTAGTGGGGCAGTTAGGCCAAGGACACAAGAATACCACCTTACAGTTGATCATTTGCAATGTTCTTCCATTTTGGATATCCAGTACATATTCAGAATCAATGCATGTTGGATCCAAAGGGGTGTTATAAATGTGTAAAGGTCGATAATCTCAAGAGATTTTGTTTAAAACTTTATTGGGTGGCTATAAGTCATGGATTGGGGAAGAATCAGAGTTCTATGATCAGACCGGGAGTGGTACCAGCTAAAAGTAGCTGAGTTTCAACTACACATGGAGGTCGTGGAAGAGATAGTAGGACCCAACAGTTGGGTTAGTGGCTTGTGTATGGGGCAATGTGACAAGGAGGTGAGGCTTCAAGTAGTCAAACATTAGGTCAGGTGCTTTTTGTGGAGCAGCTAGTGTCATAGAAGGCTAGTGTGATGATGAAGGTCAAAGGTATGTAATTTGCATAGCTGTGTTCTTTTTTTGGAATATCTTATTTAGAGGGATGTCAGATTGGGGTGCATGAGTGGAATAATTTGTACTAATGGAATAACAATACACTTTTTAGTATTTTAGAATCATTTTGGATCCATTATATATATATATATACGAGGTGCACGACACTAGGATTTATATGTGAGCATCATTATATGAATGATTATTGAGATGTGATGGAATTGTGAAAAAATGGAGATGTAGGTTATTTGAGGTGCATTGGAATATAAGCTTCAGTGAAATGAAAAATTGACTGAGGTGTGATGTACTAGGACTTTTGAAGATTTTTTGAGATGTGAGACCTCGAAGGTTCCATTTGCGACATGGGAACCAGAGGGAACTAATTCGGTATAGGATTCTGGTGGGTGTTGGGTGGAAAAGGGTGCACCTGATGAGGTGAAGGATTTATGATGTTTCACGGGAGGACTTTAGTCTTGGGTTGGTCAATGGAACATATATTTTATTTTTGTTTTGGGTCGGGATACGACTGGGGTCAATCACTCAGAAGGTGTGAATCCCCCTTGAGTTAGTTGACCTGTTCCCCTCTCATCAAGTTAGTTCGAGTGAATTTTAATAGGATGGGTATGTTTTGTAAAATTTCTAGGCTTTTTTATAAGTCAAGGATGAGCTATGTTAAGTTGGGGAGATTATAACACCTCAGGTATTTGGATAGGGTAAAATTCCTCACCCGTTTTGATTTTTTTTGTAATTTAATGAGAATACAAACTCTTTTATTATTTAATAAAATTTAATTTTGATTTGACCTTTAACTAAATACCTTTTTTTGTCATGTTTTAAGGATTGAAAAGTTTCATGGGTGTTTGGATGGATTTTAAGTGCGTCAGAGGCTCGAAGGCCCTATTTTGGTTATGTATAGGCTGAGTTGCATAGTTAGATTTAACCATGCAGCCTCCTGGGTCAAGCCATGCACCCTGTTTTTCAATGAGCATGGTTTGTTAAACCATACATGGGGAGGAAAATGTCTATGTGTGATCATCTGTAGTTTTTTTAGAGGTACCTGTATGGTTTGCACACGGTTAGGGAAAATTGTGTGCAAGCTGCATAGTTACTTCCATTTGGGAAGTACCCTTGCACTATAGCATGGACATTTAGTTCACAGTTAGTCCAAAATGTGCATAATAACCATACAGGGCTTGGTCCCTAAGAAAAATCAGATTTATGGTTACTGCATGTTTTGGAAAACTATATGAGATAATCGTGTGGCTCAATAAATGCATGAAATGGTCTTTTTTCTCATCTCTCCTATTTCTTTCTTCCTTTTTCTTTTCTCCTACCTTGGTCACGTATAACAACATGGTATTATATAATTTATTCCTCTATCTAGGGATTAATTCATATCCTTTAAATGAATTCCATTCTTCATGCCATTTGCAGCATTGGATCTGTATCGGTAAGGTTCTCCATCATCTAGCTTTTATTTCTCTTTTCTCTCTCTTCACAAACAGGTAAATTCATGTAAGTTTTTTTCCCTATTATTAGGGTATTCATCTAAAATGTTGATTCATTAAAAATTGTTTCATGTTAGAGGCTATGATTGGATGCGACTATGTCTACAAATATGAGGTAGGTGGTGAATACTTTTCATTGTGTTTTTACAAGTGTTTTTTGGGTGCTGGTTTTAACATTCCATTTTGTTTACCAAGTGAGAACTTCTTAAAATAATGGTTGTATTTCAGTTAATAATTTTTATAATATGGGATGAATTTGGGAATTAACTAACCTATTTTATTCAAGTGAGGTTAGGTTAGAGGTTTTCATCCACTTGGTTAGTTATGCCAGGTGGGTTGTTTTCTTTCAAATTAATTTATTTTTTTAAATTCATTTGTTTTATTGAAATTAATTTATTCAATTCTATCATATTGATTTTTTATATAAATGTGAATTTATTTTGATGTACTACTATGATCCAATGGAATGTGACGGGAACATCCTAGGCATTGAGATGGAGATGGCTAACTATTTTGCGGTGATGTGATTGTCTATCTAGGTATGGCCCATTATATATGTTTTCTAAGAGACGTGGATCATAGGTTAGGAAAATTTTTCATCATTTTAGGTTGAAAGGTCGTCATATTTTGGTCATGGCCTAGGATATATGGGATGGAATGGCCATAGGTTTGAATGACATGGTCACTGGGGCACGAGGTGACGAAATTGGTATGGCATGGCTTCTAATCAGTGATTTTCACTCACCAGTGTTGGCCAGCGATCCATTTGGAGTTGTGTTCACAATGTTTGACTCATATGATGAGGTTTTATGGACTACTAATGTGGGTATAGGCCCCTTGAATTTTCGTATTATGTGAGAGGATGGGGTTGATTTCTGTAGAAATCCATGGTAATGATGAGAGGTTTGAGGGACCCGATTTTTATCATTTGGGAGTACCTCCGAGATGATAGTGACATGGCATGGACAAGAGGTTTCAAGAGGCACATGGTGTTGGGTGACTTATTTGGAGGTGGAACCTGAGGGTTCACCTAGGACTATATAACATCAGGGTATTATTTTTTCCATGGGAAAAAGATTATTTCCTCTATAGTTATTCTAACATTGGCTGAGGTAGGTGATAGATACCTAGTGGATTTTTAGAACCAGAAAACTTTTTTGTTTATTTTATGCATTTGATTTTGTTTTATTTATTTTAGTTTACACCTTCTAAATAAAAATTTTAGTGAAGGAACACTTTGGGGGAGGCCTAATAAGAGTCAATCTCACACTGTACACATGCCTCCCAGGATTTTAGTAGCCTTAACTCTTTTTCATTCAGGTAAAGGCCCATGTTTAGGAGCTGGATCCTAATGGTTGTTTGATATGGGATGGAAGGCAAGGGACGATCAACACTTTCCTCAGCTATAGTTACCCTTTATTGTCTCCTTTTAGTTTCAATGTTCTTATTTTTATGAATGTACTATGGTCATCCATTGGATACCCATTTATTTATTTCATTTTATGAACTTTATTAAATGTATGCTCTATTTAGTTTCAAAAAAAATCATTTTTTTCTTGTTTATTTTGTTCCTCTACTATTGTTTAGTTATTATTTTTTTATTGTCTATTTTTTATACTACTTACACCATGGGTGGGTTACTGGTTGTGTCTTTTGGTCATTATTTTCGCAATTTTATATTTATATAGACTGTGAAAATATCATCACTATAGGGTATACTCTCTCTACTATCACCACTTACACCCTCATTACTAGTCGGTAGCCTTTTCCATTTGGGGAGGCACACTTAAGGTCTAGTGGAACATAGTCCAAAGCATTGTTTAGGTGGAAAAATGCATAGGGGTGCTATAACTAGTGTATATTGGTTTTTAATAATGTCTATGAATTGACTATGATGAAACCTTTTCTCTTTTTTCAGGTTGAGGTCCATAAAAATTATACTTACTATAGTGGCTTACCATGAATTAGACATTTGGAAGATGGATATCAAAATTTATTTCTTTAAAGGGGACCTTTAATAAGATATAAATATGACACAACTAGATGCTTTTGAGACCACTGTTAATGTAAAAAAAATCAATGAAAGTTATAAAGATCCATTTATGGAGTGAAGAAACCATTCAGGACATGGAAAATTACGTTCAATAAATCTATAAATTAATTTTGTTTCATAACTAATAAATCTGAGACATATGTTTATAAGTGTTCTAATGAGAGTGCATTCTTTATCCTAGTAGTATATGTTGGTGAAATATTACTTATTGTAAATTATATAAACATATTATATTTAGTTAAGGACTGGTTAAACAAGTGCTTATCTATGAAGAAGTTCGGTGAAGTAGCCTAAAATCTAGTAAACAATATCACTCATGATATATCCAAGAGGATACATGGACTAAGTAAATGTGTATACATTTACTAGATAATAAATAGATTTAGTATTGAAAAATCCATGGGAGGACTGTTTCTGTTGTCACATTGTATAAATCTTCCCAGTAAAATGTATTCTCTAACATAAGATGAGAGAAATATATTGAGAAATATCTCATACACATCCGTGATATCGTCAATAATGAATTTCATGTTATATACTGCGATTAATATTACATAAGCCTTGGGTATGGTTGGAAATTATCAAGATGATTCATGTGAACAAAATCATTCTATTATTAAGGGTATCCTTAAGTATCTAAGAAGAACTAAGGATATATTATTAATGTATAGTAGATATGATGATTTTATCATTAGGGGTTATACTAATGTTATCTTTTGAACAGATTAGAATGATCATATTTAATAGTCAAAAAATTCCTTCAGTCTCAATGGAGTAGTGTTGAGCTGGAAGAGTTCAAAGAATCTAGTTATTATCGATTCTATATTTGAGTTTGACTATATAGTGTCTTATAAAGTATCCAATGATTTTTTTGTTATGAATATTTTTCCATTATCTTTATGGAGTGAATATCATTAAAGACATTATCACATTATATTATGAAACTATAGTATTAGATCTTGCAATGGATCTAATGTCTCACCAACACACAGAGAACATACTCTATATGTATAATCTTTTGAGGGGTTTTTCTTAGAAGGGTGAAGTTGTGGTGAACAAATTTTCCATGGAATAAAATTTGATGGACCCTTTGAAAAAATCCATATCTTTTTTGAAGCATGAGTATTATGTGAGATCTAGTAGACTAAATGTTGTTAGCAGTTAGCTCTAGTGAAAGTGGGCTTCTGTTGGAGTTCGTACCTTAGAAAAAACTCTAGTTTACTTTATGATTACCTTTATGAATTGTTTTTAACATTAAAAACCCCTACATAACATTTTGATTGTTCATTTTTATGGTGTACTATGTGATGATTTCCTAATAGAAATTATCTCACTAAACGGTCATAAAAGTTTTCCACTATAATGAGAAACATGATGTTCTATGATAGTATTATTAAATATGTGTTATATATTCATATAAAAACATTTAATGGAACACAAATGATAAATGATATGAAAGATATAGACTCATAAGACTTTGTGGGAATTTCTCTTGTTGTATGTATATGATAATTTCTAGTGTAGGATATTATAAGAACATGCACCATGGTAGGAAAACCACATTTATATGTTTCGTTGGATATCCCTATCTATGAAACTGAGTATTAATCCCTATAAATTGATATTATTATTAATGAATATTATTATCCATTTAATTTTATGTCTTGATGAAAAGGGTGATGACATATGTTCATGGTGATGTAAGATACCATGGGTGCATTAGGAGTGACATTACATTAACGAATAATGTGTGAAAGGATTTTTATCTTCCTTATTTAATGGATGTTGATATATTGTGGCAATTAATAGTAATTAAAAACCTAAATAAATCCATTTCCACGTTGTTTTGGGTGTAGGATAATTTTCATAAAGTCAAAGAAAGTGACATCGAGCACATAGGTTGACAACGCAAGAATACAGCAGGTTCGATTATAGATATCTTGATAAAGGACTTATATTACACAATATGTGTTCATATGAGATTTTGGGAAATTTTGATATTAACTTCCTTCTCTGTGGCTCTATTGAAATGTTGTTAAATTTTAACCCTAAAAATTTGGTGGCTCCACCTAATGCCACTGAGAAAGAGGCCTAAAGGGTTACACACTATGTGTGTCAAGAACCTAAATTAAATATAAAAAATTATTTATTATTTAAAATGATTAATAAATATTATTATCATATGTGGATTAATAATTATTCATGTTTTCTTGAATGCATATAGTCAGTCACTAGGTATTCAAGAGAATATTTGTGATATGAATATTTAATAAATAATTATTTCTTATTTAGTGAGTGTAATATTCTTTTATTTATTAGAAAAAAATGCATTAATATTTGATTTTAAATAAAGTTTCATAATTCGAGGGCCGTTTTAGAGGAATGGAGGACTGATTTTAAATGTATGATGACAAATAATATATATTATTTATTTTTTGCCAATTTTTTTAAAAAATTATTAAATAAATAATATTAAATTAATTCGCTAGTTTCACACATGTCAAGATATAATAATATTAGTGTAGATATGGGGTTCTATGGGGATTAAGGAAATAATAATGGAAAATGTGAAATTTTTATTTTCTAGCTCTAGTACTATTTAAACCCAGTTATATTGTTTATAACACAACCACTATACATTTTTGTTCTTTTTACAACAAAATCTAAATAATCCTCTCAAACCCTAGAGCTATCATTTAATGACCCGAACTGTTATAAATAAAATTTCCCTTTTAATTTTATTAAATATATTATTATATAATATGGTTATAGAAAACACATGAAATGATTTTTTGGTTATATCCAGTTGAATTTTAAAGGTCATCTAGTATCATTATCATTCAAAATATAACCATTGAACAATGATCACAATATGAGTATAAATATAGGGTTTTAACAAATCCAATTGACACATACAAAAGAATTAATGGCCTCAACCAGTAGGACCGTACACTATGAATCTCATTTATCAAGGCTTCCAAGGGAGATAGCTTCACTAATATTTTCCTTTGACCAATCCCAAATTGATATCCAAAAACTTGAGTATGTGAGAAACTATTTATATAATAATTTCAAGAACATTGGCATAATGAACCAAACCATGTGTGTCGAACCATCCCATCAAAGTATCACTGGCATACACCTTACGCTTAGGATGTTTGCGGGCATATTAATGGTATAAGTATCAAGACCCTAGAGATATGAGTATTTACATTATTTTTTATTGATCAATGAATGTATTTTCATCCTTTTTTTACTTCATAAATGATTTTTTATACAATAAAAAGCAAATAGTATTGTTGGATAATATTGAAATTCAATTAAGGAACATATTTTGAAAATTTGATGGATTTTTTAGATAAATAAAATTTTATTATTAAATAATTTTCTTGTGAACATAAATGATCATATAATTTGTATGAAGTCAAATGTAGTTTTTATAAGGGTTCAAGAACTCTTATTTGTAAAAAACCCATAATTTCTTAGTAAATTTTGATTACTATTTTAAAATTTAAAATTAAAATAGTTAGAAAATTATTTATATAAAATGAGTATTATTTTTGGAATCATAATGTTGAAATTATCTAAATTTTAATTTTTCGTAATTTTTTCAGACAGTCAAATTTTCTAGTAATAATTAAATACCATATAAATATACTTTGTGTATTATGACATCATAATGATCAAAAATTGTTGTAATACGATCTGTAATTTGTTTCCACGATGAGATTTGTGTTTTAAATTTTAAATTATTTTATTTTATTTTTATTTGATTAATTTTATAATGCCCTTATGAATCCTCTAAAACCATAAATATATTTAAAGGTTTTAAAACCATTTTTTTAAGAGTATGACTCATATACAGATATAAAAGAGTATTATTTTATTATGTTAGGCCATTGGAATTATAAAATAATGATAATATCTTCCATTTGGTAGAAACCAGGGAATGGTTTGTGGTTTTTGTTATTTTATTATATAGAGTCCAAAACCTTAATAGTAAAAAATCCACCTCTTTTCTTATATAAACCCACCCAATCTCTCATTTTACTTCACTAAAACTCCTTTGATCTAATAAATACTCATACATTAACTATCTATAGTCCTTAAAAGTAACCCCTGGTCTCTCAATAACTTTTACCAAGATTTTTAGGCACAAAATCGAGTAAGGGATCTTTTCATTTCTAATATTTATTCAAGTATATTCTTTACCTTATGTATTTTAAAATCATTTAATTATTATGGGATATGTTATTACATATCCCCATTATTTCAAAAAAGATGTTTAAATGATTAGATTTACCTTTCTCTCTCATAAACCCATTTTATAAATTTTTAAGAGAGGTTGTTATGCTACTCAAATTTCACCACGATTTTCCATGCCAAAACAATTGTGTATTGAATGAAATACCCATTTCTTATCCAGGGTACTTACCTTTATAAACTCATTACTCTTTTAATTGAGACATAAATGTATTTATTACATACTCCATTATTTCTATAATAATATAAGAAGATGAATGAATTCATGGTGTATGGTTTATGTGGAAAACATAAGCATGAGAATGAAATAAAAGTGTTGTGTGAACTTGGAATTATATAGAACTCCAATGCATTGGGTAATGTTTAATCTAATGAGATGGAATGCTGGGATAGGGAGTGAACCTGATTAGTTTATGTTAAATTTTTTTCAATGTTGTCTTGGAGATTTATCATTGACATATGTTTATGATGTAGTGTTTTAAGTTGTTGCCACATTTTTAATATTATTATTAATATGTTATATCATGTAACATATTTAATTTTTATGATTACTACTACTTTTATTCCCCATTGATATGCCTATTGTAGAAAAATTATCACCTTATTCCATTTTTATTCCTTTACTATAAGGACACGGCCTTATTACATACATAATCTTGAATTTAGTCAAGAAAACACTTCCTCTTACATTGAAGATATTTTCATGTTTAGAGAATTAGAGAATTAGTACAATACATTCATAACATGACACATTATTACATTCTGGTTACCATAAAATAGTTTCCATTTTTTCAAAATATAAAACATTAAAACTTCATCATTACTCCTTGAAAATTATTCAACATTTAACATGGATTATTTACTTGTCTTAAAAATCCCTTAACCTTTTAAATTCATTTAAAAACTTGGGATGAGCACAAAATCTTTGTAAGGGATGAAAAAAAAAGAGCACATTAGTCCCTAAATATTCGTAACGTATGAAAGCATTTTCCGAAAAATGCTTGTCACCCATATATATATACTTATTTTTTGTAACATGATATTTACACAAGATCCACACAAAACATGAGAACATAAATATAATAATAATGGTATATGAGGGAATTACTTACATTACATTATAACCCTCATAGCTACTTATAATGTTTAACCCTCATGACTACCTTATAATTTGTGTAACCATCACAGGTACAATGGAGTAACCATATGGCCGACCTCCAAAATACACACACCCAATGAATTGGAGGGAAATATAGGTCCCACCATTCATCATAAAAAATTCCCAAGAACCAAAACATAACCATACAACATGATTAATATCATAACGACATTACTTTTGAATTTTGTAAAACATAATTTAAAAATTGGATTTTTAAAGAAAATCCCCTTATAAATATCAAACAATTGAAGAGGCACTTAATAGAGTGGATAGAGTATTATATATATTGTGAATAAACAAAATATAATATAATATAAACCGAACCCATCACACAAACAATTTAAATAGCACATAAATAATGAAGTAGAAGGTTAACCCAAAGAATGCAAATCAGATTAAGAATTCTCATACCTCAGGTTTGTATCAATTAAAAATTGTTTAAACCTCTAATATAATTGTAAATATAGTGTAATTAATATTTTAAAGAAACATTTACATGCTTAAAACATCTTATATTATCATTTAATAACTTCATTTCACCCTTTAATTGTTTGTATTTTTTTTCCTTGCATTGTTTAGGGTGAGTTTATTAAAATATTTTCATGATCGGTTCATGATAAATGTTCTTATCGATTGGAAGGGAAACTCCATAATTGTAATGGAAAGGTATTTAAATATTTCCCGTACCATAATTTATACCATTTATTAATTTTATGTTTTATATGTGTATGATTCATAAGTTAAAATATTAATGATGTTTATTTAGATCATTTCAGTGGTTCTTTGATAATAGTGACATGATTTTGTATTATAAATTAAAACCATGTGAAAAAAATAATTCCAGAACCATGTATGAGACAAAAAAACATATATTATAACATGGTTCAACCATAGAAATTGTTTCATGCCCAGACTTGAAAGAATTAAAGCAAATTGAAATCACATTGTCCATGATGTCTGTAATTCGACACATCACGGACAATGTTTTTAATTCCTTGAAAAATTTGGGGAAAAGAAGAAGATTGATGATGAATTTTCCATGAACATGAGAACATATAGAATATATAAGATTCTGGAGCATTCATGCATCTTGGTTAAGAGGAGGTGAGGAAAGAAGAAGAAAGGAAAATAATTCTTGAAATAAAAGAAAACTTCAGAAATTTCTCACGAAAATTTGGCAGCATAAAGACATCTCTTAAAATTTCATGAAAATATTTTTATGAGAGAAAGGGGATATCTCATCACTCTTAAATAATATGGATAGTAATGGGGGATATGTAATGAAATATCCCAACATAATCCAAAGGTAAAGGAAGACAATAACATAAAATGAAATAAAAGAAATAAAATAAAAGAGGATGTTTACCTCGTGATATCTTCTCCTTGATATCCTTCTTAAGGGTTCAGTTTTGATCTTTTGGTGAGAAAATTAGCTCTAGGACATGGGGAAAAGACTTGGAAAGAGTATTGTCCAGAACTTAGGCATGGTTCAAGGCTTGAGAGTTGTGGGAAGAAGAGGGGAGTGAGGGTGGTATTTATAGTGGAGGAGAGGGGATGGTTTTCATTATTTTAATAATTATTATATTATTTTTTCTCAAGATTATGAATATTCTTAGTTCATGTGACATCAAATAGTAATAATGGCATGTAAGTTCGAACCAAGTGGCCTTGCATCAATTATAATTTCATAAATAGTGAATTTTACTGATAATTTGATTATATGGAATTTAATCGTATTTCGTTATCATCAAAATATAAATAATTTTAGAAAAATCCTAAAAATTTACCCTATCCATTTTTCAGTGTGTAAAATTTTAAAATGAAGTCCATTTTTTGAAAATAATTTTCTAAATATTATTAATTTAATTTTTAAATAAAATCATACAAAATTCAAATATTAACAATTCTAATTCTATAACCACTTCTATATCACGATGAAAAATTAACCAAGATTTTATTATCTTAAATCCTTAATAAAACAATATAATAATTAAATTTACTATTTATTAGTGTCATATCACTATTCATATTACTATTCATAAGGGTATGTTACTATTCAAAAAAACAAGTTGGTTTCACCAGACACCAAATAACATACTAAACACAATTGTAGATGACATTTTTTTGAAATACAAAACATAGAAGTGGAAAATTTATGTTTAAAGGAGAGTTATAAATATATACTAAAAACAATGTTCCATGAATTTCTATTTATTTTTAGAAAAGATTGGGGTGTTACTTTATCCCCACCTTCTAGAAATTGCGTCCTCGCAATTTTATTTTATTATTAAACAACTAAGGGTACTTTTCCCTCATAGCATTTTTAGACTCCCATGTGGCTTCTTCAACCATGTGGTCTCTCCATAAAACCGTTACCTGGTGGATTACCTTATTCCGCAATACCTATTCCTTTCGATCAAAAATCCGAACTAGTTTCTCTTCATAAGAAAGTTTCTCTTCCAGCTGAACTGTTTTTGGGCTCAAGACATGTGATGAATCTATCACATATTTACTCATCATCGAAACATAAAAAACATTGTGTACCAGAGAAACACTCAAAGGTAAAGCTACGGGGTATGAAACTATTCCAACATTCTCCAATATTTTAAAAGGACTGATGAACTTTGGACTTACCTTCAATTTCTTAACGAAATGCATCACACATTTCCAAGGAGAGATTTTATGGAAAGCATGGTCACCTACCTCAAAAGTGAAGTCTTTCCTTATATTATCTCCATAACTTTTCTTGCCTACTCTGATCTGTCTTCTTGTGCAACCAGATAATATTTACTTTCTCATCCACTTCTACTACAAATTCTAGCCCCATCAACTTTCCTTCACCGACTTCATCCCAAAATGCTGGGGTCCGACACCGCTTCCCATACAAGCCCTAAAAGGTGCCATCTGAATACTAGAATGAAAATTGTTATTATAAAAAATCTCAACTAATAAAAGATGTTGATCCCAACTTCCCTGATAGCACATTGAGCAAGCTCGAAACATATCTTCCAATCTCTGAATCATTCGTTCTTATAGCCCATCTGTTTGAGGATGAAAAGCTATACTAAAATTTAACAATGTGTCGAACGACTTATGAAGTCTCTCCCAAAAGTTATATGTGAACCTAGGATCTTGGTCAGATATAATGGAAAGAGAAACTCTATGTAACCTAACAATCTCTTTGAGGTAAAATCGAGAAATCTGATCCAAAGACATTGTATCTCGAATAGAAAAAAAAATGTGTAGATATTGTCAGCTAATTAACAATATCCCAAATTGTATTTTTACCTCGATATGTCTTTGTTAGTCCCACCACAAAGTCCATGGATACATTCTCCCATTTCCATTCTGGCACTGGAAAAGGCTAAACCAACCCCTTCCGTAACATTCTCTCTACATTAACCAGTTGACATGTCAAATATCTCATGGTAAAATCAGTAATATCTCTTTTCATTCCATCCCAACAATAACACTCCCAAATGTCCCTATACATCATAGGACTTCCAGGAGGAACTGAAAATATAGAAGTATGAGCTTCACACAACAAATCATTCTTCAACTGAGAATCACTAGACACACACAACCTTTTTCAAAATCTTAAGATACAATCTTTATCAAGGTCGAATTCTGGTAACTTACCAATTTTAACCAATTATACCTTTTTCTTTATCTCACAGTCTTCCTTCTACACTCACTTAATTCTATCTGACAATAAAGACTGCACTGAAACCTAAAACAAAACAGATGTATTTCCTTCACCAATAACTTCTAAGCTAAAATTCATTAAATCGTTAATCAATGGATCTTGTTCCAAACGTAACATGGTTAATGATTCATGATGTTTCCAACTCAAGGCATCTACCACTTTGTTTTCTTTTCCAGGATGGTAATTGATAGTGCAATCATATTCCTTTATTAGTTCAACCCATCTTCTCTGCCTCATGTTTAATTCTTTCTGAGTGAATATATACTTCAGACTTTTATGGTCAGTATATATTTGACATTTGGTTCTATATAAATGATGCCTACAAATTTTTAAATCAAAAAACCATAGCTTACAATTCCAAGTCATGTGTAGGATAATTTAGCTCGTGATGTTTCAGTTTTCTCAAAACATAAGAAATTACCTGATCATTCTGCATCAAAACACTACCAAGTCCCTTCAATGAAGCATCACTGTATATAAAAAACTCACCATTCCGAGAAGGTAAGGCCAAAACTAAAGCATTCACCAATCTCTTATTCAGTTCTTGAAAACAAATAGCACATTCCTTATTCCAAACAAATTTAACCCCATTCTATGTTAACTTAGTTATCAAGATTGATAACTATGAAAAGTTCTTAACAAACCATCAGTAATAACCTACCAACCCAAGAAAACTACGAATCTCTGTAACATTTGTGGGTCTTGGCCATTCATCAACCACCTTTTTTCTGGAAGCATTAACTATTATTCCATCCTTATTAACAATGTTCCCAAGAAAAGAAATCTGTTGAAACCAAAAATCACACATGATTAATTTTCCATATAGTTTCTTTTATATTAAGGTTTGCAAAACAACCCTTAGATTTTTTTTAAGATCCTCTTTATTTTTATAAAATACTAGAATGTCATCAACAAATAAAACCACAAACTTATCCAATTACTCATGAAATACTCTATTCAAAAGAATCATGAATACAACATGTGGATTTTTTAACCCAAAGGGAATAACAAAAAATTCATAATGCCTATATCAAGTACGAAAGGATGATTTTAGGATGTCATCCTCCTTCACCTTCAACTGATGGTATTTGGATCACAAGTCAATCTTAGAAAAGTACTGAGCTCCCGGGAGCTGATCAAACAAGTCATCGTTATGAGGCAAAGGATAATTTTTTTAATCGTGATGTTATTCAAATTTCTATAATCAATTCAAAGTCTCATGGAACCATATTTATTTTTAACAAACAAAATAGGGGATCCCCATAGTGAAGTGCTAGGATGAATGAATCCTTTATCGAGAAAATCCTGAAACTGATATTTCAATTTGAAGAAGTTCTATTGGAGCCATATGATATGGGGGTTTTGAAATTTTATTAGCATTAGGAACTAAGTCAATTGTGAATTCGACTTGTCGATTAGGTATGGCACTAGGTAACTCATCAGAAAAAAACATCAAGGTATTCATTTACCACTAGCACATCATTAATCTGAATAGTTCCCTTGTTTTCTACAGTAGGAGCAGGATAACTTTCATTTCCATATTTAAATAGTTTCTCATCTTCCTGATATGTTATCAATTTTGTGGGTTCATTCTTGTATACAAACTGAAACTCTTTTTGAAAAACAACTTCTTTATCTCTATAGTCAATCTTAGCATGATAATCATAAATGTAATCCATTCCCAGAATAACATTAAACTAGACTAAGGGTAAAACAACAAGGTTTTCTTGTAAATTCTTTCCATAGACCATGATAGAAAGATTCATATAATTATTCTTTACTATAACATTTCCCACTGGTGTTTTAACAACAATTTTTGGTTTCTTTTTTTTTGAGGTGACATTTCCAATTTACCAGAAAATTTCTTAGAGATGAAGGAATGTATAGACCCCGTATCAAACAAAATTGTAGCAAAATCTGAGTGAACAAACAAATAACTTGATATAACATCATTGGATGGCCTGACATCTGCTGATGTAGGTACAAAGGATATCACTACCCCTTTCTACTTGCATTCTATCTTCTTTGCATCATTCAGATCTCTATTAGGGAAGGCATTTGCATAATGACCCATTTTACCCCATTTCAAACACTTTACAGTCTACTAATCATGATTAGTCTTAGGATCATTTTCATTGCAATATCGGGCCATATGTCTAAACATACCACATTTAAAACACTTCCCAGTTTTTCAAAGACATTCACCAGGGTGTTTCCTACCACACTATTCACAAATTGAAAATTGGATTTTATTACCATCAAATTTATTTGGTTGATTCTTACCCATCATATGCCATCTATACCTCTTATTATCCTTAATTCAAAAATGAACATGATCATCCGAAAACATCTTCTCTACCCTCTCAGCTCATCAAGAAAGTTTCTCATAACTTTTGAATTCACGAGAGGCAAATTCCCTTTGATAACATGGCATCAGTCCTGAGTAAAAGCAGTTGATTTTCCTTTCAAGATCCAAAATAAGATTTGGAGCATTACTCACCAGTCGAGTGAAGTTGGATTCATAAAAAACCACTAAATCTTCCTCCTTCTATTTCAATTCAAGGAATTGATTCTCCATCCTAAGTCACACCACCTTAGGAAAATATTTTTCCAGGAAAATACTTTTAAATTCATCCCATTCTAAGGCATAAAAATCCTCTCAACCCCTGACATTCCTTACCATTGACCACCACTGATCAGCTTCCCCTTAAAAATGTTAAATGGAAAGACTTACCTTTTGATTATCTGAACATCCCAGAATATTGAATATCTTTTCAAGGGATTTGATCCATCCTTCAGCTACTACTAGGTCAGAATATCAATTGAAATAATGAGAGTGTTGTCTAATGAAATGTTCAACTACTATCATTTTCCATTTGGGTAACTCTATTTGTTATATTTCATGTATGACACCACCATTTGTTGTCTGGGTTAGTAGATCCATTACTGTCACAAACTGCTCGGTTCCAATCCCTACCATTCTGGGCTGTATATCTGGAAGGATGTGATTTTGTCGGTTCCTCTCCTCTTCAGCATCTATGTTCCTTATGTGGACAACCATTCTGAACAAACATATCATACATGAAGCAACATGGTATTATTTAAATGCTATAACATTTAAAATTAATCATAAAGCTAAAATCATTTATGGTATTCTATTAACATCACCCTAACTCTTAAATTTATCTAAACCATCCTCTGATAACAACTATAAAGACCATGCCTTATTACATACATAATCTTGAATTTAGCCAAGAAAACACTTCTTATTACATTGAGGATCTTTTCAAATTTAGAGATTAAGAGAATTAAGAAAATACATTCATAACATTACACATTATTACAGATTGGATACCATAAAAACAGTTCCCATTTTTTTCAAAATATAAAACATTAAAACCTAAACATGACTCCTTGACAATTCTTCCACATTTAACAGGCTTCCTTCGTTTTCTTACACATCCATAAACCTGTGAAAATCATTTAAAAAAATGGAATGTGTATAACACCTTAGTAAGGGATGAAAAATAAGGAGAAATCAAATTATTCCATGAATAATCATAACTTATGAAAGAATTTTCAAAAAAACAACATGCTTTTCGCCCATATATAAATACATACACTGTGGAACATGAGATTTAAACAAGATATTAAAGAATTTGTAGAACCATAATCAAATAGTACATTCTCTATTCTTGAATTAGTAACAAGCGTACCTATCAAAACATCATTGTCCAACTCCACCTCATCAGTAGTGATAGCATAATCCCTTCCTGGTTGCCTTGGAGGTTGTTTTTTATTTCCTCCGAAAACCCTTGTCTTAGGGAAATTGTTTTCATAATTCCTATGCTTCTTGAAGTTGTAACACCACACCACTAGATGACCATTGATCTAAACCTTCCTTTACTCTACCACATTAGCAAAAAAATTATATCCCTTCTGCATTTCTTGTCCAGATGACCCATTCCTCTGTATTTGAAGCAATTCATGGTTCTCTTTTGACAATTCCAACGATGATCCTTCCCACAGCTTTTACAAGTGGGATATTCTGGCTTCTTTCCCTCATAGGATTTTTCTTGTCGAACCAGCCATTTTTTTCTCTATTTTTCTCTTCTTATGACCCGTCCCACGAGACCATTAAGAGTGTCCAATCTTGATTTCAACCTTGAGGGGACAATGGAAAATATCCTCATAATTGATGAAGTCTCAGATCGCCAACACCTTTTGTAGACTCATCTTTAGCCCGCTAAATAAGTGGTCCACCTTTATTTTATTTTTCATGAAAAATTCATTGGTGTACCTTGAATTCCGAGTTAGGTTTCCTCCATATGTAATGACTGACTCCTCTTTCTACCTCTTGAGCCCGAGGAACTCTCTTTTCATCATGATACATAGGGTTCGATGAAAATATTTACAAAACAAATCCTCCTGAATTCCTCCCAATCCATGGAATCAATTAACTCTTGGGGATTTGTATTATTGATCAGTATCGACCACTGATTATCTTACCCATAAAAAATATTGACTGCCAATATGACATTCTCTTCATCTGAGCACTAGATAATATATAATATCTTTTCAATGGTGTTAATCCATTGTTCCATGAGGAGGGGATCATATTATCCACTAAACATGGGAGGCCTTTTGTGCATTAAGTATTAAAAGGAAACCTGATTTTTCATTGGAGGTGGAGGATGTTCCACATGATTCAATTTATTATTCATAAATTCAGCCTGGTGTGCAAGTATTATAATGATATTTTGAGCACCCATTACCATCATATCAGGAATATCATTACTGAAATCATTACATTCCCATCCACATTGATTTTTGTCATGTGTTATTACATTTCCCTCTGTCATGTAAGAAAAACAACGTACAATTAGAGGGATTGAATAATTATCTATTGAGTATAAAAAGGAAACTTTGAACAAAAAAGGATAAACATGCAAAGGATAAGTATATCCTAAATTGTTATTCCTTAGTTTTAAATATTGTTTATCCTTGATCTATTTCTTAACATATATTATTATGAGATTTTATCCATTCCCTTAATAATGGTCAGTAATAACTTCATGAATTTACCATAGAATATCTCTCGGAAGTGTCAAACCAAGAGGGAAGAAAGGACGTTTGTCCTGTACCTTGATACCCCAGGTCAGGCCCAAAACTCATTGTCGGATTTTTCACTCCAAGATACATCTGTTCCAGAGCCACCTCTACCTGTTCGTATCCGGACAAGGATGTATTTTCTTGATAAACCACTTACTCTATACTTACCAAAATTTAGGGATGTTTTCATATACTTCTTCTCATCCTTAAGGTTCTTTATAATGTTCTCTATTCCTAATATCCAAAAATAACTATATCATCCTATGATACCAACTATAGTGACCATAACCGTTTATATAGAACATTACATAATTTTAAGCATAGTTAAACATCATATTACAATCCAAGGATTGTAATATCTAGTGTCTTGGAACAATAGGTACATAATTCAACATTATAAAAAAAACTTGTTATTTAAACTCCATAATCATATCCTATGCTCAATTTTTCTCAATCATATTCATGGAGTACTATGGGGAACACATGAACAAAGGGGTGATTTAAAAATCCTAGTAAGTGAATATGCATAAGAAAAAAGAATTGGCACTTGGGATAGAAGGCATGAAATAATGATTTAAAAAGTCATGTAACATATTGAATCATAACATATAAACATTCAATCTTATGAACATGGAGTTATAATAATGTTTAAGAAACATAATATGTGACTTTAGTATGATTCAAGGCTAACCATCATGATTGTTTCACATAGTAGCACAAGCTAAGGATAACCGCCAAGACCGCCATACAAAACATCTCAGGATACATAACATTACCCAATGCATTGGAGTGACATCTAGGAACAATCATATTAAATTTTCATGAATATGTATTCTACATAAATAATCATACATAATCAATCTTACATAAACATAAGGGTAACCCATGTAAATAATTGGGTACCACAATCATGTCATAAAGAAAAACAAATGGTCGTATCATAAAAGTATCCATGAAATAATGGAACTAAAATATACCAGAACATTCATAAGTGAAAATTAGAATGTATCACAGTAATTTATGTCAAGTATAAGTGACCACATTTAACAAAATTATTCAATAATTTTTTTCATAGAAACATTTTCGAGTGGTTTTAAAGAAAATACTATAGATCCTCTAAAATAAAATAGGGAACAATACTTTATAGAAATCCAGAAGTGAAACAAGAAGGTTTTCACAATATAAGAATACTTTTATCAAGAAGATATTGGATTAAAAAATAAGATATAGTTCACTTGAAATTGAGTAAGAATTTGGGAAGTTCCCTATAAGAATTTTTCTTATCGAGAAGTATTGAGGAAGGAATCACTTAAAACATGTATATCCCCAAAATAGAATGATAAATATAACATGATACATGAGTTTGGAACATTGAAATAGCATTTATAAGTTGAAAATAGGAAGAATATATAACATCATTTTGTAAAAAATAAATTTAAAGAAACTCGAAAGAATAAAGGAGGTTTGGGTTGAATCCTTTACAGTATATCGACATGGTATCATGTGTACTTAAGAGGGATTAATGAGAGTGGAAGGGGTTTCTCATAATTTAAAAATCATGAGTACATTATTGAGGAGGTGTGTAAACATACTTCATAACTAGGAATTACACATAAATGGGCATAACATATAAGAAAATCTTGAATAAAAGTGAAATAGAGGGGATCCCATACCTTAAGTATAATGGTGTTCTCCACTTGATATCAATGAAATTAACTGTAAAATTAGGTTCATTAATCAGTAATTAAAAACCTATTATATATTTTGAATATTTACTATAATCATTTTATGTTCATTTATAACCATTATGATTGGTAATGATTTTCAATTTTATGGTTCGGGTCTATTTTCTTCCTTGGTTTTAATGATCGGTTTACTTATTTTCATGAATGGATAAATATGTAAGTTGAAAGTGGTTGTCTAGAATTAATATTATATGAAATTAGTGAACATCCTAGAGATTAAATGGTTGTAAACTTAATTTTTTTACAAGGATTTAAGTCTAATCATTATATAAAAAATTACTTATTACCTTTTGGATTAATTGGTTGTTTTTGGCCACAAGGAACATGATTTGTTTTATAAATCAAAAACATGTGTAATAAAGGATTATAGAACCATATATGATACATAATACATATATTATGGTCGGGTGAAACCATGAAAATGTTTTCATGACCATCATTGAATATGGTAATGGAAATTGAAAACCCATCATCCATGAATGTGGTAATTTAACACATCTCGGATAGTGTCTTTACTAAGAAAATAAAATAAGGGTAAATAAGATATGATAATAACTTATTCCATTGTCATACGAACATTCCAGTACATATAAGGTATTGAATGTTTCATAACATTTGAATTAGGAGTGGTAAGGATATAAAAGTAACCTAAAGAACTTCACAATAAAGTAAAAGAATTGAAAAAAGGATTTTACCTCTTGAATAAACCTTCCTTGAGAGCCTCTTATGGGGAGATGATTTAGTATTTTTAAGAGAACAAACTATGTTGGACATGGGGAGGAAGATTGAGGAGATATTTGGGCATAATTTAGGGAAGGCACAAGTCTTGAAAGAAGTTAAGAGAAGAGGGTGGAAGAGGTGGTATTTATAGTGGAGGGGCGGAGGGTTTTTATAATATTTAATTCCATAGTTTATTATTTTCCCTAAAGACAATCAATAGTGATGTTTCTATGAAAACAAACAGTGTTGTGTGTATGTGAGTTATAGATAATGGCCATACATCATCTATACATAATCATATGACAGCATAATTCATGTCTTTATTATTATATTTTATTATTAACCAAAAATTTATGAATTTCAGAAAAATCCCAAAAATTCACCCTAACCATTTTTCAACATGTAGAAAGCAAAAATGATCACATTTTTTCAAAAAAAATCTAAATATGATTAATTTAATGTTTAATTAAAAAACCAATTATAAAACATATATTTAATTATTCCAAAATATAGGTACATCATGCATTCACTTACATGTTATTTATATAATATCATAGGTAAGGTATTATTAATTAGGGTATATCACTATTTATAACAATAATAGTACTATTCATAATGGTATATTACTATTCACCAAAAATTATGTTTTCTCTATCAGACTCCAAACATCTTAATGATCGTAAACGTGTATGTCATATTTACAAAATTCAAATCATATAAATGAAAAAATTATGTTTAAAGGTCACTTAGTACTTAGTAGTTCATTGTGTTGTGATTTCATGTGATTATATGACATAATTATAAGAAGTAAATTTCCATTGAAAACATTGGGTCGTTTCATGCTTAAATATTATATATGAATTGTATTTTATTTTTTATCACTATAAATTTATAGTGATAATATAAAATATTCTAAATAAGAGGTTAAACCTTGAAAGGAGTGGTCTCTCATGACAAGGACAAACATTATAAAAAAATTAATGTGTATTGTTTTCTCTCCTTTTTTCATATAGGTGTGGAATAAATTTTAAAGAGTGTATTAAGAATTTAACTAGTCATTGAGATTTAATTAAAATTTAATAATTTTAAAAAATAATTATTATTATTCACCCCCATTGGTATATTAATAGATCTGGGATTTATAAAAAATAATTGATTTTGGTGTGTGTAAGATAAAACTTTTCATGGGTTAGTTTCCAGTAATGATACATATAGAAGAGGCCTTATGGATTCAAACTTGTATTTTAGTTCAAAGATCGGGGCACATGGTTTGTACAACCAAGTGATTCCTTGGTTCGGTTTGTAGGTTTTCACACATAAGTTCAGGTCATTTAAAAGACTCATTGGACTGGTGATTCATTGGTTTAGTGGAAAGAATCCCAGAGGGGAGGGCTAGTTAATTATATGGGTGCATGCATTCTTGGTGCAGTTATGTGTTATGGTGTGAGTAATTTAAACTATCTATGTATATCATGATCAATAGTTTTTATGTTTCTCTAATACTTTATATAAAATTTTATTTACTAGTTTTTATGATTCTCTCATAGTTTATATAAAAGTTTATCTAACTAGTTTTGTTTAAGTGTCATGTGTCAGAATTCTCAAATTTTTTACCTATTGGGTTATATATTCACCCACTACCTCTAAAAAATAGGCCTTAGTGGTAGTGTATTAGCGTTGGTTTAGTAAACCGTCGCTTATTTTATAAAGAAGGGTTTTATGGTGGTTTTCAATAAATTTCCTCTAAATCTGTTTTTTTACAGTTCCAACGCCCCCCCATTCTCCCATTGACCTCCACGACCTCCGAAGACCTAGCTCACTGCCCACAACGTGCCTCGCTAGTCTTGACCAATGCTCTCCACCCTTCAGTGCACCTCACCTCCCCTAAGTGTGCCTCACCGGTCTTGACCCATGCTCACCTCCCCTCAATGCGCCTCGCTACCCCTCAATGCACCTCACCGACCCTATTGGTAATCTGATTTTTGACTTGTTTATTTCTATGATATTATTATGATTATTCAACATTTTTCAACTGAGGTTTTGGGTAGGATCATACTGAATCTACTTGTATTCTTATCTGCTATATATATCCTCTTTATATAGGTCTGTGAGAAGGATTTAGTGATTGGTTTAGGTGTTACTAGAACATGACATGGATCTTGTTGGTGTTTGAAGAGTCTTTTTCATAGAAGTTGTTTCATGGTATTTCATTTTTTGATGTTCATTTATGTATGGAATTACAAACATCATGGAATTGATTTATTTATATTATATGGAGTATATTTTTGGTTTATTATATTATAATCCTAGGATATATAAGGTTAATACCTACCATATGTGTGGTTTACACCCTTCATTCTTGTTGCCATGTTGTTCCCAATTAGAAGTGGGATTCATGGGTAACACTTGTATTTACTCTCAATACAAGAGCAGTTCTAATGGGGGTAGATTGTGACATAATCCAGAAAGTGGGGAATCATAACACAAATAGTGGCCCCCTAAAATCCAAATAAATCAAAAGGTTTTGATGAATTATGGGTGGGGAAAGAAAAATCAAGTTCCTATTATGAGATAATTTGAATTATAGTACGAGTGTAACATAGTTATTCCCTCAATAATGAACCTCACAATGGGATATCATAGAATGCGTGATAGCTCTATAGTATCTGAATAATCATCGGGAATAATATAAATCATATAAGGCCTTTGAATATATTGTCATTATTACATATGAATAATAGGGATGAGTCCATGTCATTGGGTTTCGTTACACATGTCCCACTCCCCATATTTTGTTCTCATCCCTTGGGGATAATAATTATACATACACATTGTATCACATCACCATCAGGATAAACAATAAATAATCACATAGCATCACTCCCCCCAACGTATTTATCATGTATAATGTCCCATGCAACTAATGCATCTTAATGTATGTTTCTCAAATCTTTATCATCCAAGGCCCAACTCACTATCCATAATAATCATGTGTAAAATGTCTCCGTGTCCTTTTTCATAGCACATAATTTCACATACCAACTCTCAAGGCAGTTAATTCTAAATGGTTAACTAATCAACTTACCCTCTATAGCTCATCTCATCAGATCACAAAAGACAACACCTGATATATTACCATATTTTCACTCACCTATAAGTTTATTTCATATCCCTTAAGACTTGTTCATATTATTTCCACACCGTAATCCCATTAGGTGAGTCATTTATAAGTTTTAAACCCATTAGTTCACTTTTCTGGGTTTTCCTGTGCCTCAAGAGGCATCACATAATTTACCTCAATCCAATATTACAAATCACCTTGGAGGTAAAACCATTTTTCAAGGTCTAAGTCTTATCTACTCTTTCACTCTCAACCAAAAAGGTGATCCCACCGTCAAATAATAATTCATTAATAATACTATTAGTAAAATTTTAATCAATAATAAAAGTGACCATCCAATGTCCCTCAAATTTTATCTCATGCTAATACACTCATTTAGAGTCCCTCACACAAACTAGAAATTTTATTCACAAGGAAACATGATCGTATAATGATCATAAAATAATCCCACCACGTATGGAATGTAAATTTCCTTCATAATAGCCTCTAAATATTTTATCACACAATTAAAAACCCTTTTAGTCCACATTTATGTCTCCCTAACTCGACTAACAACATTTATATACCAAAAAAAATAGAAAACAAATACTGCATGGAGAAAAAATTTAACTATCACCAACTTATTATCATTATAAGTTAGGCCCTAAAGTATAGTCATTTTTTTATCCTCAATAAATAGATATTTCAAAACCTATCAAAAGACCAATGTTATAGATTTGGTATGATGATCCATTAAAAAAGAAGTTTACAATGATTGACATTTTAATGAGGTTATCCTACCATCTAGGAGTCCAAATCAATTAATGACTCATCAATATTACATTGAACAAGAATTTAGAAATATAATGAATTGGTGTAAAGAAACATTCCCAAATGAATCACCTCTATTATTTTCTAGTCATCTAAGTGGAAAAATAAATGAGTTTTTAAAAAACCAAAGTAAAATATAAAAAAATCCCATGCATGGAAGTGGTGTTTGGAGAAATTGGACCCCCTCCCGGACTATAGTGGATCACCAAGGATGTTCTATGATCCACCCCAGAGCTCCACATTATGTTTCAACACCCATTGATTTTCCATGATCCACCCCAGATCAGAAAATTTTAATCACACGCAGGGTCGCAACATGTTTCTACCCATAACACTTCACCATGATACCCCACATGTTCTAATATTCTCAACCCCATACCATACCCAACTCTTTGAATCCTAATTCGATGCCACCAATTACAAACAAAGTAGACAAAAATTATTAATATACACAATATTTAATACTACCCCTGTTGTATATTTTTTGGGGATAGATTATTTTATATGAATTCTGTTAGACTATGGATTTAATAGGTTTTTCCACTTTCTATAATTGAAACAAAATTAAATAGATATTGAAATGGAATATTGAAATCAAAACTTTTTAGTGTAATTTCAGGATCTATTTTAGGAAATTTAATATACATGATTTAATTTATCATTGGAATTTCATGTTTCCTTTGAGTCTGTAAAAACAAATACCTTGCTTATAAGCCTTGAATTTATCTACCCTAGCCATGACTCCTTTCACCTGTTGATTCATGTCATGTTCTACATCTTGGTTCCCCATGTATTTTCTAAATTAGTGAGTCATATTTAAGGTAAGAGTTTGTTTCCATTTAATATTACTAAATTTTATTCGGTTATTATATTATTTATCAAGCCCTTACTTTGGTGATATCAAATTTATGACATTGTCTATTTGTCCATATATTTTGGTGTAGCTGGACATACAAAAAACTAAGGGGATGAGATCCTTGTTCTCATCTTCTTTTATGGATCTTTTTAATTTTCATGCTTTTTTTTCTAGTGGGTGGGTTTATTTTGTACCATATGTATTTATATAGTAAAACATAATTTAACATATTTATATATTTTTTCAACTAGTATATATGAATCTTGTTCCCTATTTAGTAATACTAATGTGTTTTAATTATTATCTAATATTGTGTAGGCACATTGTGATATAAATGGATAAATGCTAGATTACATTACTGAGGAACACACCTCTATATGTTAAGGGTTTGAATGGGTTTTTAGAGTTTTCAATTTCCAATTGATCCGTTGAAGAGAGAATAAGATGTCGATGTCATAAATGTAAATTTAGAATATGGTTGAAGAGAGCTGAAGTTTATGAACATTTAATATTGAATAAATTCCCTGGTCAATATTTGGGTTGGATTTGGAACGGAGAATTGAACGTTACAGAAATGTTGAGCACAGATGTCAATCCATAGAATGACCTCCCAAATTCATCGACAATGGAAAATGAAATGAAAAACTTTATAAATGATGCATTCGGCACTGCAAAAGACTACCATCAATATCAAAACATGTTAGAACAACCATATGAGGGTGATACAAATTGAAATGTGACAAGTGATGATATTGAGACTATATGATAGCCACATCAAGATTTTAACATATCGATGGATTATACTCTTGATTCTATGGAGACTAATGTAAGAGAAAACTTCACAGAGGAGAATATGTTTCATGATTTAGTTGACGATTGAAGTCAAGAGTTGTATAGTGGATGTTTGAAATATTCAAAACATTCTTTTATGCTGAATTTGTACCATATCAAATTTCTATGTGAAATTACAAATAATGAAATGTCCATGATATTGGAAATGTTGTGTGATGAATTTCCTAAAGAAAACATTCCAGAGTATTTTTATTATATGAAAAAAGTTTTTAATTGGATGGGTATGAAATATACAAAAATAGATGTGTGTCCCAATTATTGTATGTTTTATTGGTGAGAGGATTCAAGTAGATAGGATTGTAAAAAAATTTCTTCTTCAATATTGCAATAAATGGGTGTTGTTGGAAGTCTTAATCAACATACTTTCATAATGATGAAGAAAAGGAACACGCCTACAAATTTTTTGCATTAATTTTCTTTTAAATCCTCGATTATAAAGATTATTCATGTCATCAAAAATAATCGAACACATGAAGTGGAATTCTATAGATAATAACAATGATGGGTTAATGGGGAATCCATGAGATTCACAATCGTGGAAGAAATTTGATTCATTACATAAAAATTTCTCATCTGATCCTAGGAATGTTCGATTTGGATTGGCTACTGATAGATTCAACCCATTTGGGACTTTAAGTAAAAATTAAAGCATTTGGATAGTTGTTTTTATCCCATACAATATGTCTCTATGGATGTGTATGAAAAAATGTCTTTTATCATTTTGATAATTATTCATAGAAAAAAATTCCTTGAAATGATATTGATGTATAATTTTAGCCTTTAATTGAAGAATTACAGGAGTTTTGGAGCAAAGATGTTGAGACATTTAATGATTATTCTAAAACAATTTTCCAAATGCATGTTGTTTTAATGAGTACCATTAATGAATTCCATGTGCTTGAGAATTTATCTTGTTGGAACACTTAAACTAGTTTAGATTTTCCTATTTGTAACTTTGATTTTGAGCCCAAATGGATACCTCATAGTAGAAACTGGTGTTTCTTATGCCATCGAAGATTTCTCAATAAATTTTATAGATTTTAGATAAACGGGTCAAAATTTAACAGTTTCATTTATCATAGACCCCCTCCAAAGTTGTTAACTAGTTTTGAAATAATGAAACAACGTGGAAACGTTAAAACGGAATTTTGGAAGGTTCGTCATTTGAATGATAGCAGAAAATGGGTTCGAAGTGCAGAATTAAGTGAAATTAGAACTCAATAATGGAAGAAAAAAAGTATATACTTCAAACTTCTTTATTGAAATTTTAATTTTTTGCGGAATAATCTTGATGTGATGCATATTTAGAATAAGGTTTGTGAAAATTTTATTTTCGCATTGCTTAATGAGCATGGAATTTCTAAGGATCATCACAGTGCATGGAAATACTTAATATAAATGAACATAAAACGTGATCTATGGATATATGCGAATGAATAGTATGATGTGATAATTTATTCAATGAAAAATAGTGATAATGACACATTCCTTCAAATTTTAAAGCATGTGAAGGTACCTGATGGGTATTCAAGTAACATCTCGAGGTGAATTTACTTGAAGAATCATAAGTTGCATGGATTGAAAAGTTATGATTCACATATTTTTTTATAGTAGTTACTACCATTGGCTTTGAATACATTATTACCTGAAAAAGTTTCTGTTATTGTACTCTAATTCTACATATTTTTCAGACAATAATGTGAGAAATTTCTACATTCATTTTAGTTTGAAAACCTTCTAGATAAGATTGTATTGACACTTTGTGCAATGAAGATGATCTTTCCTCCATAATTTTTTACTATTATGATTCATTTAATTGTGCATTTGGTTGAGGATGTTAAATTGAGAGGCCCCGTTCATTATTGATGGATGTATTCAATTGAGAGGTCTTTATTTATATTTTTTTAGTTAAGTAAAGAATTTGTGGCACTTAATTAATGGCCTAATTCTGTTTGTTTATTTTATTTCACAGATATGTTTGGTATTTGAAATCATACTTGAGAAATAAAGCTCAACCCGAAGGCTCTATTGTTGAATGCTATTTGGCTAAAGAGTGTCTAAACTTTTGTTCTATATACTTTGATGATATTGAGAAAGATTTAATAGATTTGGACTTGTTGACAACACATCGAATCAATCTCAAATACATGATAAATCAAATATATTTCTTGCTATTGGATGATCAGTTGTGAGGACCTCAAATGTGACACTAACAGAAATGAAATTATTACAGGCACATAGATATGTGCTGCTAAATAGTGAAATTTTAGGTCCATTTATTACAGATTTGACTATACAAATGAAGAGATGAATGATAGGACAAACATAAAATGAGAAATATATAATGAAAGTTGTTAATAAAGATCTTGTAGAATTTTTTTCATGATGTGTAAGTTCATAAATATTTCAATAAATATGAATATTAGGTTGATCAGAGTTGTCTAAAGATTTGATGTTTCTTGATCAAGGTCCTCTAAAAAAAGTAAGAATGTTCAACGCTTACAACATGAATGGATTTAGATTCCGTACAGTCGATCGAGAAGTGGTTTTGAAAAAACATAATAGTAGTATATTTACATTTACTGAAGTGACATAATTTTTAAATCAAATTGATATTATTGAATTAAACTACCATGTAAATTTTTCAGTTGTTTTATTCAAGTGCAATTGGGTCGTTATTATTAGAGGTGGTAAAAGTGATTCCTTACAATATACTTTTGCGAACTTCTCTCGCTTGATTGATATTGGTAATCATGAACTACATGATCCATATATCTTATAATCATAAGAAAAATTGGAATATTATGTGAATTATGTTGTGGATTATGTATGGAGTGTATTTTCTTGCATAATACAAATATATTTGTATGATATGGGTGATGAAGTGGAAGATTTGACCTCTGAAATTGAATCTCATCAACAGCAAGAAGTGGAATTATTTTTCCATCATGATATTAAAATCATTATTCTATCAAGGATGAATTAAGTGGATGAAGTAATGCAGCAAAAAACCGACATGATTGAAGGGTAAAATGATTGTCTGTACAGTTGCACATTTATTTTCACATTCACTTATTTCATTTTTACAGTCATTCATTATCATTGTTATGTATATTTTGTTTTTTAGTACTGTGTATCTATTATCATCTTTATTTTTTTTGAAATTTTTTTTGAAATATATTTTCTAAACATAATTTTATTTGATTAAATGACAGGAATGCCAAGGAGGAAGTGATATATTGTTTCATCGACCACTGTGACAGATGATGATCCATCAGTCTCCCTCCCTACGACTTCTAAGCCACCATCCACTCACCCCCTACACCATCTCCCCCTACACCATCTCTCACACCCTTTGTGAGTGTCCCTTTAGAAGCTCAGTCATCGACTCCCCCTTCATAAGACTTAGTAGTGGGGGAGGTGCACCAGTTCTAGTTCTTCACGAGCATACTGGAGGGTGATAGTTATAGGTAAAAATATTAATATGAATATATTTATTACACTTTTTTATACTAACTATTTTTTTTCATTAAATTTGAAAACAATGCATGTTTGTATAAAAATATAAAATGTTTAGATGTATGGAATATGACCGGAGAGAAGATCATTATCCCATTTGATTCATATTGGGTACGCACGGATGACTTCATTGGATTACATAGCCAAATTCTAGGCCATCTAGTTGTGGAGCCCATTTCCCTTCCTATTTCATAAGATGATTGGAGACATATGCCTCCAAGGCGGAAAAATAAATCTTATGATTCCAAAATAAAGGTAATTTTAATACATTATGGTGTAATTTAATGTCGTGTTATTAATATTTTCAAAATAAATTTCTAAATATAGATATTTTTCAAATTTATGGTTGTTGATGTGATAGTGCAAAAGTGGACATTGAAAAATCTTTGTAAGAAATGGAAAGACTTCAAATGGATATTGTGGAATGATGTCAATGATACTTCCTTGACCGGCCAACAGATGTATGACAAGCTACCTGATGGGGTACCCAAAGAGCAATGGAAAGTTTTTGTTGACAGATATCGTGATGGTAAGTAGATGGTATTTAAATATATATTATTATATTAACCTGATTTTACATTTATACATGTATATTAAGAGGAGATGACATTGAATACATTACTACTAAATTTTATATTATTTATTTCAGAATCTTTCAAGAAAGAAAGCATCAAACTGGGCTAAGCAAGTCATCCCTCACACTTTGGGATCAAAAAACTTTTCTAGAAGCCAATTGACTCTGGTAATATTTTCATTGGGTTAAATATTTATAAGAAAATATTATCATTTTAATATATTATATTTTTGGTTTATTCTTGTTTAATGAATTCATTTACATTAGGGAATGAAGCTTTCCAAACTGAAGTGTGGTTATATGTTCACAAAAAATATGATGGAAGTTTTATTAATGATCCTACTGAAGAAGTTTGGTTATGAACTTATTTTTTCATTATTATATCCTATTATTAATTTTTTCTATGTTAATATATATTGCTTCTAATATGGATGATATTTTATTTATAGGTAAAAATTAATGAATTATGGGATATCAATCCTTCGTAGTCCTACTCAGTCACCGAGGATGTTCCGGTTGCTAAAGTACCGGGGAAGGAGCATCCAAGTAGAGTGGGTGGGGTGGGTTTAGGACCTGTATCATCTGAGAACATTGGTAGGCCACTAGGGATTGTAGATGCATCTACTCCTAGTTGTAGTCAGCCCATACCCATTGATGCTCAGAGAGAGATTTCTTCTCTACGAAACACAGTTCCAGACCAGGGGGCTCAGATATCCACTTTGTAGAAAGTGTTGATTTATTTCTATCATAAGTTGAGCAGATCTTCCCCTAGTGGTATTGCATCTACTGGTGGTGAGAAGGTAAATCACAAAAATTCAAAATCATTTAGTTTGCAAACTTTTATTGGTTTTTTGTTTAAATATACCAAGAAAGTTACGAGTTAGGCGAGCCTGATCCCAGGGAAATCAAATAAAAACTATAAAGTACATGACAAGGCATCACAGAGTCACTCTAAAATTTGACTGTAAACCTCACCAGAATAATCAGCCTGAATAAGACTATTATAGTAATCTGGTGACACAAAGGACCAGAAATAGGTGACATTATGAATTGCTATTTTCAAAAGTGCATCAGCCACATGATTAGCTTCACGATAAACATCTATGACTTAAAGGGAGAGCAAGACTAGAAGCTGAAGGTAGTCAGTCCAGACTAATAGTATATTCCATGGCACATTCCTTTATCGATCATTCAGAATTTGAACGACAATAGATGAATATGATTTTATCCATAAATCATTCCAACCAAAATGGACATCATACATGGTTGCGTTAATCATATCCCATAGCTCTTCTTCAATAGCGAACCCACTACCAATAAAATGGAAGAAGCAGCCTTTGATGAACCCCCAAGAGGTGCGGAATACTCCACCACATCCAGAGGTTCATGGGGAACTAGAGGTGGCCCCATCAACATTAGCATTTATTTATTTTAGAAGAGGTGGTATCCAGTGGATATATTTCACCATTAGTGGCTTCTTCGGCCAACCAGTAATACAAAGAGTTCTCAATAAGACAATATCAGAAACATCATTTCTCATGGAACCAATTTGGATATTAGAATCCATGCAGATAGCACGATGCACATCTACGACACCAGCATGAAACAATGGCTTTATGTTTTTGAATAGCAGGTCATTTCTTGACTTCTAGATGAAGTCAAGAACTATTAATGATGCTGCTAACAAAAGGGCATGAACTTGCTCAATGAGATCAGCCTTGAAAAATGGCCTATAGTAAACCATCAATCGATCGGAAGGGAAGGCTGTAGTGAAAGATATCTTGCATGTAATTCGAAATCCTACTACCAAGTTTGCAAGAAACAAATATTTGGGATATTTATTCATCTATTCCAAGAATAAGGAGCCGACTGGGGTGAGATACATCCCAGTACATTGCAGAAAATCCTGCATTGGGAGCCTATTTTTCCAAATTTTCAAGATAAGAAGATCCCAAGAAGGGTGGATGAATGGTTTATTGAAACACATTACCCAACTTGAGGATGCATCGAGGAACCACATAAATAATTGTAACAACCCCTTGTTGTGAAAATTCCAATTAGATTGGGAATCCACACTAGAACATCACACTAACTAAAGAAGTACTGTATGACATCCATGCATAGGTGGTTGGGGAAGATTTAATTAAGCTCTAGATATTCACAAATTTCAGCAATAAATATGAGTTTAAGAGATAATGTAATGTGAATCTCATCACATATTGGTCGAGTGATCCAAGTGGTGGTCCAAAAATTCATGTTGGACTACTTATAGACAATCCATTTCGAAGGTGCCATAAGATCAGAATATGATTGCTTTAGAGCAGTCCAGACAGATTATTGAATATAATTGACATATCCATTCTGAAATTTTACAATAAATCTAATTTTCAGAAATTCCATAGAGGGGTCATACTTTGAAATAAATTTTCAAGTGAACTTTTTAATCATAGTGTCATTGAAGATCCTGATGTCTTTAATTCCCAGCCCTCCCATTTATACCGGTTCAATACATTCTTCCCAGGAAACTGTAACCAGCTTCTTCTCATGAAGTGATCCAGTCCACATGAAGTTTCTAATATTACTATTTAACTATTTCATCAGATATCTGGGGAACTTATATAGAGAGATGTAATAAACAAACATTGAAGTAATCAATTAATTTACCAAACATATTATCCCTTCTTGAGACATATTTTTCCCTTTCCAACTTCAAAATTAATTAGTGATTTTCAATGAAATATTTTCTAAATGACATCTTTTTAATCTTCCCCAAAAAGTTGGTACACCAACGTATATAAATGGGGGAGATCCTCTTTTAACCCCCACCTTTATCACTATTTAGTTTTTCCTTGACATAATAACTTTGTTTCCAAAAAACACAGAATATTTTCCCCAATTAATGACCTGACCTGAGACCTATTCATAATGTGAGAAAATGCCTTTAATACAAGATATGGTACCTTTTTCCTCCTTTCCAAAAAGAAAGATATCATTCTCATAAATCAAGTGCAACGGAGCACACAAATCCTTTCTAATTATCATTTGTTGATACCATCCAAAATTAACAAGATCAGTGAGACACCAACTTAAATAATCTTTTTCAAAAGAAAAAAAACATACCAGAAAAAGGGTCACGCTACCAGAACCCTCTTAAGCATTGAAAAAAACCTCTAGAAGATCCATTGACTAGAATAGACAACCTTTCACTAGAGATAATTGATCCAATTAGATCAATGAACCTCTCTGAGAAACCATTCATTTTGAGAATAGTGAACAGAAATCTCCATCTTATGATATCAAAAGCTTTTGAAATAACTATCTTTAAAGCTATATTAACATCTTTAAAAATTCTCTTCATAGCATTCACACACTCATATGGAGTAAAAATAAATGTTTGTATGTTTCTCCCTGGTACAAACCCATATTGATTTCCAGAGATAATCCCCTTAGCATTGTCACGCAACCGTTGAGGCATAATTTTACTAATTACCTTTGGTATCATGTTACAAATAGAAAAAGGTCTAAAATCTATAATGTATAGGGTATTATTCTTTTGAGGAATTAAGGAAAAAAGTATGAATTCATCCCAAAAGGAATATAAGATGACCTAAAAAATTTATTGATAGCATTGGTAACATCAGTGTTCACAATATCCCAGTAAAACATGAAGAATTTATTAGTAAGCCATCCGGACCTTCCACACTATCAATATTCAGTGGGAATATGGCATTATGTATCTCTTTTGCACTATAGGGGTCAACAATTCTCTTATTCTGATCATCTTCAATAGAAGGGTCAAAGCACTGAATGATTTTATCTGAATTGTGACTCCCATTATTCAAGCACAACTTCTCATTATAATTTGTCACAACACCAACAATATCATTCTTTGAATAGAAAATATTCCCATCAATGCTAAAGTAATTAAGACTCCTCCTAGACTTTTTCCCTATTTTTGAAATGAAAGAGTCTTGAATTATTGTCTCCTTCCTTGAACCACCAAATACTGAATTGATTCTGATCCAATTTTTCTTTAAGATCCAATAACATTTCAAGACTAGAAGTGACTTGTAATTCCTCTGGAGAGGGAAAATCTTGATACATATTAGTACCAAAAATTATTGAAAACGTATATTCAGCCTCTCAGATGTCACTATCAATGGAGGAGAAGGACTCCTTAGTCCATTGTTTCATCTTTTCCTTAAATAATTTTAGTTTACAACATAAGATGTGAGAGGATCTCTCCAAGTAAACACTTTTCCAGGCATCCAAAACAATCTCTTTGCACCTAGGGATCACAAGCCAAGAATTATTGAATTTGAATAGAAAAGGTGATGAACATTCTTTATTGAGATAGAAATCAAGAAGAATGGGCTTGTGATCAGAGTATAGTCGTGGTTGGGTTCTCATATCCCCATCAATCGCTCCATTCCAGTCATCCACTTGTATGAAGCTCCTATCCAATTTTCTTGCACATCTCTCATTAATAGTGCATCTACACCATGTATAGTCAGCACCAGAGATTAGAACATCAGTAAGACTGCATTTATCAATGAAATATAAGACTTCATAGGTTGAAGTGCGAAAAAGGTAATCACTAGTTTTTTTATAAGACCTCAGAACTGTATTAAAATCAATTAAAAGAACCCAACTATTCATCATATTTTCAGAGATATTAACTAAACTTCTCCATATATCTCTTTTTCTTATGTAAAAATTAAAGGTATAATCAAATGTTACCGAGAGAGAGACATTACCACTACAACATGAAATAGTAACACATTGAAAATCAGTCAAAGCAGAATTAACAACAACACTGTCATGTTTCACCATCCATAAAGATTCCTAATTCCCAGTAAATTGGTCGGTTGCAATAAGTTAATATACCATAGAAGCCCATTTAAAGGATATTCAATTCTCAAATTTTAATCTTGGCTCTGTAATACCAAATAATAATGACCTATTGGTCATAATAAGGTGCCGAAGGGATCTGACCGTGGGGGGATTCCTAATCTCTTGACAGTTCTAGAAAAGAATCTTTATTTTTTTTACCTGAGCCAAGTACTAGGTATATCATTGATATGTTGGGACAAATATGGTAACATTCGGTTTGTATATGTATCATGTGTGACACATGGTTTCCACCAAACATTTTCATGACCTTATATTTTCTTGATTTCTCATGTTTCCTTTTAGGTATTTTATTGAGGTTAGTATGGAGGAATCGAGAGCTTGGATACAAGAAGGACACCTAGGAATTGATATTATAAAGGTTATACCCATTTTATCATGGATTTAGTGTCACTTCTTGATTTTTCTTGTGAACTTATGGAGTGGTTTTTTATAGAGTTTCTATTAATTTTTGGGTTGTCTGTTGGGGAGATAAATCATAGTGTGGTTTGCTTCATAAAAATAATCTACATGTGACATGGAATTTTTTATGTGTCATGGACCTTCTCCAATATTATAAAATCTATAAGGTGGACCATACTATGTCTTTTGGATATAGTTTTTAATATCCCCATTATAATGTAAAGTTATACATAATTCCATGGTTTTTCATGTTTCATCAACATTATATTGTGTTATATGGCGTATCACCATGACATTTTAATTCTGATCCTACCTATAAATTTCTAAACCCCATTTGAATAATTTATTTATCAAAATTATCTCACAATACATGGGTGAAATATATTCTATTTTAAGAGTTATTTTACCCCAATTATTTTGATTATTGATCCTCAATATCAATATATATATATATAACATCACTAATTTTAAGTGATTTTACTTTTATATGTTATGGTTTCACTCCAAATTCTTCATTGTAGGGAGGTTATGGATAAGGATATCGATGGTTTGGTTAGTTTTATAGATATATATTGATAAGGCCACTATTTTATTGGTTTATAAATTTGAATCCATGCATTATAGTTCATAGAGGTGGTTTTCCACTTGCCTCATCCTCATACAACAAATTGGAATTATATTTTTGATATAGGGGATCCCAGTTCATTTATTTTAATGGGAATATATTGAAACATCATGATTTTATTATCCATTTTACAAATATTATGGGTTTTAGAAGAAGATAAATAATTGGTTTTTCTAGATTATTTCAAAATAGGGAAAATCTTAGGTTTTTACTATTTTTCAAAAATTACATGCTATAGTACTTTATTATTGTTGTTTATAAAAAGTGATTTTTTTGGAACCCTTTTCACTTTGAATTTTCTGATTTTCATGCATGTTTTTTTGATTGTGTGATTTAGATAACCATTATTGTAAAATTATTGTAACAGATATTTAGTCAATGAAACTGTTTCCTAGAGAAATAAGAAATTTTTTTATAATACCCATGTTAAAAATATTTTTTATTTTGGAATCCCTCAAATTGAAATTTTGGTAATTGTGGAAACTGTTATATGAAGATATGTGATGACTGGAGTGTTTCATTATCTTTGGTTATGTGTGTGGTATCTTATAGGGAATTTAAAACTGATGATGATGATTAGATTAAATGTATAATATGCTACTAGCGAGACTATGGTGAGTTAATAATGTTTGTGATGAGGAACGATGTATAATAAAAATCATGAGGTTGTTATTGTGTTGTTATTGTTATGAGGTGGTGATAGTGAAATTCTTTGTTTGTGGGGAGGGAATCCCATTTGGTTTTTTCATTTAGGTTGATGTGGGATGGATGTGTTTGTTTTTTGGAATGGTTGTGTTAGTTTCATAGTCATCTAGAGAATGGGTGTTAAATGTTGAAAATGAAATTTCATGTGTCTAACCTACTATTTTTTTAGGGCACTGGTATAGGGGCTGCAGAATCTGCTATTTTTTTATAAATTTGTCTTTCACGACGGTTAAAATGGGAGTGAAATATCTCTCTTTTTCTAGCCACGGTGGTTAAAACCACCACTATAGACAATAATTTAGTGGCAGTTCTAACCACGGACACACATTTTTCATCTTCCATTCCACCTCATGGTAGTTATTTTTATTAACAGTAGTTTTCTTGGATGAAAAATAATTATTTTTTGCAGCGGTTTCAACCGCCGCTAAAAAAATACACCCAACTGAAATGAAATGACACTGAAACCATGGAAAACCACCGTGAAATACGTCCTTTGCAATAGTAACCATAAACCACTGATGAATCGATGAAACCACAATAAAAATTTTTCTGACACACAATTTAGTGGCATTTTTTCAAAACCGTCGCAGAAGCTTATGGCGGCGGTTTAAACCACCATCATACAAAAAAAAACCGCTTCCAAACATATGTTTTCCTATAGTGTAAATATTCATCTGGTGGTATGTGTAGATGTTGTTTCATATTTTTTTGGTGATGGGAGTATCTATTATATCTCTAGTGGAGTATATTTTTATTGTGTTCGTGGGCATTGGAGGTTATATTTTTGAGGTGTTCATTGAGCAGATCTCGGTGTAGTTCCAAATTTGGAACCTTAGTTTCAATTTTGAGTTTTTAGGTATTTTAGAAATATTTGGTGTTATTATTGGCTATGGTGGACTATATTATTGTAATGTTATATTGTTAGTGTTTCTATGGTTTTTATCATGCATTGTATTTATATTTTTCCATAGTAGTTATTCTACTATAGGATGTGTTAAATGCAAGTGAATATTATCCCCCAATTATTTGGTGAATACCTAGGACGTTATTTCCAAACTCTAGTGTCTGAGGTATGAACCCAAATCTAGTGGAATTATGATCCTATCCAAGCCAGTGGGTTTTGGTCAGGATGTTACAAATAGTATCTTGTCTAAGATAGTGGGTTAGGTTCAGATTTGTATGGTCTATTAGTTGTGATAATAGGTGTATATATAGGATTTTTCAAAACAATAATTGTAGTGTATAAAAAGTCATATCTAACCTCTGTATACCAATAATTAAGTTACCAGGGTAGTATAAGTATTAAAAGTGCCTTTAAATTCTTCCAGAAGTATTTTCACCTCATCTTCATTGATTTAATATATGAGAGTTGGGTATCATGCATTAATAAAGAGACTCCCCATGAGGACTTCATCGTTGATATGATATTTCATGTCTTATGATTTTGAATCTTTTTATCTTATAAATATTCATGTGTTTTAATTAAATTACAAAAACCTATTAATAAACTTGGGTGGTGACTAAGAGGTGAGTTTTACTATAGTAAATGAAAATTCCCCAATTTAGAAGACCTAGAAATCAGTAATATGGTTCCTCTAAGACTGTTGTGCTGCCTAAACCACAAGCCAATTAGTAACTCTATAGAAGCATTATGGAAACTTTTCAAACATTTTAAAAGGTAAATCAGACTAATGAAGAACAATATGTTAATTTCTCATTGCAATTTCAATGGAAACACCCAATAGGGTTTTAGGGAAACTCAGGACTCGACTATGTAGGGGTATGGCTTGGAAGGATGAATATGGTCTTTTGATTTCATTGAGTCTCTAGGTATGATGACAGTAAATTTATCATTATACATGCTTGATGACCTACCTTTAAAATTATGGTATCTTTCCGTCCATGAAAAGGATGATGAAGGCCTTAAAAAGCATGTATTTAAGGAATTTTTTAACAATAAATTATATTTTCATACCTTTTTATTATTACATTCAACTGATATCATTGATATTAATAAAGGGTATATCTCATATATGTAATATATAGGTCGGTTTACTTACTATACTAGATTTACATCAAAATTCATAGTTATTTAATCATTCAAATCATGTATATTTTTGTTGGGTCTATAACTAGAGATTCACTCTAAAGATTTGATGTTATGAATTGAAATGTACATGTAACTGGTGAATAAGGAACTGGTTGTGGAAAAGAGAATTATAGATAATCCTCAATGAGGGACCAATTTTTTTACCTGGTCACTAGTGGAAATTCAACTGATGTTATTAAATACCTAAAGGGAAAATTACTCCCAGGGTAGTAGTGATCCAGAAAACTAGTACATGGGGTTGATTTATATTCTTCCATGTCATAATAAACAAATGATTTTCTTACAATGTGGATTTTTGGAACACTTAAAAAAGGGATATATTCAATAATATTGATAATTTCATGATTATTTTGATGGTGGAATATCAAGAATTATTGAAATTATTCTATTAATTCAAAGAAAAATAATGGTTATAATTTATATTAGGCCTCTCATGTCTAACTAGGATTATCTCTTCAAAACATTTCTTATCCATAGATGAAATTTAGTAAAGATCATTCCATGACCAACTTGATGTCCCAGAAAAAACCATCTTATCATGGAAGTCAAAATCATTAAATATGGGCTAAATAATAGCCATTCGGGGCAGAGAAATCAATGGAAAATAAATAAATAGTTCCCTTGATAGTGTAAGGTTTTATTATTATTGAATTAACTTTAATGGAAGTTTTGTTTGACACTATAATGTGCCTCTATTTTATCACATATCATGTGATAAATCAAATCTGTTTTCATGTGGATCTAATATAACATTTCATGAGAATCAATAAATCTATTTAGCAATTGAATTATAGGGGATTTATGTGTTCATTGTATTCAATTATTATTTATGGAATCCAATTTTTTGGGGGGTTCACACTCTTAGATATGGATATCATTGAATTAATTTTCAGGATTGATTAGTCGGTATAATTAAAATATAATATTGATTGTTATGATTATATAGTTATTTTCATACGACACAATGGAATTATTCATCCTTTAAAAGGACAATGGTACATGAATTTTAGAAGAGAAGATCCAATAGTAAAAATATTTGGAAGCATTTATCATCATTTGAAAATAATATCTTTTGGTGATTTAGACTCAATCAAAAATAAATATCTTTAAAAAGTATATTGATACCATGGTGACATTCAATAAAATTTATCTAGACTACCACCTAAAAAGGATATGTAACTTTCTATCGACCTACTCCTATGAATGGGTCCTATTTCACTTCATCCATATAGAATAGAATCAATAAAATAATGTGAACTGAAGGTGTGGATGGAAAAGTTAAAAACAAGGTTTTTATAAGATAAATACAACAACTTAGGTTAATTCAATTTTATTTATAAATAATAAAGATAGTACTCTCTAATTATTTTTCAATTATGATAAAAAAAACCTTGTTTTGATGAAAAAAATGATATCCACTGCCTAGAATTGATAAAATATTTGATCAATTTAAAGGAAGAATCTTATATTCGAAAATTTATATTTGATTAGGGTACGACCCACTAAGATATGAAGTACATTACAAGGAAATCCTTTAGAACCCACTACAATAACTATGACTACTTGTTTAAGCCCTTTGGTCATATGAATTCTCTAGAGGTATTCAGGGAAGTGGTTAACTATATCTTTTTTAAGTACTTCTATTCATTTTTTTATTTTAATTGTTGATGATATATTAGTATATTCTCATCCTAGGGATGATCATGAATGGTGCATGGAAATTATATATAGTGAATTCCAAGATCACCACCTCTATAAAACATTATCTATGTGTGACTTTTCAGTTGAAGGAATTTGATTCCTTGGGAATTTAATTTCTAAAAATGCATATCAATCGACTCTGAAATGTTCAAGTCCATCATTTATTATAAAAATCCTATCAATTTATTTGAGGTATACAGATTAAGGGATTATTATGATATTATCATTATTTTTTCTATTATTTCTCACATATAGCTTCTCCAATGACTGATTAACAATGTAGGTTATCCCATTCCATTGAATTAATTATTTTCTATTATCATTTTAGAAGATTAAATCTTAGAATGTTTTAATACTTATCCATGTCTTTCTAGAAACATGTAGGGGATACATTTTTTATTTTAATGTATCTATATCTGGATTGGTTTGTGTTCTCATATAGGGAGACAATGTTATAGCTTAGGGATCATTAATATTTAAAGATCATTAAAAGAACTATCTAATTAATGATGTGAAATTATCCGTAGTGGTCCATGCAGTAAAAACATTATAGCACTATCTCTTTGGATAGAAATTTACTATGTGTAGTTATTATAAAAGATTTAATCACATCATTACACAAGGAGGAATAAACCTTTTCTAGCGATGTTGGATTGAGTACCTATGAAAATCAAAATCTTATTTATTTTATATTTCTAGGAAGATGAATTAAATATTTTATACCTTAAATTTTAATTTTTATAACAAAGTGGTTAAATAAGCACGGGAAAAATGGTAACTAATGTGGTTGATCACTAACATAAACATAGATTCTACTACAAATAATGATTTAATTGTTTTCTTTTTGGTCTCTCTTATTCCTAACACTCTTGAACATATCAAAGAGGCCCAATGATTAGACCCTGATTGACTTACCATTATAAAAAACCACCATTATTGGGATATCATTGATAGATGGACATAGTATGAAAAAAATATTGTTTTTTGAATACCAAATTGTTGATCCTACCTCCTTTAAAGAACAAAAAATTCATTATTATCAACATTAAAAGTAGGTTTTACATCCTAGTATTTAGAATATGTATGAGGTAACAATGGTATACTTTCAGTGGTCAGGTCTAAAGTAAAGGGTGTCTATGTATAATTTCAAATGTCTTTCATGTCAATAAATAAAATTCAAACACCAATGATGAAATTTCATGTTACAATCATTACCCTTACTTGTATAAAAATTGTTGAAAATTAATATGGAATTTGTCATCGGTTTATAGAGGATGCTTCAGAATCATTATTCTATTTGGGTGATTATTAACTAATTCACTATATAATCACACTATATTCTAATCAGGGAGACAAATGCAGTAAAATATTTTTCAAGATATATATCTGAAAAGTGGTGATGTTTCATGGGGTAACAATTTATATTATATTTAACCAATATCCTTGATTTACCTCACTATTTTTCTAGTCCCTGTAATATTTTTTTAAAACCGATTTGACCAAGAGAATAACATACCATCCTCAAATGGATGGTCAATTAGATAGTAAGCAAGGAAAATATCAAATAATTATATCAAAACATTTGAGTTTCTCAATCATATAACATAATATTTTTATCAACATTAAATACCACCAATATATAGCTCAGTTTATCATTAGTTTTTTATATCTCAAATAAATAAGAATAATCCTAACCTTGATAATGTGATTTGTTGGGATCGCATAGAACTTGAGTAAGATACTACTTTCATTCACACCTCGATTCACATTTTTGGTCAGCAATACAATATCATTTAAGGGGAATGTATCTCATTGGTGTGAGTATTAGGGAAGCATGGGAAAATTCATGAAGAGACATGTGAATAATAGTAATTGGTAATAGATAATATCCTATGCTTTTTCAAGACACTCGTAACTTCTATAAATCCTTGGATAGAAATCCCAATGGTGGAAAGAACGAAATTCCCCTTGTTTGAGGTATTTTATTATTTTATAATTTATTTTTAATCTATAAAGATATTGTTCTTGGTTTTAAGATTTATGAAGGGTTTTAGGGAGTCTTTAAGAGTTTTTTATGTTATTAAGGTTGATTCATGGTTAGAGGAAACTGCTTAGAATTCCTAGGTATCTATATTGGATGAAATGTGGGTACATTTAAAAGTGTATAGATGGTACATGGTTTGGATAAACCATGCGTCCAATCCTTACCCCTCCGGAAAAAATTTAGGTAGTTTCATTCACATTGTTTGTGCATGGTTTACCAAACTATGCATCCAAATTATATATAACTTTAAAAACCATGAAATTTATATTAACTTAATATTTACCATGAAACACTCATATATGCTCTCTTTTATAGGCTCTCAAAATTAAGGATTCCATTTGGATATTTTCAAGATACAATTCAATATAGATCTCCCTATCTTGGGTTATTATAATGATATTCCTAGGGATCAAAGGTAACACTATTGTATATTTTACCCCTCTCTTCACTTATCATTTTAAATTGGGAGAAAAACTAGTTCATGGATTCAATACTTAAATATTTTTTATAGTATGGGTTTTGATAAGAATTTTAACCAACATATGAGGTTTACAAGAGCCTGAATATATGGTGGTGTGTGGTAATTTCTTCTAGACAAGCCTGATTGAGGTAGGTGTCTTCTCTCTTACTCGTATTTTTCTAATAATTTAAAGACTTATGGTTTTTTAAAATTAAATTATAGTGTTTATCATTAGATAATACTTAGTAAATTATACTTTTAGTGTTATAATTTTCTTGTAAATTATGTTTTTGTGTGGTTCCCATAGTGTGTATAGTAAAATTCATCAGAAGTGAATTTTGTTTAAAATGAATGAATTTTTGTGTGTTTAAACTTCTCATTTTCATGGGTTAGTGTACATTTATGATTTATATGGGTGAGTATTTGTTGATTCAAATTTGGATTCTAGCTCTTATATTAGTGCATGTGGATTATAATTCCAATTAATGACTTGATACAGTGGGATGGGTTTCCTCTCAAGAGTTTTAACTTTTTAGAGGAGTTGTTGGATGGTGATCCATTAGGTTGGTAGAATATCTCTTTAGAGAGGTATTGGTATATTTAAAGGGTGTGTGAGTAATTTTTAGGTGTGTGTTGTGATTTGAGTCAGTTAAACTATTTATTTATTTATTTATTAGTTTTTATTCTCTTCTCTTATTTTATATAAAATGTTATCAAAATTGTTCTTTTTTTAATGGTGTGTGTAATAAGTCTTATGGGGATTACCTAATGGGTTATATGATCACCCCTATATATAAGAATCATAGTTTTTATAAAAAATTCAAAATGATATAGGTAAGGGTAATATATCATAATTCTCTAATGTAGCATCTTCGTGTTGTGGTCAGGGATGGTGGAGAATATAGAATACAGGTGGTCATGGGGTGGAGCTTTGTGTCGTTCCATGTTTGGAACCACAGTCTCTCCATTGATTTTTCATGTTGGGTAGATGTATTTGGTTTTATTATTGGTTCTTTAATCATTTATTAATATTATTTTATATTATTAGAGTTCAGTCTAGTTTTTATCATGCATAATATTTTTATTTTTCCACCATAGTTATTCAAATGTAAGTTATAGTAAAAGTAAAAGGAAATCATCCCTCAATGATTTGGTGAAGCCATGGTAATTTTTTATTAATATTTATTTCTATGGTATAAACCTATTTATAGTATATGTTTTATATTGTTTTAGCTAACAGGTTAGGAGAAGGAAGTAAAAGTAGGTGGTATCAACCATTTGGTGAAATTTCATCATTATTTCTAGGACATGCATATCACCAAATTCAAAATTATTATTATATCCTAAATATATATTTTTAGAATTAAAAATTAATTAATTTCAATTATATTTCATTATAATATAAAAAATTATAATAATAGAATTTAATGTGAACCTATGTGATTGTCTAATTTTTTACTTTTAATTTTTCAATCTTGTACTCAAACCTTTTGGCAGATCGGTTTAGGAAATGTTTTTTCTATTTAAAGATAAAATATTTAAATTAGATGTTATACTTGGTTTCTTTCATAATAGTGAAGATCTAAGTCTCATTGTTAAAATAAAATGGCTACTAACTTTGAAACTTTTTGTGTTTCCCCTAATTTTGATGTTCTTTTTTTTACAAGTGTTTGTGTATAGTTCTCTATAAATTTTTTTGTAAGTATGCATTCCCTTTAAAGTTAAAATTTTATGTGGTATAAACATAAATCATCAAACACTCCTCTATTATAAATTTGTAGATTTTTACCCAAAATTATAATTTATTTCAACTTTAACTTGTATGGATTAAAAATCAATGATCTGAACATAACATTGGATAATACCTCACATCAATGGAGTTGTTATGGATGGGTTATTAGAGTAAAAGGAAAAATATTTGATATTTTTATTTGTTTGGAATTCAATAAATACATGTTTTGTTCTTTTGAAAAATTCCTAAACTATACCTTTTATCAAAAAAATCCCATATTTATTCAATTGAAACCTAATGTTTGAAAACTCTAAAATTTTCCTTCTCGATAAATTATAACATCATAATTTAATTCTATACCATGTTTTTTTATTTCATTATTTTCATAAAGAAGTTTTTACTATAAATATCACTTTTATTATATTTTCATTGAGATAAATATTTTAAAATCAACCAAGTGGACTTCTTATTAAGTGAACAAAGTGACATAAAAAGATTCTTTTTATAAATAACACTTTTGTAATGGTAAAAGTACCCCTTAAAATGTGTTTTAAGTATGAAAAGTGATCTTAAAATAAAAAATTCTTCTAGTGTAACTTGATTATATTATATTCCTACTTACTTGTTTGGATAATTAATAGTTATCTTGATTTTTTAATCAGAAGTTTCTTTATATTTGATGTGAAATATTATCATAATGTTTCAAAATAGTGATTATGACTTGAATTGTGTCACATTTGGATTTATGTTTTATACTTGATTAGATTATATATTGTATTATCCATGGATAGTCTATAATTATGTTATATTTATGTGTAAATTTAGTTAAGTTTCATTATTATTAAATTTCACATTAGATTGAGTAGTTATGTTGAGAGGGAGTTGAATCAATGTAAACAAATTTTATACAATTAAACTTTATATTTTAATTATACCCTGTTTATATTGGAACGTCTATATTGGAAAATATGTGTGGATCTGGTGATACACTCTTGAAACACATGACCACATTAAATTAATAGAATAAACCCGATATAGAAACACACAATAATTTTAGAAGGTATGACTATAATGTGGGAATATACTCCTTATTGTGTTTAGGTCAAGTTTGACATATAGATTATCACTATTAAATTGTAGTGGTTTCAAAAGTATGAGAAGGTATCATTATTTTCTCACCACTTATAAGGGTTGAGAAGGTATCGTCCCTAACCCATGGTTACGTATCATCCTTACCATAATTATATCTCATGATATAAACCCTCTCTCAACAACCCTTCCATATTTTGACTGGTATCAAGATAATTATACTGGATCACTATAATATCTAATGGTCCTCCTTCCTAACTCCAAAACAATGTCATCCATATACTATGGGATGTCACCATATCAAAATAATGATATCTTCTTTCCAATATTAATTTTTTCAACTACCAACACAAAAATAGTTATAGTATCATGCACGTCGTACTTTTGTATCAAACCCATTTCATGTAAATAGAAGAATAATTCATTTTGTATTCTTCCTAAATATTCTAAATTATATTTGATACATGGACCATGAATTGTAAATAGTAGTGTCGACCATCCTCTATTATTATCTTCTTTATTTTTAATGTACCTTTATTATAGCATAATATTGTAGGAATTCTTCTTCACCCGTCTTCTTCTTATTCCTTGATGTGTCATAACTTATCTTCATATTATTTTCAGCTTATCTCTCTTCGATACATATAATATTCATAGGTTTTTACTATTAGGTTTTTACACTTCACCTCATAGCTCTCTCTTTATCAATATATGTTTTTATACTCTTAATAAGATGAATATATTTTCCATATTTGAATATTGTAAATAACCTTTCAATTTAAACAATGTGATATTATCCATAATTATAGGTCTTTTACTTTAAATAAATAGGTAACTAGTAAGGATTTTCCCATGATTTAATCTATGATATTCACCTATTAAATATTAACTAACATCTATAGGATTCCAAAAACAATGACTAATTATTAATCACATAATTTCTATATCTCTAATATTCCTTTCCTCCATGTTATTCTCATAATGTTCATAGCCTCAACTTCTATATTAAATCCCGAAACATTCAATCCACACTAAAATTCATATTTTCATATAGTGATATCATTATATTATAACCTTCTCCTCATAGTGTGACTACACCTCAATTCATGAAAATTTCTCTCACCTTCAGATTTCTTCACGGTGTGATATTCTTCTTTATGGTGTGGAAACCCTCGCCATGATTTATCCTTTTAGTTCATTTTTCATGTTAATTAATATTGGAATGAATCATGGTTATTAAAAGCATTCTGATATTTTATCTTTAAATTATATTATATAATTTTCACTTTAAAACATTAGAATATTCACATTTTCACATACTAAAAAACCACACAAAAGAAATATCTTACCTATCATGGTTGTGATTTTTGGTACTTCACCAATTTTTCACTACAAAAAAATCTTACATACGATCTAAAAAACATTCATATCAATTTAAAGTTTTTGTATTCTAAAAATTTCTAGATGAGCCTTAGAAAACTTGTTATGTATGCTTCATTTCATATTATATTTCATAAGGAGTCCATTTATTTTTCATATTTTAAACTGTGAAATATCATACATATTCATGTAAGGTTTTTTACTTTGTATCATTTTCTATAATTGGTGACCCTTACATAAGGTTTTTAATATTATAAATTTTTCTTACTTAGTTATTCATACATATCAGTTGGATCTACCCTTATATAATATATATGTCTTAACAAATTTCTCCAAAATCACTAAATTATAGAACATCATAAAATCAACTCAATTATTCTTAAAACCTTATAACTTAAAACATCAACATGAATCAAAAAAATCTCAAATAATCATGATGTTGGTTTATTTAAATAATCAAAGTAACATCATAAGATTTAACTTCAAAACCTTTCAGTTTGTTCAGCCTTTATAACTATTTCAATAACCTGATCTCTTAATCTTCTCGACTTATAAAATTTATTATCATAAAAAACATTCTATTATAAACTCATATTGTAAATTTTATAGTAAATTATTGGATTTATTCAATATATACATATTTTGGTCACAGTTCTTGAAGACTCCATCACCAAATAACATCCAAATAGGTTAGATCCTATCAGATGGATGTGTAAAAACCTTTATCTTTTATATTCTAGATGCACTTCATCTTAGTATCCACACCTCATCTTGTAACTTTTTAATTGTATACTTCTTGGCCTTCATACTTGATAACACATAGATGGATTATAACTCTTCCAACCATATGTTATATTTAACTATGTGTCATTAATCTTTTCTATAGCTAGGTTTTAAACATCGCTAAGAACATACTGTAAATAATAATTACTAAAACCATCATACCATGTAGTTTATTCATTATAAAATATAATCTCTATAAGAAATACATGTTAATTCCTTGAATCTATTTATACACAACCTCAAAGTAGAAAAAATCATATCCCACTATCAAGGGTGATATCTTATTCATCTTTATTAATAATATATGAATAATTCATTATTAATATATCAAATTGAAGATAGATTATTTCATGTTTTATATCACACATTTAAAATTCTTCATTCATTGGGATATTCCTCAATCTGCCAACACATATGGAGAGTTATCTTAATTTATTGACAATAAATATAATCATCACAATCCATCAGACTCTTTAATATCCCCCTTTTGATTCCTTGTGAATACTATTTTCAATACCATTAAAGTATTCAAATATATTACCTTCAATATGTATTTAGTTATTCTAATTTTTCTCTCAATGTTATGTAAAATAAATATAATGATCAAATAATAAGGGAAAGTCATACTCATATCATGATTTGATAAATTTTTCCTCTTGTATTTATTTTTAAACTAAATTCGAATCCATTTGAGAGAATATTGGAATCACATTTATCTATGTAATAAACCATAAATTAATCGCCTCTAAGTTTACTTAATCTGTCCTAATATAGAAAATAGAGTGATACATGGACATCAAAATTTTCCATAAAACTATACATCATGTGATACTAACTTAAATATAAAGTCCTAGGGGTTGCTTGGATCATTTTACAAATAAACACATGAAATTGTATTCAATAAACATATATAAAACATCCATGTACAAGAATTTTTTTCCACTTTCAATCTCAAGCTGTTTTCCCCTTCATAATTTTTTTATTCAATCAAGATAAAGAAGTATAAGTGTGATTACTGTACATAAAATTCTATATCCTTTAAGTATTATTAATATTTCATGATTCATAACAAATCATATTATCTTGAAACAAATTGTTCTGTCAAGTCCCCCTCAAGGGATACACTCCATCATTATTCATCATGTTTTGAATTTTTCATGTGAACTCCAAAAATGTATTTCTAATTTCACTTGAAATATTTCAAGGGGGGATCATGATACCTATCAAAAAAATCCATAATGGATATATCCTATGGTTTTATAGTTATCACAACATTAATCAAGTTCAATATTTTCATAATCCATATTTAATTAAATTCATATTTAAATAATCAAAAAAATATAGAAATAAGGTGGGTCTCTAAAAATTATTATTAATAGAAAAAGGATAACACTTGCTTCATGACCAAGAACCCATTTTTTATTTAGTTTAAATTTAGTGGTAACACTTCATGATTTCTCTCCCTTTTCTTCTCTATAATTGAGTACTCATGGACATACTGGACATCCTTATTGCAGGATAGGATTCTCATAGATATATATATCTTTAATTTTTAGGAATATTGATTCCATGACACATATATAGGCCTGAGGACCAAAATATTATAGTGAATTTGGAAACCTGTAAACATAAACAACGGTCCATGAGTGATCTACCTCATATCCCACTATATTCATCATAACTAGAACCCTTATAATAAATATAATATATAATACATTTCGTCACAAACATGGGAAGAAAACATAATAAAGGGTGATCTCAGATGATCAATAATGGTAAATAAGGGATATATATATATAAGCATAACAAGAGAATAAGTGTATAAGGACATGATCATAACATTTGAAACCCATATCCTACATATCAATTATCATAATCTTGAATCATGGAATAAATATTGGCAGTTCATAAGACATGAGTCACAAGATAATCAAGTAATATGTGTCATAACATTCGTAGAAAACATTTAATTTGTAGAATACATATATGAATTGAAAATTATTTTCATATTAGTCAAGTCTCACTTCCAATACCATCATAATGGATAATGTACTTTACTAAATTGGTTCACTCTCTATTCCAGACCTATCATACTGAAACGGATTTACTCCTACTTCCATACATATCTTACTGAACTGAGTACTCTCCCAGTTTTTTCCCTAACCTACTAAAAGTGGTTCACCCCTACTATCATCCTTGTATTACTTGTGAGATATAAATCATTACCCAATGCATTGGATAGACATGTATGTCCCACCCATCACATAATGAAAACCATATTTTTTTGTTCCATGAGATCAAAAACATTCATAAAATCATAACCCATGAACTGAAATGGGAATTATAAAACATTCATCCTATCATAACCTATGAAAAAGAGATAGGCCTCATAATAATTTCATCATAGAATAGTCAGTGAAAATTATGAGGTTTCATAATAATTTTCCCATGGTATAACCCATGGAAGAGAAATGTGTTTCCTAAAAAAACATTTCATCATAAATATAAACCATTCATGGAAATAATAATAATGGTACCCTTATATCATATCACCAATAAGGCATAGTTTACATAAATGGATGAAATCTTAGATGGAAAATTATTTTGAAAGATCATTTAAAACATTTCTTGATAAAAATATCATATCGGATTTGAAAAAATATTTTCTTATAATAAAAATAATTTTTGAAACATTTTTATTTGAAAAAACCTTAAAAATTTATAATTTAATCTTAAAATAATTTATTTTCCCAAATTCATTAAATTATTCTTATTTCAAGCATGTTAAAATGAATATTCCTTTCACATTTTTTCAAAAAAATTCCAATGGGAATTATCTTGAAAATGGAATGAATATTCATTTTAAAATTTTGTAAAAAATAAAATATGGATAAAAATTTCTTTTAAAAATAATAACACCATAATAATAATAATTTGAAAATATTTTTATAATTCATGGTCTTTAAAGAAAACTGATTTTTGACTAAAGATAAAAATAATGTAAAATTTTCTTAAAAACCTAATATTAAAAATTTAAAAACAAAGAGTGTTTAAATGGTGCCATTACATGAATATATCATGAATAAGTAGTGTATGATAAACTGTATGGGTAATATTGATATGAAGATGATAGGATTTCAACATTTTAGACTTAATCATAAAGAATCCGGATAAATAGTGAGATTATAACATAAAACACTTACCATTTTGGTAACCTTGAATCATAATACCCATAAATGAATAACATAAAATGAAACATCAAATACAATTATGAAGAATAAATTTATGATAGTACATGTAAAATTCCCCACATATACACCTCTTGAATGAATATAGGTGCATAACATAGCGCCCATCTCTAAAAGGAAAAATTGAGACAAAAATCTCTTAACTAAAGTATTGAATTTTTTCGTACTCATTAAAACCTACTATATAATAAATATCGATTTATTATACATCAATTAAAAATCCATATCCATATATATCATACCATATATTATTTTTTATGACATTTTATTACCCATTTATTAATAATTTCATGTCAAAGTTACATATCAGGTAATAACCTCTTTGTTTTTTATATATGTTTTGATTTTTTATAATTATGGTACTATTAGATTGATCATAGTTCAGTGATATATATAATTTTAACCATGATATAAATATAATATAAATTCATTATATTTTTTATATATTAATCTATAAAATTTAGTGATATGAAATTAAATACCTCCTTCATGGAAAGAGTATGTCAAACATATGGATGAATGTTGTTTTTAATTTTCGTATTGGGTGGAATGAAATAAAATAAAATTATATATTATCTTTAAATAATAAATTAAATGTCATATATATTTCATATTTTTATTAAACCCATCCATAATACCTTCTTTGTAATTGTTGAATGAATTGTGAGGTAGTTTTCCCCAGTAAACAAGAGTGACGTTATCATATTCCCAAAAAATAGAAAGCATAAAGTTATGTGTGATATAAAAATTAAAATTTGATAATAAAATAAAAAATATAATACATATATATATATATATAATATAAACAATAAATAAATTATTATTATTACCAGCCTTTAGGGTAGGTAATAGAAAACAAATGGCATTGATTCATGAGACGGTAGTCTTCCAAACACACAAATGATGATTTTTTAATTCATTTGATAAAAGTGGAGATGGTTTTAGGTCATGTAATTAACATAAAAACATATTATTATATGAAATATACTGAGTTTATTATATAATTATTCAATAAAAATAATTTAATTTTTGGAGCATGAAACAAAATAAAAATTCTCATTGATGAACGTTATGTCTTCTTTGGGTATCCTCCTTAGGTTTACACTAATAGACTTCCTATGATAGATTTCATACCAAATTATGGAATATATGATTATGGGAGGAAATATTGGAAGTTATTTGGTCAATTTTTTTCTAAAACAAAGTGATTTGAATGTTTGAAGGAAGTAGGATAGGGGTTGGACTTTTATATGTGGTGGAGAGGACACACTTGGTATTTTTTTAAATAATTGAGTGCTCCGACATTATCCATATGTCACAAGGGTCAAAAATGGACAATTATCAATAATTTGAGGTGTAAAGGTTTCAATATTTCCATAAAATAGTTTTTATAAAATTATATAGGTTATTTCTACCCTTATCATTTGATTTTAACCCTTTGTAAACCCACTTTTACCATTATCGCGGTAATTAATTTTTGTTACATTCACTATTAATTTTGGTAAAAAATAATTTTAAAATATGAGAAAATATAAATTATTATTATTATTCAAAATATTGAATCTATTTTTTCAAATTCCGTTAACATAAGTGGAAAAAATAATTTAATATTAATCCTGCAAATGTGGTGAGAAAGTAGGGTTTTAAAATGAAAATGATAAAACGTTTACAAGGTTTTTATACTGAATTCCAATGTGAAATTTATTACCAAGACATAAATTGGATTAATATATTTATATTTTAAATAATTATACTTTAAAATAAATTTAAAATATAATTTAACTATGTCAATAATTTTTGTAAAAATACATTTTTCAATTAAAATTTAGTATTTTTCACTACTCATCAAAAAAATTAAACTTTTTAGAAAAAACCCAAAAAATTCACCCTAAGATAATTTTGAAATTATGAATTAGAAAATAATTTTATTTTTTAAAATCCATTTTCTAAATTTATGAAAAATTATTTTTATTATTGTTCACAAAAAGAAAAAACCATTTTTTGAGAAAATAGTATTTTTGAAACATATAAAGACTTTACCCAAAATTGTGTATTTAATATAAATATATTTTATTTATATAAAACCACTATAATAACTATTAATAAATTAGTTTTTACTATTCATATCAATATGTTTAACAGCTAGGTTATAATGATCATGTTTAAAAAACTATATTAATAATATATCATGGTTTTGTTAAAAGTTAGTGTGGCGTATAGAACATGCTTAACTTGGTGTTCCATATAATTAAATATTAACTTGTGTATCATGAAACACAAGACAAAAAATAAATTTAATTTATTAGAAATAATAATAATAATTCAAAAAACTCATTTTTCTACATTATACCCCTCTTAAAATGAATTTCACCCTCCAAATTCATCACTCTAATACAAAAAAATGAGGGTACTTATACCTCATTATATCCTCAAGTTACCAAATATCATCCTCAAACTTATGGTTTTACCATAAAAATTTGACTAGGTGAGAGGTCTTGTTTTATAGAAAATTCTTTATATGATCCCAAATATCCACCAATTCTTCCTCATAAGAAAAATATTTCTCCAACAATGTGACCTCTCAGTTATGTAGATGTGAATGTTGGGTATGTACTTACTCAGGATTGAATGCATCATGGACTTAGTAGATTTTTTTATGGAAGAACCAAGTGATAGGATACTGTCTTGATACTACCAATAATTTTAAATGGGCTTATATACCTAGTTCGTAGGTTCCAATTCATCCTGCATCTCTTAACCTTATTCCAGGAAGAAATTATTAAAAACACTTTATCACCAACTTAAAATTATAAATCATGTCAGTGATTATTAGTATATTTTTTCTTCCCACTCTGACCTTCCTTGGTGTGTTATTGAATTTATTTATCCTTATCTTCCATTTATTTAGGTATCTCATGTCCGAATGGTTTTCTTTCACTAGATTCATTGTAGCATGATGCATCTCTACATTTCGTTCCATATAGTGATTCATAAAGAGCCATCTGAATTCTTGATTGAAATATATTATTTTAAGAAAACTAAAATTGAGGATTTTTTTTGTCCAAACCCAATTTTAAATTAATAGAACATAATATCAAAACATTTTCTAGGGTTTGAATTGTTCTTCTAGACTAACATTCTAAATGGGGATGACATGAAATGGTGAAACTCAACTCTATATTAGTAGCATGATGAATACATAACCATAACATTAAGGTAAACCACAGATACCAATTAGATAAAATGGAATTTTATACTCTATAAAAACTTACCACGTCATTAATAGATATACTTGTAGCATGATCAATAGATAATTATTCTCTGATAGCGATGAAGTGTGCAAACTTAGTAAGGTTGTCGACTAAAACTCATATAGTATTATTATATTTAGATGATTTGGGGAGTCCAATTATAAATAAATAGTTATTTTCTCCCATTTATAGGTAATTTATGAAACATTCCTTTATACTTTTGTCTCGTATCCTTAATTTTTTGACATTGTAAGAACCAAGATATAAACTCTTCTAATAACAAATGGGGTAAACTTAACATGGAATCATTAATAAACGGGTAATAAAAGGTTATAATAAAGTAATATATGATATCATATATATGAATATATTTTTTGAATATATGTATAATAAATTTATATTTATTATATGCGATGTTTGAATGAGTACGTGGGATTTCAAGACTTAACGTAAGGGATTTATGGTCTCTCTTTTATTTCTGGGATACATAAACATATTCAGCACTGATATGTTTTTTGAGGTGTATATAATATCAATTTGACTTTTTATATCATAAATATAATTCATTTCATGATATTTAAAGTTTCATTTTCTTTTATTCTTTATAAGGGATTTTGTTTCAAAATATTACTATAGTGTTAAGGTGTTTTTGTCTCAATTTTACTTCTTTGAGATGTATTTTAGGTTATGTGACTATATTATTTCACGAGGTGTATATATTGCCCCTTGGACATGTAATATAATGAATTATTTCATTATTGTGATAGTTTACGTTTCATTTTATGTAATTTCTTCAAGGGGAATATTATTCAAGGTTACCAAATTGGTACGAGTTTTTGTTAGAATCTCACCGTTTATCAGGATTATTTATGATTAAGTATCAAATGTTGTAATATTATGATAAACCTTTAAATATTTCTCATCAAGTTTATTATTCTATGGTAATTCATTGTATATTATAGAAATAATACAATTTTTCCACTCTTGGGTACTTAAAAATTTTATGAAAATGTTTTTAAGAAAATAAAAATTTCTTTCTTTCTTTGGTCACAAATTTATCTTCTTCCAAAACCATGTTTTATAAAAAAAAATTCAAAAATTTTTTATTATTACATTATGATTTTTGAAATAAATTTTTACCCATTTTTTAATTTTTTCTAAAAATTGAATGTAATCTTTTTGTCATTTTCCAAAACAATTCCCTTCTAGAATTTACTTAGAAAGTGAAAATAATTTTTGTTTTTAACATACATGACATGAATTGTATTTTGTGCTATCATGACTTGTCAATGATTTCAATATTCATTTAAAAATGTTTCAACGTTATTTTCATATAAAAATATTTCCTTAATATTTGGGAAAATTTTATACATTAAATACATCTTTTCTAAGTGAAATAAATGTGGAAAGTTTTTTATGTTTTAAAAATGGTTTTTGAAAGAAGAAATGATATTTTCCAAAATAAATGATTTAAATTGTCATTCCAAATTATGTCTCAACTAATATAACATATTTTGGTATTACCTATCAAAAAATGGAGATATTATCTAACGATACAATTCATATTTTTTCGGTGAATGGTTTATGTTTCAATTTCATGTTGTTTATGAAACTCATTTCTCTTCCACAAGTTATACAATAAAAAATTCTTATGAAACCCACTTTATTTCATGTTTTATGATATGATGGAATGATTATGAAACCTATCTATTTTCCAAAGGTTATGATATGATGAAATGTTTATAATACCAATGTCATTAAATGAGTTATGATATGATTAATGTTTATGATCTTGTCGCACATATAAATATAGTTTTCATTATGTAATGGGTGGGAACTATATCTCCTACAATGCAATGGGTAACTATTTATATCTCCTGATATATAAAATATGGGAATATATAGTAAACCTAGTTTTGTAAGAGAGTTTTAGAATGGGGAGAGAACATGGGTTAGTAAGAAAGGGCTAGAACAGGGAGAGAACCTGGTACAGTAAAATTGGGTTTCAGTAGGGAGTAAACTTGATTCAATAAGATTGAATCTGAATGGAGAGTAAAACTAGTTCAGTATGAAAGGCCTGTAATGGTCAGTAAAAATATTTCAATAATGAAATTTATCCTCTATGATGGTCTTATTAGTGATCCATGACTAATAGGGATATAATTTTCTATGCTTATGTGTATTCCACAAATTAAATTTCTTATGACAATGTTATTGTCTCACAGATCATGCTCTCTAATTATATCATGATTCATGTCTTACAAACTATCAGTATTTATTCCATGATTCAATATTAGTATCTTTAATATGTAGGGTATTGTTTTTTAATGTTTTGATCATGTTATCATACCCTTACGCTCATTTTAGGCTTACATATCTCCCTTTTTTACCATTACTAATAGTCTAAGTTCAACATTTTCATATGCTTCCATTCCCATATTATGAAGATGTATATTATTTACAATATGTATAAGAATTGGGATAGTTTTGAAGAATGTAATGGTATATGACATAACTCACTTATAGACCATTAGTTTTGTTTCAAAGTTTAAAATATTATCATCCATTGAGTTTACTATACTTTTCATTTTCTATTTTCATTTACTTATATTGTGTCCTTATTTTTAGCATTCAAAACATCTTATCATCTCTATGAGACATTACTGTGAGTGATTCTTCCCACATTCCTTACATATAATTAACTACATATTCTTTCCTCCATTGCCTTAACTACCCTAACACTTAGTGAATTACATATTTATCTTCTTTGGTGGTCCAAGAGTTGGTTAAGTTTCACATTATTAATCATGTTCTAGGATAAATGATTAGACATAATCACGACATCCTTCAATCTAGTTATCATCCCATTTGGACCCTAAGTGCTAAATTTTAAGTCACATTCAATGTTAAACAAGTTCATTCTGGTTCTCTCAATTGAATAAACTAACAATCATAGTGTGAGAAATAATAATCATAGAGGAAACCCAAATAATCATGATAATAACTTATAGAATGTCTAAATCATGACATCATATGTCCAATTTATGAAACATTAGTTTTATACTAGATTATTCATAGTCATCTTATATTTAAATTCTTTATGATGGTTTGAAAATATTTTATGAATTTCCAATGTATATCCCCCCAGGAGTTTCACAGTAGGTGTTCAACAAGGCTCTTTTTCATTCCCATGTTCCTGGCTAAATCCTGATCAATATGGTGTTTTCAGGGTTGTTTTCCATAGGTACATATGTGGAAGATACATGTCAACTTATAATATACATATAAGGATTTAATTTCATGGAAACTAATCACTATATCATTTACTAAAAAATCTAGTAAATTTCTATGTACATTAACTCATCCTTTCACTTATCCTCAGAGACAACCCTAGTCATATCCTTGGAAATATCCCTAGGGATCTCACTAATTTTTCCCATCCTTGTTTTCAAATGTTAACTAAACATAGACTCGGATACCAACTATAGCAACCTAGAATAATCATACATAGATATTACATAATTTTTTATAAATATTTTTTACATCACACTAATACACGTTTGAGGACCGTAATAGTTTAGTTCCTTTAGAAACAGAAAAACATAAAAACTGGTTCATATGTGAGCTACATCATCTCCTACTACATTCTTAATAATAAACACCCTTTTTATACATATCATGCATAATACATTTATTTTTAAAATGGGAAAGGAGACATAATAAAAGGTGATCTCAAATGATCTGGGAGGTTAAAACAGGTAGATACCTAAGCATAAGATGAGAGTATGGGTATAATGACATAAGAATAACATTTGAAAGCCATACCTGAATATCAATTATCATAATCATGAATCATTGAATAAATATTGTAATTTCATTATTCATGAATCAAAATATAATAAAATAACATGATCCATGAGCATATAACATTGGAATAATACATTGAATCTATTTCATAAATATAAGCATAGAAAATCATTTCCATAATTATCAAGGCATTCTACCAAGACCATTGTAACATAAAAAGTCACTTATTAAAGTAGTTTCACTCCCCATTCAACCCATGTAACACTAAAATGCTTTAACGCACTTTTATATCCCTATCTTACTAAAATATATTTACTCCCCATTCTATCCATATCTTAATTAATCAGGATCACTCCCCATTTCATCCCAATATTACTGAATCAGGTTCTCTCACTCTTCTGGCCATGTCTTATTGAACTTGTTTCAATCCCCATTCTATCCATGTCGTATAGAACCATGTTAACTCATTATTCTAGTCCTATCTATCTCATGATATATAAATATTTACTAAATTTATTGGAAGGAGATATACATCCCACCCATCACATGATGAAAACCATTCTTATGTATTCCAAAAGATCATAAACATTAATTATATCATAACCAATGAAATGAAATGTGTATCATATAAATTTAAACATATCATAACCTATTCAAAGGAGAAAAACTTCAAAATAATTTCATCATAGAATAACCCCTGAAAATAAGTAATGTTTATAAATATTTTTTCATGGAATAAAGTGTCTATGATAAACGGGTTTCATAAACATCATTATATCGAAACATAAACCATTTAGAGAGACAATATGAATGGTATCCTTCGATAATATCACAATTATGTCATAATTAACTCAAAAGGATGCCATCTTAGATGAAAAGTTATTTTCAAATATCATTTAGAACATTTCTGGAGGAAAATATCCATTCTTATTTTAAAAAACTTTTTAAAACATAAAAAACATTAAAAACATTTACTTGAAAAACATTTAATTAATAAATAAAATCTTCTAAAATATTAGAAAAAGATTTTTTGTAAAAAATAATATATTCTTGAAGTCATTGAATGGTCTTGGTAGTGGGAAATATTATTCATGTTGTTCATATTAAAAACAAATATTCTTTTCATATTTTATGTAAATGCCAAACATGCTTTGCTTTGGAAAATCAAATGAAGATTCATTTCCAAAAAAATATAATAATTCAACCATAGATAAAAATTACTTTCAAAATTAATTGGATAATATTAAAAAAATTGAAAACATTTTTGAAGAACATGGTTTTAGAAGAAAACAAATTTCTAACTAAAGAGATAAATAAAGTTATTTTTTTCTAAAAAAAAATTTCTTATTAATTTTAAGTACCAAAGAGTAGAAAATGGTACTATTACATGAATATGTCATAAATAACTAAAGAAGAATGAAATTAATGCTAATTTTTATAGTTAAATCAGAATATTTCAATATTGGAGACTTAATCATAAAAAATCCCAATAAATAGTGACATTGTAACATTAAACTCTTACCATTTTGGTACCCATAAATTATAATCCCCATAAAAGAATAACATAAAATTAAACTTAAAATATCATGAAAATTAATGAATTCATGATATTATGTGTCCAAGGTGTTCTATATTTTTGAAGAAATATAGGTTTATAACATAATGTATATCTTGAAGAAGGAAAATTTTCATAATAATCCCCTACCAATTTTTTAACTTTTGAACTATAAACCCCATGAAAGATAAATCCTAAAATGGATAGGTAGACCCAATTATTTTTCATTATAAGCATCATAAAATACATTCATGGATAGTATATTTACCACATAAAAGAAATATACAGTGGATATGGATTGTGTATCACATTAAAATAAGTGTGAGACAAAAGAACCTTTAACTTAAGTCTTAACTTCAATCATACTCATTCGAACAACTTTTATAATAAATATAAGTTTATTATAAAATTGGAATAAAGAGAATTATCTATAAGAGAATGAAACATGAATAATAAATTGAATTTATGGCATACACATAATCATAAAACTTATTTCTGTATTAGTCAAGGCTCAATGTCAAGACAACCATAGTGGACAAAGTCCTTTACTAAACTGTGTTCACTCACCATGCCACCCATGTCTTATTAAACTAGTTTCACTACCCATTTCATCCCTATATTATTGAACCTGGGATTACTCCCAATTCTAACTCTATCTTACAAAACCCGGTTCTCTCCCCATTCCATTCCTCTATTACTAAATCAGGTTCTCTCCCCATTCAAACCCTATTTTACAGAATAGGGTTCTTTCCATGTTCCATCCCTATCCTACAGAACTAAGTTCACTTCTAATTTCATTCTTGTCTACCTCATGGGATAAAAATCTTTACCCAAATCATTTTTGGGAGATATAGGTCCCATCCATCACATAATGAAAACCATATTTATGTGTCCCATAAGATCATAAACATTTATCATATCATAACCTTTGAAATGAAATGGGTTTCATAAAAATTTCATCATATCTTAACGTATAAAAAATAGATCAGTTTCATAATCATTTCATCAAAACATAACCTATTAAAAGAAGAGTTTTTATAATAATTTAATCATAGTATAAACCAAGTAAGAGAAATTGGTTCAAGAAACTATTCCATCAAAACAAAAACAATTCAAAGAAAGAATGTGAATGGTATCCTTGGATCATATCCCTAATATGACATAAGTAACACCAACAGATGTCATCTTAGATGGAAAATAATTTTTTAATATCATTTTAAATATTTCTTGAGGAAAATATCATTACCAATTTGAAAAAATATTTTTAAAAATAAAAAACTTTCAAAGTCATTTTCACTATGAAAACATTTTTCAAAAATATAAAATTTTCCCTAATATTAATGAAATAATTTTATTTGAAAATAAATATGAAATGTTATAATGTAATATTTAAATCCTTTATTTCCCATGATAATATTAAATATTTATCTTTATTGGAATGGTAAAAACAATTATTCTTTTCACACATTTACAAAAATCTAAACACACATTTTATTATAAAATGGAATGATTATTCCTTTCAAAAAAAATCAAAATTAATAACATCGGTGAAATTTTTTTTTCAAACTTTTTGGAGAATAATAAAACATTATTATAAACATTTTTAGAAAAAATTGTTTTTAAAGAAAAATGATTTCTCACAAAATGAATAAATAATGTTTTATTTTATTAAGAATATTTTCATAGTAATTATGAGTATCAAAGAGTGGGATAATGTACTATTACTTGAATATATCATGAATAACTAAATGAGAATAAAATTAATGAGAATTATTGAGAGGTAGATCATAAGATTTCAATATTGTACACTTAATCATGAACAATCACAATAAACTATGATATTTTAACATAAAACTCTTACCATTTTTTTATTAATATTCTAGAATTGTTATATCACACATACCATCATGCTTTTAGTCTTTTGGGGAATATGATAACATCGCTCATGTGTAAAATAGACTATCGCCTCATGAAGCAATGTAATTTGTTCACATTTTACATATAATGTATTAAATATGGGTTTAACAAACATATGTGATATATATAACATAAAAACATTTCATAATTATAATATATCACTTAATTTTTTTTCATTTGGCCAAGCAATAAAATTAGAAATATCATCCATGCATATCAACGGCCTACCATCTTTATGAATGGTGTATTTCATTTACTATCACTAAATTTTATGGATTACTATAAATACATATATATTTAATTTAAATGATATTTATATCGAAATTATCATTCTATAGATTATGTAACTATAATCAGAGTAACCAGACCAAATTATAACAAATCAAAACATATAAAAAACAAATAGGTTATTACCTAAGATTTAACTTTAACATGAAATCGTTAATTAACAGAGCATAAAAGTTCATAAGAAAATAATATATGGTGTGATATATATTAATGTGGTTCTTTAATAATTGTATAATAAAGTTATATTTTTTATTCCGGAGGATTGAATGTGTACAACGTAATTTGAGACATAAGGTAAGGTATTTTTGTCTCAATATTTATTCTTCGAGATTTAAGTTATGTTATGCACCTATATCCTTTCATGAGGTTTATATACATCTCCTTTGATATGAGATATCATGAATTTATTCACCCTAGTGATCCTTCAATTTTAATTTTATGTTATTCTTTCATGGGTCTTATGATTATTGAATATATTCTCTCGATCCAATAAGATTTTTAACTACATAAATGATATCATAAACAACTTTTTAAATAAATCATTTTTCAAATCTAAGGCCATCAATACTATTTGATTTAATTTATCCATATTAATCATCTCTTAATCAAAACTAAACATTATCATCATAACATTCAAAGTATATTAATGGTTACCTTGCTTTAATAAAAGTATTACTTTACCATTTAATCACTCTTCCATCCCATCAACATCATTCAAAATATTCTTTCAAATCTTAACAAAACATTTATACTAAAAAATACTTATAAATTTCATTATTCATAATAGTTTAATTTTAATACATAAATAATTTACTCACCCCACATCCTTCTTAAACCATTTACTATGCCTCATTATCATATTAATTAATACCTATTTCCTTTCATATTCCATTTTTAGTCTCTTAATTATCCAAAAAATATAACCATTTCTTATAAAACCTTTTTAATATCCTTTATAAGATTTCCCCTGAGGACATAAATTTTTATAATGACTATAATTTTTACATTTAAAGTATTTAATTGTCAATGATATCTTAGTGACACCATCATTATCATCTATTAGGTTAAATAAATATTTAATTTTCCCTCTGTAGTAACTTGATTTGTGTCCTTCTTTTCCGTAGTCAAAACATCTTCTCGTCTCCCTAAGACATTCCCTAGACTTCTTCTTTCAAAAATAATGACATATATGAAACTTCATCTTCTTCCCTATGAATATAATTATAGAAACAAAAGACCCACAATTCTAAATCATATATAAAAAATTATCTTTATTTACTTATTAAAGAAACTAAAAATATCTAGTCTATTAAACATCGGAGGATCTTTTATGATCTAGGGTTTGGAGGAAAAGGACCACTATTACAAATTATCAAAGTTTACATAATTAAATAAATGAATAATTTTAATTTTTTATTTTTCTCTCCCCTTAGATAATCTAAAATCCTTTAAACTTATAAATGAACCTAAAAATATTTTTAAAACAAATTGTGAGCCTAAAATTTCCCAGTAAGTGGTTTTAAAAACTAGTGAAATAATTTTATTCAATACTATTTTAAAACTCATTTTAATACATTTTAAAAAAACATAATAACATTTTAAACTAGTAATTTCATTGTAAATATTATTTTTTAATACATTTTTCAAATATATATACCTTCTAAAAAACATGTTTCTTTTAAAATGTTATTTTGAAAACACTTTTTCAAAATATAATAGAATTTTAAAATACTTATAGCGTTGAAAACATTATTTTGAAAACCATTTTTCGAAATATAATAGCATTTGAAAATACCTATATCATTGAAAACGTTATTTAAAAACACATTTTAAAAATATAATATCATTTGAAACTACTAATAGCTTTGAAAAAATTAGTTTAAAAATAATTTTCTGGTTAAAAGTATATGGATTTCAATTTTGAGTTTTAGAAACCTTTATTTTTTAAAATAATAAATTTTTAAGGATAAAATGATATTTTTAAACCCTTATGAAATCTATGTAGACACATGGGGTATAACTTATTGGACAAAGTCCACTTTAGGTTGTGGGTTCACTCCTCACACCTCGTGACCACTTTTGATACCCAAGTGTTGGGTTTTTATAAAAACATTTTTATGAGGGTTGTTTTTCTCATTTAATTCCCAATAAAACATCATTTTGAAAACCATATAAACTTTTTTCAATAGAAAATAATTTTACATCATATATACTCTCTCTTTAAATCACTTTTTTAGAAAAAAACTATTTTGCTTTCGTTTCTTATAAAATGGGGAAATCCATAACTTATAAAGAACCTTTTGTAAATAGTTTCTATAAATATATAATTTATTTTATGAAAATGAATATATAGATATGCGTGTGTGTGTCTATATGAACATTCATGAATATATGTAACATATGGACATAATAATGATCATGAATGACATTCATATATTTTAATGGAAACTCCATGCATAAAATGATAGTTTTACAATCTACTTAGTAAAAAATAATTTTCATAAAATAATAAAATTTTGAAATTAATTTTCTATCACATAAATTATAGATAATAAATATACATTTAAATATAGCGAACTTTTCATATAAAAATAATTATTTCCTTTACATATAATAAGGGTATTTGATGAAAAATACATAAAATATTATATTTTTTAATTAAAATATTCTTTTGAAATCAACCTTGAATTGTAAGGTTTTCAAAGTATAATCCCATATTCAATAAATAATAACAATTTATTTTTCAAAATAAATCTACCCCCTAACATAATATATAAAGGTGTTTTCTTGAATATGGAGGTCTTGAGATTAATTGATTACAAAATAAGTAATCATACGTTTTTGAAATTATTATATATATAAATATATATCTCCTTACAAAAAAACAGCAAATAGAAATCTCCAATATCCACTACCAAAGCTTCATGAATGGTAAGGATAGAGGTAGAAAGAGAGGTTGGGAAGGGTTTCCTCTACCAATGAGTTATGGGGGGAATATTTCCTCTCTAAGTGACACACACACACACACATATATATATATATAGGTTTTAATAGTTGTTCCTTGAGATTCCAAGATAAGTTAGGAGTTTGTTTTGGAAACATAAAAGTGTATTTACACACTGTGGATCTCAAATAGGGAATTTAAGACCACTGGTTCTTGTACCTCTAACCCAATGACATAAGGATTCTAAAATAACCTATTTTATTTTTGAAACTGTAACACCTGATTTCAAAAATATTTCTGATAAACATAAATTTTTTGCATCTACCACTCACTATTATCTATATTTTGTGGAAAGAATGGTCTACAACTAGAGGGTTGGGGTTTTATATAGGTTGAGCACCTATGATGATTGTTTAAGGATGTGGTCTTGTTTCCAATGAAAAAAACATTAGGGTAGCACCCTGTTTAGAGAACGCCCTACACTGGATTTTTCATATGGAGAAGTAATGTTTGAGGTCGTTCTAATGGTGATGAGGGATTGGGCTTTAATTATGGTAGAAGGAGATGAACTGTAGGAGATGGATGCGAGGTAGATGATGGTCAAAAGACGATTGGACAATTGTGATCATCTCAGACATATGGTCATGATTTAATCAATATTTTTAACCTCATGTGAATAGTTATAACTTCATTCAATCCCACATCAAAAAAATACATAGTTCCTAACTCCAATATACACTAATTGATCAATAATTATGGAAAGAATAGATTATCAGAGTATACCCCTGGCCACACACACACACTTGCGGGCCACAACCCACTAAACCCAAGAACGTGCTGATGGGTGTACATTATCCCTACTGGAATCAGCCTAAGCTATACCTCTACCTTATGCAAGGTGATTGATCCTCTTATGCAACTAGTTTGGCTGGATGGGGTTAATCTCTCCATGTGGTTGACCCATATGGGTCCCACATATGTGTTTCGGGGTCATTTAGTATTCTTAGAGGGGTTGGAAATTTTTTTTGTCCTAATTTCTAAAAAATAATGTATTAGATAAGAAAAAATAATTTCTTATATACACTTCTCTACATGAGAATTTTAGATTTACTCCCATTTCACTTATTTTTACTTTTTTTTATTACTCTGAGGTTAAATTTTTTTTAAGTCCCCACAATTACATAAAATTAATAATCAGGTATAAAAGTATCATAAATATGATACTTTGTGTATCATTTATATAATTTATAATTACATTATATATTAAATCATAATTTATATATTCTTATATAGATATATGAACACTTTATTTGTAGTTTTATTTTCCTTTTATTAAGAATATTATAATTATAATTTAAAATAATACCAAATGTCTATTTATACTAATGTCCAAATCATTTGTCCCCTAAATATCCTACTTAGAAGGAATTTTTAACAAATTGAACTCTATGTGATTGAAAAACCTCTCACTCCCAAATATAGTCTTTATATTTTCATTACTATGTATTCTTACTCTCTTTATTTTTTGAGGGAACTTCCTCATGGAGGATCTAACAGAATATGGATATAACTATGCTTTTCGAATGTTCATCACATCGCATCCCTTTTTTTTCTATTGAATCTTAATGGATTAATTTAGGATTAATTATTTGAAATAATTTGTAAAAAATTGTCCTTGGATCAATGATTGAGTTTGTGTAATATTTAAAATAAAATGTACTCTATTTTGTTCTGTGTTTTCAAGCCTTTTCTCATTTATTTAAATTAAAAAACTCAAACAGAGCTATAACAATGAGTGATCCTAGTTTTGTAAAATAGAGATGGAATGAGGAGTGAACCCGGTACTATAAGATAGGGTTGGAATATGGAGTGAACCCAATTCATTAATACAAGGATAGAATGGTGAGTAAACCCAATTTAGTAAATTAATTTTCTTCTATAAAAGTATTGGTAGTGAGCATTGACTAATATATTAATGATTTTCTATGCTTATATGTATTCCACAAATTCCATGTCTTATGCTAATTTTATGCTCTTATAGAGTAGGTTCTTTGATTCCTTTATGATTCATGTCTTATAAACTATCCATATTTATTCCATTTCCCATGATTATGATCTTGGATATGTAGGTCATGGTTTTCAAATGTTATTATCACGTTCTCATACAATTATTATCATGTTATTATTACATATCTCAATTGTTTAACTTTACTGAGCATCTGATCTCACCCATTTCCTATGTTTCCTTTACCTAGGTTATAAAGATACGCATTATTTATGATATGTCAAATAAGAGTGCTAGTTTTGAAAAATTTAGTGAGATATGATGTATATCATTTATAGACCAATGTTTATGTTTCTAAGTTTCCAAAGGTACTAAACTATTACGATCATCAGGTGTTTTTTGGTGTAATGTAATGATTATTCATCAAAAATATTGTAATACCTATATATGAAAATCATCGGTCTCTATAGTTGGTATAATTGGATAGTTTCAGTTATCCTTTGAAAACAAGGATTATGAACCCTTAGTGATATCCTTAAAGAAATGTGTAAAAATAAGGATAAGGATGAATCAAAGTATAGAAAAATGTTCCAGAATTTTGGAAAATGACATATAGTGTGTTCTCTTATGGATACATCCCTATCTAAATACTAGAAGTGGATATGACTCTGAAACATATATACTAATGGGTAACAACCTTGAAAACATTATATTGAGCAAGACTTAATCGGTTTCTCGTGCATGAAAGTAGGACTTATTGCACACTTGGTTTGAAACTCTTTGAGGATATGATATGAAAATTTGCAAGAAATTTTTGATCCATAATGAAGGATTTAAATAGATAATGACTATGAATAACATAGTATAAACCTAGGGTTTTATAAAATTAAAATAATTTGTTATAATTTTTACATCCTTTAAGTTTTTTTCTTGATTATGTGATTCACCACTAGGATCATTATTTCTTACACAATGATTTTTGGTTTTAGACATTGGATGGATCTCGAAGCAACTATGTTAATGATGAGTGTGATGGACAATGCAATTATTTTCCTCCTGAGTATAAAAATGTTATGGGATATGGAATGAACATTATCATTGCTCTGCTAACACAAATCTCTCAGTCTATGAATCATGTTGGACTTCAAAATGAAAAAATAGGGAACAATATTCTATTAAGTCATTCAAGATGTAACATCCACCTTATTTAAGTGGGTCTTCTGATCCCCTAGTTTCTGGACAATGGATCGGTACCACTTAAAAGATTTTATTTATTTTCTAGTGTTAAGAACATGAAAATTTTATTTTGTATGTCTACCACTTGGAAGGTGAAATATATCAATGGTGGACTATTATCACGAATATGAGGCAACAAGATGAAATTTACACCATATATTGGGAGAAGTTCATGAACTTATTTTCCAATAATTACTTTCCTTGTATTCTTCATATAGAGATGGATAAGGAGTTCCTTGAGATAAAGAAAAATGATGATGAATCTATTAGATCCTATGATGAAATATTTACTAGAATTATGAGGTACACTTTGGGTATTATCATCCAACCTGAAAGCTAGGCTGATTAATTATTCAGTGGCTTAAAATTATGTCTCTGAATTTATTTATCAACAAGACACTTCAGTATCCATGAAGAGATTTCCTAATGAACTATCGTGGTGGAAATGGAGGTTGGAGATACATATCAATCTCATGGTCTTGATAATAAAACGAAGATGGAGTTCAAAGTAAAATTTAAGAACCATGGAGAGAAGAAGATGAGATTTTATTTTTTCCCCATTTGTGGAAGAAGTGTGGAAGAGATTTCCTTAAGGGGGATATTAAATGTTTTAAGTGTGGGAGGAATTTTTATTAGGAAATTGAAATCTAAAGTTATGGGAATAATTTAGCTATTGATGAGAATAGAGAGAAAGTTTAACAGAATGTACATCCATCACTTTAGTGCTTTAGGTGTAAGGAGAATCAGAATTATGAAATCTAGTACCCTGACCTGAGTGTTAATGATGATGATCAAGGTTAGAATCATATTATGCTTATGTAAAAGGGTAAATCTAATTTGAAATTAATTCTCGTGAGGGGTGTGATAACTATGTGGTGAAAGGTACACTAGCCATCCACTCTATAATTTTTAATGTCTTGTTTGATGGTCACATCTCAAGTCTATGACTCATCTCTGGATTATTTTTTTGTAATATAATTCTTATAAACCTTTTAATTCCACCTCTAGTGGAAATTGATTTTATCCTAGGCATGGATTGGATTTTCCTGCATAAATACCACATCAATTTTTGAGGAAGGGAAGTCACATTTGATATTCTAAACAAACCTATGATCTTCTAACCATGAGACAATAAGTATAAAACTTTGATTGAGATTACACCCATTGTATGGGTCTTAAATCCCATTCATAAGGGGTGTTTATCTCATATGGTTGGGTAGAATCATGACATAAATGATATCCCTATTATGAAAGAATTTTGTGATATATTTACAGAATAATTTATTAGTATTCTGCTAAAGCATGAAGTTGACTTCTCAATAGAACTCATACCTTGTTCCACACCAATTTCAAAGACTCCGTATAGAATTGACCTAATCGACTATCATGAATTGATGAAGCAACTCCAAGAGAACCATTACAAGGGATTCATTCATCCAAGTGTGGCACCTTGGGGTGCACCTATTCTTTTTTTTAAGAAGGATGGATCAATGTGACATTACATTGATTATCAAGAGTTTAACCAGATAAAAAATAAGAATAAGTATTATCTTCCTATAACACCCCAAGATTTTATGAGATAGATTCATTTTAATTACATTTATTTCTTGTGTTTTACGCTACACCAAGATTATCTTGCGCTATACGCCATAGCGTACTATCTTGCAGTATACGTAACATTGTTCTTGTCTTGTGATTCCCAGAATTTTATGTTATTTTGATAGAATTCATTTCACACAACATTGAGTATTTATTTATTTAAATTTATAAATAAACGATGTTTCTATTATTTTATATGAAACAAAAAATGAATCTTACACTACACACAACACTGACATGACATGCGTTACACACAAGAGAGACCTTCCTCAAAAGCGTGCGTTGTACGCAATACCGAGTTTCACTAAAAAATGATATATTATTAAAATATTATATATCTATTATTTATGAATATTATTAACCACATTTTTTATTTTATAATATTAGAATTCAACTTACACATTTTCTAGAACATGGAATGGGAACAAAATCAATTTTTCGTATAAAAGAAGTATTTTTTCAAAAAAAATGCAGTTTTACCACCTTTTAATGGCACAAAAATTTTAAATATAGTTTTTGGCACTTTTATAACATAAATTTGAAAAATTAAATTTATTATTTAGACGTGGGACATCAATATTTACTTCGGGTGCTATTTTTTGTATTTTCCTGATAAAGTTCATTTTTAATGAATAGTTAAAAATATTGCATTTTAAGTCAAAACTGTCTTTTCATATAATTTATTTTTATAGTTAGATTGTAATTTTAATAGGTTTTAAAGTTAAATTGGATTATATTTTAACAATTTAGTCCTATTTGGTTCATTGGGAGTAATTTTACTTTCAAATTGGACATATATAGATGTCAATCTTTTGATAGTTATTATTTCATAAAAACCTGCTTTTTTTTAGAATGAGAATTAATTTTAAATAAATTTCTTCAATTTAATTGTTTTGAATTTGGAAAAATGGATTCTATATTTAGTATCCTTTTGTCTAAAAATTTTAAATATGTAACTTTTTTTTAGACATTATGAATAGTAACTTCAGTACATATTGTATTTACCATGGTTAAAGGGTAAATCTGGTAAATAAGGGTAACGAATAATATTATAATTATCCTAAAACGTGTCTTAACCCTATTAAATGAGACATGTACAACCCTCGTAATCCTTGGTTCTACTTTGGGACCCCATGGAGCCAGTTTTAAGTGAAAATGACATTTAATTACTTTTAATTTGATGTTAAGAAAATATAACCTAAACATATATATTTTACTAAATCGATTTTAATATGGTCTTATATAATAGATATATTTTTCTATAAGTAGTCATTGGAAATATATAAATATTTTCTAAATCATGATACATTATTTGTAATTTGTGGACATTAAATAAATAAATTTAATTATGACACCATGATGATGTAGTGATTGCTTTATTAACAAAGGATTCAAATAAATGAATTTATAAATATTAAAACAAATGTAATTTGGTTATTTTGATGTCATAAATGAATTTTATGGATGATATTGACATATTAGATTTTATTTAATTCATTATTTTTGAAGGAATCAGGTTACAAATTCTTATAAAGGTCAAGTATGAATAGTTTCCAAAATTGACACAATTCATAACTTAAAACATAAAATAGTTTATTATATGATATTAAATTACTAAAAATATAATATTCAGAAAAAAAGTTAATATAAATCTAAATATGTCATAAATAAATTTTCTGGGGTCGTTTAACATGATATGGAAATTACATTAACCCACAATGTGTAAATAGCATGATATAACAATAAGATTAAAAAGGGTAAAATAAGGTTAAAACCAAAACGATAAGGATAAAAAATATAAAAAACTTTTCAAATTTTTTTTGAACAATGGTTATTCAAACCAAAATTATTATATATTATAATTAAATATGTTTGGGACTATTTTAAATTGAAATTGAATTTATAATAAATTAATATTTGGAACTTTCTTAAAGTGCCCCTCTCTTCTCTTATAAAATGAAACCTCCTCCATATTCTCTTCAATCCCTTTTTATACATCAATATTGGCCAAACCCTACCCATTTCTCTTCTGAACTTTCCTATTTACATTCTAGAGGTTATTTTCTTCTCAAAATACCACCTCTAGTTCCCTAAGAGAAGATTTAATGGAGACACATCAAGGAAGAGGTAATCTCTTCTACCGATTCATTGAAACTTATTTCTTATTCTACTTCCTCTTATTTAGTTTTCTCATTATAATTTAATAACATCAGTATCACTCATATATAGATATGTTTTTATAAAAATTAAACAACTATATTTCACATTCTATCAGTTTTGCGAAAAAATGAAATCACTGCGCATGCGTACATACGGATTACCGTCTCCACGGCATGGTGTAATCATAATATCACCCACACCTTACTCGGATAGGTATTATAGTGGAAATAATAAATATGTATGATTATTTTAACATGATACTAATTCTGAGATATTATACACCATCCACTTCAATATAGTTCAACAACCATGGGAATTATATTGTCACTCGTGCGTACGTACGACTTACCGTCTCCACGACCCAATGAGATTCGTTCTACATGTTAACAATTCAAGAATGATTATAAAATATAAATAAAAAATAATCATGAAATATATGACATAATAATTCTACTTTATTTATGTATGTATATATATATCTGTGTTTTTCATCTACTTACTTCCATCAAATTCAATAAGGAAATGAAAACAGCGTTCATGCGTATGTACGGTCGACCGTCTCCATAAACGGTGTATTCCATTTCATTTAACTATCTATTTTATATATATTTATATGCTGAATATATAAGATATATATAAATAACTTTTTTAACTATTTAATTAATTAAATAATTATGTATGTAATCAAAGGAAAAATAACTAGTCCAAACACATATGATAAATGAAATGATTATTTCCGAAAACGTTGCTTTAACATGGAATTGAAAAATGAACGGGTAATATAATGTCATAAATGAATCTTATATGATATAATAAATATTATTATGGTTATGTTAAAAGTAAATAGTATGTTTAAAACCACTATACAAGATTTTTGGACACACAAGGAAGAAATTAGACTTGAGGTAAGGGATAATTTTGCAATCTCATTTTTTATATATGATTGTTTATACATAAGTATTTTTTGGTATATATTTCTCATCCATGCCCATGTTTTATAAAACTATTTTCATAAAATTTTTATAATTATTATATGTATTTTTTAAGTAATTTTTACCCATTTTTTACTTTTACTACATGGTGTGGAAGGAATCATTATTTTTTTTACCATACGAGGTACTTTTTGACTTTTTTGGTAAAAGTACGAGGAGAATGTTTTTTTAACTTAAATGGAATGAAAAAAATTTTACATCTTATTAACGCCTTATTTCCATGAAGCTTCCTATACAATATTTAAATTTTAGTTTCAACTTAATTCTTTTCATTTAAAATTGTGTGTCATTTTGACAAAAGAAAACTTTTTTGAAGAAGAAAATATATTTTTCTCAAGAATTGAGTTCAAGTGGTTTATGAAAGTTATTTTCCATCTCAGATGATTCTCCTTAAATAGGGTTATGTTTCTATCCCAATTATTATTATGATTTGACTTTGTTAATTATGGAATGGTATTTTTTATGGATTATTTTATTATGGCATGATGTTTAAGAATCCCATTTTATTAAATGGGTTATTCTATGATGAATGATTTATGTTTTTTGGAAACAAGGAAGAATGATTTCATTATGGGGTGGGTGGGACTTATATATCCCTCCAATGCATTGGGTAGATATTTTTATCATGGAAGATGGACATGACTAGAATGGAAGGTAAATCTGGTTCAGTAATACATGGATGGAACGAGAAGTAAACCTTGTTCAGTAATGGGTTTGGTCCACTGTGATAGTCTTGGAAAAAATTCCTTCGCTACTATGGAAATAATATAATGTGCTTAATGGTTTTGCATAATTGAATGTTTTATTACCATGCTATTTTATCATGATAAATGTTCATTTATAATCTATGTCTTACGTACTGCCAATATTTATTTTATTTCTCATTGTTTTGATGTTTAAACTTTATGTTCATGTGTTTCCTTTCAAATGTTTATGGATTGTTTTATGTTTTCCACGTTTACCCTTACTGAGCATTTGAGCTCACCCATTTTATGTTTTCTTCTCCCCAGGATTTAAAGAAATGTTTTAGGTAGGAAAAAAATGGGAATATCTTTATGGGAGATTTTGAAGATCTTTCACCATTATTAGAAGATTATGCTCCTAGTTTCCAAAGACACTAAACTAATACGGTCTTTGGGATTTTGTTTATTTCATGTATTAAGTATTCTGAAAAAATAAATGTAATGTTCATATACGTCAAGCTATGTTCTCTACAGTTGGTATTAGAGTGAAAATTTCATAAACCTTTGGAAATTATGATGTAAAAACATTAGGGAGATCCCTACAGATATTTATAAGGTATGTCTAGTGATGTAACAAAGGTTATGTATAACTATAGGTTACGGTCAGAGAATTATTTTAATGATCATAAATAACATAAGATTAAACCTAAGATGTTAGAGATTGAAAGTACTCCCCCTTGATTATATTGATTTCCAAGTATGATTTTTTCCTCACACAACATTATTTTTGGGTTTTAGAAAATTTCCAGAAACCGGGGATTCATGTTAATAGAGAATATGATAGAAAATGGAATGATATTCTCCATGAGAAACCAAGTAAAATGGGATTTAGAAGGAGAAACATCATTATTATGACAAATTATAAATATCATAATATGATCAATAATCTCAAATTTGGGGAGTTTCCTGAAGGAGCTAATAATAGAAATATGTAGTTTCATGGTGATCATAGAGGAAGGAAAGTTTAATTTACCATGTGTAAATCATGTGGGAAGAGACATCCAGGAGAATGTTTCCAATGAACTAGAAGTTTATTTTTGTGTGTAAAATAATGACACAAATCCCTTAATTTAAAATGAAAAGGTTCCGTTAACACAGTGGACAAGGATAATGGTATTATTAATATATCAACAATGGTTATATGTTTTAAATAGTGGAATGTATGGGCATTTTTTAAATCGATTCCCAAAGAGAAGATCACATGAATAGAATTAGCGTAGTCGTATGGGTAGTATTTATGTTGATGATGATGAAAAGACTACAAATGATATATGAGATGAAATAAGTGTTGAGGAATAAAATGATAAAGCTTGGTTAATGGTATAAGAAGGTAGTGGAATGATTTCATGTTTATCAAGAGTAATATTGTATTAGTAATTTAATGTTTCTATGGAATAAAGAATCATCTAAGGATCGTTACACTGTTGTTTTTCCTTATGTATTTTAAAGTATATGTTGAATGGTACTAGTAACCATGATTGGTTATTCAAATATTTTTGGAAAGCACAAGATATGATCATACTGAAGGTATAAGGAGATAATGAAATGTTTGATAGTATTAAAGAGCTCAGGACTAATATAAGGACAATGTGATATCATAGTTTCAGTATAATTTTTTTTTGGGATTTTGGTATATGGAAAGAGTTAAATTTTGACAGCATTCATGTTTTCACTAAAGTTTTATGGTAATTCTTATTTCAAAAAAAATCATGATTAAATTATTCACATTTTGGGAATGTTACCAATAAGATATATATTATGATATGTTGGGGATATCTAATGATTGTATAACCTTTCTATTAATTGTTTTCTATGTATTGTGATATTGGAAAAAAGTATTTTGCATAAGCTTAAAGGTTTTAAAGGATAAATTAGGACATTAGATAGTATTGTTTAAGGCTATAACTTTTTTATATTATTTATATAATGTTATAATAGTGTAGTTTTAGAATAATGAAAACCCATTGGATGAGTGATGGCCCATCACGTCAGACAAGGCTGTGGGAATCAAATGCACAACCGAAGTGTAACAGGACTTTATCACCTACCAATGGACTACAGGAAGTCCCTAGTCAGTAGAAATTAGTTTTATTTTTTTAATCAATATGATATATGAAGTATAAGTCCATTTTGGAACTATATACGACTAATCTCACCATGGATGCACTTATGTATATTTAATAACTTGTGAAACTTTTTGGTGATAGAGATAGATGGAATTACATATCATTCTATCATATTATCTACTAACACTTCATGAATGACAAATTTGATATAATTTCAATAAATAATAGATGAATTGGAAATTTTTTAAGGCATGAAAAATTGAGAGATTGTACCAAAATCAAGTAAGTATTTATTATCATTCAAAATTATTCAACTTTGTGGAAAGGATATTTAAACAAAAAATCTGATCCTATTAGCTTTTGATATAATGAATCATATGGTCCCTTAAATCATTGCAGATTTATGGATTTCTGGTATATAAATGTCTCCAAACCGTATTCTCTATCACTATCCAACAGAACTTGATGGTTAGATTTCTCTTCCATATCAATGTTTTCAATTCCCACCTATTTACTCATATGTGTAAACCTAGTGATGAGTTACATTGGGTGACCATTGAATTTCTAACTTTTCTTTTTTTAATTGAATTTTTAGTATTCCTTTTTATGATGTGGGTTTCCATGAAAGAAACATTCAAGTAGAAAACCATTTATAACCCCAATGAATTTCGAGGGCGAAATTCATTTTAAGGGGGTAGAATGTGACACCCAAAATTTTATGAGATTGATTATTTTTAATTTAATTTATTTATTATGTTTTATGCTACACTAATATTATCTTAAATTATACACAACACTATATTAGCTTATAATATATGCAACACTATTCTTGTCTTATGTTGCACACAATTTCAAGTTCTTTTGATAGAATTCATTTCACACAACACTATGTATAGATTTTGTTCAATGTATAAATGAAATAAGTTTGGATTATGTTATACAAAATAAAAAAGTAATCTTTCACTACATGAAACATAGACTTGGCATGCGTTACAGGCAAGAGTGACCTTTCTTGATAGCTTGTGTTGTACACAACATCGAGTTTCACTAAATAATGATTTGTTATTAAAATATCATATAACAAGAACTTATGAATAGTATTAACCAAATTTTTTATTTTATAATATTATAATTCATCTTACAAATTTTTTAAAACAAGGTATGATAACAAAATCATCTTTTCAGATAATAGAAACATTTCTCAAAAAATGCAGTTTTACCACCTTTTAATAGTGAACCAATTTTAAATCTAATTTTTGAAAATTTTATAAGTTAAAGATGAAACAATAAAATTATTATTTAGAATTGGTAGAGAAAAATTTACTTTGGGTACTTTTTTGGTATTTTTCTGAAAAAAGATCATTTTTAATGAATAGTGAAAATACTACATTTTAAGTCAAAACGGTCTTTTCATCTAATTTATTAATATATTTAGATTGTAATTTTAATTGGTTTTAAAGATTAATTGGATTATATTTTTACCATTTAATCAAATTTTGGTCATTGGAAGTATTTTAACTTTCAAATTTTACATAAATAGATGTCAATCTTTTGATAGTTATTATTTCTTAAAAACCCGGTTTTTTGTTTTAACATCGAGATATAATTTTAAATACTTTTTTGCCAATTTTGTGTTTTAAATTTTAAAATATGGATTCCATAATTATTATCATGATGTCAATATTGGTTAAATAGGTAACTTTTATTTTTATACAATATGAATAGTAACTTCATTAAATATTTTATTTACCATTGTTGAAGGGTAAATCTGGTAAATAAGTGTAAAACTTAATATTATAATTTCCCTAAAACGTGTCTTAACCCTATTAGATGATAAATTAACAACCATAGTAATCCTTGGGTCTATTTTGGGACCCCATGGAGTCACTTTTAAGTGAAAATGACATTTACTTACTTTTAATTTAATGTTAAGGGAAACATAACCTAAACATTTATCTTTTACTAAATCGATTTTCATATGGGGATATATAACATATATATATTTCTATAAATATTAATTGGGAATATAAAAAAAATTATATATCATGATATTTTATTTTTAATTTTTTGACATTAAATAAATAAATTTAATTATGACATAAAGATGATGCAGTGATTGCTTCATTAATAAAGGATTCAATTAAATGAATTTATAAATAATAAAACAAATGTAATTTGGTTATTTTGATGTCATAAAATAATTTTATGGATTATATTGACACATTATATTTTATTTAATGCCTTATTTTGGAAGAAATCAGGTTGTAATGATTTTTTAAAAAAGTCAAGTATGAATTGTATCCAAAATTGACACAATTCATAACTTATAACATAAAATAGTTTATTAAATGATATTAAATTTCCAAAAATATAAGATTATTTAAAATGTTTAATATAAGTCCAAATATTTTATAAATATTATTTTTTGGGTCGTTGGACATGATATGGTTATTACATTAACTCACAATGTTTAAATAGCATAATATCATAATAAGAATAAAAAGCGTAAAATAAGGGTAAAACCAAAAATATAAGGATAAGAAAAATATAAAAAACTTGTAAAAAAATTATTGTATGATGGGATTTCGAACCAAAATTATCTTATGTTATAATTAAATAAGTTTTTGACTATTTTCAATCGAAATTGAATTTATAATAGATTAATATTTTGGAACATTCCAAAAATCCGTCTCTCCTCTCTTATAAAAGAGCGCCTCCTCCCTATCATATTAATTCCATTTTGAGACATAAAGATAGTAAAAACCCTTCACATTTATCTTTTCAATATCCCTATATACATACATGAGGTTCTGGTATTCTCAAAATCCCAACTCTAGTGCCCTAAGAGGAAATTTAAGCGAGGAACATCAAGGAAGAGGTAGTCTCCTCAACTAATTCTTTCAAATTTATTTCTTCTTCTACTTCCTCTAGTTTATTTATTTAGCTATAAAGTAATTACATAAGTATCACTCACATGCTAATATGTTTTTATAAATATGAAACAACCCTATTTAACCTTCTATCCATCTTACAAAAAATTGAAATCATCGCGCATCTGTACATACGGCTTACTGTCTCCACACCGTGGTGTAATCTATTTTTCCCCACCACCATACTTTGACGGGTATATTGGTGGAAATAATAAATATGTATGATTATTATAACATGATACTAATTATGAAATATTATACACCATACTCTTCACTATAATTCAACAACCATGGCAATGATATTGTCACTGGTGCATACGTACGACTTACTATCTCCACGACGCGACTTGATTCATTCTCCATATTAACCATTCAAGAATGATTATAAAGTATATATAGAAAATAATCATGAAATATATGAAATAATAATTCTATTGGAATTATGTGTATTTATATATATATATATATATATGTCATTTACTTACTTCCATCCAATTCAATAAAGAAACAAAAACAACATTCATGCGTATGTACGGTCTACCGTCTCCATGAACGGTGTCTTCCATTTCATTTATATATATCATATATATATTTAAATACATAATATATAAGATATATATAAATCATGTTTTAAATTCTACAGGTAATTAAATCATAATCTAAGTATTCAAATTAAGAATAACATGTCCAAACACGTATGATAAATTAAACGATTATTACCCAAAACGTTTCTTTAACATGGAATTGACAAATGAATGTGTAATATTAAGTCTTAAGTGAATCATATATAATATCATAAATATTATTATGATTTTATTACAAGTTATTTATATGTTTAAACACACTATAAAATAGTTTTGGACACATACAGAAGAAATCAGATCTATGGTAAGTGATAATTTTGGAATCTCATTTTTTTATCCGATATTGTTTATACACAAGTATTTTCTAGGTTTATATTTATCATCCATTTCCATGTTTTATAAAAAAAAATTCATAAAACGTTTATTATTATACTATGTATGCTTAAAGTCATTTTTACACATTTTTGACTTTTACTACATGGTATGGAAGGAATCTTTTTTTTCTTTACCATACAAGGTACTTTTTGACTTTTCCGGTAAAAGTACGATGAGAATATTTTTTTAAATTATATGGAATGAATAGATTTTTGTGTCTTCTTAATGAATTATTTCCATGATTCTTACATTACACTATTTCATGTTTATTTTCTACTAAATTATTTTCTTTTAATATTGCGTTGCATTCTGATAAAAGAGAACATTTTTTAAGAAGAAAGGATATTTTCCTCTAGAATTGAGTTCAAGTGGTTTATCAAATTTATTTTCCATCTAAGATGATTCTCACTAAATAGGATTATTTTTTTTATCCTTATTATTAATATTAATTGACTATGTTAATTATGGAAATGTATTTTATATAGATTGTGTTATGATGGCATTATGTTGAATAATCCCATTTTATTACATGGGTTTTGCTATGATGAATGATTTATGTTTTTATCACACATGTAAGAATGATTTTATTATGAGATTTGTGGGACCTATATCTCCCTATAATGCATTGGTTAATGATTTATATCTCATGATATAGACATGAATGAAATTTTAGGTTAATATGGTTCAGTAATACATGGTTGGAACGATAAGTAAACCTGGTTCAGTAATGGACTTTGTCTACTACGATGGTCTTGGAAAAATTTCCTGGGATACTATGAAAATAATATTATGTTCTTAATGGTTTTAAAAAATTACATGTTTTATTCCCATGCTATTTTATAATGATTAATTATCTTTTTATGTTCTATGGCTTACGTACTGGCATGATTTATGTCATTGCTCAAAATTTTGATGTTTAAACTTTATGCTCATGTGTTTACATTCAAATGTTTATGGATTGTTTTATGTTATCCATGTTTAACCTTACTAGGAATTTCAGCTCCCCCTTTTTATTTTTTCTTTTCCCCAGAATATAAATAAAGGTTTTAGGTAGGAAAACAAAACTGGGAATATATTTATGGGAGATGTTGAAGATATTTCACCATGATTAAAATATTATTTATAAGATTCCAAATACACTAAACTAATAAGGTCATTGGGATTTTGTTTGTTCCATGTATTTAGTATTTATAAAAAGAAATGTGATGTTCATGAACGTCAAACTTGGGGCTCTACACTTCCCTATATTGATGAATTTTTTGATCAAAAGTGAAAATCTCAAAACTTCTCCTATATAGACCGTTGTTCTATATATCATCAATTGAGGGTCAAGAGGGATGATATACCCAAGGAAACATTTCATATCTGGTATGAACATTATGGATACATCATGATTTCATTTGGTCTTACTAATTACACTACTATCATTATGTATTTAATGAATAGAGTTTTTAGTGATTACCTTGATCTATTTGTGGTAGTATTTATAGGAAATATTCTTATCTACTAAAAGAGAAAATAAGATCATGAAGATCACTTGAAAATTATACTAAATAACCTAAGGAAGGAGAAAATGTTTGTTTACACATTTTGAATTTTTGCTATAAAAGGTTTCATTCTTGGGTCATATAATCTCAAAATTGAGTATATCAGTATATTCACCCTTGATGGAGGCTATTTAATGTTTTCCCAGTCCAACCCCAGTGACTGCGATCTATAGTTTTCTTGGTCTAGAAAAACATTATCTTTGATTTTTTTTTAAATTTATCCTAAATATCCAATCTTATGACCAAAAAACTTGTAATTGATCCAATTTCCTTTAGATATGTAAATGGGATAAAATTTCAAGGAACTAGATATTATATTTATCAACGCACCAATCCTTACATTACCCTATAGTGTAGGAGGTTTTTAAATCTATAGCGATGCATTGAAGAAGGGACCGGGATGTGTTTTTATTCATAATGGCATGTTTATAGCTTATGACTCATGAAAACTGAAGATTTGTTAGCATAATTACCCAACTCATGATTTGAAATTAGTTGTTGTAATTTTTTCAATTAATGACATGGAGGAATTATATTTATGGGTAAATTTATGATATATACTCTAATCATAAAAGTTTAAAGTACATGTTCACATAGATGGAGTTGAAAATGAACTAGATAAGATAGTTATAGTTTATTGAAGATTATGAATTCTCAATACATTACCACCCTAGAAAATTGAACAAGTTGGTATATGGTTTGAGTCAAATAGATAATTCTAGTGTATCCCTAATGAGGATCATAAAAGATCCAACATTTCAACATTTGAAAAGGATAGATCTAGAAATCCTGAATGAGGGGGATAAATATTATCTTTCTAAATTTAATTTTTATTCATATATATAAGTGATGATTAAATAGGTGTATAAGGAAGGGGTAGAGCTTCAAAAGAAGGTTATAAATGTTCCTAAGTTTAACCATGGTCGTGATGGAATATTAAGGTTCTGGTATCATGTATGTGTTCCATCCATACAATATTTGAAGAAGGATTTTTTAGAGTATACTCACAATTATTAATTCATTACTTGTCTGAGAAGTAGGAAGATGTATACAGATTATAAATAATACTTCTGGTGGGATGGAATAAATAGATATATTATAGAGTTTATATCTCAGATATTGGTATTATAGAAAGTTAATGATGAAAGAAAAAATTATAAGGGTATGTTGCGTCCATTACCCTAACCTGAATGTAATTGATAGAACATTCTATTTTATCTAATCGGGATATGAGTTTTACCTCAAAGTTCTGGTGAAGTCTTCAGTAATCTCTTGATAAGGAGTTGAGTTTCAAAACTACGTATTATCCTCAAATAGATTTCCAGTCTAAAATAACAATTCAAATCCTTGAATATTTTTTCATATCTTATTTTTTAGCTTTTAAACGTGGTTGGGATCAACACCTTCCTCTATTTGGGTATTCATACCATAATATATTTCACTCAAGAATTCATATGGATCATTATGAAGCCCTATATGGATGGAAATATAGTGGTTCAACGTTATAGAATGAATTTTTTGAAATAAATCTATTAAGACCTGAGATATATCAATAAATGATAGAGAAGGTTAAATCCATTAAACAAAACATCAAGAAATATCAATGTCTGCAAAAAAAGTTAATCTAATATTCACTGGTGTGATCTTGAATTTGAATTTGGTGATAAGGTCATTTTAATGATTTCTCCATGTAAAAAGTATATGAGATTCAAGAAGAACGGGAAACTAATCCCAATGTATATTGGTCCCTTTGAAATTATTTGATCATTTTGGAATGTTATCATATCTCTTTTCACTTCCACCGAACCTCCATTAACTCCACGTTGTATTCCATGTATCTCTCTTGAGAATGTATATACTTTAACCTTCACATGTATTGAACTCATAGGTCATAAAAATGGAGAAATTTCTTACTTATAAGGAATAACTAGTGTAGATACTAGATTATATAGAGAATGTTCTAATAAAGAAGACTACTCACCTAGTCAACGTTTTATGGGGAAACCACCAGTTTGAGGAAGATATGTGGGAACTTAAGGATAAGATAAGTTAAAATTATTCTCATTATTTTTATACAAGTGATTAATTTAGATGGATAAATTCATTTTAAGTATGGTTATAATGTAACACCCTGATATTTTTTGATTTTTTTGGAATAAATTAACTTTATTTGATATCTTTCATTGTGAAGGACCCAGGAACACCCTGAGAGGGTAGGGGTTAATTAGGGTGTCAAATTTTTCTTCTAATGTAATGGATATTGTTCCCACATTGGTATGAACCTGTTAAACATATTATATTTGAAGGTGAAAAAAAAAAGAAATCTCTTGCAAAGAGACAACACAACAATTTTACTTGGTTCACCACTAAGGGCTTGTCCAAGGATAATAAACCAACAATGTTTCGTTCATACCTAAATCTTCTAATCATCACTAGTTATGGAATACAGAAGTTTAGAAATATTAACTCTATTCTAGGAACACTACCTTTACATTATTTTAGGGATATCGCACTATATCCATTAGAACTCTTCTGTTGGATCCACCTGGATCACTACTATGGGAGAATCCTTAGTCAGTTTATCAACATGAATATATATTTAGTATATTAGCATTAAATTATTTTTCCCTGACTATCTAGAGACTCAAATTGCATTGTAGATATAAGTTGATGCACTTTAAAATCTTCATTCACTTAAAAACCGATGTTTAAAACTACCATTCACCAAGATACTACATTAATCTCACTATCTTCGAGTAGGAAACTTCCTTCACAGAACAAAATATCTACATAAACATTATTGATCCATTGTGGAATACCCCATCATCGCAAATCACCCATTACTCAGAAGCATTGGCATCAGTCAAGATATAATAAGTCTTTCTGTGATTCTCAAGCTCACATAAAAAACTAGATTCATGAAGCTCTTGTCCTTCATGGAAGAAGAGAAATTTTTTGCTTTTCTCCAATTATTTTCTTGTAAAATGAAGTTGGGGTAGCCTCATATATATAGTATTGTCCATTAACGATGATCCACCACCTCTTAGTAGTTTTTTTGGATATTTCAAAAACATCTTCATAGAGCTCCACAAGTCATGAAGCTCCATTTAGATTTTTCATTTTCATGAATATCTTTGTTAAACCATCACACACTCTTGATGCTCTACTTCTTGTAATCATGGAGAACACCGTAAACTCATTGCATATTCTACAAGATCCCCACCATTCATCCTAGTATTCATGAAACCCATGCCTTTACCATTTTTATGAAGGGTTGATTTTAGAAAACAACCTTTCACAATGCTAACCTCATCCTCCATATTTTGAGCCCAAAAATTTCGAAAACAGTGGGAAACAACGTCACCTTCAATATTTTTCTCTATTTGTACTTTAAAATAACATTCCTTTAAATACCCTTATCAACCAAGTGTAGATTCACAAAAAAACACAAACAAGAATCCATTTTTAGAAAAGAATAGCCATGGATCTAACAATATCCTTCTTTGGGTTTGTTAGTAATCTACAATGAAATTCAATAAAGAGACAACTGCTATCAAAAACTAAAATGCGAGAGACAAGTCATCCAATACTCTAAGTCTATGTGAGAAAATATTAGAGTAGAAAAAAGTGGGGAAGCATAAATTGGGTTCACATGTTTTTAAATTCATAAAGATATCTATGCTAAGATATGATTGTTTCCTTATAACACCAAATTCTCATCATTTTACTAAATCATCGTATGGTTTATCAAAAAACATAAAACCCATTCCACCCTTTTTAAAAATGAATTTTTTCCATTCTCTGTCTTTCAAAATAAACCCAAAGCATCTGCCTTTTTACTTGTAGAGCTCAAAATCACACTCCCCTGGATAGTATCTCCCTCATAAACTTTCATTACATCAACAAAAAGATTAAAACAATTAACAACTTGGGAGAGGGGACCACTCGTAACCTCCTTAGGAACTGGGAGGTGACTAAACATCAAGGTTCAACCATTTTTAACTGAAGACATGTGTTTCTAATGGTATAGTCATAATGTCACCTATTTGGTGATATGTACCAACATGATCCATTTTAATCATAACTTATTCAAATTTTTCATTGACGAAGTGATATATGATCTCAATATGTTTTGTACAAGTGTGTTGAACCTGATTACTTTTAAGATCAATCATGTTATTTTTATCACAGTTGATCATCATCTTGTATTTCACCTTATTACCAATATTAGTCAGTTGTTGTGTCATCCATAACATCAAAGTAAAGGATTTTGTAGTATATATATACTCTGAATTAGAACTACTAAGAGAAGTGATATTCTATATCTTACTCAACCATCCCAAATATTTCTTGACAATAAATAATGTTCTACTTCTTGTGGACTTTCTGTCCACCACTTCTTTATCCTAATCAGCATAAAAAAATGTTAATAGTTTATTATTTCTTCCAGCAGTAATGTATAAGCCATTGTTGTGAGTACATTGAATTTACCTCATAATCATTTTAACTGTTGTAAAATATTATTCCATTGTATTTATTTGAATGTGGGCAACGAATCATGTTGAAAAGATGATATTTGGGTGTGTTTTAGTTATGTATAATAAACTTCCAATGATTATCTTGTACCAAGTAGGATCCACAGAAGCCGCATTCTCATGATTTCTCTATTTTTTCCCAAACGGAATCGGAGCCAATATTGGCTTGGAGTCATTCATTTTGAATTATTTTAGTAGTTATATTACATTTTTCTCTCAGAAATGAAAGTTAAATTCTTCTTCTAAATCACCTACAACCCCAAAAAGTATGCGAGTTCACCAATCATAGACATTTAAAATTTATATTTCATTTGATTAGAAAATTTTTCCACTAATCCCTAACCACTTCCCCAAAATATAATATCATCCACATACACCAACACCATAAAGTTATCTTCCTTTTAGTTCTTCATAACAATATTACAATTGAAACCTCCTATTTTTAATTGATGTTTTTTCATATAGGCATCTAGTTTAGAATATCATGCTCGTGGTGCCTACTTTAGACCATAGAGGGATTTCTGTAATATACAAACATTTGCTTCATCATTTCCAATAATAAATCCCATTACTTGTTCAATATATAGTTACAATTAAAGAAGTCTATTTACAAATATTTTTTTTATATCCATCTAATAATATTTGTTTCATATTTGAATATTCATAACAAGGAAAATCCTAATGGACTCCAGTATTGTAACCGGAGTAAATGATTATTAACAATAGATTTATCCAAACTGTTATTTGCATTTACACACCAAGATTTCCTTATTTATGATCACATTTCCTTGTTCATTTAATTTATTTTTAAAGATCCAATTTCTTTCAATCACGTTGTGATTTTTATGTCTCTTAACAAGATCTCATGTCTAGTTCTGGTCAATCTGGTCTTGCTCTTAATTCATGGATTTCACCCAGGATTCATCATTAACTATTTTTTCAAATGATGTTGGATCTATAATTGATAGAAAGTAAAATTGTGCTTCACTCATTATTCTCATTATCTATGTGGGGGTTTTCCAATCCCCAATGATGTTGTATTAATCAATTTTCTCTCTTTTATTTCTTATATAAGGATCAGATGAAGTTTATTCATCCATGATTTCCTCTTCTAATTATTCTTCTAAATTATCATCTTTTTGTGATCTATAGATATTTTTAATACCTTCCTCTACTTCTTTATATGAATCTATTCCATTTCCACTATCTTCTCCATCTTCTATCCTATCATCATAGTGCTCCTCAAGGTATTAGTGGTCTTATCTTAAATGGTCCTGGCATCACTTCATTCCACCATTCTTTCATGATGATTATTTAAGCATTTATAGGATTTAATCTTAATTAAATATCTAATGAATATTCCTTACTCTACAGCATCCCCATATATCCCTTGGTCTCCCTCTTTGTTTTAAATGAAACATTTTCTTCCAAAAATATGAAAATACTTCAAAGAGGGATTCTTTTCCTGACACAACTCATATGGTGTCTTGGTTTTTTCCATATAAATCCCTATGTTATTTTGATTATAAATTACTTCTTTAAAATCCTCCTTCTAGTAATTATAATAAATACGACTCTCAGTTTACATAGTTCTATCAATATTGTTCACCTATTGATTTCGGTATTCAAAAACTCCATTTTTTGTGGGGTTTTCACGCTAGCCACCTCATGCCTTATTACTTTTTTTTCAAGTTAATTTTAAAATACAATGGATGTTTATTACCCTATATTTTCAAATCATAGAACATTGATTATATTCCATATATCATTATCATCTATTCAATGATAACATTTCATGTAATCAATCGCTTGTTTTTTTTCTATTTATAACTATTAAATAATATATTCTACTGTAATAATAAAAAAAATAATGACGTACCTCTCTCCATATATTCTAGTTACATTTATCAAACCACATACTTCATAGTGGATAATAACAAGAAGATTTTATGCCCTTTGCTTCTTTGGCTGATATGAACTGTAGACCAACGTTCCTCATTTGCAATCATCACAAGTCTTTTATCGTTCACACTTCAGATTTTGGGATATCGATGATTATTTTTATCATATATATATATATATATTCCATGTCTTTTTAATTAATTTGACCCAACCTTCTATGCCACAAGTTGTTTTCTTCTTTAATAGATATGTAACTAATGTTCCCTTTACTATCCACCAAGTACAAATTTCCATCTATTATATATCCTTTCAAAGGACATTTCTATTTCTTTACTTTGATAGTAAACCCTTTTTGATTGAATTCTACTATTAGTTATAATTCACAGAGTTAAATAACTCTTAGGGGGTTGTCACGTAGTAAATCCACATAAATAACTTCATTTTTTTTCTTTTCTTCATTTTCAAATGTTGTACTTCCACTACCTTTGATCTTTAAAGCACCATCATTGTGCAACCTTAATGTTCCTTCAACCCCTTTTTTAAAATTATTCAGTAAGTATATATTTTCCATCATATGGGATGAACTCCTACTATCAAGAATTCATTCGCTACTTATCATCATATCTTTGAGAACTATTTCTACAAGGTTTCATTTCCTGATTTTATTCTTTTCCTTCCATGAAATATTTGATTGAGTGGAGGATAATGATGGTATTTATAGTGTCCTTTAAATGTAAACTTTTTCTTCATACTCATGTTTTTATTCTAGAGGATATTAAATGTTTACAAGAGAGACTCCATCTGGTTATAGATTATTGAATTTTCTCTAAGTTCTGTAGGTATTCTTCCCTCATTTCCTCTTCTCCCAATCAGTAGATTTATGGACATGGTTAGAGTAATTAATAAAATATAAATAAAAATCAATTCTTATATAATATGAATGATATGATTTAAAATTTACTTTGTTGACTTCCTAGCTCTTCCCCATTCAAATATCTTTTTTACTCTTCACTGTATGACATGGCATGGCCCAAATAGCCACAAAATAGAAATTTCAGACGAAGAAATGTCTTATCACTTCTATTAATTCACATGCCCGCTTACTTAGTAAAAAAAATTGACTACTGATCATTTCTGGATACTTGTGGATAGTTTTTAGTTATCCTTTCAGTTTTATTTTGGGATTTCCATTTTTTGGACTTCATGTGAATTTTTTATATCTCCATCTTTCAGCTTACCTTTATTTTGGCCCATTTTATTTCTATAAATTGATGTTTCAACATCAAAACATTTTCCATTTCTTCACATTCATGTGGATCTTTGATCATTAAAAACCTTCTCTACTTTTTCAAATCCATGATTATCTCTCTCTAATAGCTCAGTATCTATGAATCTTCCAAATTGTATTTTCTTCATTGTATCCATTGAATTTGATTCACTTTTAAGTTTACTCATTAGAGTAACAACTTCTTCTTCAAGACCCTAAAATGTCTTTGAATTATCCTCCAATATGGATGTATGGTCACTGATAATTTTTTTCTTTTATTCAATATTAAGCTTCAATTATACTATATCTTCTATGCTTTCAAATTTTGATGAATTATCTTATACTAATTCATCTAGTCGATCAATTTTAGTTTCAAGACAATCAACATATTCTTATGAATCTTCCAGAACATCTCTTTATTTTTTTTTTCAAGATTACCAAGAGAATCTTTAAGTTAAAACATGGGATCAGCATATGAAATAAAATTATTGTCTCTAGCATTATCATTTGATGTTCCTGACATTTTAACTATAGCCATAATGGATTCTTGGGATCCATATTTAAACTCAGGTTCTTCATCCTCCAAAAAAATCACTATCATCTTATTCTTCTTTACAGAGGAAACATTTTCTTAGTAGCTTTTTCCTAATTTGAAGTCACCCTTTTAGGGAAACCTTTTTTTAGGATTCTTCATATTTTTATCTTTACATTATTCATTAACAAACATCATTGATATCAAGAGGTAATATTCTCAACTCTACCACATGTAAAACATGTATGAAGAATATTTCATTCAAATATCCCTTTTTTATTATGAATTACATAGAAAAAAGTGAAATAATTTCATATTCATCATTTTCTTCATCAAAACATCTCTAGAAATCTCATGTTTTTTCATATCATTGAAATCAATATCTTTACATACATGATTTTTTATATCTTGTAATTTGACTCTCATTTCATATACTAGAAGACTAGTCAACAGATCATCCATAGAATATTTAGATAGATCCCATTTCTCAAGGGCTGGAACTCTTGTATTATAGATAGGTGGAATCATTCTCAATATTTTCTTCACAATTTCAATGTCTTTGATTTCTTCACTAAGTCCTAATATTACTCCAACAACTTTAATGATTCAATTAAAATAGGTATTTGTATTTTCCTCAGGTTGTATTTTCATATCAACAAACATATTATGAAAAACATGGAGTTTCGCCTCCTTCACTTTTTTTCACCTTCATATATATTTTCCAGTTTTTCCCACATAGACTTAACTAAAGTACAAATCATCACCTTCAAATATATTTGATCAAACAGAGATTCGGTTTAGGAATGCTATTATTTTGAAACTAAATCATGTATTTTCCTATTTGTTTCAGTCATAGATAGTCATGTTGCATCATTTACTTGTATACCTTGTGAAATAGTAAAAAGAACTTTTATTTTGAGAGACCATATATGTGATATCATCATGTTCTTAAAAATATAGAAGATTCTCCCATCTAAGGGAGTGACTACCCTGACATTAACTGAATTATACAAGATAACAATAGAGGAAAAATTTTACTCCAACAACCTGTAGGATCTGATACTACTCAAATGACCTCATAAAACCCTAAGAGGGGAGCGGTGAATCAGGAAGTCAACTTTTTCTTCTTAAGTGATGGGAATTTCTCCCATGTTGGCAGTAACTTGATAAATATGTTTTATTTGATGTTTCATAAAAAAACAATCACATACAAAGAGACAACATAAATATTTTACTTGGTTCACCACTAAGGGATAGTCTAAAGAGCATACGTCAAAATTGTGATGTTCATATCTAAATCCACCAATCATCACTAGTTGTAAAATACAGAAGTTCAGACACGGTCACTATATGCAAGGCACGCCACCTTTACAATATTTTATGGATAACACATTATGTCCCTCAAGACACTTCTGCATACTCCAACTAACTCATTCATTTAAGATAATATTTACTTATTTCATAGACTTGAAGGTCCCTTTAGTATATTTTCATTAAATTATAATTCCCTAACTATAATGAGACTCTTATTCCATCGTATATTTTAGTTGATGCTCTTTAAAATAATTGTTCACTTAAAAACATATGTTCAAAACTATCATTCATGAAGCTCCTTCCCTAATCTCACTATCTTCACGAAGAAAACTTCCATTCTGGAACCAACATCGATTGCGAAGTTCATTGTGCCATCATGTAATACCCCATCATCATGAGGAACCAATTTCTTAGAAGCATTAGAATATGTCAAGATGTAACAAGTCTTTTCATGATGATCAATATCACACAGAAAACTAGTTTCGGGAAGCTCCCAACCTTCAAGAAATTATAGAGATTTATACTTTTATCCATGTATTTCCATGTGAAATAAATTGGTTATAGCCTTATATGCATAGGCTTGGCCGTTCATGATGCTCCACCACCTCTTAGAAGATTTTTTAGATATTTCAAAAATATAAATGTAATGCTTCTCCATTCACAAAGATATATTGAGATTTTTTTGTCATGAATATCTCCATCAAACCATCACACACTCATGATTTTCCATGTCTTATTATCATGGATAACACCATCAACTCATCGACCATTCCCCAAGCTTCCCTTCATGAAAACTAGTATTAAATAAACCCATTCCTTTACCTTTTTTTTAATTGTTGATTTTAGAAAAAAACCATTCACAATTCTAGATAGTTCCTCAAAATTTTGAGAATAAAAAATTAGAAAGAACTGGAAAAAACACCGCCTTTAATATTGTTGGAATCTTGTACTATAAAATCACTTACCGTGAAATTATCTGATCAGCCAAGTGTGGATTTACAACAAACACAAACTATACTCCATTCCTAGCAAATACTATCCTTGGTTATATTACATGGAACACTACACCAATTTAATCTTTCATTATATTCAACACCAAGTTTTTTTTCTCAAAAAAATTATTTTTATTCCTTTTTGTAAACAATAATAAAATTAATTTTATACAATTTTAGAAAATTAATTTCATAAAATAAAAATATTTTTTGAACTAAAAATGTAATAATTGTATTGGGGTGAATTTTTTTATTTTTTTGAAAAGTTTCATTTTTTGATGAATAATGATAAAAAAATGTTAATTAAAAACAATATTTTTTCCTACATTATTTAAAATGTTAAATTGTATTTTAAATTGGTCTCAATGTATAATTAGTTCAAATATACTAATTTAAATCCAATTTAGTTCACTTTAATCAATTTAACAGTGAAATTTGAAATAACAAATATATAAACTCTTGATCATTTTCTCTTTAAAACCCACATTCACATCACATATATGGGATTAATATTAAACAAATTCATTAAATTAACTGAATAGAATTAGGAAAAATGGATTCCATTTTTGGAATCAAAATAATTTATATTTTATAATAATTAGAACATAATTTTTGACAAAAATGAATACTAAATGAAGTAAAAAAGTAATTATCATTGTTAAGATAAAAATAGATTTACCGAGGGATAAACAAAAATATTAGGGTAATCATAGCATATACCCTTTTATAAAAACTATTGTATGGGAATATTTAAATAATTACACCTATAAAGTTTTTTAATTTCCCATTTTGGACCATTTTTACATATGAAAAACATGAGAGCACTCAATTTTTTTCAAAAATACCATGTGCGTCCTCTGCCCCACTTATAAAAGGTCACCCCCACTCATCCCTTATTCCTAGCTTCACACCTATTTTTTTATGAACAAGACATAAAAAATAACTTTAAAAATTCCATACCCTCATCTCAAAATCCTTATTATTAGAATAAATATATCCTATAAAGGATTTTAGTGAAAACCTAAGGAGAATACTCAAAGAAGAGGTAACATTCATCAACGATCATTTTTGGTTTTATTTATTCCTCCACCTAATTAATTTCTTTTATATCATGACTATATAATTAAACAAGTATATTTAATATAATTTTATGTTGTTATGTTAATTAATTTACCTGAAACTATCTCCACTTCCATAAAATGGGTTGTGAAGTCATCATTTATGTGTATAGCAGAATATCGTCTCAAGAACCGATGTCATTCATTTTTTATAATACCACCTCTCAAGAATGGTCATAATGATGGATTTATTTGTTTATATGTTATATATGATATTTAGGTTTTTATTATGATTATTTAATTATTATATCACATGTACCTTTATGATTCTTATTTTTTGGGAATATAATAACATCGCTTGTGTATACAGTGGACTACTACCACGCAAAGAGATGTGATTTTTTCATTATTTTCATGGAATATATGTGATATATATGACATAAAAATTATTCTTTAGATATAATATATCATTTAATTTAATTTCTCTAAAACCAATAAGGAAATGAAAAACAATAATCATGCATACATACGACATATCATCTCCGTGAACAGTGTATTTTATTTCCTATTAATAAACACTAAGGGTTACAATAAAAACATATAATATGAATTTATAAAGTATTTATATCATGTTTATCATTGTGTATATTATTTAGCCATGATAAAATTGTGATGACCAAAATTACAAAAAATCAAAATAAAGAGGTTATTACCTGAGATGTAACTTTATCATGAAATTGTTAATAAACGGGTAATAAAAGGTTGTAAGAAAATAATATATATGAATATGGATATTAAATAGATTTATAAGAAAATTATATTTATTATACAGGAGGATTTAATTAGTATTATAGAATTCAAGACTTAAGGTAATGGATTTTTGTTTCAATTTTTACTTTCGTGAGACACATGCCAATTTTACCACATATTTCATTTATGTGGTGTCTATACTTCCCATGAATGTATATTATTATTATTATTATTATTATTATTATTATTAAAAATATTGCTTTTTAAATATCTATTATTATCTCTCTTTTCTTGGGGTATAAGGTTCAATATTTAACAAATCGGTAAGGGATTTGTGTCTCAATTTTCCTTCTTTGAGACAAGTGTTATGTAATGAACATATATTCTTTCATGAGGTGTATGTACAACCACTTTGACAAGTAATATCATGAATTTATTCATACTAGTGATATTTTTAGTTTCATTTTATGTTATTAATTCTTGGGGATCATGATTTAAGGTTACCAAAATGGTAATAGGTTTTTGTTACAATCTTACTCTTTTTCAGGTTTTTTATGATTAAGTATCCAATATTGAAATATTATGATATACCCTCAATAATACTAGTTAATTTTATTATAATATGGTGATTAATTATATATTTATTTAATGGTACATTTTTACACTCTTTGGTACATAATTGTTTTATGAAAATGCATTCAAGAAAATCTAACATTATTTTTATCATCAGTCGAAAATTAGTTTTCTTCCAAAACCATGATTTGTAAAAATGTTTCAAATTTTTTTGTTAGTATATTATTATTTTTAAAATAATTTTTTACCCATTTTTTTACTTTTTTATAAAGAAAATTATAAGGAATATTCATGTCATTTTCCAAAAAATGTTTGTTTGGCTTTTACCAAAAATGTAAAAGGAATCTTCATTTTAACATGTAGGTATTGAACAGAATTTTACAATTTCATAACCAATAATTTATTTGAATATTCCATTATCTATTTTCAAGGTTATTTTCAAAGAAAAAAATAAAAAAAAATATGTTTTAAAAAGTTTTTATCAAATAAATAAGGATATTTTCCTCAATAAATGTTTTAAATTATCTTTAAAAATCATTTTCCATCTAAGATTTCATCTGTTGATGTTACATATGCCTTACTGGGGATATGATCCAATGATACCATTCATATTTTTATCTATATTTTTTGTTTTTATGATGAAATTTTGTTTATTAAACCTATTTACCTTCCATGTGTTATACCATCAGGATTATTCTTTACATTACACAAACACACGCCTAAGGACTGTAATAGTTTAGTTCCATTAGAACCTTGTAAACATTAACAATGGTCAATAAGTTATTTTTGTCATCTCCCACCATGTTCTTCATAACTATCACCCTTCTTATACATATCATACATAATATTTTTCTTCATAATCTAGGTAAGGAAACATAATAAAGGGTGAGGTCAGATGCTTAGTAAGGGTAAACAAGGTAGATGCATAAGTATAACATGACCATTAGTGTATCAAGGCATGAGAATAACATTTGAAACCCATAGAATTTATATCAATGATTATAATCATGAATGATGGACTAAATATTGGTATTTTATAAGACATGAATCATAAGATAACCAAATAACATGAACCATGACATTGGTATTATACATTCAATTTTTGGGAACCACAAAAGCATAAAAATAATTTCCATATTAGTAAAGGCTCATTTCCAAGGCATTCATATTAGAAAAAGTATTTTATTAAACCAGGATCACTACCTATTCCAACTCTTTCTTAATGAATCAGGTTTCTTTCCCCTTGTATCCTTGTCTTACTGGACTGGGTTCACTCTTTATTCCAGTCCTATCTTACTAAACTAGGTTCTCTCCGCATTCTAGCAATGTCTTACTGAACGGGGTTTATTCCCTATTCCATCCCATTCTTACTCATGAGATTTTATTATTTTAACAATTCATTTGAGGGGGATATAATCCCCAACTATCATATAATGAAAACCATATTTATGTGTTAAAAAATATCATAAACATTCATTAAATCAGAACCCGTGAAATGAAAGGGTATCAAAAACATTTCATCACATAAAATATATAGAAAATAGATAAGTTTCATAATCTTTTCATCGTAGAATAACACAAGTAAATAATCATGTTTCCTAAAAATTTCCTCATTTTATAACTCGTTGAAGAGAAATTGGTGTCATAAACAACATGTCATCATAAATATAAACCATTCATAGAAATAATAAGAATGGTATCTTAGGATAGCATCCCTAATAAGTCATAGGGTACATTAGATCATGAAATCATAGATGGAAAATGATTTTGAAAGATCATTTATAACATTTCTTGAGTAAAATATCATTTTCACTTAGTAATGATTTATAATAAAAAACAATTTTAAAACAAATTCTGGAAATTGGCCTTAAAAACATATAATTGAATCATTAAAGTAATGTTTGGTCATGATGATAGAAAATTTTGTTCATATATGGAATCAGTTTTCTAAAATTTCAATCACATAAGTTGAAAAAATTAAATTAATATTAATCCCTCAATCATGACGAGAAAGTGGGTTTTTTATTGAAAATAATCAAAAGTTTACAAAATATTTATATCCCATTTAAATGTGAAATTGATTCCAATGATATAATTTAGATTAATATATGTATAATTAAAATAATTATACTTTAACAATAATTTATATTATTTTTTTACATTATAAGTAATTTAGATGAAAAAAACATTTTTCAATTAAAATTCTGTGTTTTTCATTATTTATCAAAAAATGAAACTTTTTCAGAATAATCTCAAAAATAAACTGTGAGATGTTTTTTGTATTTTAGGATAAAAAATATGTTTATTTTATCAAATTTATTTTCTATGTGTAAAAAATTAATTTTTTTTATTTTTCAAAAAATTAAACAAAATATATTTTTTGAGAAAATATTGTTTTTGAAACATATAATGGCTTTGCAGAAAATTATGTATTTTATTATTAATATGGTTTATTTATATAAAAGAATCGTAATTATTATTTAAAAATTATTTATTATTATTACATATCGCTATTTTTAATTTCAAGGTTATAATGGTCACATTTAAATAACTAAATTAATAATATAACATGGTTTTGTTAGAAGTTAGTGTTATATGTAGTGAATGCTTAACTTGGTGTTTCATATAACATTAACGCAATATTAAATTAGTTCATTGTGAAATAAAAGACAAAAAAATTAGTTTATACCTAAAAATTATAATTCATCAAAATTCATTTTGTTATATTACTTATTTATATATTTCATCATCAATGGAATAATCATTTGCACACTAACTATGAAATCAATTTCATTCTTTTTTTATTGTTTCATTTGAATTGAATTTTTCAATTGTTTTAGCCATATGATCATATAGTCCTTAGAAACATACTCATCTTTCACCTTATTTGGAAGAACCTTTTTCACTAACTCCTTTTGTCCCAGTATCCATGTTATTCATTTTGAAACAATGTGATTAACTAATTTTCTCCAATAGCATGTTTACATTAGAACTCATTGATCATTCTTTTTAAAAAACCTATCTTGAAATTCAATTTATTCTTCATATATAATTACTTGTTTCCATTTATAAATTCCATTCTCTTATGTTTTCTCCTTATTTATAGATTTTCCATGTGGTTCCTTTTGAACATTTAATTTACCAAATATGGGTAACATTCCATGAGACAAGAATTCATAGTTATGGGTGTCTTCCACTAAAATAATCACTTGATTTCTCTCTTGGATTGATTCTCTTTGTTGTTCCATCTTACATAATCTAAATTTTATTTTCATATCATGTTTAAAAAGGATAATTATTTGGTCTCTTAAATAATGGAAAATATCCTCTATGATGACTCATTTATCATTGAATTATTCTTTGGTGTTCATTATTCAATAATCCTATTTTGTTTACACCCCAAGACTAATTCATGTATTCTACATTATTTATTCATATTTGTTTATATTCTCTCCTCATCATCATTTGAGTTGTTATTAGTATGAATGAACCAGCACTCCTGATCTCTATGAACTCTCCTGTTTTGATTTCCAAAAAAACTCTCAATACAATCAAATATATTCTTAATGAACGAATTTATCCTTGTTTTTGTATATTGATTCTTCTCAAAAAGTTTTCTTTTAATCACATATCCACTTACCCTTAATACAATACTTCTATAATATTTATGAATTGATATATTATAGTAATATACAATCTAACTATGTTCAGACCACCAATAACACCAATAATGGAAAATAAATATTTTCCTATAACCTTTTATTTCATTCTGACCATCTTTGACACCCTGTTATTTATAAACAAAACAACCCTTCTTTTATGATTATTTGGGGGATCCAATTCTCCTACTATTTCTTACATCCACCCTTTATGTTGTGGTGAGTGTGTATGTATTTTTCACAGATATTTTTTTATATTTTAATTTATTTCCTATACTATAATATGAAACAATATTAGTACATAAAAAATTTCTTGTACATGGGTTACATTTTTCCAAGAGCAAAAAAAGGATATATCTTTGGATGATCTCGAGATATTATTTCCACTAATGTGATTTATTTTCGAGATGTGACACTTATAAAAATATTTTATGGAATCGGATTTTATTTTATTAGTATCTTAGGAAGTCTCACATTGTGTCACCATTATATTTCTTAATTTGGATCTCAGTTCAAGACACATTTTATTGATGATATTTTTATCATAACCAACTGATCTTAAACTTATTTTAAATTACCCCGAATGGACCAAAGGCCTTCATTTTTATATTATTATGGATAATCCACCTTTTAATAATTTAAGGGGAAATCGTACATGACCCGTAGGCCCAAGGAACAAGGCCCGAAAAACCCACAATACATGACCTGGAGGCCCAGAGGCATACCATGCCCAATACATGACCCATAGGCCCAGCCCACTTGAACTGCCCCTCCCCAGCTTTATGCGTCATTGATCACCTAGCTCCCCACCTTGCATTGCTGATCGGCTATAATTTACCCATACAAAGCTACACAGTGCCTCATCCATGGAGAATGTTTCTCTATTGGAAATTAAGGTCTAATCATTGTCTTTTTGTTCTTTGATGAGAGAGTTACACTTTTGAAATTGTGCTACTAATGCTTCTTTCATTTATTCTCCATCTACTACCATCTATGACTTCTCATCATGTTGGTCTTTTATAAATTCAAATATTTTGTTGAAAATTTCAATAGTATATTTTTTTTATGTAATTATTAACCTCAAATATAGATCTTCAATTTATTTAATATATCTATTATCTTTATACTCTTCACATATTGGATTTGATGATCCAAGAGGATCATAATCAATAAATTTAACAGCGGAGCTGTAAATTTGCTACCTTCAAGAAGTTTTAAACCCTATTTCTTATTTTAACACATCCTTAGCTTATTTTCCTCTTTCTTATATATATTATTCAAGGTTTTAAATTAAACCTATGTGTTGGTGATAATATATATGGGAACTATATTTTCAATCTACGGAAAATAAGATCCTACTTTAAATACACACATCATATATATCTGATAAAAACCAATAGGAAGGAAAATGGATCCAATCTAAGGATTCCATGATTATATCTGATACTAATTAAAGTACCCATTAGATCACACAATTACATTAACAGTGGATATTGAATCATTGTAAGCCTATTTTACCAAATTCAATTTTCTTTTTTAGTAATCTACTCTTGATATTCAAACCTCTATCTCAGATAAGATGTATAGATATATTTGTGTTCCTTCAATACACACCACCTTATATAATATAGATAATAAAAAAATACATCATCATGTAGGTGTTTTATATGTTCCAATCATAATGTGGGAATTTACTCCTGGTTGTGTTTGATTCGGGTATGATACATATATTATCACAAAAAAAATGTAGTTACTAAAGAATAATGATAATGTGTCATCAATTTGTTATCACTTAAAATTGGTCGGTTAGTGTTATCCTTAATCCAAGGGAATTTATCTTCATTAACTCAATGATATCTCATGATGGTAGTTATCTCCCATTAGCCCTTCAGTCTCCCAATAGGTATGGATATAATTATACTGGAACTCTCTATTCACAAATGGTCCTTCTTCTGAACACTTGATCATGATCTTCCATCTAGTATAGGATTCCACTGGATCACAATAATGAGATCTTCTACCCAAGAAACAAGTCTTACACTTCCAACACAAAAATAGCTACATCAGCATGCATGTCAATCTTACTTTTTCAACTCAATATGAGAATGATCAATGAATATAGATACCAAAACACTCCATTTTTTCTTCTTCCTAAATCTTATTTTTTAAGTGCTTTGACACAAATTCCATTAATAGGAAGAAGTGGTGTTAACCTTCTTGATTAATTCTCCCTTATATTATAAATCATCTTTTATGATATAGGGAAATCACAGGGATTCTTCTTTTTTCCCTTATTATTATTCCTAGATACATAGGATTTCATCTTTAGATTATCATTTGGTTTACTCTCTTCAATGCACAGAATATTCATAGGTATGTAGTATCAGTTTTTCACACTTCACCTCACATATCCCTTTTTCTCCTTCTATATTTTTATACTATAATTCATGTGAATATATTTTACATATTTTATTATATAGAATCCCCCATAAATTATGATGACGTGATATTATCCATAATTCATAATATTTACTTTTAAATACATAGGCATCTAGTCATGATGTAGCCAAAATTTCAACCTCGATATTCAGAATTATAGATGAAGAATACCAATAATGACCACCAAATATCCATCTTAAACTTTTCATATTTATCAAATTTCATTCCTCTTGATAATTATAAAAAAACATCCTCATATTCTCTCTGATTTCTTCATCCATTTAATCCAAGTAGGTACGCATGTTTACATACAAAAATATTATCATTACGTGACCCTATGCTCACAACACAAAAAAAAATTAAAAACACATTCTTCATCTTTAATTTTATCCTTAGGCTACTTCACTGTGTGATCTTATTCTTAACTATGTGTAACCCCTAATCCTTGCTTAGTCTTCACCTTCATTTCTCATATTCATTAATCTTTTCTTGAATAACAACAATTCAAAGAATTGTGATATTTTATCTTGAAGTTCATCATAGTACCGTCACATTATAATAGAAGAATACTTTCATTTTTCACAATATGAAAAACCATACAATAAAATACATTAGCGATCATAGTGGTGGGCTTTGGTACTTTTCCAAATTTTCACTTAACAAAAATCTTACATATGAACTCAGAAACATACAAATTAATGTAAGGTTTTTTACTATGATAAGTTCCTGTATGAGCCTCAAAAAATATATTATGTATGCTCTTCTGGATATTTCATATCATAGTTAATCTATTCATTTTCCATATTTCTACACTATAAAATATCATATGTATTCACATAATTTTTTTTCAATTTGTTTCATTTTATCAAACTAGTGACCCTTTTGTAAGGTTACTTAATTTTTTATATTTTTTCTTATGATAAATTATAATGTATTAAGAAGAGTTACTTTTACATAATGTCTTTTTCTTTTTATATTTCTCAAAAATCTATAACTTCAAAAACATTATCAAATTAACTCATATATTCTCCAAACCTTCTAACTTTTGGACCCAGTAATAATCAAGAACTATTAGCAAGAAATCATGTTTATTTTTCTTTAAATGATAATAATATCATCATTATATATAAATTATAATCCATTTAGTTAGTTAAAACGTCACAGCTTTATTATCTACCTCATCTTTCATTCTTTTAGAAGTAGTATATTTATTATATTGAAATATCATATAGGTTTAATTATTCATCTAAATTCTTGAGTAAATTAAATTTTTTCTTCAATATATACATCTTATGGACATATTGATTCCATAATCCATCTCTAGATAACTTATTGATACCTTAAATCATATCAACCAGATGTGAAGTTACCTTCATCTGTTATCATTTAATGCACTTAAGCTCAGTATTTTTACCTTATATTTAAAATTTTGTATAGTTTAATTTTATTTATATTTAACATTAGTATATCTTCTCAATTTACATGTCAAGAACCAACTGAGGCCACCCCTAAACCGAGTGCTTGATTCAGATGATGGCATGGCTCGAAGGGCATTCTTGATCCTCATAGGCTAGAAACTAGTGTTATTTCATAAATTATACTCTATTTGGAATGACATATCCAAATAAAATAATCGAATAAACAAGGTAGTTCTATATGAAAATCCATTATGATCATTCCATATATTAGAGGGACACAAAAATGAAGTAAATAGTTTTAAGAAAAAAGATAATTCAATGAGTCACAAGAGACAACACAAATCATAAGGATAATTTAAAACTAAAAAACATAAAACACCCTCATAAGATCCATTATATAATAAATAAATAAGGTAATAAACAAAAAAAAAATTAGAGGAGTAAGAGACACCTAGTAAACCATAAAATGGAAATAAAATCATTATTATTAATCTCTATGCATAAGTGAAATACCTTCACATACTGGCATCCTCAAACCTATATCAGGAACAAGATCACCTGTTATGGTCAAGAGAAACCTACTAGACCTAAAATTTAATAAGTATGAGTAAAAAAATTAGTAGGTATCCTCCACACACCCCATGAACTGTATTTAAAAATAAACAGTTTCATTGTAGTTTGAAATGCATAAAGACAATAATATTTTATTTTATTTTATAACAAATTTTATAACACTTTTATTTGAAAAAAGTTTTATTATACCAATGGAACTAATGTTTCTAAATTATAATAATATTTTCAAACCTTATTAAAGGAAAATGATATTTTTACAGAGAAAGTAAATAATTTTATAAACATATTTCAAAGAATATAATTTAATAGTTTGGTTAAAAACACTTTTCTCAAAACATTTATTGAAAACAAAATGAAACTATGTCACAATACCACAAACAAGAAAGAAAATCACAGGAATAATGGGAACCTAGGATATCTGGGGAAATCAAGAACAATGATAACATAACTACTTTATAGGGATAGATGTTGTAAATCAAACTAACTTCCCTAAACATTAGGTTTATCCTACCTGACATACCTAAGGGGAAAACTCCCTAAATTATGTAAAGAATTATCTTAGGGTCACTAGTCAAAGCAATGATCATATAATAGAAAAGTAAGTGTTCCTAGACGTACCACCAATCTACCCATGTATTCTCATTATATATAAATATTGGTAAACCAATAAATTACCATATATAATAAATTCATATCAATAAAATCAAATTTCTCACTATCACCTATGAACACACTTAATAGAAATTTACTATTTATTGAGAATAATATAATTGTAACATCCCAGTTAAATGAAGAACATTAAATTTTCATGTTTATTAATATTTGTGAATAAAATATTAATATTACTTTTAAGGGAACGCTCCGCTCGATGGCGTACCCAATACGCAACAACGAGTTTCATTGAAATTTTATGTTGCACTCTAATAATAAAATAATATCATTTTAAATTGTAGTTAATGCCTAGCCGTTGTAATGAAGGGAATGAACAGAACTAATTAAAAAATGATTATATATGTTTTTCAAATATTTTTACTTTTTTACAATAAATGTTAGAGGATTAAAATGCAAATGAATCAAATTTTTAGCGTAAATATTCTAATATTTTTTAAAAGGTCGATTAACCTCCTTTTGATTATATATTACTTATTTATAATCCTCCTTCTAGTAATTATAAGAAATACAACTCTCAGTTTACATAGTTCTATCCATATTGTTCACTTATTGATTTCGGTATTCAAAAACTCCATTTTTGTGGGGTTTTCACACTAGCCACCTCAGGCCTTATTACTTTTTTTTCAAGTTAATTTTAAAATAAAATGGATGTTTATTACCCTCTATTTTCAAATCATAGAACATTGATTATATTCCATGTATCATTATCATCTATTCAATGATAACATTTCATGCAATCAATCACTTATTTTTTTCTATTTATAACTATTAAATAATATATTCTACTGTAATAATAAAAAAAATAATGACGTACCTCTCTTTATATGTTCTAGTTACATTTATCAAACCACATACTTCATAGTGGATAATATCAAGACGATTTTATGCCCTTTTCTTCTTTGGCTGATATGAACTGTAGACCAGCATTCCTTATATGCAATCATCACGAGTCTTTTATCGTTCACACTTCAGATTTTGGGATATCGATGATTATTTTTATCATATATATATATATATATATATATATATATATATATTCCATGTCTTTTTTATTAATTTGACCCAACCTTCTATGCCACAAGTTGTTTTCTTCTTTAATAGATAAGTAACAAATGTTCCCTTTACTATCCACCAAGTACAAATTTCCATCTATTATATATCCTTTCATAGGACATTTCTATTTCTTTCCTTTGATAGTAAACCCTTTTTGATTGAATTCTACAATTAGTTATAATTCACAGAGTTAAATAACTCTTAGGGGGTTGTCACGTAGGACATCCACATAAATAACTTCATTTTTTCTCTTTTCTTCATTTTACAATGTTGTACTTCCACTACCTTTGATCTTCAAAGCACCATCATTGTGGATCCTTAATGTTCCTTCAACCCCTTTTTTAAAATTATTCAGTATGTCTATATTTTCCATCATATGGGATGAACTCCGACTATCAAGAATCCATGAGCTACTTTTCATCATATCTTTGGGAACTATTTCTACAAGGTTTCATTTCTTGATTTTATTCTTTTCCTTCCATGAAATATTTGATTGAGTGGAGGATAATGATGGTATTTATAGTATCCTTTAAATGTGAACTTTTTCTTCATACTCATGTTTTTTTCTAGAGGATATTAAATGTTTACAAGAGAGATTCCATCTGGTTATAGATTATTGACTTTTCTCTAAGTTCTGTAGGTATTGTTCCCTCATTTCCTCTTCTTGCAATTAGTAGATTTATGGACATGGTTAGAGTAATTAATAAAATATAAATAAAAATAAATTCTTATATAAGAAGAATGATATGATTTAATTTTACTTTGTTGACTTCCTAGATCTTCCCCAATCAAATATCTTTTTTACTCTTCACTGTATGACATGGTATGGCCCAAATAGCCACAAAATAGAAATTTCAGACGAAGAAATGTCTTATCACTTTTATTAATTCACATGCCTACTTACTTAGTAAAAAAAATTGACTACTGATCATTTCTGGATACTTGTGGATAGTTTTTAGTTATCCTTTCAGTTTTATTTTGGGATTTACATTTTCTGGACTTCATGTGAATTTTTTATATCTCCATCTTTCAGCTTACCTTTATTTTGGCCCATTTTATTTCAATAAATTGATGTTTCAACATCAAAACCTTTTCCATTTTTTTACATTCATGTGGATATTTGATCATTAAAAACATTCTCTACTTTTTAAAATCCATGATTATCTCTCTATAATAGCTTAGTATCTATGAATCTTCCAAATTGTATTTTCTTCTTTGTATCCATTGAATTTGATTCACTTTTAAGTTTACTCATTAGAGTAACAACTTCTTCTTCAAGACCCTAAAATGTCTTTGAATTATCCTCCAATATGGATGTATGGTAACTGATAATTTTTTTCTTTTATTCAATATTAAGCTTCAATTATACTATATATTCTAAGCTTTCAAAATTTGATGAATTATCTTATACTAATTCATCTAGTTGATCAATTTTAGGTTCAATACAATCAACATATTCTTATGACTCTTCCATAACTTCTCTTTATTTTTTGTATTTTTCAATATTACCAAGAGAATCATTAAGTTAAAACATGGGATCAGTATATGCAATAAAATTATTGTCTCTAGAATTAACATTTGATGTTACTGACATTTCAACTATAGTCATAATGGATTCTTGGGACCCATATTTAAACTCAGGTTCTTCATCCTCCAAAAAAATCACTATCATCTTATTCTTCTTTACAGAGGAAACTTTTTCTTAGTAGCTTTTTCCTAATTTGAAGTCACCCTTTTAGGGAAACCTTTTTTTAGGATTCTTCATATTTTTATCTTCACATTATTCATTAACAAACATCATTGAGATCAAGAGGTAATATTCTCAACTATACCACATGTAAAACATGTATGAAGAATATTTCATTCAAATATCCCTTTTTTATTATGAATTTCATAGAAAAAAGTGAAATAATTTCATATTCGTCGTTTTCTTCATCAAAACTATCTCTAGAAATCTCATGTTTTTTCATATCATTGAAATAAATCTCTTTACATGCACGATTTTTTATATCTTGTAATTTGACTCTCATTTCATATACTAGAAGTCTAGTCAACATATCATCCATAGAATATTTAGATAGATCCCATTTCTCAAGTGATGGAACTTTTGTATTGTAGATAGGTGGAATCATTCTCAATATTTTTTTCACAATTTCAATTTCTTTGATTTCTTCACTAAGTCCTCATATTACTCCAACAACTTTACTGATTCAATTAAAATAGGTATTTGTATTTTCCTCATGTTGTATTTTCATATCAACAAACCTATTATGAAAAACATGGAGTTTCGCCTCCTTCACTTTTTTTCACCTTCATATATATTTTCCAGTTTTTCCCACATAGACTTGGCTAAAGTACAAATAATCACCTTCAGATATATTTGATCAAACAGAGCTTCAATTTAGGAATGCTATTATTTTGAAACTAAATCATGTATTTTACAATTTTTTCAGTCATAGATATTCATGTTGCATCATTTACATGTATACCTTGTGAAATAGTAAAAAGAACTTATATTTTGAGAGACCATATATGTGATATCATCATGTTCTTAAAAATATAGAAGCTTCTTCCATCTACGGGAGTGACTCCCCTGACATTAACTGAATTCTCCATGATAACAATAGAGGAAAAATTTTACTCCAACAACCTGTAGGATCTGATACTACTCAAATGACCTCATAACACCCTAAGAGGGTAGGGGTGAATCAGGATGTTAACTTTTTCTTCTTAAGTGATGAGAATTTCTCCCATGTTGGCAGCAACTTGATAAATATGTTTGATTTTATGTTTCATAAAAAAACAATCACATACAAAGAGACAACATAAATATTTTACTTGGTTCACCACTAAGGGATAGTCTAAAGAGCATACGTCAAAATTGTGATGTTCATATCTAAATCCACCAATCATCACTAGTTGTAAAATAAAGAAGTTCAGACACGGAAACTCTATGCAAGGCATGCCACCTTTATAATATTTTATGGAAAACACATTATGTACCTCAAGACACTTCTGCATACTCCCACTAACTCATTGATTTGACATAATATTTACTTATTTCATAGACTTGAAGGTCGCTTTAGTATATTTTCATTAAATTATCATTCCCTAACTACAATGAGACTCTTATTCCACCGTAGATTTTAGTTTATGCTCTTTAAAATAATTGTTCGCTTAAAAACATGTGTTTAAAACTATCATTCATGAAGCTCCTTCCCTAATCTCACTATTTTCATGAAGAAAACTTCCATTCTAGAACCAACATCGATTGCGAAGCTCATTGTGCCATCATGGAATACCCCATCATCATGAGGAACCAATTACTTAGAATCATTAGAATCAGTCAAGATGTAACAAGTCTTTTCATGATGATCAATCTCACACAGAAAACTAGTTTTGGGAAGCTCCCAACCTTCAATAAATTATAGAGATTTATACTTTTATCCAATTATTTCCATGTGAAATAAATTGGTTATAGCCTTATATGCATAGGCTTGGTCGTTCATGATACTCCACCACCTCTTAGATGATTTTTTAGATATTTGAAAAATATAAATGTAATGCCTCTCCATTCACAAAGATCTATTGAGATTTTTTTGTCATGAATATCTCCATCAAACCATCACACACTCATGATGTTCCACGTCTTATTATCATGGAGAACACCATCAACTCATCGAGCATTCCCCAAGCTTACCTTCATGAAAACTAGTATTAAATAAACACATTCCTTTACCTTTTTTTAAGTGTTGATTTTAGAAAAAACCCATTCACAATTCTAGACACTTCCTCAAAATTTTGAGAATAAAAAATTGGAAAGCACTGGAAAAAACACCGCCTTTAATATTGTTGGAATCTTGTACTATAAAATCACGTACCGTGAAATTATCTATTCAGCCAAGTGTGGATTGAGAACAAACACAAACTATACTCCATTCCTAGAAAATAATAGCCTTAGGTTATATTACATGGAACACTACACCAATTTAATCTTTCATTATATTCAACACCAAGTTTTTTTTCTCAAAAAAATTAGTTTTATTCCTTTTTGTAAACAATAATAAAATTAATTTTATACAATTTTAGAAAATTAATTTCATAAAATAAACATATTTTTTGAACTAAAAATGTAATAATTGTCTTGGGGTGAATTTTTTTATTTTTTTGAAAAGTTTCATTTTTTGATGAATAATGATAAAAAAAAATGTTAATTAAAAACAATATTTTTGCCTACATTATTTACAAAGTTAAATTTTATTTTAAATTGGTTTCAATGTATAATTAGTTCAAATATACTTATTTAAATCTAATTTAGTTCACTTTAATCAATTTAACAGTGAAATTCGAAATAAAAAATATATAAACTCTTGATCATTTTCTCTTTAAAACCCACATTCACATCACATATATGGGATTAATATCAAATAAATTCATTCAATTAACTGAATGGAATTAGGAAAAATGGATTCCATTTTTGGAATCAAAATAATTTATATTTTATAATAATCAGAACATAATTTTTGACAAAAATGAATACTAAATGAAGTAAAAAAAATAATTATCATTGTTAAGATAAAAATAGATTTACCGAGGGACAAACAAAAATTTTAGGGTAATAATAGCATATACCCTTTTATAAAAACTATTATATGGGCATATTTAAATAATTACACCTAGAAAGTTTTTTAATTTTCCATTTTGGACCCCTTTTACATATGAAAAACATGGGAGCACTCAATTTTTTTTCAGAAATACCATGTGCGTCCTCTGCCCCACTTATAAAAGGTCACCCCCACTCATCCCTTATTCCTAGCTTCACACCTATTTTTTTATGAACAAGAAATAAAAAATATCTTTAAAAATTCCATACCCTCATCTCGTAATCCTTTTTAATAGAATAAATATATCCTATAAATGATTTTAGTGAAAACATAAGGAGAATACTCAAAGAAGAGGTAACATTCATCAACGATCATATTTTTTTATTTATTCCTCCACCTAATTAAAAAAAATTATATAATGACTATATAATTAAACCAGTATATTTAATATAATTCTATATTGTTATGTTAATTAATTTACCTGAAACTATCTCCACTTCCATAAAATGGGTTGTGAAGTCATCATTTATGTGTATAGCAGAATATCGTCTCAAGAACTGATGTCGTTCATTTTTTCTATTACCACCTCTCAAGAATGGTCATAATGATGGATTTATTTGTTTACATGTTATATATGATATTTATGTTTTTATTATGATTATTTAATTATTATATCACATGTACCTTTATGATTCTTATTTTGTGGGAATATAATAACATCGCTTGTGTAAACAGTGGACTACTACCACGCAAAGAGATGTGATTTTTTCATTCTTTTCATGGAATATATGTGATATATATGAAAAAAAAATTATTCTTTAGTTATATTATATCATTTAATTTAATTTCTCAAAACCCAACAAGGAAATGAAAAACAATAATCATGCATACATACGACATATCATCTCCTTGAACAGTGTATTTTATTTTCTATTAATAAACATTGAGGGTTGAAATAAAAACATATAATATGAATTTATACGATATTTATACCATTTTTATCATTATGTATATTATTTAACCATGATAAAATTACGATGACCAAAATTACAAAAAATCAAAATAAAGAGGTTATTACCTGAGACATAACTTTATCATGAAATCGTTAATAAACGGGTAATAAAAGGTTGTAAGAAAATAATATATCACATGATATATATGAATATGGATATTCAATAGATTTATAAAAAAATTATATTTATTATACAGGAGGTTTTAATTAGTATTATAGAATTCAAGACTTAAGGTAATGGATTTTTGTTTCAATTTTTACTTTCGTGAGACACATGCCATATTTACCACATATTTCATTTATGTGGTGTATATAATTCCCATGAATGTATATTATTATTATTATTATTATTATTATTAAAAAAAAAAATTTTAAATATCTATTATTATCTCTCTTTTCTTGGGGTATAAGGTTCAATATTTATCAAATCGGTAAGGGATTTGTGTCTCAATTTGCCTTCTTTGAGACAAGTGTTATGTAATAAACAAATATTCTATCATGAGGTGTATATACAACCCCTTTGAAAAGTAATATCATGAATTTATTCATACTAGTGATATTTTTAGTTTCATTTTATGTTATTAATTCTTGGGGATCATGATTTAAGGTTACCAAAATGGTAATAGGTTTTTGTTACAATCTTACTCTTTTTCAGGTTTTTTATGATTAAGTCTCCAATTTTGAAATATTATGATATACCCCTAAATAATACTAGTTAATTTTATTATAATATGGTGATTAATTATATATTTATTTAATGGTACCTTTTTTACACTCTTTGGTACATAATTGTTTTATGAAAATGCATTCAAGAAAATCTAACATTATTTTTATCATCAGTCGAAAATTAGTTTTCTTCCAAAACCATGATTGTTAAAAATGTTTCAAATTTTTTTATTAATATATTATTATTTTTAAAATAATTTTTTACCCATTTTTTACTTTTTTATAAAAAAAATTTGTAAGGAATATTCATGTCATTTTCCAAAAAATGTTTATTTGGATTTTACCAAAAATGTAAAAGGAATCTTCATTTTAACGAGTAGGGAATGAACATAATTTTACAATTTCATAACCAATAATTTATTTGAAAATTCCTTTATCTATTTTCAAGGTTATTTTCAAAGAAAAAAATTCAAAAAAATTATGTTTTAAAAAGTGTTTATCAAATAAATAACGATATTTTCCTCAATAAATGTTTTAAATTATCTTTAAAAATCATTTTCCATCTAAGATTTCATCGGTTGATGTTACATATGCCTTACTGGGGATATGATCCAATGATACCATTCATATTCTTTATCTATATTTTTTGTTTTTATGATGAAATGTTGTTTATTAAACCTATTTCTCTTCCATGTGTTATACCATCAGGATTATTCTTTACATTACACAAACACACGCCTAAGGACTGTAATAGTTTAGTTCTATTAGAACCTTGTAAACATTAACAATGGTCAATAAGTTAGTTTTGTCATCTCCCACCATGTTCTTCATAACTATCAACATTCTTATACATATCATATATAATATTTTTCTTCATAATCTAGGTAAGGAAACATAATAAAGGGTGAGGTCAGATTCTTAGTAAGGGTAAACAAGGTAGATGCATAAGTATAACATGATCATAAGTGTATCAACGCATGAGAATAACATTTGAAACCCATACAATTTATATCAATGATTATAATCATGAATGATGGAATAAATATTGGTATTTTATAAGACATGAATCATAATATAACCAAATAACATGAACCATGACATTGGTATTATACATTCAATTTTTGGGAACCACAAAAGCATAAAAATCATTTCCATATTATTAAAGGCTCATTTCCAACGCATTCATATTAGAAAAAGTATTTTACTAAACCAGGATCACTACCTATTCCAACTCTTTCTTACTGAATCGGGTTTCGTTCCCCTTGTATCCTTGTCTTACTATACTGGGTTCACTCTTTATTCCAGTCCTATCTTACTAAACTAGGTTCTCTCTGCATTCTAACAATGTCTTAATGAACGGGGTTTACTCCCTATTCCATCCCATTCTTACTCATGAGATGTTATTATTTTAACAATTCATTGGAGGGGGATATAAGCCCCAACTATCATATAATGAAACCCATATTTATGTGTTAAAAAAATATCATAAACATTCATTAAATCAGAACCCATGAAATGAAAGGGTATCAAAAACATTTCATCACATAAAATATATAGAAAATAGATAAGTTTAATAATCTTTTCATCGTAGAATAACACAAAAAAAGAATCATGTTTCATAAAAATTTCCTCATTTTATAACTCGTTGAAGAGAAATTGGTGTCATAAACAACATGTCATCATAAATATAAACCATTCATAGAAATAATAAGAATATTATCTTAGGATAACATCCCTAATAAGTCATAGGGTACATTAGATGATGAAATCATAGATGGAAAATGATTTTGAATGATCATTTACAACATTTCTTGAGTAAAATATCATTTTCACTTAGTAATGATTTATAATAAAAACCATTTTAAAACAAATTCTGGAAAATGGCCTTAAAAACATATAATTGAATCATTAAAGTAATGTTTGGTCATGATGTTAGAAAATTTTGTTCATATATGGAATCCATTTTCTAAAATTTCAATCACATAAATTGAAAAACTTAAATTAATATTAATCCCTCAATCATGACGAGAAAGTGGGTTTTTTATGGAAAATAATCAAAAGTTTACAAATATTTTATATCCCATTTAAATGTGAAATTGATTCCAATGATATAATTTATATTAATATATGTATAATTAAAATAATTATACTTTAAAAATAATTTATAATATTATTTTACTTTGAAAATAATTTAGATGAAAAAAACATTTTTCAATTAAAATTCTGTGTTTTTCACTATTTATCAAAAAATGAAACTTTTTCAGAATAATATAAAAAATAAATTGTGATATTGTTTTTGTATTTTAGGATAAAAAATAAGTTTATTTTATCAAATTTATTTTCTGTGTAAAAATTTAATTTTTTTGTTTTTCAAAAAAGTAAACAAAATATATTTTCTGAGAAAATATTATTTTTGAAACATATAATGGCTTTGCAGAAAATTATGTATTTTATTATGAATATGGTTTATTTATATAAAAGAATCATAATTATTATTTAAAATTATTTATTATTATTACATATCACTATTTTTAATTTCAAGGTTATAATAGTCACATTTAAACAACTAAATTAATAATATAACATGGTTTTGTTAGAAGTTAGTGTTATATGTAGTGAATGCTTAACTTGGTGTTTCATATAACGTTAACACAATATTAAATTAGTTCATTGTGAAATAAAAGACAAAAAAATAGTTTATACCTAAAAATTATAATTCATCAAAATTCATGTTGTTATATTACTTATTTATATATTTCATCTTCAATGGAATAATCATTTGCACACTAACTATGAAATCAATTTCATTCTTTTTTTATTGTTTCATTTGAATTGAATTTTTCAATTGTGTTAGCAATATGATCATATAGTCCTTAGAAACATATTCATCTTTCACCTTATTTGGAAGCACCTTTTTCACTAACTCCTTTTGTCCCAGTATCCATGTTATTCATTTTGAAACAATGTGATTGACTAATTTTCTCCTATAACATGGTTACTTTAGAACTCATTGATCATTCTTTTTAGAAAACCTATCTTGAAATTAAATTTATTCTTCATATATAATTACTTGTTTCCATTTATAAATTTCATTCTCTTATGTTTTCTCCTTATTTATATATTTTCCATGTGGTTCCTTTTGAACATTTAATTTACCAAATATGGGTAACATTTCATGAGACAAGAATTCATAGTTATGGTTGTCTTCCACTAAAATAATCACTTGATTTCTCTCTTGGATTGATTCTCTCTATTTTTCCATATTACATACTCTAAATTTTATATTCATATCATGTTTAAAAAGGCTAATTATTTGGCCTCTTAAATAATAGAAAAATCTCCTCTATGATGACTCATTTATCATTGAATTATTCTTGGGTGTTCATTATTCAATAATCCGTTTAGTTTACACCCCAAGACTAATTCATGTATTCTATATTATTTATTCATATTTGTTTATATTATCTCCTCATCATCATGTGAGATGTTATTAGTAGGAATGAACCATCACTCATGATCTCTATGAACTCTCCTACTTTGATTTCCAAAAAAACTCTCAATACAATCAAATATATTCTTAATGAACAAATTTCTCCTTTTTTTGTATATTGATTCTTCTCAAAAAGTTTTATTTTAATCCCATATCCACTTACCCTTAATACAAGACTTCTATAATCTTTATGAATTGATATATTATAGTAATATACAATATAACTATGTTCAGACCTCCAATAACACCAATAATAGAAAATAAATATTCTTCTATTACATTTGATTTCATTCTGACCATCTTTGACACCCTGGTATTTTTAAACAAAACAACCCTTCTTTTAAGATTATTTTGGGGATCCAATTCTCCTACTATTTCTTACATCCACCCTTTATGTTGTGGTGAGTGTGTATATATTTTTTCACTGATATTTTTTTATATTTTAATTTATTTCCTATACTAGAATATGAAACAATATTAGTACATAAAACATTTCTTGTACATGGGTTACATTTTTCCAAGAGCTAAAAAAGGATATATCTTTGGATGATCTCGAGATATTATTTCCACTAATGTGATTTATTTTTGAGATGTGACACTTATAAAAATATTTTATGGAATCGTATTTTATTTTATTAGTATCTTAGGAAGTCTCACATTGTGTCACCATTATATTTCTTAACTTGGATCTCAGTTCAAGACACATTGTATTGAGGATATTTTTATCATACCCAACTGATCTCAAACTTATTTTAAATTAGCCCGAATGGCCCAAAGGCCTTCATTTTTATATTATTATGGATAATCCCCCTTTTAATAATTTAAGGGGAAGTCATACATGACCCGTAGGCCCAAGTAACAAGGCCCAACAAACCCACAATACATGACCTGAAGGCCCAGAGGCATACCAAGCCCAATACATGACCCATAGGCCCAGCCCACTTGAACTGCCCCTCCCCAGCTTTATGCGTCATTGATCACCTAGATCCCCACCTTGCTTTGCTGATCGTCTAGAATTTCCCCATACAAAGCTACACAGTGCCTCATCCATGGATAATGTTTCTCTATTGGCAATTAAGGTCTAATCATTGTCTTTATGTTCTTTGATGAGAGAGTTACACTTTTGAAACTGTGCTACTAATGCTTCTTTCATTTCTTCTCCATCTACTACCATCTATGACTTCTCATCATGTTGGTCTTTTATAAATTCAAATATTTTGTTGAAAATTTAAATAGTAAATTTATTTATGTTATTATTAACCTCAAATGTAGGTCTTCAATTTATTTAATATATCTATTATCTTTATACTCTTCACATATTGGATTTGATGATCCATGAGGATCATAATCATTAAATTTAACAGCGGAGCTATAAATTTGACTACCTTCCAAAAGTTTTAAACCCTATTTCTTATTTTAACACATCCTTAGCTTATTTTCCTCTTTCTTATATATATTATTCAAGTTTTTCAATTAAACCTATGTTTTGGTGCTAATATATATGGGAACTATATTTTCAATATAAGGAAAATAAGATCCTTCTTTAAATACACACATCATATATATCTGATAAAAACCACTAGGAAGGAAAATGGATCCAATCTAAGGATTCCATGATTATATTTGATACTAATTAAAGTACCCATTAGATCACACAATTACATTAACAGTGAATATTGAATCACTGTAAGCCTATTTTACCAAATTCAATTTTCTCTTTCAGTAATCCACTCTTGATATTCAAACCTCTATCTCAGTTAAGATGTATAGATATATTTGTGTTCCTTCAATACACACCACCTTATATACTATAGATAATAAAAAATATACATGATCATGTAGGTGTTTTATATGTTCCAATAATAATGTGGGAATTTACTCCTGATTGTGTTGGATTCGCGTATGAGACATATATTATCACAAAAAAATGTAGTTACTAAAGAATAATGAAAACGTGTCATCATTTTGTTATCACTTAAAATGGGTTGGTTAGTGTTATCCTTAATCCAAGGGAATTTATCTTCATTAACTCAATTATATCTCATGATGGTAGTTATCTCCCATTATCCCTTCAGTCTCCCAATAGGTATGGATATAATTATACTGGAACTCTCTATTCACAAATGGTCCTTCTTCTGAACACTTGATCATGATCTTCCATCTAGTCTAGGATTCCAATGGATCACAATAATGATATCTTCTACCCAAGAAACATATCTTACACTTCCAACATAAAAATAGCTACATTAGTATGCATGTCAATCTTACTTTTTCAACTCAATATGAGAATGATCAATGAATATAGATACCAAAACACTCCATGTTTTCTTCTTCCTAAATATTATTTTTTAAGTGCTTTGACACACATTCCATTAATAGGAAGAAGTGGTGTTAACCTTCCTGATTAATTCTCCCTTATATTATAAATCATCTTTTATGATATAGGGAAATCATAGGGATTCTTATTTTTTTCCTTATTATTATTCCTATATACATAGGATTTTATCTTTATATTATCATTTGGTTTACTCTCTTCAATGCACAGAATATTCATAGGTATGTAGTATCAGTTTTTCACAATTCACATCACACATCCCTTTTTCTCCTTCTATATTTTTATAATATAATTCATGTGAATATATTTTCCATATTTTAATATGTATAATCCCCCATAAATTATGATGACGTGATATTATCCATAATTCATAATATGCACTTTTAAATACATAGGCATCTAGTCATGATGTAGCCAAACATTCAACCTCGATATTCAGAATTATAGATGAAGAATACCAATAATGACCACCAAATATCCATCTTACACATTTCATATTTATCGAATTTCATTCCTCTTGATAATTATAAAAAAGCATCCTCATATTCTCTCTGATTTCTTCAGCCATTTAATCCAAGTAGGTACGCATGTTTACATACAAGAATATTATCATTACGTTACCCTCTCCTCACAACAAAACAAAAAATAAATTAAAAACACTTTCTTCATCTTGAATTTTATCCTTAGGCTACTTCACTGTGTGATCTTATTCTTAACTATGTGTAACCCCTCATCCTTGCTTAGTCTTCACCTTCATTTCTCATATTCATTAATCTTTTCTTAAATAACAACAATTCAAAGATTTGTGATATTTTATCTTGAAGTTCATCATAGTACCATCACATTATAATAGATTAATACTTTCATTTTTCACAATATCAAAAACCATACAATAAAATACATTAGCTATCATAGTGGTGGGCTTTGGTACTTTTCCAAATTTTCACATAAGAAAAATCATACATATGAACTCAGAAACATACAAATTATTGTAAGGTTTTTTACTATGATAAGTTTCTGTATGAGCCTCAAAAAATATATTATGTATGCTCTTGTGGATATTTCATATCATAGTTAATCTATTCATTTTCCATATTTCTACACTATAAAATATCATATGTATTCACATAATTTATTTTCAATTTGTTTCATTATTTCAAACTAGTGACCCTTTTGTAAGGTTACTTAATTTTTTATATTTTTTATTATGATAAATTATAATGTATTAAGAAGAGTTACTTTTACATAATGTTTTTTCCTTTTTATATTTCTCAAAAATCTATAACATCAAAAACATTATCAAATTAACACATATATTCTCCAAACCTTCTAACTTTTGGACCCAGTAAGAATCAAGAACTATTAGAAAGAAATCATGTTTATTTTTCTTTAAATGATCATAATATCATCATTATATATAAATTATAATCCATTTAGTTAGTTCAAACGTTACAGCTTTATTATCTTTCTCATCTTTCATTCTCTTAGAAGTAGTATATTTATTATCTTGAAATATCATATAGGTTTAATTATTCATCTAAATTATTGAGTAAATTAATTTTTTTCTTCAATATATACATATTATGGACATATTGATTCCATAATCCATCTCCAGATAACTTATTGATACCTTAAATCATATCAACCAGATGTGAATTTACCTTCATCTGTTATCATTTAATGCACTTAAGCTCAGTATTTTTACCTTATATTTAAAATTTTGTATAGTTTAAATTTATTTATATTTAACATTAGTATATCTTCTCAATTTACATGTCAACAACCAACTGAGGCCACCCCTAAACCGAGTGCTTGATTCAGATGATGGCATGGCTCGAAGGGCATTCTTGATCCTCATAGGCTAGAAACAAGTGTTATTTCATAAATTATACTTTATTTGGAATGATATATCCAAATAAAATAATCGAATAAACAAGGTAGTTCTATATGAAAATCCATTATGATCATTCCATATATTAGAGGGACACAAAAATGAAGTAAATAGTTTTAAGAAAAAAGATAATTCAATGAGTCACAAGAGACAACACAAATCATAAGGATAATTTAAAACTAAAAAACATAAAACAACCTCACAAGATCCATTATATAATAAATAAATGAGGTAATAAACAAAAAAAATAAAATTATAGGATTAAGAGACACCTAGTAAACCATAAAATGGAAATAAAATCATTGTTATTAATTTCTATGCATAAGTGAAATACTTTCACATACTGGCATCCTCAAACCTATATCAGGAATAAGATCACGTACTATGGTCAAGAGAAACCTACTAGACCTAAAATTTAATAAGTATGAGTAAAAAAATCAGTAGGTATCCTCCACACACCCCATAAACTGTATTTAAAAATAAAAAGTCTCATTGTAGTTTGAAATGCATAAAGAAAATAATATTTTATTTTATTTTATAACAAATTTTATAACACTTTTATTTGAAAAAAGTTTTATTATACCAATGGAACAAATGTTTCTAAATTATAATAATTTTTTCAAACCTTATTGAAGGAAAATGGTATTTTTACAGAGAAAGTAAATAATTTTATAAACTTATTTCAAAGAATATAATTTAATTGTTTGGTTAAAAACACTTTTCATAAAACATTTATTGAAAACAAAATGAAACTATGTCACAATACCACAAACAAGAAAGAAAATCACAGGAATAATGGGAACCTAGGATATCTGGGGAAATCAAGAACAATGATAACATAACTACTTTATAGGGATAGATGTTGTAAATCAAACTAACTTCCCTAAACATTAGGTTTATCCTACCTGACATACCTAAGGTGAAAACTACCTAAATAATGTAAAAACTTATCTTAGGGTCACTAGTCAAAGCAATGATCATATACTAGAAAAGTAAGTGTTCCTAGACCTACCACCAATCTACCCATGTATTCTCATTATATATAAATATTGGTAAACAAATAAATTACCATATATAATAAATTCATATCAATAAAATCAAATCTCTCACTATCACCTATGAACACACTTAATAGAAATTTACTATTTATCGAGAATAATATAATTGTAACATCCCAGTTAAATGAAGAATATTAAATTTTAATGTTTATTAATATTTGTGAATAAAATATTAATATTACTTTTAAGGGAACGCTCCGCTCGATGGCGTACCCAATACGCAACAACGAGTTTCTTTGAAATTTTATGTTTCACTCCAATAATAAAATAATATCATTTTAAATTGTAGTTAATGCCTAGCCATTGTAATGAAGGGAATGAACAGAAATAATTAAAAAATGATTATATATGTTTGTCAAATATATTTACTTTTTTACAATAAATGTTAGAGGATTAAAATGAAAATGAATCAAATTTTAAGCGTAAATATTCTAATATTTTTTAAAAGGTCGATTAACCTACTTTTGATGGTGAAGCCTTTATAAATACACTTTTTGAAAATTTTATATGTTATATTTTACCAAATTAAATCCTTCTTTAGAATTGGGACATCAAAATTGACTTTGTGTATGTTTTTGTTATTTTTTCGATAAAGTTTATTTTTAATGAATAAGTGAAAAATGTTGTATTTTAATTCAAAACTTTTTTTTAATCTAATTTATTTATATGATTAGATCATCTTTTGAATTGGTTTTAATGTGAAATTATAATATATTTTTACCATTTAATCCAATGCTGGTCATTGGAATTAATTTCACTTTGAAATTGGACTTAAACTAGTGTCAATGTTTTGATATATTTTGTTTCATAAAAACACCCTATTGGTTTTGACAACGAGAATTAATTATTAAATTGATTAATGATACTTATATGTTTTGAATTTTTTATAATAGACATCATTTTTCAATTCAGAATATCAAATATATCTAAGGATGAATTCTTGGTATTTTTCTGAAAAACATCAATTTCTGATGAATAGTGAAACCACTAAGTTGTAGTTAAAAAACCGATTTTTCGTTTAAATGAAAATTTACCACCTCTGTGATTTGATTTTCAAAAATCCTAAATAAATGGTTTTCATTAGGATGTAAAATGCGGTTCAATGGGATTAAAATAATTTTTGGTGAATAGTAATTTTTAAGTTTTATTAATCGCGATTAATGATAATTAGTGTAATTTATGGTAAAGATAATGTTATAATAATATGAAATGACCTTAACACATGTCCTAACCTTATTTTATGAGACATTTCCGACCAAGAAAATTCTTGGGTCAACTTGGGGACCCCATGGAGCCACTTGGGTATGAAAATGACATTAATAACTTTTTATTTAAAGTTAAAATAAAAATTTCACAAACATATATTATTTTACTAAAACAATTTTTACATGGGTTTGTAAACATCATATTTTTTACTATAAATATTAATTCTAAATCTTAAAATATTTCCTACTTCATGATATTTTTTCTATATTTTTTAGATATTAAATAAATTAAATTATTTATGACACCATGATGATGCAGCGATTACCTCATTATTTAACGATTTAAATAAAATGAAAAGATAATGTAAAATATAAGACCAAAACTTGTCAAAAACATATTGGATGGGTGTATTTCAAACCCTTATAACCTTATCTTGTTAATATATAATTGTGGGACCTTAGATATCTGAAAATCATTTTATAATAAAGTAAATTTTCAAGTCTTTCCAAGAGTGCACGTCCTCCATCTTATAAAAGGCCCCCACCTATACCACCTTACTCACAACTCTCAAGTCATTGGCTTGGTCAATCTCTGCTCATTGTATCTCTCCACTTCCCTCTCCTCATCCTAGAAGCCTTCCCTTTGGCAGAAATCTCTTCAAGAAACCCTTTTGCTTCAAACTAAGGGGAGTTACCCGATTTAAAGGTAATGTTTTCTCTTATGTTCATTTGTTTTATTTTTCTTCTCCAACCCCCTAAACTATTTTTGTTAATTTCTTTTGTAACCAAACCAGTATCTTAAATATACTAGGATGTTGTTATGATAAATATTCGATCTACACTTACACACACCTCCGTCTAATGGTTAAAGAACATATTGTTTCTGTGGATGGCGAATTACTGCCTCACAAAATGTTGATTGTTCAATCTTCTCTTAAAACCATTCATGGTTGCCAGTATGATGTCACTATATTTCATATATGGTATATATGGTATTTATGTTTTCTATATGCTTCTGTATTTTATATTTAAAACATACCTTCATGCTTTGCATGTTGTGCAAATGCGATAATTTCATATGAGGAAATGTGGACTATCTCCCCCTCAAGTGATGTGACTCATTCATGCAATACATGGAATGCATAAGTAATGCAATTAATTAACATATGTGACCTATATAACATATATATTATACTGTAATTATAATATATAAATATATCTCATTTATTTTTCATTCCATTAATATGATAAAGAAAGAAAAGTAGCCTTCATGCATACGTACGGCCAACCGTCTCCATGAACGGTGCATTTCATTTCTTTTTATCTCAAAATGTTATGTAATAGTATCAAATGAATATTTACTGGATATATATGATATTTAAATCATTAATACTATTCTTTATATGATTTACTTATAACTATATGGACAATCATTTTCAAACAAGTTCATTTTTGACTCATATACCAAACATCGACAAAAACAGATGATATGAACTCGCATAATTAACTAATTATTATAACATTGTATTATGTGATATTAATTGAATAATAAACTTTAAATGAGGTACTTAAGCAATTATAAATTGACCAAAGTTTATCATTCAGGAATATAAAGAAATGAACAAGAGAAGTCAGACTTGAGGTAAGGGATCCTACCTCTCTCATTCTTTTAAGTACTCTCTTTTATGTCATTTCTTTTAAGCTCATATTTCTTATGTTTGGGGATGTTATTTTATATTCCAAATTCTGTAAATTTTATTTTCATATTATGAGAGGCCCTATTGATATAATAAATCCATTTTTATAAGTTTTAAGTGGCGTCGTTAGGTTGTCGAGTTTTCATAAGGGGTTTTTCATCTCACTTTTATTCCCGTGAGATTTATGCAACATTTTCCACCATTTCCTTTTAGTGGTATATTTACTTCCCATTATTGTACTCTTTGTGTAATATACATTCTTTTATGATTATTTACATCAATGTTTTATTGTCCTTATTTCATGGGTTGTACGTTTCGAAAGATGCCCAAGTCGATAAGGGAACCTTTTACCCTCCTATTTTTAAAAGACTTATTTTGTTATGTCTTTTAATTTACATATTATTATTTTGGGATATGTTATTATATATCCTTATTATTGTAAAATTTACTTCCAAGTTATGAAATACCCTTTTTTCTCATCAACTCATTTTATGAATTTTAAAGTGGCGTCGTTAGGCTGTTGAATTTTTACAAGGGAACTTCTTAACCCAATTTCGATTTCTTTGGGTTCAACTTGTAGTTATTAAATATGTCATCCTATGAATACGTGTGACTGACCTATGATTTTTTTACACTTAATATCCACTTATATTGGGTGTATTTATATTTTTCACACATATTTATGAGATTGATTTATTCTTAATTTAATGATATCATCTTTATAAAGGATTTCATCTCAATTTACATTTACATTGAGCCTTCATCGTTGTTATTCACCAATTCACTCTTATATGGTGTATTTACTGTCCTTTGACATATTATATCATGAATACCTTTATTCTCAGGATATTATAAAGTTTTGATTAAATGTTATGCCGCAATTATTTGTATTCAAGAGTCTCTCATTTTGTTAAAAAATCTTTAACAAAAATTTCGTTTTTAAATGTTTTAAAGATTTATTATAATAAATTTTTATATATAATGTCCATGTTTTAAAAATATTTTTGCGTATTTATTTTTATGGAAATTAATGTTTTAAAATTATAATTCAATTAAAATCTTCAAAGTGTATTGTGACACTTTGATTCTAAAATCTCTTTTAAATGTCTTCTTTTAATATTTTCAAATTATAAAGGGATTTTTCTCCCATATAGTTTTAATGATTTTATTAGATGTTTTTATTTATGATAGTATCATGATGTTATCTCTTGTGATTGAAATGTGGAAATGTTTTATTTCCTTTATAATTGTTTTATGTATTATGATTTTGTAATGGTATTTGGACATTTGATGGGTGGTTACGTGATAAACCATATGACGGGTGGTGTCGTGAATACCAAGATGGGTGGTTACGTTATAATCTCCAATGCATTGGGTATGGAAGTTGGTCGTATGGCTATTCCATTTGTGATAAGTGTGGAAGTCGACCATATGGTTATTCCATTAAAGTATGTTTATGTCCCAAGTTACCTTTATATGTTATGTGTTCTTTATATGGGTTTATGGTAATCTTTTGGTTACAAAGGATAAGTAGTGATATTTTATTCAGTGAAGAGTATTTACTACTTCATAAAGGGGAAAAGTATTACTTTGACAAAGTATTCATGGTTTACTTGTTGTTTTGAAAAACTAACAGAATTCCTTCTTTGTGTATCCTTTACTGGGATTTTTATTCTCATCTCATGTTTTTGAAATGTTCTCCACAGGACTTAAAGATGAATAGTGTCAATGATGGGAACAAGGAAATACATGCTATCTAAAACATGAAACTAGACATGTTTCTTTTTAAGAGTTTTTATTTTATTGAAACATATAAGAAGTGTCTACTTTGTAATACTTTGATATGTAATAGTTATGTCCTAATTCTCTAAAACTCTAAACCTGAAAAGATCCTCTATGTGAATTATGAATTTAATTCATGATTATGTAATATTATAAGGCCGGGTACTTATAGATGGTTTCAGAGGTCGGTTTAGATAACTTTAGAGGTTAGGGTATTCTCTAATCATAAGTGACATTACCATAATGGTTTGGATTTCAGAAAGAGTCATAGTTTTAGATAAAGTGAATGAGTAAGTATATCGTAGTGTTTATCTTTCTCATTAGTACATGATAATTTTTTTTGATATAATCACACTGACATTTTTGGTTTTAGTAAATGGATGGATCTAGCAGGAACCAAAGTGACAATGGGTTTTAAGGAAACTGTGGTGGTTCTCTGATTAAGAGACTGGATGAAATAGGGGATTCAATGAGGAATCTCGTGGTTATTCTAAACCAACTATCAAGGAGTCATGATTAACCAATTGAACCTTGGTGAGTTCTCTAATGTATCATGTACGAGAGAACCAACTCGATGTGTAAGTTCAGGTAATAATTATAATGGTAAACATTAGGGTTTATATGATCCTTACTTTTGAGGTAATTATGGGTTACTATATGATGGAAGATGAAAGGCATGAGGTAAAATTGAGGTCAAATTATGTTAGGGTTATTTTTGAATATTTTATCTCTTTTTGGGGAATTTTTAAAGAATTATATAGTTTTGGAAAAAGGACAACACGCAGACCGTGTGACAACCTGTCGCGTCGGACAAAGCTGTGGGAATCGAACCTACAACCAAAGTATGACTGGTATTTATCGCCTACAACTGGACTACATGAAGTCGCTGGTTAGTATGAAAAAATATTTTTAGTAATATAATTTTATGAATCAAGAATAATTTTATTTTGGGTAGTCTAGGAAAATATTGACCTATCATGGAGGATATATGATTGGGTTAATTACTTTTCAATATGATACTTTAAGAGAAACTAATGTTATTTGGAGATAAATGTTAATTTTTACCTTGGAAGACTATGTGATTAAATCCTTCAAATATTTGGGTTTCAATATTAGTTTGGTTTACTTTGAATAATTTTATGGAAAATTTGTTTATAGAATGGTCTTCGTTGAACTTTGGGTTGTGTTGGACAAATTTTGGAGATTAAGAATAGATTTTCTTTTTATAAAGGATTTTCCTTTTGTGGATTATCCAATATTTTTCTAACAATTTTGTTTTTGGTTAAGTTCTAAATACATGGGAAATATATAGTTCTCTTTTTTGGATTAGGTGATTCTCTAGATGTTGACTATAACGCTCTTAATGTGAACAATACATCCTAAATACTCGTCTTTTGGAGAAAATATGAGTTTGTGTAAGAAATATCGTAATAGATGAAAGTATACATGACAAGTAAGTATGTTTCCTTAGTATTTAGTGAAGATCATAAATAAATTCCTCAATGAAAAGTAACTTAAAAAAATGTTGTATGTTAACTTTTCCTACTGGGGAATCAAATACTGTTTAACCCATCACAAGTTTGTGATTTTCTGGTGATGAACTTTCTCCTAATCATGTTTTCTATCACTCTCCATCTGAACTTGACCCTTTGTTTTCTCTTCCATGTCCATGTTTTCCTACATGGTATCCTAGTATGGGTTAACTTGGGTGACCTTTGTACTTACCTTTCTTTCTTTTAAAGTGAGAGTTTAATTTACTCCTTTTCCGATGAGGGGATTTCAATGAAATTTCCAAACCAAATTTTAAAATTGCAAGGAGGTAATTCCCAAAAGGGTGGAAGGATGTAACATCTCATGTAAATAAAGAATATTACTTTTTCATATTTATTAATATTTTTGAATAAAATATTAATATTTCATTAAAGGGAACTCTATGCTCGATGGTGTACCCAATATGCAACAATGAGTTTCTTTGAAATCTTACGTTGCACTCTAATAATAAAATAATATCATTTTAAATGGTAGTTAATGCCTAGCCATTGTAATGGTGGGAATGAACAGAACTAAATACAAAAATATTATATATGTTTGTCAAATATTTTTACATTTTTACAATAAATTTTAGAGGATTAAAATGCGAATTAATCCAATTTTAAGCGTAAATATTCTAAATTTTTTTAAAAGGTCGATTAACCACCTTTTGATGGAGAACCCTTTTTAAATACAATTTAGGAAAATTTCATATGTTATATTGTACCAAATAAAATACTTCTTTATAATCGGGACATCAAAATTTACTTTGTGTATGTTTTTGTTATTTTTTCGATAAAGTTCATTTTAAATGAATAATTGAAAAATGATGTATTTTAATTCAAAACTTATTTTTAATTTAATTTATTTATATTATTAGATCATATTTTTAATTGGTTTTAAAGTTAAATTTAACTATATTTTTACCATTTAATCCAATGGTGGTCATTGGAATTAGTTTCACTTTGAAATTGGACTTAAACTAGTGTCAATCTTTTGATATATTTTGTTTCTTAAAAACACGCTATTTGTTTTGACAACGGGAATTAATTATTAAATTGATTAATTAAACTTATATGTTTTGAATTTGGTAAAATAGACATCATTTTTTAATTCATAATATCAAATATATCTTAGGGTGAATTTTCGGTATTTTTTGAAAAACTTCAATTTTTGATGAATAGTGAAACCACTAAGTGGTAGTTTAAAAAATTGATTTTTGGTTTAAATGAAATTTTACCACTTCTGTGATTTGATTTTCAAAATTCCTAAATACAGGGTTGTCATTATGATTTAAAATATTGTTCAATGGGATTAAAATAATTTTTGGATAATAGTAACATTTGAGTTTTATTAATCGTGATTAAAGATAATTAGTGTAATTTATGGTAAAGATAATGTTATAATAATATTAAATGACATTGACACATGTACTAACCTTATTTAATGGGTCATGGAAGACCAATACAATCCATGGGTCAAATTGGGGACCCCATGGAGCCTCTTGGGTAAGAAAATGACATTAATAACTTTTTATTTAAAGTTAAAATAAAAATGTCACAAACATGTATAGTTTTACTAAAACAATTTTTACATGGGGTTATACAAGTCATATTTTTGACTATATATATTAATTATAAAGATAAATATATTTCCCAATTCGTGATATTTTTTTATAATTTTTATACATTAAATAAATTAAATTATTTTTGACACCATGATGATGCAGTGATTACCTCATTATTTAATGATTTAAATAAATTGAAACGATGATGTAAAATCTAAGACCTACACTTGTCAAAAAACTATTTTATGGGTTGATTTAGAACCCTTATCACCTTATCCTAGAAATATATAGTTGTGGGGCCTTTGATATACGAAAATCACTTTATAATAAAGTAACTTTTCAAGTCTTTCTAAGAGTGCCCCTCCTCCCTCTTATAAAAGGCCCCCACCTCTACCACCTTACCCACACCCCTAAAGCCATTGTATTGGCCAAGAAAAGATCATTTTATCTCTCCACATCCCTATCCTCATCCTAAAATCCTTCCCTTTGGAAGAAATATCTTTAAGAAACCATTTTGCTTCAAACCAAGGGGAGTTACCTGATTTAAAGGTAATGTCTTCTCTTATGTTCATTTGTTTTATTTTTCTTCTCCAACCCCCTAAACTATTTTTATTCCTTTAATTTGTAACAAAACCAGTATATTAAATATACTAGTATGTTTTTATGAGAAATATTTGAGCTACACTTACACACACCTCCGTCTAATGGTTAAAGAACATATTGTTTCTGTGGATGGCGAATTACTGCCTCACGAAACGATGATTGTTCAATCTTCTCTTAACACCTTTAATGGTGTCCAGTATGATGTCACTGTATTTTATATATGATATATGTGGTATTTATGTTTTCTATATGCTCTGTATTTTATTTTTAAAACATACCTTCATGCTTTGCATGTTGTGAAAATGTGATAATTTCATACGAGGAAGTGTGGACTATCGCCCCCTCAAGTGATGTGACTCGTTCATGCAATACATGGAATGAATAAAGAATGAAATTAATGAAAATATATGTCATATATAAAATATATATTATACTGGAATTATAATATATATATCTCTCATTTATTTTTAATTCCACTAATATGATAATGAAATGAAAGTAGTGTTCATGCGTACGTACGGCCTACCGTCTCCATGAACGATGCATTTCATTTCCTTTTATCTCCAAATGTTATGGAATAGTATAAAATGAATATTTAATGTATATATATGATATTTAAATCATTAATACTATTCTAGAGATGATTTACTTTTAACTACATGGACAATCATTTTCAAAGATGTTCATTTTTGACTCATGTACCAAACATCGACAAAAATAGCTGATATGAAATCGCATAATTATCTAATTATTATAACATTATAATATGTGATATGAAATGAATAATAAACTTTAAATTATGTCATTAAAAATTATATATTTACCAAAGTTTATTATTCCAGAATATAAAGAAATGAACAAGAGAAGTCAGACTTGAGGTAAGGGATCCAACCTCTCTCTTTCTTTTTAAGTACTCTCTTTTATGTCATTTATTTTAAACTCATATTTCATATGTTTGGGGATGTTATTTTATATTACTCATTATATAAATTTTATGTTCATATAATGAGAGACCCTATTGATCTAACAAATCCATTTTTGAAAGTTTTAAGTGGTGTCGTTAGGCTGCCGAGTTTTCGTAAGGAGTTTTTCATCTCACTTTTATTCCCGTGAGATTTATGCTACATTTTCCACCATTTCCTTTGAGTGGTAAATGTACTGACAATTATTCTACTCTTTGTCTAATATAATTTTGTTTATGAGTATTTAAATCAATTTTTTATTGTCCTTCTTTCATGGGGGGTACGTTTCGAAAGATACCCAAGTCGGTATGGGAACCTTTCAGCCTCCTCTTTTTAAATGAATTCTTTTGTTATGTCTTTTAATTTACATCTTATTATGTTGGGATGTGTTATTATATATCCTTATTTATGTAAAATTTATTTCCAAGTGATGAGATACCCTTTTTGCCTCATCATCTAATTTTCTGAATTTTAAAGTGACACTGTTAGGCTGTCGAATTTTTACAAGGGAACTTCTTAACCCAATTTCAATTTCTTTGGGATCAACTTTTAGTTATTGAATATGTCATACTATGAATATGTGTGAATGACCTATGATTGTTTTACACTTAATATACACTTATATTAGATGTATTTATATTTGTCACACATATTTATGAGATTGGTTTATCCTTAATTTAAGGATACCATCTTTATAATGGATTTCATCTCAATTTACATTTCCATTGAGACTTCATTGTTGTTATTAAACAATTCACTCTTATATGATGTATTTATTGTCCTTTGACATATTAAATAATAAATCCATTTATTCTGATGATATTATAATGTTCTGATTAAATGTTATTCTATAATTATTTGTATTCAAGAGTCTCTCATTTTGTTAAAAACTCTTTAACAAAAATATCATTTTTAAATGTTTTAAATATTTATTATTATAAATCTTTAACATTAATGCCCGTGTTTTAAAAAGGTTTTTGAGTATTTATTTAGATGTAAATTTACGTTTTAAAATTATAATTCCATTAAAAGATTCAAAGTGGAATGGGACACTTTGATTCTAAAATCTCTTTAAAATGCCTTCATTTAATATTTTCAAAGTATGAAGGGATTTTTCTCTCAAAGAGTTTTAATGATTTTATTAGATGTTTTTATTTATGATAGTATCATGGTGTGATCTCTTATTATTGAAATGTGGGAATGTTTTCTTTCCTTAATAATTGTTTTATGTATTATGATTTTTTAATGGTACTTGGACATTTGACGGGTGGTTACGTGATAAACCATATGACGGGTGGTGTCGTGAATACCAGGAAGGGTGGTTACGTTATAACCTCTAATGCATTGGGTATGGAATTCAGTCGTATCATTATTCCATGTAGTGATAAGTGTGGAAGTTAACCATATGGTTATTCCATTTAAGTATGTTTATGTCCCAAGTTACCTTTATATGTTATGTGTTCTTTATATGGGTTTATAGTAATCTTTTGGTTACAAAGGATAAGTAGTGATCTTTTATTCGGTAAAGAGTATTTACTACTTAATAAAGGTGAAAATATTACTCTGATAAAGTATTCATGGTTTACTTGTTGTTTTGAAAAACTAACATTTTTCCTTTTTCGTGTATCCTTTACGGGGCTCTTTTTTCTCATCCCAAGTTTTTGAAATGTTCTCCACAGGACTTAAAGATGAATAGTGTCAAGGATGGGATCAAGGAAAGACATGTTATCTAAAACATGGAACTAGACATGTTTCTTTTTAAGAGTTTTTATTTTATGGAAACTTAGTATAAGTGTCTAATTTGTAATCTTTTGAGATGTAATAGTTATGTCCTAATTCTTTAAAACTCTAAACCTGAAAAGATCCTCTCTGTGAATTATTCATTTAATTCATGATTATGTAATGTTATAAGGCTGGGTCCTTATAATAATAATATAAAATTTCCCCAATGGGGAATCCATCACATAAAATCATATTATTATAAATTCCAGAAACAATTCAATCCAACAAAGGGGTATGTTTCCAGGGTTAATTATTTAGGAAAAACCTATTTATAAGGTTCCAACTAAGCCTTTGATACATTATTTAAGAAATTAAGTTATTAAAAAACATGGAAAACCAAATAATGAAATCACCGCCAAACTCTGGAGTATTTAAATAGTATATAATAACTTTTCAGGACCTAATCACTCCATCATTTTTAGAATAAAATTCATTTATCCATCTTGACAATTATAGAATCGCCTTTTTTAAAAATCAAAATCCTTTAAAATATCCAAAAAATAATTTTAATCAACACTAGGTGTGCATGGGCCATTAAAAATATATTTTTTCCTTAAATACAAATATGGACCATTTTTCATTTAATTAAATCCAAATAAACAAACTCATTTTATAAAAATATATTAATCAAAACTGATTAAATTCATAAAATATTTAAAAAAATCTGATAAAAACCCAAGAAAACGTGGTTTAAAATTTTAAAAACCATTCATAGAGGAACCTACCATAAATATTTCACTCTCATTGGTCATGGTGTTAATCTACCATATGAAGGTGAGAATACTCTTATAAGGCTAAAAGTAACCCTCAAACAATGAAATCTTTAATTATAATTCAAGTAAACAAGAACCCCAGGTAACTAATACCTTATTTGGATAAGAATAGAAGGAAAGAAGTAATAATGGGAAGAGAATAAAGGATCTAAATGTGATTACCTCAAGATATTGGCCTCAAAACATGAACAAATCCATGTATGAAGACCCTCGAACGAAGGAAAATGATAATGGGTGTTGGGAGTAAAAGGAGGTGAATGAGGGCGGGAAATTACCCACTAGGGGTTAAATTTCAAGAAGGTAAAAAAAGGTAAATTCACAGTTTTAATGAACAGGAGAAATATTCATGGTTATCTACATGTTTTACCAAATTGTTCACTATCCATGTGACCCTTACTGTAAGACCTTGGTCACATCATATGGTTTGGTCATACTTTTTACCAAAATATACACTAATAATGTGGTAACCATTTTAATTTGTTATATTATTTTCATTTTTATTAATAATACTATTCACTAACCTTGAAACATGCACTATAATATTTATTTCTCTAAATTATCAAACAAATTAATTTTAATAAAATTATAAAAAAAATAAAAAAATAAAGAAAATAATAATGAAAATAAGGCATTGGGTGATAATTATCCCAACAATATCACTTTATACACCTATAGATTACAATAATAATTAGTTTATCAAGTTAAATGTTTTAGGTTCAGCTTCCCCAAAGATATATGATTTGATATATTAGGGATTACAAACCCAACTATGGTCACAGAAAAGACCAAATAGATCACCATTAATAATAATATTAATTACATGATGTGTACCCAATAATTCAATATAAAATTATCCCTAAAAAATAAAAATTAAATCATATAAGGTATTAAAACTAGAAAAAAAAATTAATTATGGTACAAAGTAAAATATTTGACATAGGATCTAAAAAATCAAGGATCACCATGGCCTGAGAATAGATAAGATAAAAAGATATTATTAAGTTTCACTCAACATACTTATGGAAATCCATAAATAAATATTTTATTTAATTCTAGAAAATATCCTAAGGTTGGGGTTGGTTCAAGAAAATAAAAAGCAATTATTAAATAAATTGTTACCATGGATTTAAAAATGAAAATAAGAAATCATGAATAAGATCAAATAAAATGATATTCTTCTCAGGAACACCTAAACTGAATTTATTAAATTCTAGGAAGAGACATTATTTCATCATGATATCCTTATCCATGTTGATCTTGGAACTATATTAAGAAATATCACCAAACCTAAACCTTTAAAACTTTAAAAAATTCAGAAAATTCTAAGGAGACCCAAATACTCAAAGATAATATTCAAATGACACAAATTCCACTATACACCATCACTAAAATTTATCATTAAACACAATAAATTTATTTCATTAATATATTCTCAGAAGTACAAAAATACAATCATCCAATACAACACATATAAATAAGGAAGAAAATTGAAGTATATAGAAAACAAGGAAAAACTCAAACAATTTTTACATTAACATCAATTTTATCAAATTAAACGTTGGAATTTCTCTAAGTGGTTGATCTAGATCTACATTTCTTATGAGAAAATCATTTACAAAACTCTACAGTTACCCCAAATAGCCACATCTATGATAAGTCTTGGGAGTATCCTAGTTTAAAGGATTCTTAATCATTGTCTTCCCATAATGATGTAATACTAAGAGATTACTCCCAAAGGAAGCTGATAATGAAAATAAAGATTTTATTTTAATACCACAGCCCAAAATATCATACATGGATCACTTTAGTTTTCATCTAGTAGAGAATCCTCCTCCATTTCTGGGGATTGGGAAAACACCAACCATCTATGAAATTCCATAAAAACTATCTTTTATTTTATTGACGTTATCCACCACAACTTTATAGGTGTCAAGTACAAGTAAGGACACATTCAATAATACATCTGATAAAATTACTCTTCTAAAATATTTATGTTTTAGAGAATCTTCCATAGTTTGGATTGGAAGATAACGACAGAGTTAAGAAAGTTGAAAATCATACTCCATCATTAAGAACCCACCTCTTGGAGGCCATAAAGTTCTATAGATCTTGTTAATTTCACCACATTAGGTGTGTACTACTAAATTAAAAGTTCATTAATACTTTCCCATAAATGTTCCTTCTATGGTTTTTTCTTAATAATAGATCTTCGCAACTTCCAAATCAAACCTTCTAGCATAATGTTTGTAAACATAAGCTGAATAAATATAGGAATCTCAAGATGAAGGAGGAGAACCTCAACATTCCATAACCATTTTTCACATCCTTGTAAACCTTTTTTATAATAAAATTAGGAGGGTTCAAGTTCTAAAATTCTTGAAAAAATTCAACTGCTAAATTGGAAGAGGAGTATTACTAAACTCCATAAATAGAGTAGAGGGAACAATTGACTCAGAAGATATTTGATCAACTAAAATACTTATTGGTGTATAAGCATGCACAAATCACTTATAAGAATACATAAGACATTATGGGGGAATACTATAAAAATTAAAAATAAGAAACACAATTAAAAAACACACAAAATCTAAACTCTGTGAATCCAAAGATAAATCAATGATCCAATCTCAAAATAATAATAGGAAATAAATCCTTAATCCAAAATAGTTTTGTAAAAATTATTTTTGAATTAATCAATATAGTTTTAAAAAACCCATTCCAACCCACATTATCATATATATAAAAAATACTTTTAATATTCAATCATTCTAAAATCCCTTTTTTGAGAACATCACAATTTTAAAACCACTTAAGGGAAATTCAAAAAAACATTTAATATATAAAAATAACTTATCAAAAGAAAACTTCATCACATATCCAAAACAGTATGAAAATGCTCCTCAATTATTTTAAAAATTCTTTTAAAGAAAGTGTCCCATAATATTACTACAATTTAAATATCAATTAAACCACAAATAATGTAAAAAAAACTCATGGAAATCACCTCAATTCATATTAAATTATAAAAAAAAATTAATAAGGATAACAAAAACCATAAATAATCAAAATGAAAATTTCAAGAGAAATAACAACTATGCATGGTTTGGTTGTGTGCTCTATTAAATTATGTGTTGATCATATAAACCTCACTTGAGAGTTACCCAGATTGTTCTACAAGGTTTGTGCATAGTTTTCCAAACCATTCATAGTAATTGTGTGACCCAATATTCCTTCCAAAATTAAACATAAATATCATCAATTTCTCAGAAAAAACCATAAATTCTGATCATAATATAGAAGAACTCAAACAAGGAAAAATAATCTCAAAACCCACTAAAACTGAAGTTTACATTTGTGACACACACATCATGAACTACCCTAGTAACATAAGTTTTTGTCATGAAAATCAGTGATTAGGAACTTACTCATGATCTGAATCTTGATTTCAAATTCTTCATGCTTCTTTATACTAGACTATCCTAAATAATTAAGGTGCATTGGTACCATTTTCCATGAACTAACCTCAAAAACCCTTGAACTGAGTGCTTGATTTGGGCCATGGAAAATCTATAAGGGCATAACAGATCCCAATAGGCTAGAAACTAGTGCCAGGGAATCAACTATACTCCACTTGTAATAATTTAACCTAATGTAATAAATTAATAAATAAGGTCCACTCTCATGGAAATCCTGCTTGACCATTCAATATATTAGTGGGACACACAGTGGAATTAAGAAGTTTCAAAATAAGATTGAAATAAATGAGAAATAAGAAAAACATCATAAAGATAAATGAAAACTAAGAATCATAAACCAAAATAACATGATTCATTATAGAATAACATGACCATGACTATTAAAAAATAAAATAAAAAGTTAAGGAGGCTGAAAAACCAAGAATACCATAAACTAGAAATAAAATAATAGTTATATATATCTTTGTGTAAGTGAATTACCTTCACCTACTTCCACCGTCAAACCTACTCCAGGCTCAAGATCACATTCTATATTCAAGATAAACCTGATAAAACTAAAATTAAATAGGTGTGAGCAGAAAATTACCATTAGGTATCTCCCCACACACCATGCACATCCTTTAAAAATACTACAATTTTATGCTTTGAAATGTATAGAGAAAAGAAGAAACACATTTTCTTTAAAACAAATGTCATAATAATTTTATTTGAAACAAATTTGATTATTCAATAGGAAAAACCATTTCCAAATTATAATAATATTTTCCTAACTTTTAACTAAAATGGTAAATTTAAAGATAGTTAAAGGGTTTCATTAACTTATTTCAAAATTGATCTTTTAACAGAAATGAATGAAAACACTTTTCTCAAAACATTTAATAAAAAATATAACTAAGACACAATATAACACCTAATTATCCTGGGAACCTTGGATCCCTAGAGATATTTTAGAAAACAAATTACAGAAACACTATATAGAGACAGGAATTGGATATCAAACAACATTCCCAAACTCTTAGTTTTATCCTACCTAGCCTAATTGAGGGTAAAAATCCTTGAGAAAATAAAAAAAGCATTCCTTAGGGTCACTGGCCCGTGAAATGATCATACAATATTTAATTAAGTGTTCATAATCCTTCCTCTTATCTACTCAATGATTTTTAGGATATAAAAATAGAGTTGTCCCAAAAAATTCCCATATATATATTATAATCATGTCAATAATAACCAATTTGTCACCCTCACCTCAGAACACCCTTCATAAAAACAAACCCTTTTATATAGAATAATATAAAAAATATAAGCATTCCATGTTGGGGTAACAATCACATAACAACATATTATTAAAAATTCAATAAACATTTCACACCCAAAAAGGGGAATGCTTCGATGGTTAAAATTTAAGGTAAAACCCACGTTATAAGGTGCTAACTAGGCCTCTGATTTGTTATTTAAGAAAAATATTTGTTCAAAAAACATTGAATACAAACTCATGTAATCACTATCAAACACTCAATTAGTTCAATAGTATATAATTTCCCTAAATAACACAATCATAACCATATTTTTAGAAGTAAAACCTTTCAACCAAATTGAGAATAATTCCATCTTTAATTATAAAAATAATTTAGAAGATATAACTAGGAATTCTAACAAACACTATCTGTGAATAGACCTTTTAAAATAGATTTAAACCTTAAATATGTTTTCCTAGATAACGGTTAACTAAAGACTAAAAAGTGGAGAGAATTGAGTTCTTGAAAATTTTATTTACATTAAAACCACCTTCTTCATGTTATTTGAGTTCCAATATTTTTCTTTAACAAAAATAGAAATTTAAAAATTAATTAAAAATGAAAAAATATTTAAAATAAGAGATTTATATTAGTTAAATGAATGGAAATCTCATAGTATACTCCACCACACTCTACTCCATTAGTTTAGTTATTTTCACTATACCATCCCTTTTTCTGAGGGCTTCCAACCGGGTGCATGTAGTTGCTACTTGTTTCAAGTGTATAAGAAACTTAAACCAAGATATCCATTCATAAAAATTCTTAATGATCTTAACAGAATTTATCATGATGAGTATAGATAGTAAATAGGATAAAAAAGGTTTAGAAGAATGGTTACACACACAGTTTCAAGTAGTAACTAACATTAGTAGAAGATACGTCCAAAGAAGGTGAGATTATTTTAAGTTTATCTATATAAATTATTTTATTGTAAAGGATACTGTTGTAATTATAGAAACAATAGAATAGACTCAAGTTATATATCTTCAATAATTTTATGAAGCTCATACGGTATCATATATTTCATATATAAATAGATTTAGGTGTTCTTGTTTTCACATTCATATATTCATTACTTCATGAAATGTAAAACTCTTATATTTATATATTATATTTTGAATTGGAACTTAATAACACTCGATAATCACAATGGTTGAGTGAATAATCCTTTTGAAATTTTTACAACATAGGTTTTTAATTGATTGTTTGATTCATTTCCAAATATGGAATAAACTTTTGTGGTGGTGATGTCAGAAATATTCATTTTTGAATATTTCTATTCCTGACAAAAAACCATGTCTAAATAGATAATTCCTTATTTACACATATCTTTTTTCTGATGTACCTAAAATCATGAATTTACATATTAATAAATTATACAAATTTTACAAGTATAATCATGATGATCTAAAAGATGGATTATTCTTCATAAGATAAACGTCTGATAGAACTTTTATCAAGATGATTTACAGAGTAGCTTCATAAGATAAAATAGATCATTGAATTATATGTTGGGAAGGATAAACTAAGATCACTTTTGCGTATGATAATTATTTTTATTAAGATAATATCTTATTTATGTATGATAATGTACTTTCACAACATTATCTTATGTTCAAAAGATAATCCTTTTACTAATTTTATTTTTGTAATATAAAAAACATCCCATAATTTCCTTTAAACTGAGATTTTTGACTTTTAACATGAGAAAGATAATTTAATTTATCTTTAAGATAATCTTTTTATATAGGAAGAAAAACTTTTCAATCTCGGATTTCGTAAGATAAAATATTTTGGTTCAGACTGAAATTCTAAAAAGGAACGTGGATTTCTATCATAAGATAATTATGTTATGCATAAGATAAACATCCATCATAAAAAATTATTTTTACAAAAAGATACATTCTAATATAATAAATGACTTTTTCTTAACTTATTATAAATTCCTTTGGAATATATTCATTAAATATCTCACAACTTATAAGAAGTGTTAGCGATAAATTCAGAAACACTAAATAAAAACTCATTAAAATAGAAATATGTATTTTTTGAATCATTAAAACACATAAATAATTGAGATATGTTGAAAGAAAATAATTGTGTCCTTGAAAAAAACCCATTTTGATGATCACAAAACCCATTGAATGATAAAAAAATTGATGAAATACAATTTAAAAAATAATAATTTTGTATTCTCTTTTTCTTATCTCAATTTTTGTGATATCAAAAAGTAGGATAAGAAAACAAAATATAGTTAATGTCACTTAGGAACATGTTTAAATGGTCTAAATAATATATATTGAATATGAATAGAATTTGTAATTGTATTGTATTAAAAATAACATTGTTTGTATTATGAGAATAAGTAGAGAAATGTGTGAAAATAAAAGAAACATATAATAATAGTAGTATATAAAAACTATATAATAATAAGATTTAATATATGAAAAACGAAAATTCAAACCATTCAAATAGTTAAATAAACAACCGTTCAAATTTTTAAAAGAAACCATGATCAGTTTAACATACCAACTAAAAAAATAAGTCTGTCTTGTGTCACGGGACAATGTTTTGAAGGTGTTATTTTAAATTATTGGGGTTAGCCAACTATAAAGGAGGAAATAAGAAGAGGATCATTAGCACTTTCTCTAATGACATCATCCAAGGTAAGAAATGTTCCTCCAAGTCCCACTTTATCTCTTCAAGTGATCCTTATATAAATTTATTCAATATTTTTATAGGCTTTCTAATCTCGGGCCAAATCAAGGTGATCTATAGAAATTGAGGGTATCATAGTTAAAGGTTTAGGTAAAGGTAACAAAAATTCTTTAGTAAACATGATTTTCTCATTGGAATAGATCTTGGTGGGATCGATTATCTATTTAAATCATTGAGATGTGGTGACATGGTGATCAGTGAAATAAGTTCCTAAAGTGTGTCTACCTCAAAGATGATACAGTGAATCCATATAAATTTCAATTAGCCTATCCATTTCGTTATTCAAATAACCTAAGAGAGTTTTAATTCCATTCCATATCCTTTGATAAAAGTTCTCAATGAATTTATGTGCATATATTTTCTTATAATAGTTAATAACCAAATAATTTAACACTTAAAATTGATTATCAGGTAGGACAATTGAACAATGGTAGGAGTAGAAACTAATGACGCTGCTAAAATTTCATTATATTTAGAGGGAATCCATTTTTCTCTAATTTAAAAAAATAATCTTCTCATTTTGAAGTAGAAAAAGAGTATTCTAATTTTAAGTTGTTCACAACCAACTGATGAAGATTAATAAATTTCTCTTTCATCACTAAATTTTTTTACTCAATGATCTATCCATTATTGTAACCCATTAAAAATTAATTTTTTGTATTAGTGTGCATGAATAGATGCATGTTGGTTTACCATTACTCTATCCATAAGAAATGAACTGATTTCCTTTTGATCATGATATCTCACTTCTTGGAATTATTAGAATATGTATCATTTTAGAAGTAATGCTTAATTGAAGGTTTTATATCATATATATGGAGAATTGTTCACATTGTAGATAGACTATGCCAGAGGTAAATGTGTTTATTATAAGGGATATAACTTCCAACTTTGATTCTAATGTGGCTTGATATAAGGATCTCTGGACTGATTGTTCTCCAATTGAAACTTTTTCCATTAACAATTGAATCAATAATTTTATTTCAATAAAATAATAATTGGAGACTTCTTAGTCAATATGTATTCTTAAATCCTCTATATACTCAATCAAATAGTTTTTTAACACATCTACTTCATTTATCACCTCATAATAACTCTCTAGATCCATTTTATTAGCAACATTTAACTCTGTTGTAGGAATATCATAACTGCTATATTCCAAGTAAATTGGATAAAAAACATATTTTTTCACTTATGCACTATAATATTCATCCAAAAGATTATTTTCATTAACATATTGATTTTCGTCGACTTGAGGTATTTCCTCTACATGAGAAGGCTCACCTGATTCCTTTCTTGGTTTTCTTTTTATAGTGATCAGGATAGCTTTATCATTTTATTATTTTTATTTTTATTTTTATTCTTCATACTCATTCCCAAACAAACATAGACCAATAAATATAACTTATTGTCTTCTCACCTTTCAATTGGACTCCCCAAATAGAGATATTTCAAAAAACTCGTATTAATCTCAATGAAGCAGTGATGGTCTTCTCATGACCAAAACTGACCAATTTTGTAATGGTGAAGGCCGCATATTCCCATATAGAAGAAATAGATAAAATATTTTTTTGAATAGTTACAAGATTATGGGTTTCAATAACTTAATTAATTTCTAGAATAGTCTCTTCTTTAATTTTAATTTCTAATGAAATATAAACTTGAGCGTTTTTACATCTATCAGCAATATTTTCATTATCCAGAAGGTCTCTTAAATCATTACTCAAAACATGTTTTTCTACAGATGTATGTAAACTTTTAGTAACTTTAGAAAGTACTTTAGCAGTATCCACCACATTAGAAGACTCCCTATGAACATTATTAGGGTCTAATTCCACTTCATCTTTTAAACTGACTTGAAAAAACATACTCACAAACAAATTCCAATAAAAACAACTATGCATTAACACAATAGATCTTAAAGTTACTAGACCATGAAATCAAATGGTTGTTGTCTCATCCAAATAATCACTGGATTTACTAGAAACCAAGGTTTAAAACATTTTAATGGATATAAATTTATTGATTTATAATGTATAGGGAATATATATCTCACTACATAACATGAAAAGTTTATAGGTTTTTCTATTATGAAAAATACTAAAATGTAACATGTTGGTATTATATATTTTTTTGATCTAACTATTGGGCTGGGTGATTTATGATTGTATAAACTTCAAAAGTACCTTTCACTTTGTTTCCAAGTCCTTCATATTATTCTTTTATATATTAGGTTCTATAAAATGAAATTTCAATATCTCTGGACGGAACGTATCATTGATTGGCTCTATAGAGGTGTTGAAATCAGAATGACCTTAATAAGGGCATCAAAATATTTAAACCATTACTATAGTGGATATTGAAAAATCATTTCGGTATATATTTTCAATTAAAAGATATAAAAAATCTCCAAAATGAAGCATGGTTGTTTCATAGAACTCTTGAAATTATTTCTCAAAAAAGAACTCCATTCACTTCTCATCTAACGCATACTCTTATCCTTAATGGTTGATAACATTCATTAAAAATATTTATGTTCTATCTAACCAGGTAAAAACAATATCTATTCTACTCAACACTTTGTTAAGTCCATGAGTTCATGGATCTACTGGTAGTAGCACCATCTATCCTGTTAGCTTTTTCAATTGTTGAATAATTTGTTAAGGATTTAAGGTTTATGGATAATACGGTTGATAGATGATGAGATGAGGGTTCAGAGGTTTAAAAAATGGTTCTCATTTAGGACTAATTTTCTTTATTTATTTTTTGTGATAACCAAAGGGTTGCATAGTGTCATGTGTAGGAAAACCAGGATAAAAACTAGCTTACATTTCATATTAGGATGTAGCTAATACTCAAAATAGTAGCGCTAAAATTTTAATAAAATAAAGTAAATAAAATTAATAAATATAAATTCACTCTTAATAAACTATTAAATAAGAAAAATAAAATTAATTAAATTGAAAAAAAAATCATAATTCATATTTGATAAAATAAAACCTTTCAGAGGGAAAAGGTTTTGTAAAAATTCACTCTAATTAATATTCTGTGAAAATAATTTCCAAATGATATCACCTTTATATGCATGATATCTTAAAAAAATGATGCCTTATATCAATGTTCTTTGTTAAGTAATGGTTTATCATACTATTGGGAATTTTGATAGAGCTTTTGTTATCACAATTGATCAGAACATAATTAAAATGGAATCCAAAATCCATCAGTTTGTGTTTCATCTATGCACAAATGCATAGAAACTTATAGATATAATATACTCTCCTTCAGATATTGAAAATGATAAAGGCTGTTGTTTCTTAGAAAACCATGATACCCAATATCTACCCATAAAATGACAGGTTCATTGGGTTCTCTTACTTTCTAATCTACACCCACCAAAGCTTTCATCTGGGTATAAAATTAAATTCAAATCATAGGTTTTTTGAAAAAGAAGAGAAATATAAATAGTACTTTTTAAATACCTTAAAATTATTTTTTCATCATTTAAATGAGATTCTTTTGGATTTTATTGAAATATGGTACAAATACATATTTAAAAAAATACGTTTATCCTACTTGAAATAAATTAAAGAAAACTTCTAATGATTCCTCTATATAACATATATCAACTGGTTTTCTAGCCTCATCCATGTCAAGTCTAATATTGGATCCCATTGGAGTTGAATGGGTCGTACTGTTTTCAATTATAAACTTTTATTATAAATAATTTATGTATTTTATTTGGTTTAAAAACATTATTTGATCTTATTGATAAATTTAAAATCTAAGTAAATATTTTAGCTCATCCATCATGACCATTTCAAATTCTTTTTGGATCAGTTTTGAGAATTCATTACACAATTTTGGTTTGTTGATCCAAAAATAACATCATCAACATATATTTTGTAACACCCCAGAATGATAAAGGGTTAAATGATTAAATGATATGACTCATGCCAATAAGGTACACCTTTCTTTTTGGGAGCTTGTTTGATTAGAACTCCACAGTTAAGCATGCTTGTCCTAGAGTAGTGATCATGATGGGTGACCTTCTGGGAAGTTTTCTAGGGTGTGTGCGAGTGAGGACAAAGCACACTGTAAAGGACATGTGTTGTCCTGTGGGAACTATCATTAGTCAAATGACTCATTCATGTAACACCCTGATATTTTATGAGAAGTATGTATTTTTTTATATGTATTATGTTATACGCAAAGGAATCTTTCACTGCACACAACACTAGCTCGGCTTGCGTTACACGCAATCGCGACCTTCCTCGATAGCGTGTGTAATACGCAATACCGAGTTTCACTAAACAACGATATATTATTATAATATTATGAACTAGCCATTATGAATAGTATTAACTTAATTTTAAATTTTATGACATTATAAATCATCTTACACATTATCTAGAATCAGGTATAAAAACAAAACTAGTTTTTCGGATAAAAGAAGTATTTTTAAAAAAATGCAGTTTTACCGCCTTTTGATGGTGCACACATTTTAAATCTAGTGTTTGACATGTTTATAAGTTTAAATTTACAAAATAAAATTCTTCTTTGGAATCACGATATAAAAATTTAATTTGGATAAATTTTTCATATTATTCTGGTAACTTTCATACTTTGATGAATAGTAAAAACACGCTATATTTTCATTAAAAACAAATTTTTTTCATCGCAATAATTTATATTGCAAGAATATATTTTTAATTTTTTTTAAAGATTAATTAGAATATATTTTTACCATTTAATCCAATATTGGTCATTGGAATTAATTTTACTTTGAAATTGGACATAAACAAGTGATGATCTTTTGATAGTTATTGTTTCTTAAAAACATGCTATTTGTTTTGATAACGGGAATTACTTTTAAAATTAATTAATTCCACTTATATGTTTTGAATTTGGAAAAATAGACATCATTTTAGAATTTGGAATATAAAATATATCTTAGGCTGAATTTTTGGTATTTTTTTTAAGAACTTCAATTTTTGATGAATAGTGAAACACTGAGTTTTTGGTTAAAACCGACTTTTTATTTAAATAACCATTATTTGATTTAAATTTATTTTAGGTCAAAATGGGTACATAATACTTATATAAGTTCAATTAAATTCATTGGAGTCATTTTATAAAAATTTTAAATTTATAAAAATTGTATTGAACTGTTCACTGTCTTTTACCCACCTCCTAGGAGCTTTTGCAATTGTTCATAAAACTTAATTTTACCACTTCTGTGAGTTAAATTTCTAAAATCCGAGAGACATGGTTAATATCAAGGAGTAAAATGTGGTTCAATTGGATAATAATAATTTTTGGTGAATAATAACTTTTTACTTTTATTTACCACGGTTAAAAGTAAATAGGGTAATTCAAGGTTAAAAGAAAATTATAATAATTCAAAATTACCTTAACACTTGTCCAAACCATGATGGATGAGTAATGGCAGACCATGGGCATCCTTGGGTCGATTTTGGGATCCCATGGAGCCACTTATGAAAGACAATGACACATTAGATTAATTAATTTAATGTAATGACAAAATTGGCATTAACAAAACATCCTTTAGTGGTTAATTTATATAAGGGCCTATATAAATTATATTTTCGACTATAAATATTAATTGGAAATATAAAAATATTTCCTACATGTTGGAATTTTTTTATAATTTTTAGACATCAAATAAATTAAATTATTTATGACACAATAATGATGCAGTATTTACCTCATTAATAAACGATTTAAATAAATAAGATTATAATGATTAAAATATTTTCCAAAACATGTCCATTTCTGATTGGATGATATTATTTCTACCATTAGTCATCTTATCTTCATATTTAATGATTTTGAGTCTTTTTGAAACTGAAGATAAGTTTATAATAAAATAATATTTTCACACTTTCCAAAGGTGCCCCTCTCCTCCCTTATAAAAGGGAACCTCCTCCCTCTCCTCCTCACACCACTTTGATCCTTCAAGCTCGGTCAACCCCTGCCCATTTCACTTCCCCACATCCTTAGAAACCTACTAGAGTTACTGTTCTTCTCAAAATACCAACTCTAGTTCCCTAAGAAAAAGTTTAAAGAAGGCACTTTGAAGAAGAGGTAATACCTTCTACCGTTTTGTTCAAGTTCCATTCTTCTTCTACTCCATCTTCTTTAGTTGTTTCATTATGAGGTAACAACATAAGTATCCCTAATATACTGATATGTTATTATAAATATGAAACAACCCTATTTAACCTCTTATCCATCCTACGGTAAACCAAATCACCGCGCGTGCGTACGTACAGAATACCGTCTCCACGCCATGGTGTAATATGTTTTTCACCACCACCTTACTTGGATGGATATAATTGTGTAAATAAATAACTATATTTGATTATTGTAAAGTGGTATTAATTCTGAAATATTATACATACGCTTCAATACAATTCCACGATCATGGGAACGATATCATCGCTCGTGCGTACGTACGGTCTTCCATCTCCACGATGTGATGCGACTCGTTCTATATGATCTTCTTTGAATAATGATTATATAAAGGAAATTAATGAATGAATATGTTATATATTACACTAATAACATTATTTAAATGATGTATCTATATCCTATAAAGAGGAATAAGAATTTATTCAACCAAACACGCATAAGAACATAAAGCAATAAACACCCGAATAACAAGTAGCAATGAAATATTACTACTAAGAAGATAAAAATATGACCATATATGATATCATAACAATGAATATGATTCTTTAATAAGTAAATTAACATTATTTAAACCATATTACAGGAGTTTTGGATTCATACGAAGCATATCGGACCTAAGGTAAGGGAAATCTCACAATCTCATTTTTATTCGAGATTATTTATACTTTGGTATTTACTGGGGTGTATTTTATCATCCACATCCATGTTTCCTCAATATGTAATATTATTTCCATCCTCCTACAATTTTTTAAATCCAATTTTACCCTTCGGTGAGTTTTTAGTAAAAGATTTGAAAGGAATCTTTTGTCATTATTTGTACGAGGTACTTTTTGACTTTTCCGTCCAAAGTACGAGAAGAATGTTTTTCTAACTTATACGGCATGAATGGATTTTTAGAACATTATTTCCAAGAAGCTTCCTTTAAAAGTATTCATGTTTATTTTTAATCAAATTCTTTTATTTTAAAATTTTATGACATGTTAAGAAAGGAAAAATGTTTTTGAAGTAGAAAGGATATTTTCCTCAAGTATAGAGTTCATGTGTTTTATAAAAATTATTTTCAATATAAGATAAAATAGGGTTCTGTTTCTATCCCTATTTTTACATTGATTTCGTTATTTTATGATGGAATTAATTTTATGATGTCCTTTTATCTTATATGGGTTATGTTATGATGTCATGATGTTTAAGAATCCCATTTTTTATGATATGGGTTATGCTATGATGTATGATTTATGATTTTGTGGAACACATAAGAATGGTTTCATTATGAGATGGGTGGTACCTATATCTCCCTCCAATGCATTGGGTAAATATTTATATCTTATGAGATAGACATTTCTGGAACGACAAGTTGAATTGGTTCAGTGATACAGGACTGGAACGAGGAGTGAACTTGGTTCAGTAAGGGACATTGTACTCTATGATGGTCTTGGCAATGAGCCTTGACTAATATGAAATGATTTTATATGATTATGTGTGTATGCCACAATGTTTCATGTTTTATGTTATGATTATTTGGGATTAATTTTCATTACTATGATTTATCCCATGACATGATATTATGGCCTCTTTTGCAGGTTAAGATTTTCAAAATGTTATGTTCTTATGAATATGATATGATTGATATTTCTTTTGTTTACCCTTACTGAGAATTTGAGCTCACACTTTTGTATGTTTTCTTTTCCCCAGGTCATGAAGAAGGATATTAAGTAGGATATTCCAAAAAGGGACTCTAGATATGATGAAATAAACAAGAGACAATGTAGTTGATTTTTTGAACCAATTGTTTATATTTCCTAGTTTTTAAAGACACTATACCTATACAGTCCTTTCATGGTTTTGTTATGTATTGTAATAAGTATGATTCAAATATGAAGTAGTAATAATTTATATAAAGCGTGGGTCGTTATAGTTGGTATTAGAGGAAAGATATAGTCAACCTTTGGAAACTAGGATGTGAAAGCCTTAGTAAGAACCCTAAGGATAAGTCTAAGCGTAGAACAAAATCTTATTGTTTTAGAAATAGCCATGAACAACCTATGATAAGACGTTAAGTGTGAAATTTTATTCTTGATTATCTGGTTTTCCTATTATGATTAGTGTTTCTCACACTATGCTTCTTGGTTTTAGTCAATGGCTGGAACCCAAAGGAACCGTGTTAATGCTGAATGCGAAGGGAAATGCAATGATTGTCCCCCTAAGCAACCAAATGTTATAGGAGCTGGAATGAAAAATCATGTAGCTATGCTCACAAAAATTTCTCAATCTATGAACCATGCAGGACATCCAAACGAGCAAATTAAGGAGCAACATTTTGTTGAATCCTTCATGAGGCAGCGTCCACCTTCATTTAGCGGGTCTTCTGATCCATTAGTAGCTAAAAAATGGATTAGTACCACTAAAAAGATATTTTCAGTTCTACAATGTTCTTAACATGACAAATTCATCTTAGAAGTGTATCGTTTGGAAGGTGATGCTGATTAATGGTGGAATCTTATCAAGAATACGAGGCAAAGAGATGAAATTGAGTCCATGGAATGGGACGAGTTCAAGAACTTATTTTTCAATAAGTACTTCCCTTTTATTCTCTAAAAAAAGTTGGAGATGGAGTTTCCTCAACTGAATCAAAAGGATAATGAATCGATTGGTACCTAGGAAGTTAATTTTACAGGACTTTCAAGGTACGCTTTCGAAATTATTATCCAACCTGAGAGTAAAATCGATTGATTCTTTAGTGGCTTAAAACCAAGTCTTCGAAGGGCATTTTCCATAAGGGACTTCAATAGCTATGAGGAAATTGTTCGATGTGCTCTCAAGGTTGAGATGGAGATTGATGTAACCCATCAGTCATATGGGTTTGATAAGAAGAGGAAAATGGAATTCAAATGAAAATATAAAGAACACACTGAAAAGAAGATGAGTTTTCCTTTATGCTCAAATTGTGGAAAGAAACATGGAGGTAATTGTCTTAAAGGGACAAGAAAATGTTTTATGTGTGGAAAAGAAGGTCATCAGGCAGTTGAATGTCAAAATAATGGGAAGAAAATGTATAATGATGCGAACAAAGAAAGGGATACACAGAATGCACCTCCTACACTTCAATGTTTCAAGTGCAAAGAGATGGGTAATTATGCCAATCAATGCCCAAATCCAAGGGTTGTTGATGATGATCAACGTCAACAAACTCTTAAGGCCAATGATAAATGAAAGTCACATGCAATTACTATCGGTGATGTGGAGTACTATAACGAAGTGGTGAAAGGTACACTTACCATCCACTCTAAAGTAGAAAATGTTTTATTTGATTCTAGATCCACCCACTCTTTTATTTGTGAAGAATTTTTTAAGGGTATCACCGTATTACCTCAATAATTAGATGTTGAGTTAGCTGTGACAACACTTAATGGCACAATGGTCACATCAAAAGTTTATAATTCTTCTCTGATTGAAGTTTGTGGGAAAGTGCTTCCTGCAAATCTTGTGATCCTTCCTATAGTGGAATTTGATGTGATTCTTAGCATGGATTGGCTTTCTTTATATGGAGCTCATATCAATTGCCAAAGAAGGGAAATCAAATTTAATATTCCAGATCAATCTATGATCGTCTATCGATGAAAGGATGAATATAACCTTCCAGAGGAAATTTCTTCCATCTTTTGGGTCATGATTCCAATAAATGAATGTTATTTATCTCAAATGGTTGGAGAAAAACTCACAATTAAGAATATGCCCATTGTACGGGAGTTTGATGATGTCTTTATGGAGGAATTTCTGGGTCTTCCACCAAATCGTGAAGTTGAGTTTTCAATAGAACTCGTACTTGGTGATTTGTCTATTTCAAAGACACCTTATAGAATGGACCCAATTGAGTTGTAGGAATTAAAGAAGCAACTCCAAGAGAATCTTGATAAAGGATTCATACGCCCAAGTGTGTCACCTTGGGAAGCACCTATTCTGTTTGTTAAGAAGAAAGACGGATCAATGAGACTCTACATTGATTATCGATAACTTAAAAAGATCACAATCAAGAACAAATATCCTCTCTCGCACATTGATGACTTATTTGACCAATTACGCGGAGCTCAATACTTTTCCAAGATTGGTATTCGTTCAGGGTATCATCAATTAATGGTCAAAATGGAGTATATACCAAAGACGACTTTCCGTACAAGGTATGGACAATATGAATTTATATTGATGTCATTTGGTCTTACTAATGCACCTTATATCTTTATGGATCTGATGAATATAGTCTTTAGAGACTATCTTGATTAGTTTGTGGTAGTCTTTATAGACAATATTCTGGTCTATTCAAAGAGAAAGGAAGAACATGATGATCACTTGAGAATTGTATTGAAGACCCTGAGAAAGGAGAATATTTATGCCAAATTTACAAAGTGTGAATTTTGGCTTCAAAAAGTCACATTTTTTGGTCACATATTCTCAAAAGAGGGGATATCTGTGGATCCAGCAAAAACAGAGGTTATCGAAAGATGGTCGAGACCAACAACAATAACTGAGATCCGAAGTTTTCTTGGTTTGGCTAGATATTATTGACGTTTTGTTAAATATTTTTCACGATTATCTAATCCACTCACCTGGTTGACTCTAAAAAGAGGTAAGTTTGTGTGAACGGAGGAGTGTGAAGAAAATTTCAAGGAATTGAAAAGAAGGTTATCTAGTGCACTTATGCTCACACTGCCTTGTAGTGGAGAAAGGTTTGTGATCTACAGTGACGCATCCAAGAAGGGATTGGGGTGTGTTCTCATGCAAAACGATATGGTGATAGATTATGCCGCAGTACAGTTGAAAGTTCATGAGAAAAATTACCCAACTCATTATTTGTAGTTAGCTACGGTAATATTTGCATTAAAGATTGGGAGACATTATCTTTATGGTGAAAGGTGTGATATTGATACTGATCACAAAAGTTTAAAGTATATTTTCACACAAAATGAGCTGAATATGTTCCAAATAAGATGGTTGGAGGTGATTAAGGATTATGAATACTCAATTCATTACCACCCTGGGAAAGAAAACATGGTGGCAGACGCATTAAGTCGACAAGACCATGCTAGATTATCCATGATAAGGATCACAAAAGATCCGATATTTATGGATTTACAAATGATGGATCTTGGATTTATAATAGAAGGGGAAAATCATATCTTTCTCAAATGAATGTTCAACCATATATACATGTGAAGATTAAAGAGGCACAAAAAGAAGATGTAGAGTTACAAAAGAAGGAGAGAAATGTTCCTAAATTCAACCATGATTGTGATGGGATAATAAGGTTCAGGAATCGGGTTTGTGTTCCTCCAATCCCTGAATTAAAGAAGAAGTTTCTGGATGAAGCTCATAGTTCTTCGTTCTCTATTCATTCTGGAAGCACGAAGATGTATAGGGACCTGAAAGAGTACTTCTAGTGGGATGGAATGAAAAGAGATGTTGCTGAATATATCTCTCGATGCTTGGTTTGTCAGCAAGTTAAAGCTGAGAGACAGAAGTCTAAGGGGATGTTACAACCATTACCCATACCCGAATGGAAATGGAAAAACATCACTATGGACTTTGTCACTGGACTTCCTAAAATATCCAAAAGCAATAATGATATCTAGGTTATATTTGATCGTCTTACGATGTCGGCACACTTAATTTCTATTAGGGAAGATTTCTCTCTGGATCATCTTTCCAGGATATATGTAAAGGAAGTGGTAATATTGCATGGAGTACCACTTTCCATTATATCTGATCAGGATATGAGGTTTACCTAAAAGTTATGGAGAAGTCTTCAGCATAATCTAGATATAGAGTTGAGTTTCAGCACTGCTTATCATCCTCAAATATACGGTCATTCTGATAGGAAAATTCAAACTCTAGAAGACTTATTAAGAGCTTTCTCTATGTATTTCAAAGGTGGTTGGGATCAACACCTACCTTTGGTGGAATTTTTCTATAATAATAGCGTTCACTTCAGTATTCAGATGGCTCCTTATGAAGCTCTCTATGGAGAGAAATGTGTAACTCCAACTTGTTGGGATGAAGTTGGGGAAAGAAAGCTATTATGACCTGATCTTATTGATGAGATGGTAGAAAAAGGTTGATATATTCACCAACACATAAGAGAAGCTCAGAGTCGACAAAAAATTTATGCCAACAACTGAAGAAAAGACATAGAGTTTGAAGTGGGTGATAAACTGTTCTTACGAATATCTCCTTGGAAGAGAGTAATGAGATTTGGGAAGAAGGGAAAGATGAGCCATAGGTATATCAGTCCTTTCGAAATACTGGATCATGTTGGGAAGGTAGCTTATTGATTGGTGCTTCCACCAAATCTCTCTCAAGTTCATGATGTGTTCCACGTATCTCTCCTGAGAAAGTACATACCTGGTCCTTCACATGTACTAAGCTCAGAAGTTGTACCGCTGGAGCAAGGTCTTTATTATGAAAAACAGACGATAGAGATTCTGGATCGTAGAAAAAAAGTTCTATGGAACAAGACCACTCTCTTGGTGAAAATTGTATGGAGGAACCACCAATTATAAGAAGCTACATGGGAGCTTGAGGATATGATGAGGGAGAGGTATACTCATCTGTTTGTTACAAAGTGAAGAATTTCGAGGGCGAAATTCATTTTAAGGGGGGTAGAATGTAAGACCCTTATATTTTATGAGAAGTAGGTATTTTTTTAAAAATGTATTGTGTTATACACAAAGGAATATTTCACTGCACACAACACTAGCTTGGCTTGCGTTACACGTAATCGTGACCTTCCTCGATAGCGTGTGTAGTATGCAATACTGAGTTTCACTAAACAACGATATATTATTATAATATTATGAACTAGCCGTTATGAATAGTATTAACTGAATTTTAAATTTTATAACATTATAAATCATCTTACACATTTTATAGAATAAGGTATGAAAACAAAATCAGTTTTTCGGATAAAAGAAGTATTTTTCAAGAAATGCAGTTTTACCGCCTTTTGATGGTGCGCACATTTTAAATCTAGTTTTTGACATGTTTAGAAGTTCAATTTGAAAATATAAAATTCTTCTTTGGAATCAATATATGAAAAATTACTTTTGATAAATTTTTCATATTATTCCGATAACTTTCATATTTTGATGAATAGTGAAAACACGTTATATTTTAATTAAAAATAACTTTCTTCATCGCAATAATTTATATGGATAGATTATATTTTTAAATAGTTTTAAAGTTTAATTAGAATATATTTTTACCATTTAATCCAATGTTGGTTATTGGAATTAATTTCACTTTGAAATCAGACATAAACAAGTGATGATCTTTTGATAGTTATTGTTTCTTAAAAACACGTTATTTGTTTTGATAATGGGAATTACTTTTAAAATTAATTAATGCCACTTATATGTTTTTAATTTGGAAAAATAGACATAATTTTTTAATTTGGAATATCAAATATAGCTTAGGCTTAATTTTTGGTATTTTTCTGAAAAACATCAATTTTTGATGAATAATGAAAACACTGAGTTTTTGGTTAAAAGCGACTTTTTATTTAAATAATAATTTATTTGATTTAAATTTATTTTAATAAAAAATGCATACATAATACTTATATAAGTTCAATGAAATTCATTGGAGTCATTTTATAATAATTTTAAATTTATAAAAATTGTATTGAACTTTTCATCGTCTTTTACCCACTTCCTATGAGCTTTTGCAATTGTTCATAAAACATAATTTTACCACTTCTGTGTGTTCAACACCAAAAATATGAGAGACACGGTTAATATCAAGGAGTAAAATGTGTTTCAATTAGATAAAAATAATTTTTGGTGAATAGTAACTTTTTACTTTTATTTACCACGGTTAAAAGTAAATAAGGTAATTCAAGGTTAAAAGAAAATTATAATAATTCAAAATTACCTTAACACTTGTCCGAACCTTATTGGATGAGTAATTTCTGACCATGGGCATCCTTGGGTTGATTTTGGGACCCCATGGATCCACTTATGAAAGACAGTGACACATTAGATTAATTAATTTAATTGAAAGACAAAATTGTTATTAACAAAAAATCCTTTAGTAATTAATTTTTCAAAGGGGCTATATAAATTATCTTTTAAACTATAAATATTCATTGGAAATATAGATAGATTTCCTACATGATGGTATTTATTTATAATTTTTATACATCAAATAAATTAAATTATTTATGACACAATAATGATGCAGTATTTACCTAATTAATAAATGATTTAAATAAATAAGATTATAATGATTAAAATATTTTCCAAAACATGTCCAATTCTGATTGGATGATTTTATTTTGACCATGAGTCATCTTAACTTCATCTTTAATTATTTTTGGACTTTTTGAAACCGAAGATAAGTTTATAATAAAATAATATTTTCACACTTTCCAAAGGTGCCCCTCTCCTCCCTTATAAAAGGGCACCTCCTCCCTCTCCTCCTCACACCACATTGAGCCTTAAATCTCGGCCAAAACCTGCCCATTTCACATCCCCAATTCCTTAGAAACCTACTAGAGGTACTGGTCTTCTCAAAATACCAACTCTAGTTCCCTAAGAGAATGTTTAAAGGAGGCACTTCGAAGAAGAGGTAATACCTTCTACCGCTTTCTTCAGGTTTCATTCTTCTTCTACTCCCTCTTCATTAGTTGTATCATTATGATGTAATAACATCAGTATACCTTATATACTAATATGTTATTATAAATATGAAACAACCCTATTTCACCTCTTATCCATCCTACGGTAAACAAAATCGCCGCACGTGCGTACGTACGGAATACCGTCTCCACGTCGTGGTGTAATATGTTTTCCACCACCACCTTACTTGGATAGATATAATTGTGTAAATAAATAACTATATGTGATTATTGTAAAGTGGTATTAATTATGAAATATTATACATACACTTCAATACAATTCCACGATCATGGTAATGATATCATCGCTCGTGCGTACGTACGACCTACCGTCTCCATGATGTGATGCGACTCGTTCGATATGATCTTTATTGAATAATGATTATATAAATAAAATGAATTAATGAATATGATATATATTAAACTAATACCATTCTATAAATTATGTATCTATATCCTATAAATATGAATAAGAATTTATTTGACAAAACACGCATAAGAACATAAAGCAATTAACACCCGAATAGCAAAGTAGCAATGAAATATTAATACTAAGAAGATACAAATATGACCATATATGATATAATAAAAATGAATATGATTCCTTAATAAGTCAATTAACATTATTTAAACCATATTACAGGAGGTTTAGATTCATACGAAGCATATCGGACCTAATGTAAGGGATAATCTCACAATCTCATTTTTATCCTAGATTGTTTGTACTTTGGTATTTAATGGGGTGTATTTTTTCATCCACATCCATGTTTCCTCAATATGTAATATTATTTTCATCCTCCTACAATTTTTTAAATCCAATTTTACCCTTCAGTGAGTTTTTAGTAACAGATATGAAAGGAATCGTTTGTCATTTTTCGTACAAGGTACTTTTTGACTTTTCTGGGCAAAGTACGAGAAGAATGATTTTTTTAACTTATACGGCATAAATGGATTTTTAGAAAATTATTTCCAAGAAGCTTCCATTATAAGTTTTCATGTTTATTTTTAATCAACTTCTTTTAGTTTAAAATTGTATGACATGTTATGAAAGGAAAAATGTTTTTGAAGTAGAAATGATATTTTCCTCAAGAATGGAGTTCAAGTGTTTTATCAAAATTATTTTCCATCTAAGATAAAATAGGGTTCTGTTTATATCCCTATTTTTACATTGATTTGATTTTTTTATGATGGAATTATTTTTATGATGTCTTTTTATCTTATATGGGTTATGTTATGATGGAATGATGTTTAAGAATCCCATTTTTATAACATGGGTTATGCTATGATGTATGATTTATGATTTTGTGGCACACATAAGAATGGTTTAATTATGAGATGGGTGGGACCTATATCTCCCTCCAATGCATTGGGTAAAGATTTATATCTCATGAGATAGACATGGCTGGAATGGAAAGTTAAACTGGTTCAGTGATACAGGACTGGAACGAGGAGTGAACTCGGTTCAGTAATGGACTTTTTCCTCTATGATGGTCTTGGAAATGAGCCTTGAATAATATGAAATGATTTTCTATGATTATGTGTGTATGCCACAATTTTTCATGTTTTATGTTATGATTATTTGGGATTACTTTTCATTACTATGATTTATCCCATGACATGATATTATGACCTCTTTTGCAGGTTAAGATTTTCAAAATGTTATGTTCTTATGAATATGATATGACTGATATTTCTTTTGTTTACCCTTACTGGGCATTTGAGCTCACCCTTATGTATGTTTTCTTTTCCCCAGTTCAGGAAGAAGGATATTAAGTAGGATATGCCAAAAAGGGACTCTAGATATGATGAAATAAATTGGAGACAATGTAGTGGATTTTATGAACCAGTTGTTTATGTTTCCTAGTTTCTAAAGACACTATACCTATATGGTCCTTTCATAGTTTTTTTATATGTTGTAATAAGTATGCTTCAACTCTAAATTAATAACAATGTATGTAAAGTATGGATCGTTATAATTCAGGCACATAGGTGGACCCTGGGTGGGTCCCACGTGTCTGTGGGGCAACTGGTGGTACCTGGTGGGCTAGGACCTGACAGCCATGTTAAGGCGGGGTGTCTATGCTATCACTAAGGCCTAGTTGTCACATATTGTATCAGAGGAGTCATTTCTACCATAGAACTTGGACTCTAATTCTATTAACGGAAATAGTGTTAAGTTTTTTTGGTGTGGTTATCAGTTTAGGGAAACCGGTGTTCATGCGGCGGCCGGCGTATCCATACACCAGGACCCTGACCTCTGATTTTGGACTCAATGCACGAAAACACTGATTGTGTGTGTGTTTCCTTTGAAAAGTTTTCTTTGTGATTACTTTGTGCCAGCTCACCAAGTATACTATTTTAACCGTGGAACACCTGTTTCTTTTCAGGATATCCCCACGATGGTAGCCATCTTGGGTTCCGAGTTTCGTACAAGATGGTAGCCCACCGAGCGACGAGGCCTCGGTGCACGGCCCCATCATAGTGGAGGTACCAGCGGTACCACTACCCGCTGGGCCACCAATACCACTAGCTCCAGCAGTAGAGATTTCACGTCGTCTGGGTGCATTGCATTAGTTCTAGCACTAGGTGACGCCCTAGTTCCGGGGAGAGACGGACCCACAGGCAGCTGAGGATTGGCTAGAGGCTATCGTGAGAGTTTTCAGATTGGTAGGGACACTAGCCGACCTTATTGTGATCCTTTCCACGAGTCTCTTGCAATTAACACCAGGTAGATGGTGGATCCTGATGCTCCAGGTGCCGGATGAGGCATAATTACTATGTACAGACTTCGAGAGTCTCTTTCGCTTGGATTTTGTACCAGCCACCCTTCGTGTTGTGCGGATTCAGGAGTTACTACATTTGCAATATGGCAGCATGATAGTAGCTCAGTAATCATCAAGGTTCACCGACCACTCATACTACTCCATGGATATGGTACGAGACCCGTTCTTTAGGGCCCCGACCTTCGAGCAGGGACTCAGGAAAGAGATCAAGTCTTCGATGATTCCCCTCAGCATCCTGACGCATGCGGGGGTGCTGGAGCAAGCCCTTCTAGTGGATAGTTTTATCACTGAGCAGTCACCAGTGGCGAGACCCACCACAGGGCGACACGGAGCGGAGTCTTCTGCAGTAGGCAGAAGACAGTTGATGTAGAGGTCCAAGAGGACTAGGCCATCAGGTGGGTGACCTGAGGATACATGTTCGTTTGTGCAGGGCACATGAGATAGAGCCAGCTATACGAGGAGTAGGCAGTTCTATGCATTCAGCAGACAGGGTCACATGGCTCAAGACTGCCCAACCTTCCATGCAGATGAGAAGCAGATAGTACAGGGACCTCTCAGGTAGAGGCAGAGGTTCGACCGTGGTGTTCTACCAGGAGTAGGCGGACATGGTAGAGGAGTTGGCTGAGCAGTGGGTGGTGGACGATGTTTCGAGGCACTACCACCAACCCCGCCAGGAGGTCCACCCCGACCATAGAGAGCTGGTGGATAGAGATGGGCTCAACTCCAGGCATTCGAGGCCTACGATCACATCTCACCTGAGATGATTCAAGGGACTATCTGTGTCTACTCCACCCTTGCTGCAGTTCTTATAGACACAGGTGTGAGTCATTCTTTTATTGCCACTGCCCTCGTTCGGAGCTCGGAGATTCTGACAGAGATGTTGGATCGATCTTTAAGGCTAGAGACTCTTATAAGATAAATCTCGATGATTACGCACTGGTGTCGGTATTGTGAGCACACTCTAGGAGACGAGATCTTTGGCTGGGATCTTCTTGTAGTGGCATCGAGGCCTTACGACGTCATCTTGGGTATAGACTGGTTATCCACAATTAATGCTCAGATTGACTATATTAGGTGCAAAGTATGGTGTATCCGCACGGATGAGACCAGGTTCACCTTCACAGATGAGAAGGGAGCCTTTGCAGCGCAGGATGGACTTACTTAGAGGAGGGGGCAGCTGATCTCACATAAGTTTGCTAGTCTCATCCTCGAAGCAGTTGATGTACGGAGTCCATGTTTTCCTGTTGTGGTGGATCGGTACACGGATGTTTTCCCTGATGACATTCCAGGACTAACTCTTCATAGAGAGGTAGACTTCTACATTGACATGTACCCATGTACAGCACCGATATCTACTCTAGCATATCGTATGGTTATTGCCGAGTTTCGTGAGCTGCGGGTACAACTGGAGGATTTTTAGGGAAAAGGATTTATCCAACCCAGTGTTTCACCCTGGGCATCTATAATTTTGTTTTCCAAGAAGGCGGATGGGAGTTTGCGACTATGTGTGGAATACCGTCTCCGGAATCAGGTGACCATGAAGAACAAGTAACCACTCCCAATGATAGACAACCTCTTTGATCATCTCAAGGGATCACGATGGTTCTCAAAGATAGACCTTAGGTCCGGCTATCACCAGCTCAGAGTTAGAGACAAGGATGTGCAGAAGACGGCCTTTAGGTGTCGGTATGGCCACTACAAGTTCTTGGTTATGCCCTTCGTCATAACCAAAACACCATCAGTGTTCATGAGTCTCATGAACAGGATCTTCCAGCCTTAACATGATCGTTTTGTCATATTCTTCATCGATGACATACAAATTTACTCGACTACTGAGGAGGATCACGCCTACCATTTGCGAGTGGTACTAGACACACCCCGAGAGCACTAGCTTTATGGTAAACTCTCGAAGTGCCAGTTCTAGATTTGAGAGGTTCACTTTTTGGGACACTTCATCTCGGAGGCTGGAGATGTAGTGGATCCAGTGAAGATCGAGGCAATACTTGCTTAGGAGCCACCCAGGAGTGTGACGGAGGTGCGGAGATTCCTGGGTGTGGCTGGGTACTATCGGGTATTTGTTCTAGACTTCTCCAGAGTTACAGCAACTCTTTCAACATTGAAGAAGAAGGGGAAACCCTTCATGTGGTCAGATAGATTCTAGCAGAGCTTTCAGAAGCTGAGGCAGAGGTTAACCAGTGCGCCCATCTTGAGGCTACCGGAGGAGGGCGTAGGGTACATAGTTTACTACAACGCATCAGGTACCGGACTTGGGTGTGTCCTGATGTAAAAGAAAGTAGAGATCATGTATGGTTCATGGCAGTTGAGATAGCATGAGCAGAACTACGCTACCCATGACCTGGAGTTAGCAGTAGTGGTCTTATCCTTGAAGATGTGGTGACACTATCTGATGTTCAAGAAATTTATAGTCATGTGGCAGGGAGGGTCACATGTATTGAGACTGCCTGACCCACCATGCAGATGAGCAGCAGACAGTATAGAGACCTCCCAAACAGAGGCAGAGGTTCGACCGTCGTGGTCCACTGGGAGCAGGTGGGCGTGGTAGAGGAGCTGGCCAAGCAGCAGGTGGTGGACAATGTTTCGAGGCACTACCACCAACACCACCAAGAGGTCCACCCTGACCACAGGGATCTGGAAGACATAGGCGGGCTCAGCTCCAGGTAGTCGAGACCTACGACCACGGCGCACTTGACATGATTCAAGGTACTATCTTTGTCTACTCCACCCTTGATGCAGTTCTTATAGACACAGGTGCGAGTCATTATTTTATTACCACTTCCCTCGTTCGGAGCTCGGAGATTATGACGGAGCCGTTGGCTCGATCCTTACAGCTAGAGACTCCTACGGGAGAAGACTCGATGATTACACACTGGTTCCGGCAGTGAGAGCTTACTCTAGGAGGCGAGAGCTTTGGATGTGATCTTCTTGTAGTGACGTCGAGGCTTTACGATGTCATCTTGGGTATGGACTGGTTATCCATAGTTTATGCTCAGATTGACTGTATTAGGTGAAAAGTGCGGTGTATCCGTACGGATGGGACCAGTTTCACCTTCACCGAGGATAAGGGAGCTTTTGCAGTGCAGGATGGACTTACGCAGAGGAGGGGGCAGCCGATCATACATCATTTGGCTAGTCTCATCCTAAGAGCGGTTAATGTGTGGAGTATGATTTTTCCTATTTTGGTGGATCAGTACATAGATATTTTTTCCTAACGAAGTTCAAGGAATACCTCCTTGTAGATAGGTAGGCTTCTACATTGACCTGTACCCCAGGACAACACTGATATCTACTCTAGCATATCGGATGGCTCCCACTGAGCTTCATGAGATGGAGATACAGCTGGAGGATTTGTAGCGGAAGGGATTTTTTAGACCTAGTGTTTCACCTTGAGCATCTCCGATTTTGTTCACCTAGAAGGCGGATAGGAGATTTCAATAGTGTGTTGACTACCGTTACCTGAATCAGGTGACCGTGAAGAACAAGTACCCACTCTCAAAGATAGAATACCTCTTTGATCAGCTCAAGGGAGCACGATGGTTCTCGAAGATATCCCTCAGGTCTGGCTATCACCAGCTAAGAGTTCTAGATGAGAATGTGTAGAAGATGACCTTCAGGTGTCGGTATGGCCACTACGATTTTTTTGCTATGACCTTCGGCGTAACCAAAGCACCAGCAATGTTCATGAGTCTCATGAACAAGATATTATAGCCTTACCTCGATCGTTTTTTCATAGTCTTCATCAACGACATACTAATTTAATCGACTACTAAAGAGGAGAAAGACTACCATTTGCGGGTAGTACTGGACACACTCTGAGAGCACTAGATTTATGGTAAGCTTTTGAAGCGCCAGTTCTGGATTCGAGAGGTTCACTTTTTGGGACACATCATCTCAGAGGATGGAGTTTTAGTGGATCCAGTGAAGATCAAGGCAGTACTTTCTTGGGAGCCACCCAAAAGTGTGACAGAGGTGTGGAGTTTTCTGGGTCTGGTTGTGTACTATTGGAGATTTGTGCCAGACTTCTCTAGATTTGTATCACCGCTCTCATCATTGACAAATAAGGGGAAACCCTTCATGTGGTTAGATAGATACCGGTGGAGCTTTCAGGATCTGAGGTAGAGGTTGACCAGTGTGCCCATCTTGAGGCTACTAGAGGAGGGCGTAGGGTACGTAGTTTACTGCGATGCATCAGGGACCAGACTTTGGTGTGTCATGATTTAGGAGAGAGTAGTGATCACTTATGGTTTATGTTAGTTGATACTACATGAGAAGAACTATGCTACATATGACCCGGAGTTAGAAGAAGTGGTCTTTGCCTTGAAGATGTGGCGACACTATCTGATGGTCGAGCGATTTACATTCTAATCTGACAACCAGAGTCATAGGTATATCTTCTCACAGAAGGACCTGAACCAGAGACAGTGGATATGGCTCGAGTTCCTCTAATACTATGACTTTGAGATAGTCTATAATCTTGTGAAGGGGAACGTTGTAGCATATTCTCTTAGCAGGAGATCGGGCATTCAACTGCAAGGAGAGGAAACAGAGTAGCTGGCTGTGTTGAAATATCCTTTGTGGATAGAGATGGAGAAGCTTTTCTTCAGTCTCTCACAGTCACTCCTCCACTTCTTCAGTGAGTCATAGAGGCACAGCGTGGGGAAATTGACTATGAAATGTGACGTGCTTAGATATCCTCATGGCAGGCACCTGATGGGTTCTCTGAAGGTCAGGAGCACGTCATCCTCTTTAGAGGGCGTACCATGGTACCAGTTGCACTACAGGAGGATGTGTTGAAATAGTTCCACACTTCCCCTCAAGCGGTATATCTAGGAGTGGTAAAGATGTATCAGGACCTCAGACAACAGCACTGGTGGCCAGGTATGAAGAAGGCGGTAGCAGAGTTTGTCTCGTGATGCCTCACTTGTCAGTAGGTGAAGGTAGAGCACCAGGTACCAGCAGGCTTAGTACAACCCTTAGAGGTCCCAGAGTGGATTTGAGACGAGATATCAATTGATTTCCTGATGATACTTCCATGTACATCCAGAGGACACGACTCTATCTGGGTGATCGTCGACCGACACACCAAGTTGGCCCACTTCCTACCAATCCAATAGTAGGGCTCAATAGAGATCTTGGGATGCCTCTATGTACAGGAGATCGTATGTCTTCATGGTGTACCATCAACGATCGTCTCTAATCGGGATGCTCGTTTCACTTCTCGGCCATTGAAGGGGTTTCAGGAGGCTTTTGGGATGCAGCTTCACTTGAGCACCACCTTCCATCCTCAGATGGACGGTCATACTGAGAGGACCATTCATAACCTCGAGGATATGCTCCATGCATGTGTCTTTTACATTGGTCGCAGCTGGTAGGATCACTTAACCTTGGTGGAGTTTTCATACAACAGTAGCTATCACTCCACCATTGGGATGGCACCTTATGAGGATTTGTACGGCTAACCTTGCAGGTCACCACTGTGTTGGACTGACCTAGGGGAATCAGCACTTGTAGGACCAGAGATGGTGCAGGCTATGATGGAGAAGGTGTAGATCATCCAGAAGCGGATTAAGACTACACAGAGCAGACAGAAGTATTATGCTGATAGGTGACGGAGACCACTGGAGTTCAAGGATGGTGACCACGTCTTCTTACAGGTCTCACCTCGACGAGGTCTATGGATATGTGGCCTAGGTGGAAAGTTATATCCATGTTTCATCATACCTTTTTAGGTCCTCAGTGGTATAAAAGAGGAAAAGAATAGTGAGTTATGGTTTGATCACATCCCCAGACCTAATCATCTATACTCTTAGAAAAAAATCACAAATCACAAAATGATGCTTGAATATATTCCCTAGTTCATGAAGATTTAACATTCATAGTAAATTGAATTCATGATATCAATATGAGAAAATAAATAGCCACATAAAAGTGTTAATCTTAGTAATCATGGAAATGAGTGCCTTATAAAATTGTATCAAAACAAAATTCAAGGAGATGCATGATATTATTCTTAGAAAGGAAATCCATGATTCCACCATGCTACAAAATCCCCACACATTTGTCTGACAACCATTTCTTGATTATCTATCCAATTTTTATTTAGTAAATATAAGTCTTTTTAATTTTTTTGGATCAACTATTATTTTACTAAACCTTCCCTACACCCTGGACATGAATGAATCCTCTCATAATGATTTCCCACCCTTTATATCACCAATGAGAGGAGGAGGATCCTGTGTAACTACAACTTCAATCTTTGTCTCCCAACGAGGATATGGACCTCCAAAACAATCATAGTGCTGAAAATAATCATTTGGATCTACAAAATGATATCAATTCACTCCTTGGTTGATCTTATAAATGATGTGCCCAAGGTTTCATTTTATAGGAAAAGTGGAAGGTTATTTTGGCCACACAGATTTTGATATTAAACTTGTGGCTCAGATTTGGATTTTTAAATAGCCTAAACTTGAATTTAACAAAAAAAATATGTCTCACTAGTCTCTTTAACAACTCAATGTAAAATTTGGTATCCATTTAATGTTTATAAAGGACGATATGTTTAAAATATTGAATAATACTCTTTACTTTGATCAATTTGTGTTTCTTAGACAGTCTATTTAGGTTTGGAAACTAGATTGATGAATTGGGTTTTAGTGTATTCTTAAGATTTTTATCACACATCATTTGAAATCCATCCACCAAATTAAATCCCAAGTGTATTGATATTTTTTTGGAAGATGGAAATTAATGGACATGTTTTCTTGGGATTCTATGTAATTTTTATAATTTTAATTCAACTTCACCCTAGTGTCTCCAAGTAACCTCCATATATAATTAAAATATAAAAACAATTGAAATTTACCTTTTAATAGAATTTTAAATGAACTAATTAAAACAAGAAAGATGTTTAATTTTATTATTAATTTTGGTTTTTCAAAACAATCAAAATTTAACACAGTGGTTTATGAGTGAAAAATAATAGTGAATCGTGGTACAATCAATTACCTAGATAATAAAAAATCAATACATAGTCAAAATATAGAATAAGAAACTAATATAATAATATTGGGCTATAATGGATAACTATAGATAACAGGAGGATCCATACCAGTATATACCAACCTCAAGCCTAATGCTTGGGATCTGAGATAAACCAGTAGGGGAAACCATGATGTTCATCACAACTAATACACTATACATGTGTGTGTGGGTGTGTGTAGATTAAAACACACAAACACACACATTTTTACAAAGTTTGGGTCTTAGTAACCCATCATTGGGAAAAGGGAATGGTGTATACAAGAGTTGATAAAATCATGCATCCTATCCCATTTGGGATAGGTGGAGTTAGAGAGTTTCAAGCCTACCCCATTAACCGTTCTCTATATAACCCATACCATTTTTTAATTTAAACAATATAAACTTCACCTTTAAGAAAACTCATCTTCTATAATATTAGTAGCCATGAAAAAATAGAAAATAAATCCTAACAACTATTATTTTTATTACACAAAAGATAAATATGCTTGTATATTCTATATTATCTATCATAACTGAAGATTCAAATGGATTGTGATGATTATATTTATTGTAAATAAATAAATGTAACTGGGAATATGTGTTGGGTGATTTATAAAGATCCTAATGAATGAAAAATTTGATAAGTGTGAGATATATCTTGGAAGAAGTAGTCTTCAATTGTATATGCTAAGGGAAATTCCTATTAATATATTGGAAATGAGTATGTTGGTTGGAGTAGGACACTCAATAGGGGATGAATTGAGTTCCTATAAAAATTTATATTAAAAAAATTACTTGAAGATCCCAAATTTTGAATCCAAACAATCCAGTTAACCAAAGTAGAAGATTTATAAGAGTTTTGATTATTCATTCAATATCTCTAAAGATTGATTAATTCTCATTTATTATAATTTTAAATATTGATATAACTTTTGAAATTGATTTACTAAATTAAAACAATTATAAACACAATATAATATTAAATATCAAAGTAAAATTCAGTTTTCTGAAATATGTGTAAAAGTAGAGAAAACTAAATCTGAAAACATAGTGGATACAAACAAGAGGCTCAGTCTCAAGTAAATACTTAGTCCTCTACCCCCAGTGATCACATACCACTAACCAGTTTATATTAATAAACTTGATCAACACCTTCGATCTTGGTTTACAACAATATACAAAGCTATCTAGGTCAAACTGGACCTCTACCATAGTTATTCAGTGGAAACTAATCATCCAGATCACACAAGGACCTCTTCCACAGATGTACGTTGGTGAAAAATGGTGTAAAAAGATGAGTGAGTGAGGGTATCTTGTATCCCTTTCTTTGGTTATACAATAAACACACACTGCTAAAAAAGAATAGTAATAATTTACACAAAAGAGAATAAATAATTTCAAATGGTTTATAATGATTTGAGTGATGTGATTGAAGCATCTTTACTTCTTAGGTGTACCAAACGTGAAGATCGTGTCCACTTTTGAGGCGACAGAGCAGGTGTTATTTCTCAATGCCTCGTAGGTGGAAGCGACCAAGACGATGGGCCGGGACATCGAAGTGAATCTTAGTGAGGAAAACTATATTTGGATTGACAAACATGACTTGATCCTGGTTTGGGGCTTCAACAAGGGAATAATCAGACTCGAGTAGTAAATACAAGCTTGGGATAGACTGACTTCTTCACTTGAAGTCTTGATAAGGGGAGATATGCATACTCAGGTATCCGTTATATCCGGGTGATTGTTTAGGGATACGGTATCTTGCAGAATTCAATTTCTTTTTAACGATTCTGCTTTACCAGTTTCTGATTATTGCTTGGGTGCCCACCTTTTCCTGAGATGTTTGGTTATGGGGAAGTTCTTATTCAATTTGTGTGTCCCGATGTGGTTTTGGATGTTTCATTTCCAGCAATGGTTTGGTCTTGACTTAGATGAGGTTTAGGGAACAAGACCGTCACTACTCCATGTCACATGGAGTTGAAGTCTAAGAGGGTATGGCTTGTCCATTGGTTCCATGCCTGTGCATATTTGCACGGGACTGTTTTTCGAGTTTACATGCTTTGGTGGAGGACTTTTAATGCTAAGTTGCTGGGAAGAGGTAGGACAAGTCATTGCATGGGTTTCTTTTGCTGTTATTTTGGCTGTTTTGGTTGTTTGATGGACTTCAGGTTTCTCACTTTCCCTTAAAAGTGATTTGATAAAATAAAAAATAATTTTTAGTCATTCAGAATTAGGTTTCATGAGAGAAATCATCACAAGGTTTCTAAACATTTTGGAAGGTTCATTTTTCTCAAGATTACATTTGTTTTAATGTAATTGTTTGGTATGGGTTTACTAAAATTTGAGTACCCTCAAGCCCCTTTGAAATGATACAACTATATGTGAGCCTTGGAATAACTACCAAATGACCAAGGTCCATAACTTGTGTGAGGTTTAGGGAATGAAAAATTAATTTAGTATCTAATTTTCATGAGAAAATAATGGGTCAATTTGTTTTTCCAATGAACATAACACAAGATTCCCCACTCAAAACCCAAAAATAATAAGTTAAATTGGAGTGAATTTCATCCAAAGTATCAAAACATAATGATTAAAATTGATATTATATTTAGATAAAAACCTATACAATTTTTATAAATTCAAATTACAGAAAACTAATAGCCAATTAAGTGTCACAACTCCCTCACCAAGTGTGTATCTCCTTTTTAATGATCTCTAATTGTTTAGCTTTAAATTGAGAGTAGAAGGCTCATACGACAACCCACCATAATTATTGATCAGTCTATGAGGATATGGTGATAAAAAACATTAACTATGATGAGAGGATTCATTTGTAGATCCAAAATGTCAGGACTTCACTCTTTGTTCTAGATTACAAATGATGTTCCCAAGGTTCCCTTTTATAGGAAATGTGTAAGGTGGTTTTGGGAATATAGATTTCTAAAAACAACTTGTTTCTTAGATTTGGAAAATTAATCAACCATTTGTTTACTTTGGAAAAAGTTAAGAGTTATTTTCTATACTATTTAATATATCCTTGAATAATTTGGCTGTTATTGAATGTGTAGTGTTAGGTCCACTAGGTCGAATACCCGGGAGGGGCTGAATCAGGGTATGGTAGATTAAAACATTCCCCCTTTTTTATATTGTTTCATTGTTAGACAAAACTCAATTCTCTCTTCCTCCCATGTAAATATACAGGCTGATATGAAATCATGCACATGACACAATTATTTTTACTTGGTTCACCCTCACTGGGCTACGTTCAAGGAGAATACAATGACAATGTGCCGATGTACCCAATTTACTAAGGCTCATGACCAATAATGAGTACAATGTTTGGGCTAGAAATTCTATGCTAAGGCTCACTGCCTTTATAAGGTTTAAGGTCTGATCACTACATTCCCAAGGGTCACTCACTATGCCTCTTTCTCTGGTTCACTGCTGGTGGAATGGGTCACCGTCTTCCTCTTCCTTTGCTCACTGCTCTTGGAAAGGAATCTATTCACAATTTATCAACTTTTAGGTCAAAAATAGTTTATGGACATGTGGGTCCCTTTATCTTGATGAATTCCTACATCCTCACCTATAGGTAGATTCTTTATTGAAGTTCTATTTTCACCCAAAGATGAATTCCACCTTCTCGATTTCTTCTAGGTACCGAAAAATACTTTCTAAAATTGAATTGAATCTTTCACAAGCTTCCCGTGCAACTCGAGAACCATCTTGTCTCTCCCATGTACTGAGTACTAGATTTGGTACACAAACCACCTGCTCCGTATACTTCTGAATCTTATGCGAACCTCCTCTTTCCACAAACTGTATCTTCTTCCAACCTCCTCTGTCCGCAGACTGGACTTCCTTTGTGGGTTAAGAAACCCCGCAAACACCTTCAGTGGAATTCCTTCCACGCGAATCACTTCATCCTTCACAAACCACTTTGGCGTTTGCGAACTTCCTTCTGCCTTTTCCAAAATCCTGGAGCAAAATATGATTTCTAATGATGTTCCATCTCCACAGTAATCGGTGGGGTTAGCAATTCTTATATAGGAAAAGATATCCACTTAATCCGTTAAATCAAGATTTACTAAATCTTGATTCGATACCGCCCCCACTGCATACTGAATCATCTTCCACTGCAAACCTCAATCTATCCGCAACCATTTTCCTACATGATCCGTGTACCGCCTTTTCTCTTATGCGGTCGACATCCTCTGCTGATACCAAGCCATCCACGCACCACACAGCTGCTCATCCACAAAATGATTTTGATTTCACAAATTAAATTCGCATACAATTCCCACTTCCTAGTACGCATCCATATATGCTTATCAGAAATGATATGCGATCCATGTCTTGGGATCCTCTTTCCTCTTCCTTTGCTGATTTAATTCACCATTATTGACACAAACTCCAAATTTTGAAGCCCCAAAATTTGGAAAACATTGGGAAACTGAGCCATCTTAAAAACCTATCTTCACCAAACACCAACCATTCTCACTTGAAGTTATTTGGATTTGTCAACAAATACAATCACACTCAAAAAATCTAAAGGGAACACCTTGAGGGATTTTTTCCAACATCTAGAATAAGAAATATTTTCAAAATAGCAAATAAAACTATTGACTTTGAGAAGTTTCTGTTTTCTGGATAGATCACATTGGTTTGATCATCGGTGGAATAATTGGGATTTAGTGTGGTCTTAAGAGTTGTATCACACAATTTTAGGGAACCCACCCAAATTTTACTGGCCAATTAGATGGATACATGTTTTTTAAAATATGGAAAACAATTGACATGCGCTATTAGGCATCCATGAAGTTTGGCATATTTTTCTTTAACATTATCCCTAGATCTTCAAATAACCTATACCTACAATGGAAATATAAAAATAGGTGAAAAATTCCTTTTTAATAGTATTATACATTACCTAATTGAACCAAATGAGAAGATTGATTCGTTATTAAATTGGAGTTTTTAATAAAAAACAATTTGACCTAGTGGTATAAAGGTGGAAAAGAATAGAGAGTTGTGGTTTGATCACATCCCCACACCTGATCATCTATACTCTTAGAAAAAAAATCACAAATCACAAAATGATGCTTGAATATATTCCCTAGTTCAGGAAGATTTAACATTCACAGTAAATTGAATTCATGATATCAATATGAGAAAATAAATAGCCACATAAAAGTGATAATCTTAGTAATCATGGAAATGAGTGCCTTATAAATTGTATCAAAACAAAATTCAAGGAGATGCTTGATATTATTCCTAGAAAGGAAATCCATGATTCAACCATGATACTAAATCCCCACACATTTGTCTGACAACCATTTCTTTATTATCTATCTAATTTTTATTTAGTAAATATAAGTCTTTTTAATTTTTTTGGATCAACTATTTTTTTACTAAACCTTCCCTACACCCTGGACATGAATGAATCCTCTCATAATGATTTCCAACCCTTTATATAACCAATGAGAGGAGGAGGATCCTGTGTAACTACAACTTCCATATTTGTCTCCCAACGAGGATATGGAACTCCAAAACCTTCATAGTGATGAAAATAATCATTTGGAACTCCAAAATGATATCACTTCACTCCTTGGTTGATCTTACAAATTATGTGCCCAAGGTTTCATTTTATAGGAAAAGTGGAAGGTTATTTTGGACACACAGATTTTGATATACAACTTGTGGCTCAGATTTGGATTTGTAAATAGCCTAAACTTGAATTTAACAAAAAAATGATGTCTCACTAGTCTTTTTAACAACTCAATGTAAAATTTAGTATCCATTTAATGTTTATAATGGAAGATATGTTCAAAATATTGAACAATACTCTTTACTTTAATCAATTTGAGTTTCTTAGATAGTCTATTTAGGTTTGGACACTAGATTGATGAATTGGGTTTCAGTGTATTCCTAATATTTTTATCACACATCATTTGGAATCCATCCACCAAATTAAATCCCAACGGTATTGATATTTTTTTGGAAGATGGAAATTAATGGACATGTTTTCTTGGGATTCTATGTAATTTTTCTAATTTTAATTCAACTTCACCGTAGTGTCTCCAAGTAACCTCCATATATAATAAAAATATCAAAACAATTGAAATTTAGATTTTAATAGCATTTTAAAAGAACTAATTAAAACAAGAAAGATGTTTAATTTAATTATTAATTTTGGTTTTTCAATACAATCAAAATTTAACATAGTGGTTTAAGAGTGAAAAATAATAGTGAATTTTGGTACAATCAATTACCTAGATAATAAAAAATCAACACATAGTCACAATAGAAAATAAGAAACTAATATAATAATATTGGGCTATAATGGATAACTATAGATAACAGGAGGATTCATACCAGTATATACCAACCTCAAGCCTAATTCTTGGGATCTGAGATAAACCAGTAGGGTAAACCATGATGTTCATCCCAACTAATCCACTATACACGTGTGTGTGTGTGTGTGTGTGTGTGTGTGTGTGTATATTAAAACACACACACACACACATTTTTACAAAGTCTGGGTCTTAGTAACCCATCATTGGGGAAAGGGAATGGTGTATACAAGAGTTGATAAAATCATGAATCCTATCCCATTTGGGATAGGTGGAGTTAGAGAGTTTCAAACCAACCTCATTAACCGTTCTCTATATAACCCATACCATTTTTTAATTTAAACAATATAAAATTCACCTTTAAGAAAAATCATCTTCTATAATATTAGTAGCCATGAAAAAATAGAAAATAAATCCTAACAACTATTATTTTTATTACAAAAAAGATAAATATGCTTGTATATTCTATATTAGCTATCATAACTGAAGATTCCAATGGATTGTGATGATTAAATTTATTGTCAATAAAGAAAGATAACTGGGAATATGTGTTGGGTGATTTATAAAGATCCTAATGAATGAAAAATTGGATAAGTGTGAGATATATCTTGGAAGAAGTAGTCTTCAATTGTATATGCTAAGGGGAATTCTTATTAATATATTGGAAATGAGGATATTGGTTGGAGTAGGACACTCAAGAGGGGATGAATTGAGTTACTATAAAAATTTCTATTAAAAATATTATTTAAAAATCCCCAATTTGAATCCAAACAATCCAGTTAACCAAATTAGAAGATTTATAAGAGTTTTGATTATTCAGTCAATATCTCTAAAGATTGATTAATTCTATTTTATTACAATTTTAAATATTGATATAACTTTTGAAAGTGATTTCCTAAATTAAAACAATTATAAACACAATCTAATATTAAATATCAAAGTAAAATTCAGTTTTCTGAAATATGTGTAAAAGTAGAGAAAACTAAATCTGAAAACATAGTGGATACAAACAAGAGGTTTAGTCTCAAGTCAAGACATAGTCCTCTACCCCTAGTGATCACCTACCACTAACCAGTTTATATTAATAAACTTGATTAACACCTTGGATCTTGGTTTACAACAAAATAAAAATCTATCTAGGTCAAACTGGACCTCTACCATAGTTATTCAATGGAAACTAACCATCCAAATCACACAAGGACCTCTTCCACAGATGTACGTTGGTGCAAAATGATGTAAAACTATGAGTGAGTGAGGGTATCTTGTATCCTTTTGCTTGGTTATACAATAAACACACACTGCTAAAAAATAATAGTAATAATTTACACAAAAGAGCATAAATAATTCGAAATGGTTTATAATTATTTGTGTGATGTGATTGAATCATCTTTACTTCTTAGGTGTACCAAACGTGAGGATCGTTTCCACTTCTAGAAATAGACACCAAAATAGAGTGTCATGGAAGCTCGGTGTTCTGGTTTCTAGTGAAGTGAGATGCTCTTCAAAGGTTCTCTTCCTTGGGGTTTTTTGGTGCAAGAATGTCAATACTTTGGTTCTTAGAGAATCATTATTTTTAACAGTTGTCAAGAATGAGTGTTCTTATTTTATGTCTCTTTTTTTACTTCACATGTTATCTCTATATATCATGCTTATACTTTTTCCATAGGTGATTTCTTTTTATACTCTAGATGTCGACAATAGGCATGTTTGGGACATGTTTTGTACCTCGTACATCTGACATCCAAGTTAATGATGTCTGTAAAAAGTCATACAAGTAAATTAGTATCATTAAATAACCAAAAATTACCATTAGGTAAAAGTTTGAATTTTTAGAGTAAAGAAATTTTCAAAGTATTGAATGATTAGTCATTCTTCTTGGAGGTCCTTTTATCGGTTGGTCAGTGAATCAGGGAATCCATAAATCAGTTACTCCTTATATTGGATACTACATCTATTAGTGACTCCTTAAATCAGATAATAAATGCATCAGCATGTCAGTGAATCAGTGTCACATACTATAGGCGACTTGTTGTGTCAGTGGGTCAGACTATCAGTGACTCATTCTTGTATCTATCAGTGACTCATATATTCTGTCGATGACTCATTCTTTCTTTTAGTGACTCATTTGTTTTGTTGTCAACTCATCTGTTCTATTAGTGAGTCATCTGTTCTGTCAGTGAGTCATGACTATCAGTGACTCAGAGAATGTGACTTAAACTATCATTGACTTATACAACCATGTTTGACTGCATGTTTTAAAGTATAAACATTAAAAGAATGTGTTAATCCTTTTATTGAGCCTAAAGAATCATAATTAATATTATTTGACATTAATAATTATGACATGACTAAACATGATATTGCATGATTTGAGATCATTAAAATTAGAGAGTGCCAAAAATCTCTCCCTTTTGATGATCACTAATCATGGAATTATAAAGTAAAATCAATTGATTTAAAATTATCACAATAGTTATTTTTCTTACTATCTATAATAACCAATTAGTGCATAATTAATCGGAGTGAAAATTCATAGTGAAAATAATGCAATAATGCCTCCATAGTTAAACTAATGCATAATTTTTCTTCTTTCATCCCCCTTATGGGATTATCAAAAAGAGTTAATTCATTAAATAATAAAGATTAAGGAATAAAATAATGAATCATATCATGAAAAGATATGATATTTCATTAGAAATGAAAATTAAATTGGATATTAAAGTTAAAAAACAACAGAGAATCCCTATCAAACAAGTGATCCTCTATTTCTTCTTCTTCAAATAGGAATCCATTATGGAATTTCCCTTATCAGAAATAGGAATGGTAGGAGTATATGTATAAATAGTGGTTGGAGTGTTATAATGAATTATGAGATATCGAAAAGGAACTCTAGGAAGGACTGAAGGGGACAAGATGGGACAAGTGGAATAAGTAGGGCCAGTAAACTCCCAAAAAATTATAAGACAAATCTACCTAAAAGATTGAGCAGGAGTCATTTTCAAAGAAGTCATGATAGAATAAGTAGATATATAAGGTTCTAGAGGTGTTGTGATAGGAGTGGAAGGAGGGAAAACAATCGCAGTACTCTGGACATGTAGATAAGGATTCATAAGGTTGATGAAATCCATGATTATCTCTCCACCATACTATATAGTCTTTTTGGAATCTTCCTTATTTTCAATGAACTATGAAATTGTGTGAGTAAAATACTTAAGCATTTTTACCTGATCTCTGAAGGCCTGGGTCACCAGAGGAATTTACAGGTTCTCAAGTAAAAGCTTGATGTGGCTGTCTAGATGATGCTTTGGGTATATCCTCTTCAAATAAAAATCCACTTTCTTGGTTATTTCTTCTTGACCAGCTATAGCCAGGTTGGAATAAAATCTCACCATTTTATAGATATGATGACTATTATGCCTAATTTTGGATAGAAATTACTAATCAGTTCCACCCATCATGATTCTCATCTCTTCTCTAATGACAGTCTTGACCATCTCTATGCCGGGTAGGTTAGATACAAGAGTTGTTGAGCTTGATTCCCCTTGCACAATGCCTCTCAAATATTGCCTTATCTACCTCAATATTTCACTATCTAAATGACCTATTACTGAATTATTTTCTTACCTTACCACAGTTTGAATAATTTAATTGTCTGAAGATTGAATAGGAGGAACATAGTGAGGCGTGGCCATAGATGATGTGACACTATTCACTATATCCTTGTCTACTGAGTTCCGAAGGTCCAAATCAAGAGTTGGAGTAGCATCCTTAATAGGGGATTAAGGAGAGATTTCATGATGTTATAGATCTTGGTATATTGGGGAATTTTACTCACTAATTTGTTGTCTAACAACAGCTATGAGCTTTACTATTTTAGCAGACACCTCTTGATTAGCTATCTTAATAACTTACAAAACCCATACCATCCAAGGTTCGAGCATGAAAAAAAATTATTTCTACAATCAAGTCTATATCATTATCACTATGTGGTGCTATAGGTACATGATGAGATTGTGGGAATGATATCAAAACAACTAAAATTTCTTCCTTAAAACTTTCAAAAATGGATTTGGTGACATAGTCATATGGCATTTAAATCACTAAGGCTGCAAAAGTAGAAGCAGATGCTACTACCTGAGGTTCCTCGACAACTGATCCTATTGAAATAGCTATCCTCTCCTTATAATATAAATCTTGATAATCTCGATTGAGATCAATATAACAAGGTATTTTTTCCCACTCATATAACACATAATCATTCAGAGGAGTGAGTGTATCAACTATTATTTTCCTACCTTGAGGCTCCCCATCAATTTGATCTATCCTCACCTATTTATCCCCCTAAACATGATGTATCCTTATAACATACACCAACTGAGGTATTGGGCGTACCTATGCTCCTTCTGCATTGCCAACTTCAACTACGTTTTCTACCTCAGCACCAGTTTCTACAGGACCATGAGGATCAACAAACTGGTCCTGATTCTCAGGACCATCCATATATAAATTGACACCTTTATCATCACTAGAATGATCAAAATCACTATCAATTTCACCTCTTTCATAATTTTAATGATCAAGTTGATCTTTTTCATTGTTCTATCACATTCTCCACTTTTATCCCCAGATTATTCATCCCCTTATTTTTCACTGTTAGAGCTACTAACACTTAAACTTTCTTCTCATTATCTATATACGTTTTCTTCTTCTATAGGTTACACTTTATAATCATTTGATCTAATTTCATATTCCACACTACCGAACTCCTTAGTCTCATCATCATCATCATCATCAACCAAAATAGGTTCCTTGGACGGTAGAGCTAAAGGTGGATTGGATGTCTAAAAGAAATCTCCTTAGATATTAAACAATATCCAGGTCACTTTAATCATCTATAAAATACCCTTATTCTCTAAAATAATCATTTTCCTCTACATCATAATAAAAAACCACATCATCTGGTTCAAGACCAGGATCATCCACATCTCTCGACCGAGTAGGATTCTCATCAGGATGGAAATTTTCATACAACTTTTCATTATCTTCAACCCACTCCCTCTTCCAGGGATTCCAATTTATCTTCATTCCCTTGAAAATTTACTTATTTAATAAAACTCTAATACAAGTAGAAATGGTTTCTTTATTCTCACCTATACATCCTATTGCCTTTATCATATAGGATTTTATTCGTGGATAGAACATTGAATTTGTCTTACAATAGGAATTTATCATCTCACTAATATAAACTATTACATATCTATATAGTCTGCATTCTGCCATTTCATCAAAAAATACAATAGATATACATCCTGATATTTTAGTGGGGAAAAGCCCCATTTCCTAGGACATAACTGGTGTTGGATAAACTTAAATAGAAGTATAATTTCTCCATCAAAATCAAAAATCTATAGGCCTTCCGTGCTCCTCATTACCAGTAATCTCCCTCAATGCTATCTCATAGAAAAAGAAACTCACTGTTTGGTGGACTACTTCCCTAGTAGTCATCAGAGACTCCTTCATGTGGTAAATTGATACATTCTACCCATTTCCTTGAAGAAAAAGATACCCTTATTCCATTCACCATAGATTTGATCTAAGAAACCTCACTACCTTCCAGGATAAACTCATCATGATGATAAAACATGTGAACAAGATTAGGGTATTATGAACTTTTATTTTTTGAAAACCAATCTCGCCACCCTTGAGTTTTACACACTCATAATATAAGAGAATTTCTAAATAATAACCATTCAGTGAACACTTTATTCTCATGTGTTACCATGCAGTTCACAAGAACAGGAATAACAGGCTTAGATCTACTTGAATCTCTTTTCTTCCTCTTAGTGGGTTGTGATTCATCTTTATATCCTTCAAAGATGCAATTCACTCTAACTATTATGAAGGTTCAGTAAATAGTTGGAAGGTTAGTGGTTGAGGTTAAAGAGAGAAAGGGTAGGAGTGTAAGAGTGGAATTTCAAGAGTAATAAATTGGATGGATCGAATCAATTTTATCATTTAGGGATTTATAAGTTATAAATCAACTAAAATGGGTTAAAATAATATTAACTTAACAAAACAACATAATTTTGGTACAATAAAATATATACAGACAATTGGTTCCATTGGTGAGTGGACATCAATGAGACATTAGTGTCGGTGTCGGCAAGACACTTTCAATGTCAGCAAGACAACGATGTTGGTGAGACATCAGTGTCGGTGTGAAATCAGTGTCAGTGAGACATTAGTGTTGATAAGAAATCAGTGTCTTTGAGACATCAGTGTCGGTGTAGGTGCAACATTACCAGTTGGTTCTATAAGTGTGACATCCATACTTAGTTTTACCACCTTGTTATTGACAATATATCCTTACAAATTAATCATCCCTAATTCATGTATGATGTAACACATCATCTCAGAGTTCATTTCCTTAGTGGATATATTCGAATATTGATGTTATGTGGCAATAAATTCTAGAGTTATATCACCTTTTTAACGAAGGTGTCTCAAAAAGTGATGTCTTACATCAATATGATTTTTTGTACAAGGACTGAAAGTTTGTTTTTTATTGAGATAGACCCCTCTTTTTTTCTATAATGAAAAACATGATTCTTTAATATATTAATAGCACTTTTATTGTCACAATTTATTGGGATATTTCTAATATGATATCCACAATCTAGTAAGGTGTGTTTCATCCAAAGAATTTGAGCATAACAACTACCGGAAGCTATGTATTCATCTTCAGTAGTAAATAAGGAAACATTATTTTTCTTTTTACTACACCATGATACTAGAGACTTGCCCAAAAATTGAAATGTTCTAGATTTTATCCTTCTATCTAACTTAAAACTACCAAAATCAGCATCAAAATAACTAACTAAATCAAAATATTATCCACTATGATAGAACAATACTAAGCTGGTTGTATACTTGAGTTAACTGAAAATTATTTCAACATCATTTAAATGATAATATTTGAGGTTTTATTGAAAACGGGCACACATACATACAATAAACATTATTTTAGGCCTAATAGTATTCAAGTAGAGTAAACATCCAATCATTCCTATATATGTGGATTGATCAACACATTTACCATTTTCTTCATGATCCAATTTATATGTGGTAATCATTGGAGTATCATTACTTTTGGTACTATTGAATCCAAAACATTTGAAAAGATATTTATTATGTTTAATTTGATTTAAAATAATACTTTATTTATTTTGAAAAATTTTAAATCTAATAAAGAATTTGAGTTCTTCGATTAAACTCTGTTCAAATTCACTGTGCATAATTTATGAAATATAAATAAAGAAGTAATTATTTAAAGATCCATAAATAATATCATCAACATAGATTCTAACTACTAACAAATATTTATAAATTATTTTTATAAAGAGAGTAGGTTCAACTATACCTTTTGTAAAAGCTTTAGAAATAATAAAATTACTTAGCATATCATACCGAGTTCTTGGAGCCTTTTTTAAAACATTTAAATTCTTTTGTTAACTTAAAACCATGATTTGGAAAATGTGGGTTTTTAAAAATATGAGGTTGTTGAAAAAAAATACTCAACAAATATACTCATTTAGGAATGCACTTTTGATATCCATTTTATATAGTTTTAAGTTTAGATGAGCTGCATATGCTAGCATGATTATAATAGATTCAAGTTTACTAACTGTTGAAAGGTTTATTTATATTTAATAAACTCTTCTTGAATATATCCTTGTGCAAAGAATCTAGCCTTATTTCTGACAATTGTGCTTACTTCATCTACTTTATATCTAAATACCCATTTAGTGCCTATGATAAAGGTGTCTTTAGGTCTGTCCACTAGTTTACAAACATTATTTCTTTCAAAATGATTCAACACTTCTTGCATATCTATCTCCAAAAATTCATCATTGATTGCATCATTAATTTCATTATGTTTAAGATATGATAATAAGGATTTATGTTTACCCTAGTTCCTAATAGAAGCTCTAGTCTGTGTTCCTTTATCTATGTCTACAACTACATCATCTAAGAGATGATTCTTAAGGCTTATGACAGATCTAGAAAAAATGACTAGTTATTTCAGGTTGTTCTGTAGGTTCATGTTCACTATGATTTGATTCTGGATATTTTCCAGAAATGGAGGACTTTTCACGTTTCTTAATAGTAGAATCAAAGGGTCTAACATTTATGTCCTGATAGGATAGATCATTATCAATATTTTCAAGAGGGTTTTTAGGTTCATGCGGATCTGTTTCAACAAATTTAATATGTATAGATTCTTCCACACATTTGGTTCTTTTATTAAAAAACTTATAGTCATTACTAGAGGTTGAGTAACCTATAGAAATTCCTTCATCACTTTTGGATGAAAATTTTTCAATATTGTCCTTTGTATTAAAGATGTAAACATTGAAACCAAACACTTTTAAGTAGTTGACTTTGGTTTTTCTATTTCTACAAAACTCATAGGGAGTTTTCTTAAAAATTAGTCTAATTAAGACTCTATTATTTATGTAACAAGTTGTATTTATAGCTTTTTCACACAAATAAATATGTAATTCATACTCATTAAGCATTGTTCAGGATATTTGTTATAAGGTTACGTTACTTATTTCTATAAATCCATTATGCTGGGTTGTCCTAAGAGCATAGAAGTTATAAATATAACCATTTTTTGAGTATAAAAATTCATACTCTTTATTTTGAAACTCAAGGACATGGTCACTACTTAAGTATTTTATCCTAAGACAACTTTTGTTCTCTATATATATAGCATACTTGGTGAAGTAAGAACAAGATTCACTCTTGTGATCTGAAAATGAGGTCCAAGTACACCTAGAGAAGTAATCTACAAGAACATAGACATAGTGATTCCCATTAATATGTAAAACTCTAGATGGTCCAATAAAATACATGTGAAAAAACTCAAGTGGTTGAGAATTTGAAACTTCTTTCTTTGGTTTGAAATATATTTTGTATTGTTTTCCCTTTTGACAAGGATTGAAGATATTCTTGTATGAAAATTATAGTTTGGGTAGATCCTTGACTAACCCTTTACTTGAAATATTTTTAAGTGAGTGAGTGTTATAGTGGCCTAATATCATATGCCTAATGCATGATTTTTTATGAAAATTTTTTAAGCAATACACATTTTTAGAAAATAAATAATAAATGTTCATAGCATAAAAATTCTCATTTCGAAAAGTAGTAAATACTAACTCATTTTTATAATTAAACACATTATATTCATCATTATAAAATTTAACATTGAAACTATCATAAAAAAACTAAGAGATACTAGCAAGATTGTAGTTTAATCTATAAAAAAAGTACTTTGAAAATTAAAATTTAATTAGTGTTGTCAATTTTTGCAAGTCCATTTATTTTTCCTTTAGCATTGTCACCAAAATTGACATGCCCTCCATCAATATTTATAATATTCTTGAAGATCATGTAGTCCCTTTTCACGTGTCTTGAACATCCACTATCCAAGTACTATAAGATTTTACAGGAGCTCTTTAAGCATGCTTCCTCAGAAGTGTTTTTCATGAAGCACATTTTATCTTTAGTTTTTCTTCCTCATCATGTGAAGACTCTGACTCACTGGAGCTATCCTCAGAAGTACTCCAAATGTACTTCATTTCCTTCTTATACCTTTTATCCCAGTCCTCATATTTATTTTTTTTCTTCATTTTAGGATAGTCAACCTTTACATGTCATCTTTTCTTACATTCATAACATATTATCTCATTAGTGTTGTCACCTCTCTTCTAGTACTTTTTCTAGTTTCCCTTATAGTCATACTTTTCTTTATAGCTGGGATTCTTAAATAACTTCTTCTTTCTGTAATTTTTTTTTAAATCTTTTGGCTAATTGAGCCATTTCCTCATCACTGTCAAATGACGATTCTGCATTTCATGAACAATCAGAATGAGTTTATGCCTTCTCATTTTTTTATGTTTATAAGTAGTGGTCATTAAAGCGACTGAATTTTTGTTTGGTTTACCATAATGTGCCTTTTTGACATTCAATTATTACTCACACATCATTAGATTACCTATCAGATCCTTTACTGGCAAAGTGTTGATGTCATAGGATTCCCTAATTGACACTGAGGTTCCCCTCCATCTGTCTGGTAAACATCTGATAATTCTCATGATTTGTTCCTTGGATATAAATTTCTTTCGAAGAGATATCATAGTATCTATAATTTCATTAAACTTGATATAAATTTCATAAAAAGGTTCATAAGGTTTCATTTTGAATTTATCATATTTAATAGTATATGTATTGAGTCTCATTTAGTTAACATTAGTGGATCCTTCATGTGAAATAGCTAGAGTATCCAAAATTTCATGGGATGTATTACATGTAGAAATACTATTGAATTATTCATCTCCTAAATAACAATACAAGGCATTCATAGATTTGTAGTTATTATTATAAGCTCTCTTAGTTGTTCCATCCCAAGTATTTCGGGCTGTAGTAGGAATATTCTATTCATCTACAGTGGAATACCCAATTTCCAAACTGATACTTTCGAAACGAATTTTAATCTTAATTTTACACTGGTCTTAATTAGTTTCATTAATGTTGGGTGTTCAGTTAGTAGTATCACCATAAAATCTATTATCTATAACAAAGAATAAATAATAGGGCTTTATAGAGCTAGAAATTTAGAACTAACAAAATTTTAAGATCATTAAAACACAACCAAAACCATAGTTGAAAATATTTAAAAAAAATATTGAAAACTTTGACAATAGAAGAGTAAAAACAATCCTATGATACCAAATTTTGGTTGGAGTAGGACACTCAATTGGGGGGTAAATTTAGTTACTATAAAAATTTCTGTTAAAAACCATATTTAAAACCCCCAATTTCAAATCCAAACCTCATAGTTAACCAAAGAAGCATATTTATAAGAGTTCTTAATATTCAATTAATTTCAGAAAATACTTATTAATACTTAGTTATATAAATTTGAAATATTGATATAAATTTTGAAAGTAATTTATTAAATTAAAATAATTATAAACACTATATAAGATTTACTATTGAAGTAAAATTTAGTTTTCTGAAATATGTGTAAAATAAGAGAAAAATAATTTTGAAAACACACTGAATAGAAACAACAGGTTAATTATCATTTTAAGACCTAGTCTTATATACTTGGTGATCACCTTACACCAATAAGTTTGTATTAATAAACTTGATCCATATCATGGATTTGGGTTTACAACAACATACAAAGCTGTCCTGGTCAAATTGGACCTCTACCATAGTTATTAATGGGAAACTAAAAACAATAAGGTCACACAGGGACCTCTTCCATAGTTTTACATGGGTGTAAAATGGTGTAAAAAGATGTGTGAGTGAGGAAATATTATATCCTACATCTTAGTTCAAGAGACAATGTAAGGTTATACAACAGACACACATTTCTCAAAAATAATAGTAATAATGTACACAATAGAGCATAAATAATAAGAAATGGTTTAGAATGATCTATGTGATGAGATTGAATCTTCCAGACCTCTTAGGTGTAACATATGTGATGCTCATGTCCACTTCTAGAAAGAGACACCAAAACTAAGTACTGTGGAAGCTCTATGTTCTGGTTTCCAGAGAAGTGAGATGCTTTTCAAAGGTTCTCTTTACTAGGATTTTTTGGTGAAAGAATGTTGAGACTTTGGTTCTTAGTTAATCTTTCTTGTTTATATTTATCAAGAATTATTGTTATTCATGTACGTCTCTTTCTTTAATTCATAGGTTTTCTCTATATCGCATGCTTCTACTTTTTTCTCGAGTGATTTCATTTTATACTGTATAGGTTGAAAATAGTCATGTTTGGGACATGTGTTGTACCTCATTCCTCTGACATCCAAGTTAATGATATCCGAAAAAATCAAAATATAAGTAAATTAGTTGTATTAAACAACCTAATATGACTATTAGGTAAAATTTTGAATTTTAAGAGTATAATAATTTTTCTATGTATTTAAAAGTAGGTAATTCTATCGTTATGTCCTTCTATTGGTAGGTCAGTGCATCAGTGACTCCTTCTATCAGTAGATCCTTTTATTAGTGACTCCTTATATTGGTGACTCCTTTTATCAGTGATGCCTTATATCAATGAATCCTTCTATCGGTGACTCAATGCATCAGTATTTCAATGCATCAGTGTAATATACTATCATTGACTTGTCCTATCAGTAACTCAAACTATCAATGATCATGTCCTGTATCTGTCTGTGACTCATCTACTCTATTGGTGACTCATTTTTTCTATCGGTGAGTTATTTTTTCTATCAGTGAGTCATTTTTTTATGGACTCATTTTTTCTTATCAGTGACTCATTTGTTCTGTCAGTGAGTCATCTGTTTTCTTTAGCGAGTCATGACTATCGGTGGCTTAAATTATATGACATAAACTATCGGTGACTTGTGCTTGATGATGTCTGTCTACCTTCCATATAGTATAAACATCAGTATAGTGTGTTAAACGTAGGATTGAAAATAAAGAATCATAATTAAACATATTTTACATTAATAATTAAGACATGAATAAACATGATTTGACATGATTTGAGATCATTAAAATAAGAGAGGTCCAACATAGGATTAAGAAGATGCTTCCCTTGATAATGGGAAATGATTTATGCTAATTTGAGTTCTTGTAAAAATAGATTTAAGGAAGAAGCCTAAACATATGATGATTTTAGAGATAATCTTTTATAATGAATCAATGAAAAGTACATATGGATTTAGGAAGCTCTATCTACAAATAATTATTAGTGAAGTTGAAAAGTAGATAATTGAAAAGATTAAGGAGGTATAGTTGAACATCATAACTGATTTTAAGAGTGAGAATTCATCTTGGGATTATCAAATATTAATATTATTTTATTACATGGAAAGCATATTGGATTATGATTAGAATAAATTAATGATTGGATAAGTTCTGGAAGATGTACTCTCATACATTTTCATTATTTTCATTAATTAATATTTTTTTAATTATTGTTCATAGTTGTTATTATTTTATTCAAAGTCATTTATTTTTAATATTTTGATTCACAAATCTTACAGTTCATGTTAGATAGTTTTCACATTATTAGTTCAAACAATAATTCTTAACCTTGTAAATCCAACAATAAATTTATTGGTTCCCCTATAGTTGGGACACGACTTTGTAAACCGTGTGGCCAAACCATGAAAATTTCCTAGGTTTATTAAAATTATGAATTTCTATTTTTAACCTTCTTTAATTTTAACCCCTAGAGGTCCCTTTCACCCCATCAATCTTCACCATTTACTGTCAACACCCCACTCATTTCTTCCTCCTTATAGGGTATTCATCAATGATTAATTTAAGTTTTGAGGTCAATTTATTAAGCTAATCACATCAAGATCATTTCCCTCCCTATTCTTCTTCCTTATTACCCTATTTTCATTCCTAAAGAATGTCTAGGAAAATGAAGGTTAAAGATTACTCAAATTAAAATTGGGGGTTTCATCTTTTTTGGTGTCCTATTGGACCTAAAAGTGTTTTATCACCATTATATGGTGGATTAACACCACTACCATTGATTAAAGAGGATTTAAAGTAGGTTTCTCCATGAATTATTCTTTAAATTTGAAACCATGATTACTTATGATTTAAGGAATAATTTTTAAATGTTTTATTAATCTTATCCAATATGTTTAATAGAATTTTCTAAGAGGAGTTAGGTTTATTGGGATTTAATTATATTTTAAATGGTCCCCTCTTTTGATTTTTTTGGATAGAATTATGTTTTTTTAACATATCATGGTGCTTTTATGTGTTTTGATTATTCAAAAAAACCTTATTTATATTCTAATGAGTTTATGTTTATTGTTTTAGATTCAATATCTTACTCTTATTATAATTCATAAGTAATTTTTTTAATATATTTAAATGTAAGTTATCATACGTGAGTGTGAAGTAATTTATTATTCTGGAATCTAGCTATTTGTTAAAAGAATTTATCTTATGCTGGATTTTGATCATACATGTAACATAATTATCTTACGAAAAAAACCCAATATCATCATTAGAATTTGATTCCAAATCAACATAATTTACCTTAAAGAATCCTAGTTTGTAAATTTAATCTTAATATATAAATAGATTCTATCATGGAGAAGTTAAATTATATTATGCATGTTAACAGTTATAAATCTATGTTATAATGAAATTATGAGATGTATTTTTATCTTACAAAGAAGACATTCATAAAAGGATTATATTTTGAACATCAGACATACCTATGAATGTTAATTCTCATATGTCAATAAAATATTATCTTACTAAGAAGAATCATCCTTTAATATAATGAATTAATTTTATATTATACAACATATAATTCAAAGATCTATTTTATCATACAAAGCAACGCTAAAAATTATCCTATGAGAATATTTTAATCAAATGTTTTTCTTATAAAGAATAATACATCTTGTATACCCTCAAGATTAATCTTGTATCATTGGTATACTCTCTTCAAAAAACAATTAATTCTTTTTATAGTTCTATAAAAATATCTATCTAAATATGGAAATTTTATTTAGACAAGTTAAATTTTTTTCCAAGAATAGTAATATCCGAGAAGAAATATTTTTGACATCACCTCTATAGAAGTTTATTATATATTTTTAATAGAAGGAAAAATGACATTAAAAACATATCTTATCAATTTTCTAAAAATATTATTCACTCAACCATTATGATTATATAGTGTTCTTAAATTAATATTCAAAAGATAATATATAATAGAAGTGTTTTCTACTGTATAAAGAAATTTATATATGCAAGTGAAAACGAGAACACCTAAATAATTTCACATAATAAATATATGATATTATTATATATACATACAATGATTGAATATAAAATACTTCAATTTATTATATAATTTTTGTAATTAAAATATCATCCTTTAGAATTGAAGAACTTATCGATCAAAACATAGAAGAATGCCATCTTCTATAGATGTATCTTCAACTAATTTCATTTACTGCTTCAAACTGTGTGTTGAACCATTCTTATAAACCATGTTTATTCTTTTTTATATCATTTCTAGTTCTAATCAAGCGTGTTAAGAACATGAAAAATAATTTTTTAGAGAGAGACTGGTTGAAATCTCTTAGAATCTTGTAATAAGTAATAGATTCTTGCACTTAGCTAGAATCCCCTAAAAAGGATGTTATAGATAAAATTACCAAAATCATGTAGATGGTTAGTGGAGTGGAATAGGGGATTTTTATTACCTGAACCACTATAAATATCTTTTGTTAAATCTTTTTTACTATGAAAATTATCTTGTAATTCCTTTTTTTGTAATGGAAAATAATAGAAATTTCATACATTGAAAAGGGAAGTATAAAAAAGTAAATAAAATTTTCAAGAACTCAATTCACCCCCTTGAGTATTTGGTTAGCCATTATATAAGAAAAAAATTGGTGTCAGAGCTCGTGACTCTTGAGTTCTCATTTTTCAAAGGCTGAAGACCTGATATATTATTTTAAATGGATACTATGGAAAATAAAAGATAAGTTATCTCAATGTTTAGAGATCCTTATTTTATTGGTGAGAATTATGGTTGATGGAAGGTGTGAATGATCATCTATTTTAAGAACCTTTGCCTAAAGGTTTATCTCAAAGTCATGAAGACTTATAAAATTTAATTGACACCAACAAAATTATGGTATGATGACACTAAAGTATGTTATGATATGAATTATAGGGCCAGGGAAACTATTATCTATAGACTAAGTCTATATGAGTTTAACCAAGTTTCTCAAGGTTAAAAATCCAATGAAATGTGGACTACTACAGCAGTTGATTATGAAGGTACATAAAATGTGTAGTCTCTTTGATATGATATTGCAAAACATAATTTTGAAACCATTATAATTACAGAAAGATAAATCATTACTCAATTGAATAGAAGACTCACCGAGATTTTAAGAAATGTTTCCCCTATTGGAGAACCAATTACTAAGCCAATTTGTTTAATGTTCGATGATTTTTAACACCTAAGAAGAGTAGAATATCTGTACCCATAATAAAATCTATAGGGGAAAATAATTTCAAAATAAAAGATCTCATTGGAACACATATGATGTATAGGGTGTAAATGAAAGCCGAATCTGATGAACATAAATTGGTTAAGAAGGGAAAAAAATTTTGAAGATTTTTACTTATAAAGAATATAAGAAGAACATGGTTATACCTATCTCTAAATAATCTGAAGAAGAATGTTCCTCATGATATTTGGGGTCAAATCATGAACTTTCACAATTTTATTAAAAGTTAAAAAAGTTATATAATAAGAGAAGTAGTTTCAATGGACCTTTCAAACAGTATAGGAAACATGATGGAAACCCTAAAGTAGTGAGATTCTATGAATGAAAAAATCTTGGGCACATCAATTTATATTTCCATTAATTAAATTAAAATAAAAAGTTTTATAATTTTATTTCATGAAGGATGAGTATAATAAAAAATCCAAGAATGCAGTGAAATCCATGTGGAGTACCTTTGAAGACTCCCGTGATAATACATATTCCAGATTAGAATTTGAAGTGTCTAATCAAAAGGACAACATGTGTTATATAAAACATTCAGATGAGGTACACTCTTATTATTCTTATGATAACGAGTTTGATATTTAAAATGAAAATTGATCATATGAAGAACTAAGTGAATAATGTACCAAGTTGTAAACTAAGTATGAAATCGTGATAAATTAAAATAAATCATATAAAAACTCAAATAAAAAAATTATTAACGAATAAGAAATATTAAATAAAAAAATATATTACTTGAAATACTAGTTGAAAAATTCTACTACATGATGTGTTGAACAGAGTAATATAATTGATAATTTAAAAAAATAAGTTCAACATCTTAAAATTGCTATACGCGTTTTTACTAAAAGGGAGGATTATTTAAAGAAAATCCTTTGTCAAAACAAACTCATAAGAGAAACGTATGGTATATGAATCATGAGTGAAAACCCAAATCTCTATAAAAATTAATTATAACATGTTATGAAAATAAAATCATGTATATTATTACTTAATTTCTTTGTGGAATAAATGAAAAAAAATTCCAAATGATATCTATCCAATAAAAACACAAATTTTGGTAATAAAATGGATATTATTTCTGTAAAACCATCCAATTCTAATTTTAGTTTTGAAAAATGAAAATAGATTGGGCTCCCAAACCTTTGGTATCTAACATTTCGATACCCAAGAGTGTTTAGGTACCAAAAAATCTTGCTGTTTGATTTATCATTGTAGGGAACTAGCCACATAAATAGCCATGGAAATGGTTTATGGATAGTGGTTGTTTAAGACACATGAGTGGAGAATTATCCAACATTAACTCATTATTTATGATTGATAGAGTCTATGTCACATTTGGTGACAATTAAAAAGAAAATATATATGGAATTGGATATCTTGGAAATCCACAATGTTTCATTATCAAAAAATTACACTATGTTGAAGGTTTAATGAAAAACCTGATAAGTATTTCTCAACATAATGACGATGTTTATTTGGTTTATTTTTCTAACAATGTCTGCTCAATATTTAGAAAAAATCTATTATGTTTAAATAACCATAAAAAGATAATATATATACTCTATATATTAATTTATTTGTAGATAGAATGTAAATTGTTCGAATGATAAAGTAAATGAATATTAGATTTGGAATAAAAGGAATGAATACTGTAATGTTTACTCCTTGAGCCCATAACAAATCAAATTTTTGATTTTTTAAACCTTAAATTGGATAAAAAGAAAATATGTGATTCATGTAAAATGATAAAGTAACACAAGTCATATTTTAAACTAGTTAAATAGGTTATTACTTCTATACCCCTAAAACCTATCCATATGGATCTGTTTGAACCTCCTAGAAAAACACATATTTCTGAGAAATATTTTTTTTATGTTTTATTTAATTATTTTTTAAGATTTACTTGGGTTTACATTTTGAGACTTAAAAGTGAATCATGTTCTATTTTTAGTAATTTCTTTAAACTTAGGTAAAATGAAAAAGCTTCCAAAACTGTGTCCTTATGAAGTAATCGTAGAAGATAATTTGAGAATAAATAATAAATTTCATTATACTCAAAGAATGGAATTAAACATAACTTTTCTACCCTAGGACACCTCAACATAATTGTTTTGTTGAAAGTAGGAAGAAGAATTTTCAAGAAATTGATAGAATAATGTAATGTGAATATTACATGCCTACTCATTTTTGTGATGAAGCTATTAATACAGCATGTTATGTCACTAAAATAGTCCTAATAAAGCCTATTTTAAGGAAATCAGACCACTAGTTATTCAAAAATATAAAACCAAATGAAGGATACTTTAAAGTGTTTAGATACAATGTTTATATTTTGAACACCAAGGAAAAAATTAGTAAATTTGATCCAAAATATGATGAAGGAATCCTTCTAGGTTATTCTAATACTTCTAAAAATTATATATTTTTAAGAAAATTTAAATGGTTATTAAAGATTCAAATCATGTAAGTTTTGATTAAAGTGACCCACTTGAACACAAAATGACTCAGTTTGATGAGTTAAGTGATTATCTTGATGACATGATACATAAAACGATTTCTAAAAATAAAACGATAATGATTTGAAACATGTTTTTGGTGAACCAAATTTTATAAGAGTTGATACTCGTGAACAAAAAAGTGTGTTTCCTAGACAACCTAGAAACCATAAGGACCATCATCTAGAAATAGTTTTTGGAAGTTTAGATGAGGGAGTTAATACCAGAAGGAATATAGGAAATCTTATAAAATTATTTTATTTTTTATCTCATTTAGAACCTAGAACTATTGAAGAATACTTAGATGATGGGAGTTGGGTTTTATCAACGTAAGAAGAGTTAAACCAGTTCAAGAGGAAAAAAGTACTAGAATTTATTGATAAACCCTATGATTTTCCTATTAGGGTAACTAAATGGGTATTTAGGGAAAAATAGGATGATCAAGGTTAAATTACTAGAAATAAATCTTTGTTAGTTACAAAAGGATAAAATCAAGAAGGAATATATTATGGAGAGACCCTTTCCACCATAGCTCGATTTGAAGCAATTAGAATACCTATAGAATATCTCTATCATATAAATTTTAAATTATTTCATATAGATGTTGAATTTAGTTTCCTAAATACATTTTTAATAGAGTGTGTTTATATTGAACAATTATCTGGTTTTGAAGACCCTCATTTTCAAAATTCTAATTTTAAACTTATTAAATATCTCTATATATTTAAACAAGCACCTAGATCACGGTATGAATGATTAAGTTATTTTCTTTTATCAAATGTTTTTAATGTGGGATTGGTAGAGCCCACCCTTTTTAAGAACACTTCATAAAATTAATTTTTCTTAGGGAAATATGTCACGACCCATCCTTGGGGCCCGTACCGTGACTACCCCAAGCCCGCCTTCCATAGGCCAGGGGCTGGTGACAAGCACCAAAGTCGTAATCCCTATAAAAAGGGAAGGAATTTCCTTTAACCCTGTAACACACACACAACCTGAACACAAGCAGTAGAGTATGCAAATGAAAGTAAACACTAAGAAAAACTGTAAACAAAAGTAAGTGCTGAAAGGAAAGGGGCTGAAAATACAATCCCAACAGTAAAGTACAACAACTGTAAATCTAGTACAACTACAGAGAGTTAAAAAACAACTATTGAGTAGTCCCCCGGGAATCCCACCTGAAGGGTGGGTATGGATGGCCTCCTCAACACCCCAGGTTCGTCTGTCCGCTCCGAGTACGTCTCTCCAAGTGGTCCACCTCCGGCTACCATCCATCTCTACAATTCTCGGCCTCAATCAGTGATGTCTGTCGTCTACAACCAACACAATGTTGTGCGGGCATATCCCGTGCAGGGGTGAGTATAATGATACTCATTAGGGGACCCCAAGACCCCTGAAGGTCTCCTCAAATCCACAAAGGATAAACACAGTAAAAAGATATAATCACGAAGTATCAACCGACCCTACTTAGGAATATAACCATACATATAGCTATGTTTTCAATCACAGTTTGACTCCAACTCTCGAGCACAAGCACAACCTAGTCCACATAGGAAGTAATTCACTCACCTACAAGTTAGATGATTGAAATTCAAGACTCATCTCACACAGGTATACATATTTAATTGAGTGATAGAAATGATCATATGTAGTCACTGATTCATCTAAGTTGTCGGACCCACACAAGATACAGGACCAGCTATGCTGTCAGACCCACATAAGATACAGGACCAACTACTCTCTCGGACCCACACAGGATACAAGAACATAAGTCAGAACTGTCGAACTCACGGAGGATTTCGGTACAGTAGTCATCGCTGTCAAACCCACATAGGATTCCGGTACAGTAGTCATCACTGTTGAACCCACGTAGGATTCCAGTACAGTAGTCATCACAGCCAACTCTAGGGTTCCCGCACACAGCACACTCGATTCCGGGAGGGTCCTCTCCTCGAGTCAAGTATCGATACATCAACTACCATGAAGTCCTGAGTTGATGTATCGTGTAGTTCTGTGTCATCATAAAGAACCCAATGTGATAGAAGACGCGTAAATCGGACGCCCGATATGAGAGTTATTGGCATTTCCGGTCCAGGGGCCCAGTTGGAATTACACTCCTTCCAAACCCGATTGTTTTCCAATGTTGTCCAAAACTCACTTAGAGTATTTCAAGAGGACTGCCTCGTCGCGAGGATCTTAGTGTCGCAGATGACGCGTCGATCAGACGCACGGTATAGAAGTTATTCAAGTTTAAGCGAAACAGGTCCGACCCATCAAGACTAGTGGGCTGGAGGGTCGGCCCGACCCGATTCGGTGGGTCCGACCCGGCTGGGGGTCGACTCGGCCCGGTAGAGTGCGACCCACCCGCGGACCCGGCCCGGTGGGTCCGACCAGGTTGGGGGGGGGGCCGGCCCGGTGGGGCGCGGCCCACCCGCGGACCTGGTCGGACCCACCAGGCCAGGTCCAGGGGTGGGTCGCACTCCACCGGGCCGGGATGACCCCCATCCGGGTCGGACCCACCGAATCGGGTCGGGCCGACCCTCCTGCCCACTAGGCTTGACAGGTCGTACCCGTTTCGCTTAAACGTGAATAACTTCTATACCGTGCATCTGATCGGCGCGTCATCTGCGGCACTAGGATTCTCACGATGAGGTGGTCCTCTTGCAATACTCTAAGTGAGTTTTGGACAACATTGGAAAATATCTAGGTTTGGAAGGAGTGTAATTCCAAGAGGGCCCCTGAACCGGAAATGCCAATAACTCTTAGATCGGGCATCTGATTTATGCATCGTCTGTTGCATTGGGTTCTTTATGATGACATAGAACTACATGATACATCAACTCAGGACTTTGTGATAGTTGATGTATTGACACTTGACTCGAGGAGCGGACCCTCCCGGAATCGAGCGTGTTGTGTGCGGGAACCCTAGATCTGGCTGCGATGACAACAGTACTGGAATCCTACGTGGGTTCAACAGTGATGACTACTGTACCGGAATCCTACCTGGGTTCGACAGCGATGACTACTATACAGAAATCCTCCGTGGGTTCGACAGTTCTGACTTATGTTCTTGTATCCTATGTGGGTCTGAGAGAGTAGTTGGTCATGTATCCTATGTGGGTCTGACAGCTTAGCTGGTCCTGTATCCTGTGTGGGTCCGACAGCTTAGATGAATCAGTGACTACATATGATCATCTCTATCACTCAATTAAATATGTATACCTGTGTGAGCTGAGTCTTTAATTTCAATCATCTAACTTCTAGGTGAATGAATTACTTCCTGTGTGGACTAGGTTATGCTTGGGCTCGAGAGTTGGAGTCGAACTGTGATTGAAAACATAGCTATATGTATGATCATATTCCTAAGTAGGGTCGGTTGATACATCGTGATTATATCTTTCTACTATGGTTTATCCTTTGTGGATTCGAGGAGACATTCAGGGGTCTTGGGGTCCCCTACTGAGAATCGTTATACTCACCCCTGCACGGGCTATGCTCGCACAACATTATGTTGGTTCCAGACGACAGACAACATTGATTGAGGCCGAGAGTTGTAGAGTTGGATGGTACCCGGAGGTGGACCACTTGGAGAGATGTACTTGGATCGGACAGATAGACCTAGGGTGTTTAGGAGGCCATACATACCCACCCTTCAGGTGGGATTCCCGGGGGATGACTCAGTAGTTGTTTTTTACCTCTCTGCAGTTGTACTAGCTTTACAGTTGTTGTACTTTACTGTTGGGCTTGTATTTTCAGCCCCTTTACTTTCAGCACTTACTTTTTTTACAGTTTTTCTTATGCTTACTTTCATTTGAGTAATCTGATTCTTGTGTTCAGGTTGTGTGTGTGTTACAAGGTTAAAGGAAATTCCTTCCCTTTTTATAGGGATTACGCCTTTGGTGCTAGTCACCAGCCCCTGGCCTATAGAAGGCGGGCTTGGGGTAGTCACGGTACGGGCCCCAAGGATGGGTCGTGACATATTTCCCTAAGAAAAAATCATTTTATGAAGTGTTCTTAAAAATGGTGGGCTCTACCAATACCACATTAAAAACATTTGATAAAATAAAATAACTTAATCATTCATACCGTGATCTAGGTGCTTGTTTAAATATATAGAGATATTTAATAAGTTTAAAATTAGAATTTTGAAAATGAGGGTCTTCAAAACCAGATAATTTTTCAATATAATCATACTCTATTAAAAATCCATTTAGGAAACTAAATTTAACATCTATATGAAATAATTTAAAATTCATATGATTTAAATATTCTATAGGTATTCTAATTTCTTTAAATCGAGCTATGGTGGAAAGGGTCTCTCCATAAAATATTCCTTCTTGATTTTATCCTTTTGTACCTAACAAAGATTTATTTCTAGTAATTTTACCTTGATCATCCTATTTTTTCCTAAATACCCATTTAGTTAACCTAATAGGACAGTCTTAGGGTTTATCAATAAATTCTAGTAATTTTTGCCTCTTGAACTGGTTTAACTCTTCTTACGTTGCTAAAACCCAACTCTCATCATCTAAGTATTCTTCCATAGTTCTATGTTCTAAATGAGATAAAAAATAAAATAATTTTATAAGATTTCCTATATTCCTTCTGGTATTAACTCCTTCATCTAAACTTCCAAAAACTATTTCTAGATGATGGTCCTTATGGTTTCTAGGTTTTTTAGGAAACACTCTTTTTTGTTCACTAGTATCAACTCTTATAAAATTTGGTTCACCAAAAACATGTTTCAAATCATTATCATTTTATTTTTAGAAATAGTTTTATGTATCATGTCATCAAGATAATCACTTAACTCATCAAACTGAGTCATTTTGTGTTCAAATGGGTCACTTTAATCAAAATTTACATGATTTGAATCGTTAATAACCATTGAACTTTTCTTAAAAATATCTAATTTTTAGAAGTATTAGAATAACCAAGAAAGATTCCTTCATCATATTTTGGATCAAATTTACTAATTTTTTCCTTGGTGTCCAAAATATAAACATTGTATCTAAACACTTTAAAGTATCCTTCATTTGGTTTTTTATTATTCAATAACTAGTGGTGTGATTTCCTTAAAATAGGCCTTATTAGAACTATATTAATGACATAACATGCTATATTAATAGCTTCAACACAAAAATGAGTAGGCATGTAATATTCACATTACATTATTCTATCAATTTCTTGAAAATTAATCTTCCTACTTTCAACAAAACCATTATGTTGAGGTGTCCTAGGGTAGAAAAGGTGTGTTTAATTCCATTATTTGATTATAATGAAATTAATTATTTATTCTCAAATTATCTTCTACGATTACTTCATAAGGACGCAGTTTTGGAAGATTTTTCATTTTACCCAAGTTTAATGAAATTACTAAAAATAGAACATTCTTCACATTTAAGTCTCAAAATGTAAACCCAAGTAAATCTTCAAAAATAATTAAATAAAACATAAAAAAAATATTTTTCAGAAATATGTGTTTTTCTAGGAGGTCCAAACAAATACATATGGATAAGTTTTAGGGGTCTATAAGTAACAACCTATTTAAATAGTTTAAAATATGACTTGTGTTACTTTCTAATTTTACATGAATCACATATTTTATTTTAATCCAATTTAAGGTTTAAAAAATAAAAAAATCTGATTTGTTATGGGCTCAAGGAGTAAACATTACAGTATTCATTCCTTTTATTCCAAATCTAATATTCATTTACTTTATCATTTGAACAATTTACATTATATCTACAAAAAAAATTAATATATAGAGTATATACATTATCTTTTCATGGTTATCTAAACATAATTGATTTTTTCTAAATATTGAGCAGACATTGTTAGAAAAATAAACCAAATAAACATCGTCATTATGTTGAGAAATACTAATCAGGTTTTTCATTAAACCTTCAACATAGTGTAATTTTTTGATAATGAAACATTGTGGATTTCCAAGATGTCTAATTCCATATATATTTTCTTTTTCATTGTCACCAAATGTGACATAGACTCTATCAATCATAGATAATGAGTTAATGTTGGATAATTCTCCACTCATGTGTCTTAAACAACCACTATCCATAAACCATTTTCCATGACTATTTATGTGGCTAGTTCCCTACAATGATAAATCAAACAGCAAGAATTTTTGGTACCTAAACACTCTTGGGTATCGAAATGTTAAATACCAAAGGTTTGGGAGCCCAATCTATTTTCATTTTTCAAAACTAAAATTATAATCGGATGGTTTTACAGAAATAATATCCATTTTATTACCAAAATTTTTGTTTTTATTGGATAGATGTCATTTGGAAATTTTTTTCATTTATTCCACAATGAAATTAAGTAATAATATACATGATTTTATTTTCATTACATGTTATAAATTAATTTTTATAGAGATTCGGGTTTTCACTCATGATTCATATACCATACTTTTCTCTTATGAGTTTGTTTTTACCAAGGATTTTCTTTAAATAATCCTCCCTTGTAGTAAAAACACTTATAGCATTTTTAAGATGTTGAAATTATTTTTATGAATTATCAATTATATTACTCTGTTCAACACATCATGTAGTATAATTTTTCAAATAGTATTTCAAGTAATATATTTTTTTATTTAATATTTCTTATTCGTTAATAATTTTTTTATTTGAGTTTTTATAGGATTTGTTTTTATTTATCACGATTTCATACTTAGTTTCCAACTTGGTACATTATTCACTTAGTTCTTCATATGAACAATTTTCATTTTAAATATCAAACTCGTTATCATAAGAATAATAAGAGTGTACCTCATCTGAATGTTTTATATAACACATGTTGTCCTTTTGATTAGACACTTCAAATTCTAATCTGGAATATGTATTATCACGAGAGTCTTCAAAGGTACTCCACATGGCTTTCACTGCATTCTTGGATTTTTTATTATACTCATCCTTCAGGAAAAAAAATTATAAAACTTTTTATTTCCATTCAATTGATGGAAATATTGATTGATGTGCCCAAGCTTTTTTCATTCATAGAATCTCACTACTTTAGAGTTTCCATCATGTTTCTTATACTGTTTGAAAGGTCCATTGAAACTACTTCTCTTATTATATAACTTTTTTAGATTTCAATAAAATTGTGAAAGTTCATGATTTGACCCCAAATATCATGAGGAACCTTCTTCTTCAGATGATTTAGAGATAGGTATACCCTTTTTCTTCTTATCTTCTTTATAAGTAAAAATCTTCAAAACAAAATTTTCCTTCTTAATCAATTTATGTTCCCTAGATTCACCTTTCATTTGCGCCCTACACATCATATGTGTTCCAATGAGATCTTTTATTTTGAAATTATTTTCCCCTATATATTTTATTATGGGTACTAAGATTCTACTCTTCTTAGGTGTTAAAAATCATTGAACATTAAACAAATTTTCTTAGTAATTGGTTCTCCAATAGGGGAAACATTTTTTAAAATCTCGGTGAGTCTTCTATTCAATTGAGTAATGATTTATCTTTCTGTATTTATAAAGGTTTTAAAATTATGTTTTTCAATATCATATCAAAGATAATACAAATTTTATGTACCTTCATAATCGACCGCTGTTGTATTCTATAATTCATTTGATTTTTAACATTGAGAAACTTGGTTAAACTCATATGGACATAGTCTATAGATAATAGTTTCCCTGGCCCTATAATTCATATCATAACTCACTTTAGTGTCATCATACCATGATTTTTCTGGTGTCTATTAAATTTTATAAGTCTTCATGACTTTGAGATAAACCTTTAGGCAAAGGTTCTTAAAATAGATGGTCATTCACACATTCCAGCAACCATAATTCTCACCAATAAAATAAGGATCTCTAACCATTGACATACCTTATCTATTATTTTCCATAGTATCCATTCAAAATAATATATCAGGTCTTCAGCCTTTGAAAAATGAGAACTCAAGAGTCATGAGCTCTGACACCAATTTTTTTCTTATATAATGGCTAACTAAATACTCAAGGGGAGAATTGAGTTCTTGAAAATTTTATTTACTTTTTTATACTTCCCTCTTCAATGTATGAAATTTATATTATTTTCCATAACAAAAATAGGAAGTACAAAATAATGTTCATAGTAAAAAAAATTTAACAAAAGATATTTATAGTGGTTCAGGTAATAAAAATCCCCTATTCCACTCCACTAACCATCTACTCCATGATTTTGGTAATTTTAACTATAACGTCCCTTTTTAGGGGATTCTAGCTAAGTTCAAGCATCTATTACTTGATGCAAGATTCTAAGATATTTCAACCAGGCTCTCTCTAAAATATTATTCTTCATGTTCATAACATGCTTGATCACAACTAGTAATGATATAAAAAATAATAAACATGGTTTAGAAGAATGGTTCAGCACATAGTTTGAAGCAGTAAATGAAATTAGTTGAAGATACATCTATAGAAGATGGTATTCTTCTATGTTTTGATCGATAAGTTCTTCAATTATAGAGGATGGTCTTTTAATTACAACAACTATATAATAAATTAAAGTATTTTATATTTAATCATTGTATGGATATATAATAATATTATATATTTATTATGTGAAATTATTTAGGTGTTCTCATTTTCACTTGCATATATAAATTTCTTTATACAGTAGAAAACTCTTCTATTATATATTATCTTTTGAATATTAATTTAAGAACACTATATAATCATAATGGTTGAGTGAATAATATTTTTAAAAAATTGATAAGATATGTTTTTAATGTCATTTTTCCTTCTATTAAAAATATATAATAAACTTCTATGGAGGTGATGTCAAAAATATTTCTTCTCGGATATTTCTATTATTGGAAAAAAAATTACCTTTTTTAAATAAAATTTCCATATTTAGATAGATCTTTTTATAGAACTATAAAAATAATTAATTGATTTTTTAAGAGAGTATACCAATGATACAAGATTAATATTGAGGGTCTACAAGATGTATTATTCTTAATAAGAAAAACATTTGATTTAAATATTCCCATAAGATAATTTTTAGAGTTTATTTCTAAGATAAAATAGATCTTTGAATTATATGTTGTATAATATAAAATTAATTCATTATATTAAAGGATGATTCTTCTTAGTAAGATAATATCTTATTCACATATTAGAATTAACATTCATAGGTATGTCTGGTGTTCAAAATATAATCCTTTTATGAATGTCTTCTTTGTAAGATAAAAATACATCTCATAATTTCATTATAACATAGATTTCTAACTTTCAACATGCATAATATAATTTAACTTCTCCATGATAGAATCTGTTTATATATTAAGATTAAATTTACAAACTATGATTCTATAAGGTAAATTATGTTGGTTCGGAATTAAAATCTAATGAAGATATTGGGTTTTTTCATAAGATAATTATGTTACATGTATGATCAAAATAAAGAATAAGATAAATTCTTTTAACAAATAGCTAGATTCCAGAATAATAAATTACTTCGCACTCACGTATGATAACATACATGTAAATATATTAAATAAATTACTTATGAATTATAATAAGAGTAAGATATTGAATCTAAAACAATAAACATAAACTCATTAGAATATAAATAAGGATTTTTTGAATAATCAAAACACATAAAGCACCATTATATGTTGAAAAAACATAATTCTATCCAAAAAAATCAAAATAGGGGACCATTTCAAATATAATTGAATCCCAATAAAACTAACTCCTCTTAGAAAATTCTATTACACATATTGGATAAGATTAATAAAACATTTAAAAATTATTCTTTAAATCACAAGTAATCATGGTTCCAAATTTAAAGAATAATTCATGGAGAAACCTACTTTAAATCCTCTTTTATCAATGGTTGTGGTGTTAATCCACCATATAAAGGTGATAAAACACTTTTAAGTCCAATAGGACACCAGAAAAGATGAAACCCCCAATGTTAATTTGAGTAAACTTTAACCTTCATTTTCCTATACCTTCTTTAGGAATGAAAATAGGGTAATAACGAAGAAGAATTGGGAAAGAAATGATCTTGATGTGATTAGCTTAATAAATTGACCTCAAAACTTAAATTAGTCATTGATGAATACCCTATAAGGAGGAATAAATGAGAGGGGTGCTGACAGCCAATGGTGACGAGTGATGGGGTGAAAGGGACCCCTAGGGGTTAAAATTAAAGAAAGATAAAAATAGAAATTCATAATTTTAATAAACCTAGGAAATTTTCATGGTTTGGCCACACGATTTACAAAGTCGTGTGCCAACTATAGGGGTACCACTAAAATTTTCTTTTGGAGTTACATGGTTAAGATTATTGTTTAAACTAATAATGTGAAAAATATCTGACATGAACTATAAGATTTGTGAATCAAAATATTAAAAAAATGACCTCGAATAAAATAATAACTATGAACAATAATTAAAAAATATTAATTAATGAAAATAATGACAATGTATGAGAGTACATCTTCCAGAACTTATCCAATCATCAATTTCTTGTAATAATAATCCAAGATGCTTTCCATGTAATAAAATAATATTAATATTTGATAATCCCAGGATGAATTCTCACTCTTAAAATCAGTTATGATGTTCAACTATACCTCCTTAATCTTTTCAATTATCTACTTTTCAACTTCACTAATAATTAGTTGTAGATAGAGCATCCTAAATCCATATGTACTTTTCATTGATTCATTATAAAAGATTATCTCTAAAATCATCATATGTTTAGGCTTATTCCTTGAATATATTTTTACAAGAACTCAAAGTAGCATAAATCATTTCCCATTATTAAGGGAAGCATCTTCTTAATCCTATGTTGGAACTCTCTTGTTTTAATGGTCTCAAATCATGTCAAATCATGTTTATTCATGTCTTAATTATTAATGTAAAATATGTTTAATTATGATTATTTATTTTCAATACTACGTTTAACACACTATATTGATGTTTATACTATAAGGAAAGTAGACAGACATCATCAAGCACAAGTCACCGATAGTTTAATTCATATAATTGAAGCCACCGATAGTCATGACTCGCTAAAGAAAATAGATGACTCACTGACAGAACAAATGAGTCACTGATAAGAAAAAATGAGTCACTAACAAAATGACTCACCAATAGAAAAAATGAGTCACAAATAGAATATATGAGTCACTGACAGATACAGGACTGGGTCATCAATAGTTTGAATCACTGATAGGACAAGTCAATGATAGTATATTACACTGATGCACTGACATACTCATGCATTGAGTCACCGATAGAAGGATTCACTGATATAAGGCATCACTGATAAAAGGATTCACCAATAGAAGGAGTCACTGATAAAAGGATCTACTGATAGAAGGATTCACTGATGCACTGACCTACCCATAGAAGGACATAACGATAGAATTACCTACTATTCAATACATAGAAAAATTATTATACTCTTAAAATTTAAAGTTATACCTAATAGTCATATTAGGTTGTTTAATACAACTAATTTACTTATATTGATTTTTTCGGATATCATTAACTTGGATGTCAGAGGAATGAGGTACAACACATGTCCCAAACATCACTATTTTCAACCTATACAGTATAAAATGAAATCACCCGAGAAAAAAGTAAAATCATGCGATATAGAGAAAACCTATGAATTAAAGAAAGAGATTTACATGAAGAACACTCATTCTTGATAACTATAAAAAAGAAATATTAACTAAGAACCAAAGTATCAACATTCTTTCACCAACAAACCCTAGTGAAGAGAACCTTTGAAAAGCATCTCACTTCTCTGGAAACCAGAACATAGAGCTTCCACAACACTTAGTTTTGGTGTATCTTTCTAGAAGTGGACATGAGAATCACATATGTTACACCTAAGAAGTCTAGAAGATTCAATCTCATCACATATATTATTCTAAACCATTTCTTATTATTTATGATCTATTGTGTACATTATTACTATTCTTTTTTAGCAATGTGTGTCTATTGTATAACCTTACATTGTCTCCTGAACTAAGATGTAGGATATAATATTTCCTCACTCACGCATCTTTTTACACCATTTTACACCCACGTAAAAATATATAAGAGGTCCTTATATGACCTTATTGTTTTTAGTTTCCCATTAATAACTATAGTAGAGGTCCAGTTTGACCAGGACAGCTTTGTATGTCATTGTAAACCCAAATCCATGATATGGGTCAGGTTTATTAATATAAACTTCTTGGTGTAAGGTGATCACCATGTATATAAGACTAGGTCTTAAAATGAGAATGAACCTGTTGTTTCTATTCAGTGTGTTTTCAAAATTAGTTTTCTCTTATTTTACACATATTTTAGAAAACTGAATTTTACATCAATAGTAAATCTTATATAGTGTTTATAATTATTTTAATTTAATAAATTAATTTCAAAATTTATATCAATATTTCAAATTTATATAACTAAGTATTAATAAATATTTTCTAAAATTAATTGAATATTAAAAACTCTTATAAATATGGTTCTTTGGTTAACTATGAGGTTTGGATTTGAAATTGGGGGTTTTAAATATGGTTTTAACAGAAATTTTTATAGTAACTAAATTCACCCCCCTTATTGAGTGTCCTACTCCAACCAAAATTTGGTATCAGAGGATTTTTTTTTACTCTTCTATTTTCAAAGTTTTCAATATTTTTTTTAAATATTTTCAACTATGGTTTTGGTTGTCTTTTAATGATCTTAAAATTTTGTTAGTTCTAAATTTCTAGCTCTATAAAGCCCTATTATTTATTCTTTGTTATGGATAATAGATTTTATGGTGATACTACTAACTGAACATCCAACATTAATGAAACTAATTAATACCGGTGTAAAATTAAGATGAAAATTCATTTCGAATGTATCAGTTTGGAAATTGGGTCTTCCATTGTAGATGAATAGAAGATTCCTACTACAGCCCGAAATACTTGGGATGGCCCAACTAAGAAATCTTATAATTATAACTACAAATATATGAATGCCTTGTATTGTTATTTAGGAGATGAATAATTCAATAGTATTTCTACATGTAATACATCCCATGAAATTTTGGATACTCTAGCTATTTCACATAAAGGATGCACTAATGTTAAGTAAATGAGATTCAATACATATACTATTAAATATGATAAATTCAAAATGAAACCTGAGGAACCTTTCTATGAAATTTATCTCAAGTTTAATGAAATTATAGATACTATGATATCTCTGGGAAAAAAGTTATATCCAAGGAACAAATCATGAGAATTATCAGATGTTTACCAGAAAGATGGAGGGGAACCTCAGTGTCAATTAGGGAATCCTATGACATCAACACTTTCCCAGTAAAAGATCTGATAGGTAATCTAATGATGTGTGAGTAGGAATTGAATGTCAAAAAGGAACAGTATGGTAAACCAAATGAAAATTTAGTCTCTTTAATGACCACTACTTATAAACATAAAGAAAATGAGAAGGCATAAACTCATTCTGATTGTTTATGAAATGAAGAATAGTCATTTGACAGTGATGAGGAAATGGATCAATTAGCCAAAAGATTTTAAAAAAAATTACAGAAAGAAGAAGTTATTTAAGAAGCCTGGCTATAAAGAAAAGTATGACTATAAGGTAAACTAGAAAAAGTACTAGAAGAGAGGTGACAAAACTAATAAGATAATATGTTATGAATGTAAGAAAATATGACATGTAAAGGTTGACTATCCTAAAATGAAGTAAAAAAAGAAATATGAGGACTGGGATAAAAGGTATAAGAAGGAAATGAAGTACATTTGGAGTACTTCTGAGGATAGCTCCAGTGAGTCAGAGTCTTCACATGATGAGGAATAAAAACTAAAGATAACATGTGATTCATGAAAAACACTTCTAAGGAAGCATGCTTAAAGAGCTAATGTTAAAGATTATAGTACATGGATAGTGGATGTTCAAGACACTTGAAAAGAGACTACAGGAGCTTCAAAAATATTATATATATTGATGGAGGGAATGTCAATTTTGGTGACAATGCTAAAGGAAAAATAATTGGACTTGCAAAAATTGACAACACTAATTAAATTTTAATTTTCAAAGTACTTTTTTTATAGATTAAACTAAAATCTTCTTTGTATCTCTTAGTTTTTTTATGATCGTTTCAATGTTAAATTTTATAATGATGAATATAGTGTGTTTAATTATAAAAATGAGTTAGTATTTACTACTTTTCGAAATGAGAATTTTTATGCAGTGAACATTTATTATTTATTTTCTAAAAATATGTATGGCTTAAACATTTTTCATAAAAAATCGTGGATTAGGCATATGATATTAATCCACTATAACACTCACTCACTTAAAAATATTTCAAGGAAAGGGTTAGTCAAGGATCTACCCAAACTATAATTTTCAGAAAATAATCTCTTCAGTCCTTGTCAAAATGGAAAACAATACAAAATATATTTCAAACCAAAGAATGAAGTTTCAAGTTCTCAACCACTTGAGTTTTTTCACATGTATTTTATTGGGCCATCTAGTGTTTTACATCTTAATGGGAATCACTATGTCTATGTTCTTGTATATTACTTATCTAGGTGTACTTGGACCTCATTTTCAGATCACAAGAGTGAATCTTGTTCTTACATCACCAAGTATGCTATATATATAGAGAACCAAAGTTGTATTAGGATAAAATACTTAAGTACTAACCATGTCCGTGAGTTTCAAAATCAAGATTCTGAATTTTTATACTCACAAAATGGTTATATTGATAACTTCTATGCTCCTAGGACACCCCAGCATAATGGATTTATAGAAAGAAGTAACGTAACCTTATAACAAATATCCTGAACAATGCTTAATGAGTATGAGTTATATATTTATTTGTGTGCAAAATATATAAATAAAACTTTTTACATAATTAATAGAGTCTTAATTAGACCAATTCTTAAGAAAACTCCCTATGAGTTGTGTAGAAATCAAAAAAACCAAAGTCAACTACTTCAAAGTGTTTGGTTTCAATGTTTACATCCTTAATACAAAGGACAATATTGACAAATTTTCATCCAAAAGTGATGAAGGAATTTCTATAGGTTACTCAACCTCTAGTAATGACTATAGATTTTTTAATAAAACAACCGAATGTGTGGAAGAATCTATACATATTAAATTTGTTGAAACAGATCTGCATGAACCTAAAAACCCTCTCGAAAATATTGATAATGATCTGTCCTATCAGGACATAAATGTTAGACCCTTTGATTCTACTATTAAGAAACGTCAAAAATCCTCCATTTCTGGAAAATATCCAGAATCAAATCATAGTGAACATGAACCTACAGAACAACCTGAAATGACTATTCCTTTTTTCTAGATCTGTTATAAGCCTTAAGAATCATCTCTTAGATGATGTAGTTGTAGACATAGATAAAGGAACACAGACTAGAGCTTCTCTTAGGAACTAGGTTGAACATCAATCCTTATTATCATACCTTAAACATAATGACTTTAATGATGCAATCAATGATGAATTTTTGGAGATAGATATGCAAGAAGTGTTGAATCAGTTTGAAAGAAATAATGTTTGTAAACGAGTGGACAGACCTAAAGACACCATTATCATAGGCACTAAATGGGTATTTAGATATAAAGTAGATGAAGTAGGCACAATTGTTAGAAATAAGGCTAGATTCTATGCACAATGATATATTAAATCAGAGTTTATTAACTATAAAAAAACCTTTCAATAGTTAGTAAACTTGAATCTATTATAATCATGATAGCATATGCAGCTCATCTAAACTTAAAACTAAATAAAATGGATATCAAAAGTGCATTACTAAATTAGTATATTTGTTGAGTATTTTTTTTGTTCAACAACCTCGTATTTTTAATAACCCACATTTTCCAAATCATGGTTTTAAGTTAACAAAGGATTTAAAGGGTTTAAAAAAGGATCCAAGAACTTGGTATGATATTCTAAGTAATTTTATTATTTCTAAAGGTTTTACAAAAGGTATAGTTGAACCTACTCTCTTTATAAAAATAATTTATAAATATCTGTTAGTAGTTAGAATCTATGTTGATGATATTACTTATGGATCTTTAAGTAATTATTTCTGTATTTATATTTCATAAATTATGCAGAGTGAATTTGAACAGAGTTTAATGGGAGAACTCAAATTCTTTACTAGATTTCAAATTTTTCAAAATAAATAAGGTATTATTTTAAATCAAATTAAACATAATAAATATCTTTTCAAATGTTTTGGATTCAATAGTACCAAAGGTAATGATACTCCAATGATTACCACATATAAATTGGATCATGAATAAAATGGTAAATCTGTTGATCAATCCACATATATAGGAATGATTGGAAGTTTACTCTACTTGAATACTATTAGGCCTAAAGTTATGTTAATTGTATGTATGTGTGACAATTTTCAATAAAACCTCAAATATTATCATTTAAATGATGTTGAAATAATTTTCAGTTAACTCAAGTATATAACCAACTTAGTATTGTTCTATCATAGTGGATAACCTTTCGATTTAGTTAGTTATTCTGATGCTGATTTTGGTAGTTTTAAGTTAGATAGATGGATAACATCTGGAACATTTCAATTTTTGGGCAAGTCTCTAGTATCATGGTGTAGTAAAAAGCAAAATAATGTTTCTTTATTTACTACTGAAGACGAATACATAGCTTCCAGTAGTTGTTATGCTCAAATTCTGTAGATAAAACACACCTTACTAGATTATGGATATCAGATTAGAAATATCCCTATAAATTGTGACAATAAAAGTGCTATTAATATATTAAATAATCATGTTTCTCATTATAGAAAAAAATAGGGGTCTATCTCAATAAAAAATAAATTTTCAGTCCTTGTACAAAAAAACATATTGATGTAAGACATCACTTTTTGAGACACCTTCGTTAAAAAGGTGATATAACTCTAGAATTTATTAGCACATAACATCAATATTCGAATATATCCACTAAGGAAATGAACTCTGAGATGATGTGTTACATCATACATGAATTAGGGATGATTAATTTGTAAGGATATATTGTCAATAACATGGTGGTAAAACTAAGTATGGATGTCACGCTCATAGAACCAACTGGTAATGTCGCACCTACACCGACACTGATGTCTCACAGACACTGATGTCTCACTGACACTAATGTATCACTGACACTGATTTCACACCGACACTGATGTCTCACCAACATCGTTGTCTCGCTGACATTGAAAGTGTCTTGCCAACACTAACACTAATTTCTCGTTGATGTCCACTCACTGATGGAACCCACTGTCTGTATATATTTTGTTGTACCAAAATGATGTTGTTTTGTTAATTTCATTTTATTTTAACCCATTTTAGTTGATTTATAACTTATAAATCCCTAAATGATAAAATTGATTCGATCCATCCTATTTCTTATTCTTGAAATTCCACTCCTACACTCCTACCCTTTCTCTCTTTAACCTCAACCATTAACCTTCCAACTTTTTACTGAACCTTCATAATAGTTAGAGTGAATCACATTTTTGAAGGATATAAAGATGAATCACAACCCACTATGACGAAGAAAAGAGATTCTAGTAGATCTAAGCATGTTATTCCTGTTCTTGTGAACTGCGTGGTAACACATGAGAATGAAGTGTTCGCTGAATGGTTATTATTTAGAAAGTCTCTTCTATTATGAGTGTGTAAAACTCAAGGGTGGCGAGATTGGTTTTCAAAAAATAAAAGTTCATAATACCCTAATATTGTTCACATGTTTTATCATCATGATGAGTTTATCCTGGAATTTAGTGAGGTTTCTTAGATCAAATCTATGGTGAATGGAATAAGGGTATCTTTTTCTTCAAGGAAATGGGTAGAATGTATCAATTTACCACATGAAGGAGTCTTTGATGACTACTAGGGAAGTAGTCCACCAACCAGTGAGTTTCTTTTTCTATGAGATAGCTTTGAGGGAGATTACTGGTAATGAGGAGCATGGAAGGCCTATAGATTTTTGATTTTGATGGAGAAAGTATACTTTTATTTAAGTTTATCCAACACCAATTATGTCCTAGGAAATGGGGCTTTTCCTCACTAAAATATCAGGATGTATATCTGTTGTATTTTTTGATGAAATGGCAGAATGTAGACTATGTATATATGTAATAGTTTACATTAGTGAGATTATAAATTCCTATTGTAAGACAAATTCAATGTTATATCCAAGAATAAAATCCTATATGATAAAGGCAATAGGATGTATAGGTGAGAATAAAGAAACCATTTCTACTTGTATTAGTGTTTTATTAAATAAGTAAATTTTCAAGGTAATGAAGATAAATTGGAATCCCTGGAAGAGGGAGTGGGTTGAAGATAATGAAAAGTTGTATGAAAATTTCCATCCTGATGAGAATCCTACTCGGTCGAGAGATTTGGATGATCCTGGTCTTGAACCAGATGATGTGGTTTTTTATTATGATGTATAGGAAAATGATTATTTTAGAGAATAAGGGTATTTTATAGATGATTAAAGTGACCTGGATGTTGTTTAATATCTAAAGAGATTTCTTTTAGACATCCAGTCCACCTTTATCTCTACCATCCAAGGAACCTATTTTGGTTGATGATGATGATGATGAGACTAAGGAGTTTGGTAGTGTGGAATATGAAATTATATCAAATGATTATAAATTTTAACCTATAGAAGAAGAAACTGTATATAGATAATGAGAAGAAAGTTTAAGTGTTAGTGGATCTAACAACGAGAAATAAGGGGATGAATAATCTGGGGATAAAAGTGGATAATGTAATAGTACAACGAAAAAGATCAACTTGATCATTAAAATTATGAAAGAGGTGAAATTGATAGTGATTTTGATCATTCTAGTGATGATCAAGGTGTCAATTTATATATGGATGGTCCTGAGAATCAGGACCAGTTTGTTGATCCTCATGATCTTGTAGAAACTGGTGCTGAGGTAGAAAAAGTAGTTGAAGTTGGTAATGCAGATGGAGCATAGGTACTCCCAATACCTCAGTTGGTGTATGTTATAAGGATATATCATGTTTAGGGGGATAAATAGGTGAGGATAGATCAAATTGATGGGGAGCCTCAAGGTAGGTAAGTAATAGTTGACACACTCACTCCTCTGAATGATTATGTGTTATATGAGTGGGAAAAATTACCTTGTTATGTTGATCTCAGTTGAGATTATGAAGATTTAGATTATAAGGAGAGGATAGCTATCTCAATAGGATCAGTTGTCGAAGAACCTCAGGAAGTAACATATGCTTCTACTTTTTCACCCTTAGTGATTTAAATGCCAAATGACTATGTCACCAAATCCATTTTTGAAAGTTTTAAGGAATAAATTTTAGTTGTTTTTATATCATTCCCACAATCTCATTCTGTACCTATAGCACCACATAGTGATAATGATACAGACTTGATTGTAGAAATAATTTTTTTTCATGCTTGAACCTTGGATGGTATCGGTTTTGTAAGTTGTTAAGATAGCTAATCAAGAGGTGTCTGCTAAAATAGTCAAGGCCGTAGCTGTTGTTAGCCAACAACTTAGTGAGTACAATTCCACAATATACCAAGATCCATAACATCATGAAATCTCTCCTTAATCCCCTGTTAAGGATGCTACTCCAACTCTTGATTTGGACCTTCGGAACTCAGTAGTCAAGGATATAGTGAATAATGTCACATCATCTATGGCCACACGTCACTATGTTCCTCATATTCAATCTTCAGACAATTAAATTATTCAAACTGTGGTAAGGTAAGAAAATAATTCAGTAATAGGTCATTTAGATATTGAAATCCTGAGGTAGAAAAGGAAATATTTGAGAGGCATTGTGCAAGGGGAATCAAGCTCAACAACTCTTGTATCTAACCTACCCGGCATTGAGATGGTCAAGACTGTCATTAGAGAAGAGATGAAAATCATGATGGGTGGATCTTATTAGTAATTTCTATCCAAAATTAGGCATAATAGTCATCATATCTATAAAATGGTGAGATTTTATTCCAACCTGGCTATATCTGGTCAAGAAAAAATAACCAAGAAAGTGGATTTTTATTTGAAGAGGATATACCCAAAGCATCATCTAGACATCCACATCAAGCTTTTACTTGAGAACCTGTAAATTCCTCTGGTGACCCAATCCTTCAGAGATCAGGTAAAAATGCTTAAGGATTTTACTCACACAATTTCATAGTTCATTGAAAATAAGGAAGATTCCAAAAAGGGTATATAGTATGGTGGAGAGATAATCATGGATTTCATCAACCTTATGAATCCTTATCTACATGTCCAGAGTACTGTGATTGTTTTCCTTCCTTCCACTCCTATCACAACACCTCTAGAACCTTATATCTCTACTTATTCTATCATGACTTCTTTGAAAATGACTCCTGCTCAAGCTTTTAGGCAGATTCATCTTGTAATTTTTTGGGAGTTTACTGGCCCTACTTATTCCACTTGTCCCATCTTGTCCCCTTAAGTCCTTCCTAGAGTTCCTTTTCCATATCTCATAATTCATTATAACACTCCAACCAATTTTTATACATCTACTCCTACCATTCCTATTTTTGATATGGGAAATTCCATAATGGATTCCTATTTGAGGAAGAAGAAATAGTTTGGATCACTTGTTTGATAGGGCTTCTATGTTGTTTTTTTAACTTTAATATAAAATTTAATTTTCATTTCTAATGAAATATCGTATCTTTTTATGATATGATTCATTATTTTCTTCCTTGATCTTTATTATTTAATGAATTAACTCTTTTTGATAATCCCAAAAGGGGGATGAAAGAAGAAAAATTATGCATTAGTTTAACTATGGAGGCATTATTGTATTATTTTCACTATGAAATTTCACTCCGATTAATTATGCACTAATTGGTTATTGTAGATAGTAAGAAAAATAACTATTGTGATAATTTTAAATCAATTGATTTTACTTTATAATTCCATGATTAGAGATCATCCAAAGGGAGAGAATTTTGGAACTCTCTAATTTTAATGATCTCAAATCATGCAATATCATGTTTTGTCATGTCATAATTATTAAAGTCAAATATGATTAATTATGATTCTTTATGCTCAATGCAAGGATTAACACATTCTTTTTATGTTTATACTTTAAAACATGCAGACAAACATGGTAGTATAAGTCACTGATAGTTTAAGTCACATTCTCTGAGTCACTGATAGTCATGACTCACTGACAGAACAGATGAATCACTGATAGAACAGATGAGTTGACAACAAAAAAAATGAGTCACTAAAAGAAAGAATGAGTCATCGACAGAATATATGAGTCACTGATAGATACAAGAATGAGTCACTGATAGTCTGCCCCACTGACACAACAAGTCGCCTATAGTATGTGACACTGATTAAATGACATACTGATGCATTGATTATCTGATTTAAGGAGTCACTAATAGATGTAGTATCCAATATAAGGAGTAACTGATTTAAGGATTCCCTGATTCACTGACCAACCGATAAAAGGACCTCCAACCAGAATGACTAACCATTCAATACTTTGAAAATTTCTTTACTCTAAAAATTCAAACTTTTACCTAATGGTAATTTTTGGTTATTTAATGATACTAATTTACTTGTATGACTTTTTACAGACATCATTAACTTGGATGTCAGATGTACGAGGTACAACACATATCCCAAACATGCCTATTGTCAACATCTAGAGTATAAAAAGAAATCACCTATGGAAAAAGTATAAGCATGAGATATAGAGATAACATGTGAAGTAAAAAAAGAGACATAAAATAAGAACACTCATTCTTGACAACAGTTAAAAATAATGATTCTCTAAGAACCAAAGTATTGACATTCTTGCACCAAAAAACCCCAAGGAAGAGAACCTTTGAAGAGCATCTCACTTCACTAGAAACCAGAACATCGAGCTTCCATGACACTCTATTTTGGTGTCTATTTCTAGAAGTGGAAATGATCCTCACGTTTGGTACACCTAAGAAGTAAAGATGCTTCAATCACATCACACAAATAATTATAAACCATTTCGAATTATTTATGCTCTTTTGTGTAAATTATTACTATTATTTTTTAGCAGTGTGTGTTTATTGTATAACCAAGCAAAAGGATACAAGATACCCTCACTCACTCATCTTTTTACACCATTTTTCACCAGCGTACATCTATGGAAGAGGTCCTTGTGTGATCTGGATGGTTAGTTTCCATTGAATAACTATGGTAGAGGTCCAGTTTGACCTAGATAGATTTGTATTTTGTTGTAAACCAAGATCCAAGGTGTTAATCAAGTTTATTAATATAAACTGGTTAGTGGCAGGTGATCACTGGGGGTAGAGGACTAAGTCTTGACTTTAGACTAAACCTCTTGTTTGTATCCACTATGTTTTCAGATTTAGTTTTCTCTACTTTTACACATATTTCAGAAAAATAAATTTTACTTTGATATTTAATATTTGATTGTGTTTATAATTGTTTTAATTTAGTAAATCACTTTCAAAAGTTATATCAATATTTAAAATTGTAATAAATGAGAATTAATCAATCTTTAGAGTTATTGACTGAATAATCAAAACTCTTATAAATCTTATACTTTGGTTAACTGGATTGTTTGGATTCAAATTGGGGATTTTTAAATAATATTTTTAATAGAAATTTTTATAGTAACTCAATTCATCCCCTCTTGAGTGTCCTACTCCAACCAATATCCTCATTTCCAATATATTAATAAGAATTCCCCTTAGCATATACAATTGAAGACTACATCTTCCAAGATATATCTCACACTTATCCAATTTTTCATTTATTAGGATCTTTATAAATCACCCAACACATATTCCCAGTTATCTTTCTTTATTGACAATAAATTTAATCATCACAATCCATTGGAATCTTCAGTTATGATAGCTAATATAGAATATACAAGCATATTTATCTTTTTTGTAATAAAAATAATAGTTGTTAGGATTTATTTTCTATTTTTTCATGGCTACTAATATTATAGAAGATGATTTTTCTTAAAGGTGAATTTTATATTGTTTAAATTAAAAAATGGTATGGGTTATATAGAGAACGGTTAATGAGGTTGGTTTGAAACTCTCTAACTCCACCTATCCCAAATGGGATAGGATTCATGATTTTATCAAATCTTGTATACACCATTCCCTTTCCCCAATGATGGGTTACTAAGACCTAGATTTTGTAAAAATGTGTGTGTGTGTGTGTGTGTGTTTTAATCTATACACACACACACACACACATGTATAGTGGATTAGTTGGGATGAACATCATGGTTTCCCCTACTGGTTTTTCTCAGATCCCAAGCATTAGGCTTGAGGTTGGTATATACTGGTTTGAATCCTCCTGTTATCTATAGTTATCCATTATAGCCCAATATTATTATATTAGTTTCTTATTTTATATTGTGACTATGTGTTGATTTTTTATTATCTAGGTAATTGATTGTACCAAAATTCACTATTATTTTTCACTCTTAAACCACTATGTTAAATTTTGATTGTATTGAAAAACCAAAATTAATAATAAAATTAAACATCTTTCTTGTTTTAATTAGTTCTTTTAAAATGCTATTAAAAGCTAAATTTCAATTCTTTTGATATTTTTATAATATATGGAGGTTACTTGGAGACACTACGGTGAAGTTGAATTAAAATTAGAAAAATTACATAGAATCCCAAGAAAACATGTCCATTAATTTCCATCTTCCAAAAAAATATCAATACCGTTGGGATTTAATTTTGTGGATGGATTCCAAATGATGTGTGATAAAAATATTAGGAATACACTGAAACCCAATTCATCAATCTAGTGTCCAAACCTAAATAGACTATCTAAGAAACTCAAATTGATTTAAGTAAAGAGTATTGTTCAATATTTTGAACATATATTCCATTATAAACATTAAATGGATACTAAATTTTACATTGAGTTGTTAAAGAGACTAGTGAGACATCATTTTTTTGTTAAATTCAAGTTTAGGCTATTTACAAATCCAAATCTGAGCCACAAGTTGTATATCAAAATCTGTGTGGCCAAAATAACCTTCCACTTTTCCTATAAAATGAAACCTTGGGCACATAATTTGTAAGATCAACCAAGGAGTGAAGTGATATCATTTTGGAGTTCCAAATGATTATTTTCATCACTATGAAGGTTTTGGAGGTCCATATCCTCATTGGAAGACAAATATGGAAGTTGTAGTTACACAGGATCCTCCTCCTCTCATTGTTTATATAAAGGTTTGGAAATCATTATGAGAGGATTCATTCATGTCCAGGGTGTAGGGAAGGTTTAGTAAAAAAATAGTTGATCCAAAAAATTAAAAAGGCTTATATTTACTAAATAAAAATTGGATAGATAATAAAGAAATGGTTGTCAGACAAATGTGTGGGGATTTAGTATCATGGTTGAATCATGGATTTCCTTTCTAGGAATAATATCAAGAATCTCCTTGAATTTTTTTTTGATACAATTTATAAGGCACTCATTTCCATGATTACTAAGATTATCACTTTTATGTGGCTATTTATTTTCTCATATTGATATCATGAATTCAATTTACTATGAATGTTAAATATTCCTGAACTAGGGAATATATTCAAGCATCATTTTGTGATTTGTGATTTTTTTTCTAAGAGTATAGATGATCAGGTGTGGGGATGTGATCAAACCACAACTCTCTATTCTTTTCCACCTTTATACCACTAGGTCAAATTGTTTTTTATTAAAAACTCCAATTTAATAACGAATCAATCTTCTCATTTGGTTCAATTAGGTAATGTATAATACTATTAAAAAGGAAATTTTCACCTATTTTTATATTTCCATTGTAGGTATAGGTTATTTGAAGATCTAGGGATAAAGTTAAAGAAAAATATGCCAAACTTCATGGATGCCTAATAGCGCATGTCAATTGTTTTCCATATTTTAAAAAATATGTATCCATCTAATTGGCCAGTAAAATTTGGGTGGGTTCCCTAAAATTGTGTGATACAACTCTTAAGACCACACTAAATCCCAATTATTCCACCGATGATCAAACCAATGTGATCTATCCAGAAAACTAAAACTTCTCAAAGCCAATAGTTTTATTTGCTATTTTGAAAATATTTCTTATTCCAGATGTTGGGGAAAACCCCTCAAGGTGTTCCCTTGAGATGTTTTGAGTGTGATTGTATTTGTTGACAAATCCAAATAACTTAAAGTGAGAATGGTTGGTGTTTGGTGAAGATAGGTTTTTAAGATGGCTCAGTTTCCCAATGTTTTCCAAATTTTGGGGCTTCAAAATTTGGAGTTTGTGTCAATAATGGTGAATTAAATCAGCAAAGGAATAGGAAAGAGGATCCCAAGACATGGATCGCATATCATTTCTGATAAGCATATGTTGATGCGTACTAGGAAGTGGGAATGGTATGCGAATTTAATTTGTGAAATCAAAAACATTTTGTGGATGAGCAGCGGTGTGGTGCGTGGATGGCTTGGTATCAGCAGAGGATGTCGACCGCATAAGAGTAAAGGCGGTACACGGATCATGTAGGAAAATGGTTGCGGATGGATTGAGGTTTGTAGTGGAAGATGATTCAGTATGCAGTGGGGGTGGTATCGAATCAAGATTTAGTAAATCTTGATTTAACGGATTAAGTGGATATCTTTTCCTATATAAGAATTGCTAACCCCACCGATTACTATGGAGATGGAACATCATTAGAAATCATATTTTGCTCCAGGATTTTGGAAAAGGCAGAAGGAAGTTCGCAAACGCCAAATTGGTTTGTGAAGGATGAAGTGATTCGCGTGGAAGGAATTCCACTGAAGGTGTTTGTGGGGTTTCTTAACCCGCAAAGGAAGTCCAGTCTGCAGACAGAGGAGGTTGGAAGAAGATGCAGTTTGTGGAAAGAGGAGGTTCGCATAAGATTCGGAAGTATACGGAGCAGGTGGTTTGTGTACCAAATCTAGTACTCAATACATGGGAGAGACAAGATGGTTCTCGAGTTTCACGAGAAGCTTGTGAAAGATTCAATTCAATTTTCGAAAGTATTTTTCGGTACCTAGAAGAACTCGAGAAGGTGGAATTCATCATTGGGTGAAAATAGAACTTCAATAAAGCATCTACCTATAGGTGAGGATGTAGGAATTCATCAATATAAAGGGACCCACATGTCCATAAACTATGTTTGACCTAAAAGTTGATAAACTGTGAATAGATTCCTTTCCAAGAGCAGTGAGCAAAGGAAGAGGAAGACGGTGACCCATTCCACCAGCAGTGAACCAGAGAAAGATGCATAGTGAGTGACCCTTGGGAATGTAGTGATCAGACCTTAAACCTTATAAAGGCAGTGAGCCTTAGCATAGAATTTCTAGCCCAAACATTGTACTCATTATTGGTCATGAGCCTTAGTAAATTGGGTACATCGGCACATTGTCATTGTATTCTCCGTGAACGTAGCCCAGTGAGGGTGAACCAAGTAAAAATAATTGTGTCATGTGCATGATTTCATATCAGCCTGTATATTTACATGGGAGGAAGAGAGAATTGAGTTTTGTCTAACAATGAAACAATATCAAAAAGGGAGAATGTTTTAATCTACCATACCCCGATTCATCCCCCCTGGGTATTCGACCTAGTGGACCTAACACTACACATTCAATAACAGCCAAATTTTTCAAGGATATATTAAATAGCCTAGAAAATAACTCTTAACTTTTTTCAAAGTAAACAAATGGTTGATTAATTTTCCAAATCTAAGAAACAAGTTCTTTTTAGAAATCTATGTTCCCAAAACCACCTTACACATTTCCTATAAAAGGGAACCTTGGGAAATTCATTTGTAAGCTAGAACAAAGAGTGAAGTCCGGACATTTTGGATCTACAAATGAATCCTCTCATCATAGTTAATGTTTTTTATCACCATATCCTCATAGACAGATCAATAATTATGGTGGGGTGTCGTACGAGCCTTCTACTCTCAATTCAAATCTAAAAAATTAGAGATCATTAAAAAGGAGATACACACTTGGTGAGGGAGTTGTGACACTTAATTGGCTATTAGTTTTCTGCAATTTGAATTTATAAAAATTGTATAGGTTTTTATCTAAATATAATATCAATTTTAATCATTATGTTTTGATACTTTGGATGAAATTCACTCCAATTTAACTTATTATTTTTGGGTTTTGAGTGGGGAATCTTGTGTTATGTTCATTGGAAAGAAAAATTGACCCATTATTTTCTCATGAAAATAAGATACTAAATTAATTTTTCATTCCCTAAACCTCACACAAGTTATGGACCTTGGTCATTTGGTAGTTATTCCAAAGCTCACATATAGTTGTATCATTTCAAAGGGGCTTGAGGGTACTCAAATTTTAGTAAACCCATACCAAACAATTACATTAAAACAAATGTAATCTTGAGAAAAATGAACCTTCCAAAATGTTTAGAAACCTTGTGATGATTTCTCTCATGAAACCTAATTCTGAATGACTAAAAATTATTTTTTATTATATCAAATCACTTTTAAGGGAAAGTGAGAAACCTGAAGTCCATCAAACAACCAAAACAGCCAAAATAACAGCAAAAGAAACCCAAGCAATGACTTGTCCTGCCTCTTCCCAGCAACTTAGCATTAAAAGGCCTCCACCAAATCATGTAAACTCGGCAAATAGTCCCGTGAAAATATGCACAGGCATGGAACCAATGGACAAGCCATACCCTCTTAGACTTCAACTCCATGTGACATGGAGTAGTGACGGTCTTGTTCCCTAAACCTCATCTAAGTCAATACCAAACCATTACTGGAAATGAAACATCCAAAACCACATCGGGACACACAAATTGAATAAGAACTTCCCCATAACCAAACATCTCAGGAAAAGGTGGGAACCCAAGCAATAATCAGAAACTGGTAAAGCAGAATCGTTAAAAAGAAATTGAATTCTGCAATATACCGTATCCCTAAACACTCACCCGGATATAACAGATACCTGAGTATGCAGATCTCCCCTTATCAAGACTTCAAGTGAAGAAGTCAGTCTATCCCAAGCTTGTATTTACTACTCGAGTCTAATTATCCCCTTTTTGAAGCCCCCAACCAAGATCAAGTCCTGTTTGTCAATCCAAATATAGTTTTCCTCACTAAGATTCACTTCGATGTCCCGACCCATCATCTTGGTCGCTTCCACCTCCGACGCATTGAGAAATAACACCTGCTCTGTCGCCTCAACATCCGAGCTTAAAATCAACTCCAAGTTTAGTTTAGATTGGCCAGGAGGTTCTTGCTGGCACCTGAATTATCTTTTTAATTCAAGTAGTTTTGTTTCTTTTATTGTTAGAAAACATTATTCACCCCAACCCCTATTTTTAGTTTCTCTTATAAAAATTATTAAAAATTTGCACACGAAACCCCCAACACATTATTAGGGATGACCTAGGGTCTTCCCTATACTATATTTAGACATCTAAAACATAATTTATTTTATTTTTAATGATAACAAGATTAAAGTTTGGCATCACATTGGGGGAATGCTTCGGTTTTTAGTATGTTTTTTATAATAACTAAGTGTATTTTATAAATATTTTTGTATTTATTCTCTTTATTATGTTTTTGTATATAATGTTATGTTAAAAACTCTATTTTTTTAGGCCTTTACAATTAATCATTCTTTATCGACTGAACTACTTAATTTCAAACACGATTTTGAGAGGATCTTGCATCATTGACATTGAAAAAAACTGAATGATCCTTTGAAGCAGCACACAAAAAACATCAACACTCTTATCAAAACTTATTATTATTATTAAAAAATATTCAAGACAAAAATAAAATTAAATAATATGGTTGAAAATAACTAGGAATAAAAATAACATACATGATCTGATGTTGACATTCTACCTGCATACATTCAAAAACAAGGTAAAGAACCTAAATTTGAACTAAAATCCAGCCTAATTCATCTTTTATCAAAATACATAAACTTGGTGTAGAAGACTCACATAAGAATTTAAAAGAATTTTACATTATTTTTTCAACACTAGAACCTGAAAATGTGTATGAGGAACTAGTTAAACTTAGGTATTTTTAATTTTTATTAGATGATGTTTTCAAATACCTATTATATTATGTCAACTTCCCAATTAGAGGCTGGGTGGACATGAAACACCTTTTTCTTGAAAATTACTACTGAGCCACATGAAATGTAATAATTAGGAAATAAATTTGTGTTATAATACAATCTAATTGGGAATCACTTCATGAATACAAGGAATGGTTTAAATGGATTTTCTCAATTTATCCACATCACCAAATAAGAGAACAACTTTTAATACAATATTATAATGAAGTTTTTTTTATCTATTAATCATAATATTATTTATTTTTTTGTAGTTGGTACCCTTTTGGACAAGACTCCAATCATTATGAGGACCGTCATCAAAAATATAGCACAGAGCACTCATTTATTTGGTTCGAGGCCCATCAAAGTTGTCTATGAGGTGGAAAGTTATAAATTTGAGAAGAATGTGCATACAATATTTGAAGACATAATTATCCTACTCAGACAACCTTATCTTTACAAAGGTAAATCCCCAACCTACTCCTCATATTTTTATAGTATCTATGCCACTAACACCTAATATTTTTACAAATTGCTTCAATTTAAGGAACCTTTTGAGAGTTTTGAGGCAATATTTACAGGTTATTCATACAACCAATCCATCATTAAATAACTGTACTATCCATCCAAATATAGAGGAAAAGATAACCAAGGATATTATAAATTGGTTATCCCAAAAATCCTCAACAATCATGGAACCACTTGGGGTGGGGTAGTCATCCTTTACCACCACTCAAAAATCCTCACCCACCACAAAGGCCTTTCCAACAACCCCCTCCAAAACATGAGTCTATACTAGAAAATTATGAAACAATTGGCTGAATTTAATATCCAAATCTAGAAAACAATCCAAGAATCCATCAAAGACATAAAAACTAAATTATTCTAACTCTCCAACTTGATCGGTGAAATCCAAAATCATGGGTTATGTAAACTACTCTCTCAAAAAAATAGTCCACCCAAAAGACAAGGGAAATTTAAGTTTCATCACCCTTTGTAGTGGTACCAATTTTATAATCTAAATTAATCAACAATTAGAGTAATCCCATACTAATGAAACAACTAGTCTAACCATCCATAAAGATCCAAATAAAGAAAAACTTTATCCTGAGAAAAAACCCAAAAAAATTAAGGAGAGTATCTATTGAGGACTTATATTTCCCAACCATTACTCTTTCATTCCCATAAATATCCACCCACCAAGTAAACTAAAAATACTAAACTTGAAAAGGAAGTATTTAAAATCTTCAAAAAAATTAAGGTTAGCATCCCCTTGATTGATGTTGTGCAGAAAATTACATGACAAGAAATGTTTTTAAAGTTGATTTGTACCCAATAATAGTAAATTTGAAGTGATGAAGAGTAGAGATTGGGGAGGATTATCTCCCCATAGATACATACATCACTTATTACCAAATTCAATAATCCTATAAATTTCTCAATTATATGAATTGTAATGGATTTTTTTTATTGCTTTTCTTGATTTGAGTTCCTCTAAAAACATGAATCCTCGCTCAATTTTTTCTTCATTTTAGGTTGGAGAGATTAAGCCAATAATAATATTCATTAATTTGAAAATTTTTAGTACTTAAAACTCCATAGGGGTGCTAGAGGATGTTCATTAAGTGTTAAGAACATAATATTTCATAGATATTTTTATGTTATTAAAGTGGAAGATAATTGGATAAATGGGTGTGCCCTAATTATATTGGGGAGATATTTATTGAAAACTACCAAACCCATAGTTAATATACATAATTGTATATTATTTATTGAGTTTAATGGTGATAGTTTCCACCTTAATATCCTAGATTCCATGAATCACCCCTCATAAGTGCATTCCTCCCCTTTAGTTAATTTAATTGAAGCACTCCCTGTCCCCACAAAAACATTTCTTTCTTCACTTGATCGCCTTTCAGATTTTTCATCATTGATAGATATGTTAGGTAATGATTCATATGTTTATTATTTTAATGGCCTATAAAAATACCATGCATGTAATTATATTAATGATTTCTTTCGTATTGGGTGTTTTGAAATCATTGATGATTATGAAATGACTATTTATATACAATCTCCCATTGAGGATAGAAACAATGAGAAGATATATGGTATAAATGAGATTATTCTCATAAAATCATTTCCTTTTATTCTTATCATTACATATCTTTAATTGAAACCACATACAAATAACTTAAAATAAGTATTCCCTAAGAGTGTCACAAATTACCAGTTATTATTGTCAATAGTATCTCTATAAAGAATTAAATATAATCACATGATCTTTTTAGAGAGTGTGAAAAAGGGATTGGATGGAAATTGGTCTATGTCCATTGAACTATCCCATCCATATTCATGAATATAAAACTCATTAAGGATGAGGATAAACTTTAAAGGAAACCACAACATTCACTAAACCATGTCCTCCTTGAATTTTTCAAAAAGGAGGTAAGAAAAATATAGGACTTGGGATCATACATCCAATCATTGGTAGTAAATTCATTATTCCAATATAAATTGTGAATAAAAAGACTACTCTTATGGTTGTTCATAATGATCATAATGGATTGGTCACCAAAAGAGTAAAAATTAGCCGATGAGTCTACATTAACTACTATAAGCTTAACCATTTCACTCAAGAGGACCATTTTCCTTTACTATTTATTTTTCAAATATCAAAAACATTGGTAGGTAAGTCTCATTACTATTTTCATGATAGATTCTATAGATACCTCTAGATATATATCGCCACTAAGGATCGTCAAAATAAAACATTTGCATACTAATTTGATTCATTTTTATATAGAGGATTTCATTCGGCCTATGTAATGCTTTAGGTACTTTTAAATGTCGCATGGTTATTATATTCCCATATTACCTAGAGCATTACATGGACGTATTTGTGGATGATTTCCCTATTTTTTGATCCACCCTCAATTAATGTTTTTATAATATTCATTTTCAGATTTATCGATGCATTTAAAAAAAAATACTATTTTGAATTATGAAAATTTAATCTAATGGTGGAATGGGGCATTTTTTAAGGTCATTATATTTCTAGAGAGTGTATTCTGGTTAATAAGTCAAAAATATATATTATTTATTCATTAACTGTCCTAAATTGTGTCCAGTTCGTGCATTCATTTTTAGTAAATGCTGGATTTTATCATGGACTTATTAATGTTTTTTGTAAAAATTCCCTCCCATTTTCCAAATTGTTTAAAAAATATGTGAACGCAATTTTTTATTAAAATTTTAAAATATAATTTAATGAATTGAAATATTTTATTACTTTACCAATAATCATCTAACCACCATGTTGGGATTTAACCATTGAAATCATGTGTGATGCCTCCAACTATGTTATCAGGTTTTTCCTTTCACAAAAATTAGACTACACCTCTAATGTTATTTATTATACACCTCTTTCTCTAGACCCAACATAAGTGAACTATAAAACAACTAAAAATAATTATTTTCCACGGTTTTCAATTTGGATAAATTTCATTCATAACTACTTGGATCTAAATTTTTTCTCTTCTTTTACCATACTTCCATTAAATGTTTGTTAAAGAATCCTGGTGTTAAACCATGCCTTATCCAATGGAGTATCATACTTATGGTGTTTGATATCAAAATTTAGGAAAAATCAGGTGCATAAAATTAAGTTTTTATCCATATAAGTTGCATCCTCATTGACCTCAGTTTCTTCTCATCAAATAAATCATTAATTCTATAAGCCTTCCTCGACGAGCACATGAACATTGTTTATGATACCATCCCTTGGATTTTTGATTTGGTGAAATTTTTTATTGCCTCATAAGAACCTCTTGGATATAATAAACACAAACTAGATAGAATTAGGAGTGACTCATGGTATTAAATTTGGGATGACCCCTATTTTTTAAATTCAGTAATGACCATGCCATATGATTATGTGTACCCAACCATGAATTCAAATTTTTTCTTACATTCCACCATACTATTACATGTGGGGTCACTTTAGTCTTCAAAAAACATCATGGAAATTCAAAAACACTTGTATTTTTTTATAACATTATTTTGAGATGCTCATTGGTTCTATAAGTCATTTTCATGATTTCAATTTACTAGAAATTAGTCTAAGAGGGATGAGATTCCCCAATAACCCATGCTCTTATGAGAAATATTTGATTTTGGGGATGTTGACTTCATGGGACACTTTCATGGTTATTTTTCATTTGGGTATATACTTCTTGCATTTGATTATCTCTTGAAATGGGTGGAGGTTAAGGAAATAAAAACTAATAAATCACAATTGGTGGTTTAATTGATGAGATCTCAAATTTTTAGTAGTTTTGGTTTACCAAAATTTATCATTAGCGATCAGGGTTCTCATTTCTATAATCGCAAAATGAAAAACTTTCTCCATAAGTGTAAGGATTTTCATAAAGTCTCTACTGTATATCAACCCCAAACTAGTTTAAAATTGTAATGTTAATAAAATTTTGGATAAAATAGTACAACATAATGAGAAATATATGGGTATCCACTTAGATGATGGACTATGAGAATATTGTACATCATTTGAACCAATCATTGGAATATCACCCTATAGGATCATCTTTGGGAAATCGTGTCACCCCCAATAGAGGTAAACCACTATGAATATTGGTATATCAAACAATTTAATATAAATATCTCATATTTAAGTGAAAATATGAAATTATATATTCAAGAGTTTCAAGAAATGTGAAGAGAATCATATGAGAACTCATGAATCTATAAGGACGGAAATAATAATTCACATGACCACCTCATCTCTTCATCTCTAGTTCTATATTATCCAAAAGTTCCTCCTTTACAATGTAAGGATGAAGTTTCCCCCAGGTATTCATTATTTCCATTGGTTTGGATCTTACATTTTCACTAATGTTTATCATTTTGGGTTTTTGAAGGTTAAAAATGAAAAAATTCAATAGGAACTCACTGTTAATGGGAAGAGGTTGATACACATCTGAAAAACTCTTCTGGACTTCCCAATAAAGAAAATCCACTTTCATGAAATGAACTATCAATAACAATCAACAAGTTTCATCCTTACTTCATACCTTTACTTTAATTATAGTGAGGAAACTACATATACTAGGTGTGAGGATGGATGCATTCTTTAGTTCATTATGTTTTTTATCATCTTTTTTGGTTTACTATTTTTATATTGCATAGTATTTTTATGCCTCTCTATATTTCTCTAGATTTTATTGAGAATGCATGCATAATTTTCCTTTTTCACATTATTTTGACATTTAAAGAAAATACATTTCACTAATAACATAATATTTTGAGCATAGAATTAACATTTAGGTGTAATTTTAAGAGTTGTTCAGCTAGGATCGAAGGCTTTTGATATTTTTATTTATTTTGTACAATCCCCTTTTTTACTAGGTTAAGGGGGAACCCTTACATAACCCATAGGCCTAGTAGCATAAGGACCAATACATGACACTAAGGTCCACAACCCTAACTACACTATAACTTGTCCTCTCCAATGCTTGCTTCATTGATAGCTCCTGGATCTCCACCTCTAATAGATGATCGTCTAGAATTTCCCCATACAGAGTTTCACATTGTCTGGTACATATGGCAGATGTCATACTCTCTCATCCTTCCCAATCTAGTTAGCTCTTCTCTTATGGTTACTACTTCCCTGATCCTCTTATGGTGTCTACTTTTGTGTGTTCTGATCCGACTAATACATTACTTGAAATCCCATGACCTAGAGGCTTGAGGTAGCATAAAGGACCTTCAGAATAAACGCCAATGGTGTCCCGAAGGCCCTTACACCCGTAGGCTCAAACTTGTGGTTCAACGGTCCAAATAGAATGAATATTTATGACAGCAACAGTTCCACAAAGTACCTGATACAGTAAGTTATACAGTGATGCTAAAGTATCCCAGAAATTATCCATCATCAAAATTTTATCATGGGATTTTCATATGCTAATAAAAAGAATTTACCACTCAAGTACAAGCTCATTTGAGGGTGATTTTAAGTAAAATTGGTTATTTTTAAGTGACATAAATGGTTTCATATTTACAAAACCTTTGAGATGTTGATACACTATATGTTATTAATTTATGGGTTAATTATGTCATTTAATATCTCTACACATTGTTATAAAAAACCAGTAAATGTCAACCATTTCATATGAATTGATGTTATATGTAAGTTATAATTAATTTTAGTCAAATTTACAAAAAAAATCTATAGGTTCATTCATTATTTTATTAAAAAAAATAAAACAAAACATATAATATATAAACAAAAAAATGAATTTCAAGATTACTAGAGTGAGTGGGTTTTGAAATTATGATTATATTGGGTGTAAGAAAGGTTCAATATAAAGAATATGGTAATCCAAAAAAATCAAAATGAATTATATTTACTAAATAAAAAGTGGATAGGTAAGAATGAAATGGTTTTCACACACACATGTGGAGATTTAGTATCATGGTTGTCCCATATATTTCCTTTTGTAGAAATAATGTCATGAATTTCCTAGAATTTTGTTTTGATACAATTTATGAGCCACTCATTTCAATTCTTACTGAGATTAACTCTTTGATGTGGTTATTTCTTTTCTTACATTTCTATAATAAATTAAATTTACTATGAATGTCCAATATTATGAATTAAGTAATATCTTCATGAATCATTTTATGAAATGTTATTTTTCCTAAGAGTGAAATTTTTCCAGTGTGGAGGTGTGATCACACTGAGATTTACTATTCTTTTCCACCTATATACCTCTGCGTAAAACTAATTTTGTATTTAAAATCTCAATTTAATTATAAATTAAACTTCTTATTTGGTTAAATTAGTTAATGTTAAATAATATTAAAAAATATAAATTTCCCTTTTTATATTTTCATTGTAGGGGGATGTGATTTGTAGAGTTTGGGATGAAGTTAAAGAAAAATGGTTCAAACTGCATGGAGGCCTAAGAACACATGTCCACTGATTTCCAGATTTTAAAAAATATATCTATCCAATTATGATGATATTTTATATAATAATTCCTAACAATGTGTGATATAACTCTTAACAAGACATGGAATCCCAATTCTTCCATCTAGTACTCCAATCAAATTTATTTTTCCAAAAAATAAAACTTCTCAAAGTTAATAGTATTGTTTGGTATTTTGAAAATTTGTACCCTTATATACATTCAATGGTCACCAAATTATATAGGGATATATTTAATAGGTTTTAAAATAACTCTTCTCTTTTTTTAAATATGTAAAAAGGTTTTTTACTTGTCAAAATTTAATCCACAAGTTTTTCAAAATCTGTGTGCCCAAAACCACCTTCCACTTTTCTTACTAAAGGGAGCCTTGGGTACATCATTTGTAAGCTCAAAAAATGAGTGAAGTACTTATATTTTGATGTTCCAAATGATAAATATCATCACATTAAAGGTTTTGGGGATCACAATACTCATAGAGAGAGCAATAATGATGGTGTAGTTCTACATGAGCCTCCTACTCTGGTCGATGGTGATCTAAATGGTGGGTATTCACTATAAGGGAGATACACACTTTGAGAGGATGTTCTGGAACCAAATTAGATACTGGTTTGTTTTAAGTTTACATTATGAACATATCATGGGTTTGTATATATTATTCATTTCTCTCTCATAGTGTTTTAATGATCATAAATCATCAATTTTTCATCTAATCATTTTATTTGAGTTGATTTCAATTTCTATGATTAGATACCTTACGTTGAATTTGATGACACAGATGAAGGAATCATCTTGAACTTTTTGGATCATATTTATGTCTTGAATGACCTTTAAATTTATATATTAATTTTTTCAAGGATGTGTTGATCTTATAGAGTGAATTTCCTAGACCAAGAGAAGGCATGAAATGAAGTGAGGATGCCATTTACTTCATCCAACATAAACAAGAACCACTGGATACTCGGTGTCATAGCACCGGCAACACAGTGGTGAACAAAAGGACCTTCAGCATGCCAAGATGTTCATTGTTCATCTAGTAATTAGGAACCGACTAGCTAGTATACAAATATACATTACCTAGATTTATCATAAGACTATTTTCTAGCCACTAGACAATAGCGGCTAGCAGATAGACTTTTTCTAGAATCAGTCAAGCCTAGTGGTCTCATCGGGTAGCCGATGGCATCGGGCGACTAGCTGATAAAGCTAATCTATCAGGTCAAAAATATTTATTTTGGTGTACCTCAAATCTCTTAATTGGATTTTTATTATTATTAATGAGTCCGTAGAATTCCATAATATTCCATATATATTTGGAGGAAATAAATAAAAGCACATGGAGGCATAGCCATGTATACTTTTCTACAATGATGGATTGAACCAAAAAATTAGAGTGTGCCAATGATGAATAAAAGTAATCATCTCCATTAATCTCAACTCCTTATTTCAAGAGTAAATTTCAACCATAAATCTATTAGGCTCTCTTATATATCACACCTCCATCTATCCTCTCAAAATGTATTATCCATCTTGATAGATAAGGGAGCATCTTTGTAACAAATTTTCTCTAAGAAAATATATCTTCTTATCATCTTCTTCTACAATGATTTTCTATCTAAAACCAATGAAAAGTAAGTGGGATGGGTACTCAAAATTAATAAAATAATGGGAATTCATCATTGGGTGATTGAAACTGATAAATTAAGGGAGGAAGGGTTCTTTCCAAAACCATGAAAAGAAAATAGAGGAATTGGTTACTTGATCTCCACTAAAATCAAGTTAGAAGTAAAAAAAACCTCTCAATCCAATGATAGGGGATGTAGAGGCTCACACCAAGATATTTTTGAACTCCTTTATAAAATATATTTATCTCGTTTTACTTACTGGATTTCTTTTTTTATTAACAATGCTTCAATAAAATTACAACAATATGCATTTATTATATTATCTTTACTTCACAATAAAATCTATCAATTAATTTGATTGATTCACTTATATATTCAGTACTTTTAATTAATGAAATTATGATACCCATTACTTTATTTGATTGTGCTTACTCAATAAAATCAATATATCACCTAATTCAGTTAAAAAGATTGCTTTCTTTAATCATATAATTAATACTACCCTACTCATGTTATTCTTATTGTTATCTTTATTGTCTTATTTTAATTTTTTTTAAAGGTAATTCACCCCCCCCCCCCCCCCTTACCATTCTACTCAAAACTATGGTATCTAAATATTATTTCTATTTTAATGGTTATTTTTTTCTACTTTGAATGAAATATAATCATCCACTTTAATCGATTGGTGTTGTATTATGAGTGGGGAAACCTCTGTTATTTTGATTGTAAAGAATAAATGGTCCTTTATTTTCTCACACATATAATATATTATTTTACTTTTACAGTCCCTACACCACACATAAGTTGTGTACCTTTTCTATACGATAGTTATTCCAAGGCTCACATCTAATTGTATTTTTTCAAATGGGATTGAGGGTAATCATGATTCTAATAAACTGCTACAAAATAATTACATTAAACCTAATGTAATTTTGAGAAAAATGAACCTGAAAACATGTGTAGTAAGCTTTTGATGATCACTATCTTGATTCCTAATAATCTCCAAAAAGTATCTTTAATTAAATTTTTTTTGTTTCCTTATTTTTTTAAAACATTATTCATACCCCTCTTCGTTTTAGTTTCTTTTATAAAACATTTTATTAACTCATGCTCAAAAACCTCCAACGCTCCTTGAAAGAATGCTTAGGGTCTACCCTAGAATCCACCCAATCATCTAAAACCCAATGAAATTGATGCGCAATGATAGTTTGATTAAAAATAGGTTTGTATATACATATTTGAATGATTATACATGTTCATTCATACACTTGGTTATTCATTATTGAATTGAGACACCATTGGTGGTGCCCTACTAAGTATTTATATTCCCACACCTTGCATTAACACTCTGATAGACATGCAACTACTCTTGTTGCATTTCATATGCTAGGGACTAATGGATGTTTATGGAATGTTTGGGAAATTTGGTCATACATGTGGTTCAGTCTCCACTTCAAGGTTGGAGCTAGTGGTTTGGTTGGTTGGAGTATCATTTAGTGTATCATAATTTTATTTTTTTCATCATCTTAGGACTTATTTGGCCTCAACTTTATTATTTGACAATTTTTATACGTTAGACTGCACCCTTTAATATTTTTGTTGCATTAAAATAGAGGATTGTTATTTCTCCTTTATTGTTGTCCAGTTACTACAAATTGCATGTTTTTTGACTCCAAGAACATCCAACAAATGGATTAGTCGTATCAGGTTCTTAGAATAATATGGTCATGGATTAGTGTAATATTCAAAGTTGGTAAACCAGTCCCCAATAGTTACTTTATATCCTCGATGCTTTCCTCTAGGCCTTGGGGATCAAGGATTCTCCTGGGGTAGTAGCATCCTGACTTACACTCCATTTAGGTATCAAGGCAAGGTTCACTACAACCTAACATTCTTATATGGTTTTTGTTGAACTATCCATCATTTGGGTGAAGTTTAAACTTTGTTAAACATTATATTATATATATTCTATTTTGATTAGAGTTATCTCTAATATATTTTCATTTATTTAAATTACTTTTTTGACTAACTCTTCCCATGTATTTTAGGCTATTTGATAATGATAAATGGGGAGAAAAAGTTTCATAATGAAAATAATATAAAAAGATTCACATTGGTATATCCACAATCTACTATCTTGTGTTTGTTGGTCTTATTTAATTAATTAGTCATTAAATTGGTTTATATCGTACTTAATTGTTACTTTATCTTCTAAATTATATCTGTAATAACTAAATAATTAATAGTCATTGTTGGTATGTCCTATCTAAAGATCGATTACCATGTCTCTATTTTAAATGATTTGTTACCTTTTTTTAATCTGTTTTTTTCTTCATATTTAAATCATTTATGATCTTCCAAAAAGGTAATAATATTGTGCATGGATATCACACCCTCCATACTGTTTTAATGTTCATAAATGATACCTTGTGTTACTAATTTCCTTTCTCAAGATTGTGAGTATGGTAAGTATGTATAAAGCCTAAAATAGGTGTTGGTGGGACACACAGTCATCGAAGAAATCCACCCAAAAGCAAGGATAAGATATGTATTTTTTTTCATTCCAGCTGTAAGGCTGATAGAAACACACTAGAAGGCTAGTGAAGGGAGAAAGGATACCACCACAGCCACTAGAACTCAAGTGAGCTACACCAAAACTCTTGTGGATTCTAGTTACATTTACTTTGCTTGAGTGGTTCCAATTATACTCTAGTGGATATTAACTATACTCATATTGGAATTTTTAGAAATTTATACCCCAAACAAAATTCTCCAACAACTATATTTTTTTCCAAAAATTCTCTTCAAATTCCAACCCCACTAATCATCTAAAAGAAGAATAAGAAGTTATAAATACACCTATATGGTGCATGTAAAAGTTTTTAATATTTTTGAACGTCAGTGGAAGTGTTGATTTCTCAATTTTAAAAATTTCATTCTATTTTGTTCATATTCTCATTCATCCACTTCCAATTATCTTCCCTGCTAATATAAATATAAAAAACTTATGATATTTGAGAGATTAATTCAGAGTGATTGTACTAAAATAATTCGGTAACATTTTTATATATTTTTGGGTTCCCCATTAAAGTTAATATTTGATTTTATTTCGAAAATCATTAAAAAATAGTATATTTTATATTTTTTGGTTTTTTGGATATATTACAACCTTTGCCTTTATTATTCCTTAATTCGTGATTTATTACATAAAATCACACTTAGAACAACCCGTAAGATCGAAAATCCTAGTGTTTATGGGAGATTAGGTACATAACATAACATCATAAAATAGGTATATAATTAATTTATTGAAAATTTCCTTAACATGCTCTTAAATTTTCAATGATCTTTTAAAACTGCATGGGATGACTTGGGGACATACATAAAAAATGGGTGAGATATAAAGCCTTGTAATGGAATAAAAAAATCATGGAATAGGGTAAAACAATACATGTGAGTCAATAGGCTTAAAAATATAACATAATATGTGAGAATCATATTCATGAACACTTAGGAATGGTATAACATGATAGCATAAAAGCAACATGGGAATGTGGAAACAACATTAAACATGACATCCAAATCATAATTCAAGTTTAACCTACAAGACTTCATAACATAATGTGATTAATATAACATCACGTGAACCATAAATGGAATCTCATAAGACTAAAACATTTCCCAATGCATTGGAGTGCTATCTGGGCACAACCATCATAATTATATCATCGACATGCATATGTGTGCCACGTAGAATATTCAACATAGGATAATTGATGATCTCATTTAATTCCATGATTAATGAATGTGAGTTTTATAAATGGAATTCCCTAATAATTTAATTATTGGTACAAATAGGTGAATACCATTGAGTGAAAATTGGTATGGGTATACATATCATAAATGTTTAGAGTTGAAAATCATAGTGACATTTTGGTAGTATAACGAAAGTACTTGAAGACTCGTAAAATTGATTAATGAGAGTGAAATGTGTATCTTGTTATATTTACATCAAAATTACAGTATGAGGGATGTGTGAAAACATATTCCAACATTAGTTATTGGAAATCAAATACATAAAATAATTAAGGCTCTTGAATGGATAATAAGAGAGAGAGTTCCCTTACTAAATTATGGCATTGTAACAGCTTAGATAAAGGTTATAACTAGAGGGGATAAATGATATCTCATTATGAGAACATAAATTGGGTAGTAAAGGGAGAATTTATAAATTATTTAAAATATATCCAAATGAGATTCAAAAGGCATAATACAAACAAGGATCTTGAATGGAAGAGAAGATAAAGAGATCTGTTACTAAATTTTTTTCATAGTAAAGATGTAGGTAAAGGTTTTAATGAGATGGGGAAAATGATATATCATTATAAGAAAATTAATTAGATATTAAATGTAAATTTATAAAATATTTACAATATATCCAATTGATATTGAAAAGTATAAATACAATAACAAACCTGAATGGAAAAGAAGAAAAAGAGATCTCTTACTAAATTTTCGGCATAGTAACAACATAGGTAAAGGTTATAATGAGAGGAGATAAATGATATATAATTTTAGAAAAATTAATTAGACAGTAAAGGGAAATTTATAAATTCTTGAAAACATATCCAATTGAGATTGAAAAGGCTAAATACAAATAATAAGCTTCAATGCAAAAGAAGAGAAAGAGATCTCTTACCTTGGGAAGATGCTTCTTAAAGCTAGAGAGGGATTCTTTTGAACCTTGGAACCACCTTGAAGAGACTATTGAGAGATAAATTGATAAAGGATTCATGATAAATGTATTTTTTGTGGAAATTGAGGATGGAATTGAAGGAAATTTATACTTGAGGAGGGGTGGTTTTAAATGATTAAATAATTATTATTTTGTATTTAAATCTAACCACTTGTGGGTGGAATTAATTTCAACGAATTTGGATGATAATTAATGTTGGAATGTTTTTAAGGAAATTAAAAACAAAAACCAGAAATTTTTATTTTTATTTTTATTTTTATTTTGTCTTTACCATTTAATTTTAACCCTTTACATTTTTTCCCCATACTATGGTAACTTTTTTACCATGGTATCTCTTAATGTCTAAAAATGAAATTTACCTTTATACCTAATTTTGAAACTATAATTTTAAATATTCAATCCATTTTACTTTATTAAATTTATAAAAGTGGTCAAAATCAATTATAATGTGTTGCGAGTGTAACTCATAAAAATAGATTTTAATAAAAGGTAAAATCATGGTCTTCACAATCTTAAGCATGTCTTTCAAATTGTGACACCTTATGTAATATGTCATTACATAAATAAATTTTGATCATGAATAAGGGTTAATAAATTTTAAATCATGATTATATAATTATTATTTCATAAGAGTTATGGTATTTCATAAAAATGATATTTTTAATTTTTACCACAAAAAACTAATTTTTTAGAAAATTTCCAAAACATTAACCTAATATAATTTTGACATGATGAGTAAAAAAATTAATTCTATCTCTCAAAATTATTATATAAATATAATAATTGAACATTTCAAATAAATATACTTATTTATTGAAATTTAGTAGTTTCGTAGAAAAATAAACCATCTGACCATTATAAAAATTATTTAGGACATCATTAAAGTATATTATCATATAAAAAGTATCTTTATAATATTATTTCATGAAAGACATTTTTATCGAAAACATATTCATTTATAATGAATCGTTTTTTTAATAGAATCTATTTATAGTCTCGAAAAATAATACAATTTTAAACATATCATTAAATAATACATTTACTGTTCCTAGTTGATATTGTCCACGATGTGTAAAGTTATTGTGAAATTTAAAAATATTTTTTTGTGTTCATAAAAAAAATTATTATAAAATAAGAGTTATGAAAATAACATAATGGAATCTTTGAGGAGTTATATTCTTCCCCCCTTAATGAACTTTCATCCTTGAAATTTGTGTCAAACCTCAAAAGGTCCAATATACATTTGGCTTAGTTTCCCCTTCTTTTCAAATCTAATAATTCCTTTCAAAGGTTATATCTTGTAGAAAAACATGATTCATAACATGAAATCATAATGTAGAGTTTGATCCTATGATTTTTCTAATAGTGGGCATCTATGATCATATACTTTAATCTTTTTTTTCTTTTAATAGAAAATGTTACACTTTCTATATATCCTTTTTGTTGGTTTGTAAAAAATATTATGATAACTAAAGAATATCCCCTAAGAGTGTAAAACCAAATGTGCAGTGAGATCCATTTTCATTCCCTAGTTCCTTATCGAGTCTATATTAATACATTGATTTTAGGGTTATTACCCCTCGGTACATTTGTATCAGAGCCACATTCACTTGTAGTATCAAAATAGGGATGTCTATTCTTGGAAACCATTTACTCTATACTTTTAAAAAAATTATGGATGTATTATTATGTTTAGTATTATACCTAAAACATTCTCTAATGTTTTCAATTACTAATCCCAAAAATAAATATACTTTCCTCTGATATGAACTATGGCAACTGTTGCCTTTATTACACCATAATTCATGATTTATTATGTAAAATCACACATAGAAAAACCTAGAAGATCAAAAAGGATAGTGTTGTTGGGGGAATATGTACTTAAAATAAACTCATAAAATAGGAATATGATGACATTATTCAAAAAATCCTTAACATGCTCGTAAATTTTTATTGATCTTTCAAAACTGCACGAGATAACCTGTGGATGTACATAAGAAAGGGGTGAGCTATAAATATCAATAAGAGAATAAAAATGCATGGAACAGGGTAAAAAAATACATGTGAGTCAAGAGTGATAACCATGTAACATAAGATGTGAGAATCATAATCATGAACACTGAGAAATGGAATAACATGATAGCATAAAGGCAACATGGGAATGTGGCAACAACATTAAACATGACATCATAAGAATAAGTCAAGGTTAACCACCAAAAAATCATAACATAAAGTGATTAGTATAACCACTCACACACTATACATGGCCTCTCATGAGACTAAAACATTATCCAGTACATTGTAGCGTTATCTTGTTGCACCCATCATAATCATATCATGTACATGCATAAGTATTCCACAGAGAACATTCAACATAGGATATTATTTTTTCTTATTTAATACCACGATTAAGGAATGTGACTTACATAAATGGAAGACCCTAATCAATTATGTATAGGTACAACTAAGTGAATGCCCTTGAGTGAAAATAGGTAAGGGTATACACTTCACAAATGTTTTGCATGGAAAATCACACTGACATTTTGAAAACTTAATGGGAGTACTTTAAGATTCAGAAAATGGTTTAATGATAGCGAAAGGGGTATCTCATCATTTGGAATTGAAAAGTATATTATAAAGGATGTAGACTAATATATAAAAACATTAGGAAGTTGAAATAAAGCTCATAAAATAAAGATGGTTCTGGAATGGAAAAGAAAAGAGAAAGGTTCCTTACAAAATTTTGGTATAGTAACAGTTTATGTAAAGGTTATAATAAGAGTGGGTAAATGATCTTTAATTATAAGAACATAATTGGATAGTAAATTGGACATTTATAAAGTCTTTTCAACATAGTAAACAAAGATTAAAAAAGCTAAATACAATGAAGTATATTGAATGGAAAAGAAGATAAATGAACTCTTACTAATGTCTCGGCATAGTAACGGTATACGTAAGGTTATAACGAGAGAGGATAAATGATCTCTCATTATCAGAATATTAATTGGATAGTAAATGAATATTTATAAAATTGTAACTACATAGCCAATTGAGATTCAAAAGGATAAATACAAATATGTTTGAATGGAAAAGAAGAGAAAGAGATGTCTTACTCAATTTTCGGAATAATAACAACAAAGGTAAACGTTATAATGAGAGGGGATAAATGATTTATAATTATAATAACATTAATTGAACCGTAAAGTAACATTTATAAAGTCTTGAAAACATAGTAAACTAGGATTCAAAAGGTTAAATACAATAAAGGAGCTTGGATGGAAAAGAAGATAAAGGATCACTTACTAAAATTTCGGCATAGTAACAATATAAGTAAAGGTTATAATGAGAGATGATAAATGATATCTAATTATAAGAATATTAATTGTATAGTAAAATTATATTTATAAAATTTTAACTACATTGAAAATTGAGATTCAAAAGGCTAAATACAATGAAGTTTGAATGGAAAAAAAGAGAATGAGATCTCTTACTAAATTTTCAGAATAATAATGGCATAGGTAAAGGTTGTAGCAAGATGGGATAAATGATTTATAATTATAATAACATTAATTGAACAGTAAAGGGAAGTTTATAAAATCTTTAAAAATATACAATTCAAATTTTAAAGGCTAAATAAAAAGAAGAAGTTTGAATGGAAAAGAAGAGAAAGAGATCCATTACCTTGGGAAAATGCTTCTTAAAGATAGAGATAGACTCCCTTGATCCTTGGAACCACCTTAGAGAGATTATTGATGGAGAAATTGAGGGTGCATTCATGATCAATGGATTTGGTGTGGAAAGTGATGGGATAATAGTATTTATACTTGAGGATATTTGGTTTTAGGTGACTAAATAATAATTATTTTTTATTTAAAGCTAACCACTTTTGGGTGGCATTAATTTCAACGAATTTGATTTATAATTAATGTTGGAAAATTTGGTTAAGGATGTTTCAAACCTCAACCAATCATTTAATGTTTTCATTTTTAGGTGGCTTATGTCTTTATCTTTTAATTTTAACTATTTTCATTTTAACCTATATTGTGCTAACTTGTTTTTACCATGGTAACATTTTATGTCTAAAAATAAAATTGACATTATTACCTAATTTGGAACTTCTAATTAAAAATATGAAATACATTTTAATTTATTCAATTTATAAAGGTGATAAAAATCAATTCTAATGTGATAAACATATAACTCATAGAAACTGTTTTTTTAGAAAAGGTAAAATCACAATTTTCAAAATGTTAGGTGTGTGTTTATAAGTGTAACACCTTATGTAATATGACATTGCTTAAATATATTTAGATCAAGAATAAGGGCTAATAAATTTGGAATCATTATCATATAATGATTATTTAATAAGAGTTATGGTATTTCCTGAAAACGATATTTTCACTTATTACCCCAAAAATCAACTTTTTAGAAAATTACCAAAAAAATACCATAATATAATTTTGACGAGTCCAAAAATGAATTTTATTTCATCAAAATAATTCTCTAATTATTTTAATTTATCCTTTTAAATAAATATCCTTATTTATTAAAATTTATAAATTTCCCAAAAAAATAATCATTCTAACATTATAAAAATTACTTAGGACTTTAAGATTATTTCATTAAAGTAAATTTTATCCGAAACTTATACATTTGTAATAAAATTCATTTTTAATAGAATCTTCTTATAGTCTCCAAAACACAACATACACCAACTTTAATTCACTACCTGAACTTATATATCCATCAACACATATTCAAACAAACATTTATCACATTAAATCAAATGGACTACCTGTAGTACAAAAGAACTGCAACATGAAGAGCATCTTAGTAAAAAACATGAAGCATCTCAATAAAATTAGAAAAATAACTAAACGAGTTTGCAACTTCAGAATTCCGCCTAACAAAAATCTAAACCAGCCTACTCCTACCTAAATGAATAGGCCAAAATTTAGCCTCCATCCATTACAGAGGACCTGTAGAGAAAGTGTCACTGCCAAATGGATTGTTGCCTCCTCTGCATCCCTTTGTACGGACGTTTGCTCGTGGAAATTAAGAAAAAATTGTTGACATCTTAATAAACAATGTTCCACAATACTTTCCATCAAAATTCATGATGATCCCACCCACAACAATAAAGGCATCTCGGCCTGAACCATTAAAGTTCAACTTAAGAATAGATACAGGCAGCTCCCATTTGATCTATAGAACCTGAAACATAACAATGGATATCAATGGAAGCTTCGAATTAAGAACACTCGAATGTTTCATAATGTTTAACTACTCAATGACCTTCATTTGACTATGAATGTTAGACCAATAACACCTTATTAAGCACTTGTCTCTTTTAGACACTGTCACCTTTTATATGGTTTGGACATGTTAGAAGAAGATCTAGGGATGCATCCTCTCCATTTTGAATAACATAAAAAACAAGCTCATATTTGGAGCTTGTATACTTGGATGATAATAATTTCCCAAATATGAAACTCCAGACTAGTTATGAATGAAGCGCCAACATAGATTCTGCAAAACTGTGAATACCAATCCCACAAGAAACTTGTCTTTAATAGAGAGGGAGAATATGTTAGGATAACTGACCAAGCCGGCAACGACGTTGAAGGGGGAAGTGAGGATTCTATTTTAAAAGTACAGACACTTGTTTGAGGGGGTAGCAAGCCTGTTGGTAAGATTTTTGGCATGGGGCATCTGCGGGAGAGCACTAGGGCCTCCCGAGGACTCTTTCTTCTTCCTCATCAAACATGGAGGCGTTGTTTCCACAGGGGTTTTTTGGGACTCCTCTCTGCAATCAGAGACAACCGGCATTCTCGGGACTCCCCTCAGAAATCAGTGAAAACCAGCAGGGGGGTCTGACAATTAAAGACCCACGAGTGGGAAAACCAATGAAAACGAGTTCTCTGTTTTCAGTGCGGCTTACCATATAGTCACCTTCATAAATTCACTGTCCCATAAATGTGGGTATTGATACTGGGAGAAGGCAGTGAGATCAATGAAAACATAGACCCACTAGGAGATGATGACTTTCCTCGTCCGCCGACCATTACAGAGAGCTAGGATGAAGCCGACTAAAATATCCTGGAGTGCCACGATTTGCACACTGGCATTCTAGTTCGAAGCCAATGATCTTGGCGGATGACATCAATTAAAAGGGAAGGCCACTTGATCAGCATTCTCATTCGGGTTCTACTAGACAGCAGGGAAACCCATATTTTTATTATCCTAGCCTTAATTAAGCAGCTTGACCTGCATGTTGAGAACTCACAGACAATGGGAGTCAAATTGGGTGACATACATAAATTGCAGACTCAGAGGATGAGGCTGAACCTACAGTATCAAATGGGTGAAAATGTTTGTGGCTTGGAAGCTGGAGTATCTCATCAAGGGGCGGACAAACATACCGTCACAACATCTGCTTTGACTAAAGGGGCCAACATTTCCTCAATAGCGGCTGTCACCAAGCGCTCGCTGGTCCAGCCCCACATCAAGAAGACTTCCCTCTGGAAACTTTTCAACGACAGGGACTATAGTAGTTGCTAGAACGTTTTCCCAGGGTGTTTTCTAACCCACGGGCCTTCCTCCAAACAGGCCTCAAGTTCACGCAATTCGACTACTGCCAGGGCAGAGGCCCATATCGTTTCATCCTTACTGTTATCCGCACTCCCAAAAAATGAGATTGAATGACAAGTCTTGGTTCGGCTCCTGTCGGGACTCATCAGGCCTAGTTTCAGTTCCTACTCTAGCTCTGTGCTTCTAATGAAAAAGAAAGGTACCATTTGGCGTTTATGTGTCAATTATCTGGAACTCAAAAAGTCCACAATCCCTGATAAAATTTCCATACCTATGGTGGATGAACTACTAGACGAAATGCATGGGGCAAGGTACTATTCTAAACGGACCTTCAATCAGGTTATCGTCAAAATCGAATGCAGGTGGAGGACATAGAAAAGAATGTTTTTCGTACTCATAGCAGACATTATGAATGCCTTTCGACCTTACTAATACCTTGTCTGCATTCCAAGCTATGATGAATGATCTCTTCCGACCATTACTCTGTATGTTTGTGCTCATTTTTTACGACATTTTAATCTACAACTACAACTGAAGCTAACACTTTGAACATCTTGCAGAAGTTCTGCAGATAGATTCCGGTTGATTCTTTTTTCCTTTTTTTTTCTAATCATGGGAAATATTCTTTTGCAAAGAGTTCATGTTATCTCTGAAGCTGGTGTTTCTATGGACCACACAAAAGTCCGGGAAGTGTTAGATTGGCCCATTCCACTGTCGGTGAGTAGGGTCTGCAGTTTTCTTGGCCTCATGGGCTACTACAGAATATTTATCTATGATTATGGAAAAATTGTCCAGCCTCCTACAGCTCTCACCAAGAGAGATAATTTTCTTTGAACTCCTAAGGCACTTCAGTCTTTCCAACATCTCAAGCGGTGCATCGCAGAATCCCCCATTCTAGTTTTGCCCAATTTTCCTCCAAAATTTGAGGTCGAATGTGACACCTCCGAGCGTGGTGGGGGCACATTCCTCATGCAATACTGGCATCCCATCACCTATTTTATTAATACCTTACTAGTAGAAAATTTGTTCATGTCCACCTATGAGAAGTAATGGATTTGGTTTTGGTCATTCGAGACTAGCACCCAAATCTCCATAGCCATTTATTTATAGTTTATTCAAATCACCAAAGCCTTAAATTCCTTCTCCACCAGCATGTTGCTACTACTCTCCAACAATGTTGACTTGTCAAGATGACCAGTTTCACTTTCGAGGAAAACTAGAAGACTGACCGTGAAAATTCAGTAGTAGTTGTTGTCCTGACAGGATGACCCCACATAACTTCTACTCTTAAACTCCTTTCCAGTATGGTATGTAACGACCCGAATCCAGAGCCCCTCCAATGGTGCCACTTACCCGGTTCGCCACATGACCTCAAGCGCGTTTCTCCAAATGCCAGAGGCTGCCGACTAGCAGCGAGGGCCTTGGTGAGTCGGTGGAGAAATTATGCCCTCATTCGGTAAGGTATACAACGAAAAAACAACAATCAACAGCGGAAACAGTAACAACATCCATAACAGTAGAAACCAAACAACGGGAGCAATGAATATATATAGTAATTATGACAATGATGCAGCTGGTACAAGTATCTATGAAAAGCAGCAAACACAACAACGTGCTGGAATACAACTGAAAACAAAGTGCAAATGAAAAACAAAATAAACTCCTTAGCATCGCGAGCCACGGCTTGGTCCCATGCTCTCCAGCTCTAGCGCAATCAGGAACCTGAAGTAGAAGGGCGCTTGCCCTTATCTATACCTGCAACAACATAGTCTGTTTGGGCCCAAAAGCATGGCCCAAACAGGGTGTGAGATACAATCCCAGTAGGTAATCACCCAAAGATCTGTGCCTAACAGTCAATTAATACATGACAGTAATAAAACAAGAAGCAGTAAACAGGAAAACACAAGCAACTACAATCCACAGTTCTAACAAAAGTACACAAGTAAACAGTCAGCAACAAGAAGAAAACAGGTAACCCTCTGGGTAGCTCTCATAGCCTAACCCCTATGGTTCAACCTACAAGTACTAGCAACCCTCTAGGAGGTACACACAGTCTCACCCCTCTGGTTCAGCTATGAAATTAATACTCTTTGGGGAAGCACTCACTGTCAATTTCCCCTATAGTCTCGTATCGTGCTAAACGCTCTCTGGGGAAGCACTCAACGTGTAACAAACCAAGTATGTAACATCCCAAGTAAGTAATGAATAATAGATATTTTTATCTATGTCTATTAATGATTAAGATAGTGTTATAGAGGCTTAAAATGAAAATAAATACAATCTTATGCATGGAATACACTAATGTTCTTAAAAGATTGTTTTACTGCCTTTTGATGGAAAACCATATTTGAATCTATATTTTGAAAATTTTATAAACTATGTTTGTCAAAATAAACTTATTCTTTATGATTGGGACATCAAAATTTACCTTGTGTGAATTTTTGGTATTTTTTAGACAATGTTCATTTTTTAATGAATAGTGAAAAATACTGCATTTTACATCAAAACTGTTTTTAATCTAATTTATTTATATGATTAGATTATGTTTTGAATTGGTTTTGAAGTGAAATTAGAATATATTTTTACCATTTTATCCAATGGTTTTCATTGGAATCAATTTCACTTTGAAATTAGACTTAAACTGGTGTCAATCTTTTGATACTTATTGTTTTGTAAAAACACGCTATTTGCTCTGGCAGCGGGAATTAATTATTTAATTAATTAATGTGACTTATATGATTTGAATTTTGTAAAATAGACTTCATTTTTGAATTCAGAATATCAAATATAGCTTAGGGTGTATTTTTGGTAATTTTCTGAAAAACTTCAATTTTTGATGAATAGTGAAACCACTAAGTGGTAATCAAGCAAACTGATTTTTCAGTTAAATGAAAGTTTACCACAAATGTGTATTGAATTTTGAAAATCCGACATACATGGTTGTCATTAAGAAGTAAAATGTGGTTCCATGAGATTAAAATAATTTTTTGGTGAATAGTAACTTATTAAGTTCTTAATCGCGATTAGTGGTAATTAGGGTAGTTTAAGGTATAAATAATGCTTTAATAATAGGAAATGACCTAGAAACATGTCCCAACCTTATTGGTTGTGTCATGGCCGACCAAGACAAACCATGAGTCAACTTGGGGACCCCATGGAGACACTTTGGTTTGGAAATGACATAAATAACTTTTTATTAAATGTTAAAGTAAAAATGACACAAACAAGAGATGTTTTACGAAAACAATTTTTACATGGGGTTATAAAGATCAGATGTTTTATTATAAATAGTCATTGGAAAGATAAAAAGATTTCCTACATCATAGTATTTTTTTTATGATTTTTAGACATTAAATAAATTAAATTATTTATGACATAATAATGATGCAGCGATGACATCCTTATTTGACGATTTAAATAAAATGGAAAGATAATGTTATATCTATAAACTACACATGTCCAAAACCAATTGGATGAGTGGATTTCGAACCCTTATCACCTTATCCACGAATTATATCAATGTGGGACCTTTTAAAACCGAAACACATTTTCAAATAAAGTAATATTTCTTTACTTTCCAAAAGTGCCCCTCCTCTCCTCTTATAAAAGGCCCCCACCTCTACCTCATTTCACACACTCCTCAAGCCTTTGGCTCGGCCAAACCCTGCCCATTTACTCTCTCCACATCCCTCTCCTCATCCTAGAGGATTCCCTTTAGGCAGAATCCTTTCAAAGGAAGCCTTTAGGATCAAATCAAAAGGAGTTACACTTTTAAAGGTAATTCTTTCTCTCATGTTCGTTTGTTTTATTTTGCTTCTCCAACCCCCTAAACTCTTTTTATTTACTTATTTTGTAACAACACCAGTATCTTAAATATACAAGGATGTTGTTATAATATTTATTTGAGCTACACTCTCACACAACTACATCAAATGGTTAAAGAACATACGGTTTCTGTGGATGGCGAAATTCTGCCTCCCGAAACGATGATTGTTCAACACTCATTTAACACCTTCAAAGGTGGCCATTATGATGTCACTATTTTTATATATGATATATAATATGTTTATGTTTTCCTTAAGCTTCTGTTTTTTTCATTTTTTGCATACCTTTATGGTTTCCATTATGGGTAAACACGATATCTTCATTTTAGGAAGTGCGGACTACCGCCCCCTAAAAGTGATTTGATTCGTTAATACCATATGTGGGATGTGTAAAGGATAAAGTTAATGATGTTATATATGTTATTATACTGGAATTATAATATACTCTTATATCATTATGATTCCATTCCAGAAAATATGAAATAGAAATGGAAGTAGCGTTCATGCGTACGTACGGCTTACCGTCTCCATGAACGGTGCATTTCATTTCTTACCTCTAAGTGATTATGTAATATTATAAATGCATGTATGTACTGGATATATATATATTACATATATGATATCTACATCATGAATACCATTCTGGATATAACGAACCTATGACCAAATTAACAACATGTAAGTGTAAGAAGTCTATTTTTGACTTAAGAACCAAATACCGACAAAATGAACATTATTAACTTAACTGATTACATGATGTTCATAACATGGTATAAAAGGAATAATTAACTTGAAAAAGATTCATAAGCAAGTAGAGATTAACTCAAGTTTATTATTCAGGAGATTAAAGAAAGGTCGGGTCAAGTCGGATACGAGGTATGGGACTTCGTCTCAATCTCCTTTCGTTGAGGCATATTTTATTTTATACACAACTTTCTTTTATACGGTGTATAAACCCCTTTTACTTTTACGTTTATTCAAAAGGAATCTTTTTTATACGAAGTGTTTACTAAACGACAAAAGGGAATGTTTTTGTCATACGTATGCGGCGACAACGACTTCTCCGCCGTCGTGACCGTTATTTGAGTTTCGGCTTCCTCTACAATCCATACCTTCTTTTTAAAAGAAAAATAAATACCATGTTTTACTTTTCTTTTACTTTGGTATTAAAAATGGTTTTCATAACGTTTTTATTATATCGATGTGTTGTATTGATATCTTGTGATTGAAATGTGGAAATTTTATATTTCCTTTATGCATGTTTTATGTGATACGATTATGTTATGGTTCTTGGGCATTATTATGAAGACGGGTGGTTCCGTGATAAACTAAGGGCGGGTGAGCCTGATATAGCTCTCCAATGCATTGGGTAACGTGAAGGAGTGAAACGTTAAGGTTTCTCCGAAGAGATTTTAGGGAATATACTGTGATGGGTATTCCAAACGTAACCAAGAGGGTTACTCCCTACGTAAGAATGTTATGAATGCCTCAAGTTACCTTTATGTATTATGATTTCTATGATTTATTCATGATTTTATGAGGTATGTTAAAGTGCCAATGTTTTATGGGTAAATTATGATTTCATTCTTATGTGTATATGAACTCATGTTTCCTTTCCATGTTTTTTTTATAACCCATACTGAGTTTTTATGCTCATCCCAAGTTTTTGAAATGTTTTTCACAGGTCAAGGGAAAGGTACATGATAAGATGATAGAGTCAAGGATGTGTCAAGAATTAATCCATGTTTTATTTTAAATGTGTTTCCATTGATGGGAATGAAGAATACTATCTTTATGTAACCACTTTGTTTATATGTGGAATGTAATGCAAGTTTTATGATCTAATTCTCTAAAACTCTAAACCCAAAAATATCCTCAATGTGTAATCTTGTAATAACTCAAGATTAAGTAAGGTTAAAGGCTGGGGCCTTATAGTTGGTATCAGAGGTCGGTTTAGATAACTTTAGGAGTTAGAAGTCTATTAAATGATTATCCAAATTTTTTTTTTTTGAAATGATATAGCATTTGAAGATTACCATGTTGCTTCATCTAAGACATGTTTGTTCAGAATGGTTTTTCATGGAGGAAAGAGAACAGATTTTCTGGGAAGGTATACAGAGGGAAATGACCTTTCAAATCAGTATCCTGAGATGGTCAGAATCAGAACTAAACAGTTTTTTGCAGTGATGGCTCAGTTGACTCAGGTGAAAAATGTTGGTTGTTTTCATTGATGATATTTTGGTGTTTTCTAAAAGTAAAGAGGAGCATGAAAAACATTTAAGGGTTATCTTGCAAACCTTAAAAGAAAAGAAATTGTATGGGAAATTCAGCAAGTGTGAGTTTTGGTTGCAAAAAATTTCTTTCCTTGGTCACATTGTTTCTAAAGATGGAATAACTGTTGATCCTACAAAAACAAAAGTTGTGGAAGAATGGCCAAGACCCACAAATGTAACCGAGATTCGTAGCTTCCTTGTTTTGGCGGGCTATTACCTAAGGTTTGTTAGAAATTTTTCACGGTTATCTAGTCCAATGACTAAGCTAACTCGGAAGGGTGTTAAGTTTTTCTGGACAAAAGAATGTGATGATTGTTTTCAGGAATTGAAAATAAGATTGGTGAATGCTCCAGTTTTGGCACTACCTTCAAGGAATGGTGAGTTTGTTACATACAGTGATGCTTCATTGAAAGGAATTGGTTGCGTCCTAATGCAGAATGATTAGGTAATTGCTTATGCTTCACGACAGTTGAAAACTCATGAGGTAAATTACCCTACACATGATTTGGAACTAGCTGCTGTTGTTTTTGCTTTAAAAATTTGGAGGCATCATTTGTATGGAGTAAAGTGTGAAATATATACCGATCACAAAAGTTTAAAGTATATATTCACTCATAAAGAGTTAAACATGAGACAAAGGAGATGGCTGGAATTAATCAAGGATTATGATTGTACAATTCATTACCATCCGGGAAAAGCAAATAAAGTGGCTGATGCTTTGAGTCGAAAAAGTAATGCTCCATTAACAATGTTGCGGTTGGAATGTGATCCTTTGGTTAACGATTTGATGAACTTTGGCATAGAAGTTGTTGGTGCAGGAAGTCCTTCTGTTTTGTTTCAGGTATCATTGAGATCTTTTCTATCAGATAGAATCAAGCAAGCACAGAAGCAAGACAGTGAGTTGCAGAAAAAGGTAGAGATGGTTCAGAAAGGTAAGTTGCCTGAATTCAACATTGATAATGATTGTTTTTTGAGATTTGGGAAGAGATTGTGTGTGCCTTGTGATTCACAGTTGAAGAGAGAGTTGTTATGTGAAGCTCATAGTTCTCCGTTTTCAGTTCATCCGGGCAGTACTAAGATTTATAGAGATCTGTGGGAGTATTACTGGTGGGATGGAATGAAAAGAGATATTGCTGATTTTACTGTGAAGTGTTTGACTTGTCAGCAGGTTAAAGCAGAGCGGCAGTTACCGAAAGGGATGCTTCAGCCTTTACCAGTTCCAGAGTGGAAATGGGAGAATATATCCATGGACTATGTTGTTGGATTACCGAAGACATCTCGAGGTAATAATGCAATCTGGGTTATTGTTGATCGCTTGACCAAATATTCTCATTTCCTTGCTATACGAGATACTTTCTCTCTTGATCAACTTTCCCGTTTGTATCTTAAAGAGATAGTCAGGTTACATGGAGTTCCTCTCTCCATTGTATCGGATCGTGATCCCAGGTTTACTTCTAACTTTTGGAAAGGCCTTCAGAAGTCGTTGGGTACTGAATTAAATTTTAGTACAGCTTTTCATCCTCAATCAGATGGGCAGTCAGAACGAACAATTCAGACATTGGAGGATATGCTACGAGATTGTTCTATGGATTATCAGGGAAGTTGGGACCAACAACTTTCCTTGGTTGAGTTTTCATATAATAACAGTTTTCATTCTAGTATACAGATGGCACCATTTCAGGCATTATATGGGAAGCGGTGTCGAACTCCAGCTTTCTGGGATGAAGTGGGTGAAAGAAAGTTGATGGGACCAAAATTGGCAGAAGAGATGGCAGAAAAAGTTCAGCTGATTCAGAAACACATGAGAACAGCTCAGAGCAGGCAGAAGAGTTATGCGGATAACCGGAAGAAGGATCTATCTTTCGAGGTAGGTGATCATGTTTTTCTCAAGGTTTCTCCTTGGAAAAGTGTGATGAGATTTGGTAAGAAAGGAAAGCTGAGTCCAAGGTTTATTGGACCATACGAAATTCTGGAAAGAGTTGGATCAGTTGCATACCAAGTGGCTTTACCTCCGAGTTTATCTCAGGTACACAATGTTTTTCACGTTTTGATGTTGAGAAAGTATATGCCAGATCCATCTCATGTTTTGAGTCCAGAGGTAGTTCAGCTGGAAGAGAACCTATCTTATGGGGAACAACCGGTCCAGATTCTTGACCACAGGGAGCAAGTGTTACGGAATAAGGTGATTAAGCAGGTAAAGGTTTTGTGGAAAAACCACATGATTGAAGAGGCAACATGGGAATCCGAAAATGCAATGAGGGATAAGTACCCTCATTTATTTGATAAGTAAATAAATTGCGGGGACACAATTTTCTAAAGGGGGGAAGGATGTAACATCCCAAGTAAGTAATGAATAATAGATATTTTTATCTATGTCTATTAATGATTAAGATAGTGTTATAGAGGCTTAAAATGAAAATAAATACAATCTTATGCATGGAATACACTAATGTTCTTAAAAGATTGTTTTACTGCCTTTTGATGTAAAACCATTTTTGAATCTATATTTTGACAATTTTATAAACTATGTTTGTCAAAATAAACTTATTCTTTATGATTGGGACATCAAAATTTACCTTGTGTGAATTTTTGGTATTTTTCTGACAATGTTCATTTTTTAATGAATAGTGAAAAATACGGCATTTTACATCAAAACTGTTTTTAATCTAATTTATTTATATGATTAGATTATGTTTTGAATTGGTTTTGAAGTAAAATTAGAATATATTTTTACCATTTTATCCAATGGTTGTCATTGGAATCAATTTCACTTTGAAATTAGACTTAAACTGGTGTCAATCTTTTGATACTTATTGTTTTGTAAAAACACGCTATTTGCTCTGGCAGCGGGAATTAATTATTAAATTAATTAATGTGACTTATATGATTTGAATTTTGTAAAATAAACTTCATTTTTGAATTCATAATATCAAATATAGCTTAGGGTGAATTTTTGGTAATTTTCTGAAAAACTTCAATTTTTGATGAATAGTGAAACCACTAAGTGGTAATCAAGCAAACTGATTTTTCAGTTAAATGAAAGTTTACCACTAATGTGTATTGAATTTTGAAAATCCGACATACATGGTTGTCATTAAGAAGTAAAATGTGGTTCAATGAGATTAAAATAATTTTTTGGTGAATAGTAACTTATTAAGTTCTTAATCGCGATTAGTGGTAATTAGGGTAGTTTAAGGTATAAATAATGCTTTAATAATAGGAAATGACCTAGACACATGTCCCAACCTTATTGGTTGTGTCATGGCCGACCAAGACAAGCCACGGGTCAACTTGGGGACCCCATGGAGACACTTTGGTTTGGAAATGACATAAATAACTTTTTATTAAATGTTAAAGTAAAAATGACACAAACAAGAGATGTTTTACGAAAACAATTTTTACATGGGGTTATAAAGATCAGATTTTTTATTATAAATCGTCATTGGAAATATAAAAATATTTCCTACATCATAGTATTTTTTTATGATTTTTAGACATTAAATAAATTAAATTATTTATGACATAATAATGATGCAGCGATGACATCATTATTTGACGATTTAAATAAAATGGAAAGATAATGTAATATCTATAAACTACACATGTCCAAAACCAATTGGATGAGTGGATTTCGAACCCTTATCACCTTATCCACGAATTATATCAATGTGGGACCTTTTAAAACCGAAACACATTTTCAAATAAAGTAATATTTCTTTACTTTCCAAAAGTGCCCCTCCTCTCCTCTTATAAAAGGCCCCCACCTCTACCTCATTTCACACACTCCTCAAGCCTTTGGCTCAGCCAAAACCTGCCCATTTACTCTCTCCACATCCCTCTCCTCATCCTAGAGGATTCCCTTTGTGCAGAATCCTTTCAAAGGGAGCCTTTAGGCTCAAATCAAAAGGAGTTACACTTTTAAAGGTAATTCTTTCTCTCATGTTCGTTTGTTTTATTTTGCTTCTCCAACCCCCTAAACACTTTTTATTTACTTATTTTGTAACAACACCAGTATCTTAAATATAAAATGATGTTGTTATAATATTTATTTGAGCTACACTCTCACACAACTACATCAAATGGTTAAAGAACGTACGGTTTCCGTGGATGGCGAAATTCTGCCTCCCGAAACGATGATTGTTCAACACTCATTTAACACCTTCAAAGGTGGCCATTATGATGTCACTATTTTTATATATGATATATAATATGTTTATGTTTTCCTTAAGCTTCTGTTTTTTTTTCATTTTTGGCATACCTTTATGGTTTCCATTATGGGTAAACACGATATCTTCATTTTAGGAAGTGCGGACTACCGCCCCCTAAAAGTGATTTGATTCGTTAATACCATATGTGGGATGTGTAAAGGATAAAGTTAATGATGTTATATATGTTATTATACTGGAATTATAATATACTCTTATATCATTATGATTCCATTCCAGAAAATATGAAATAGAAATGGAAGTAGCGTTCATGCGTACGTACGGCTTACCGTCTCTATGAACGGTGCATTTCATTTCTTACCTCTAAATGATTATGTAATATTATAAATGCATGTATGTACTGGATATATATATATGACATATATGATATCTATATCATGAATACCATTCTGGATATAACGAACCTATGACCAAATTAACAACATGTAAGTGTAAGAAGTCTATTTTTGACTTAAGAACCAAATACCGACAAAATGAACATTATTAACTTAACTGATTACATGATGTTCATAACATGGTATAAAAGGAATAATGAACTTGAAAAAGATTCATAAGCAAGTAGAGATTAACTCAAGTTTATTATTCAGGAGATTAAAGAACGGTCGGGTCAAGTCGGATACGAGGTATGGGACTTCGTCTCAATCTCCTTTCGTTGAGGCGTATTTTATTTTATACACAACTTTCTTTTATACGGTGTATAAACCCCTTTGACTTTTACGTTTATTCAAAAGGAATCTTTTTTATACGAAGCGTTTACTAAACGACAAAAGGGAATGTTTTTGTCGTACGTATGCGGCGACAACGACTTCTCCGCCGTCGTGACCGTTATTTGAGTTTCGGCTTCCTCTACAAGCCATACCTTCTTTTTAAAAGAAAAATAAATACCATGTTTTAATTTTCTTTTACTTTGGTATTAAAAATGGTTTTCATAACGTTTTTATTATATCGATGTGTTGTATTGATATCTTGTGATTGAAATGTGGAAATTTTATGTTTCCTTTATGCATGTTTTATGTGATACGATTATGTTATGGTTCTTGGGCATTATTATGAAGACGGGTGGTTCCGTGATAAACTAAGGGCGGGTGAGCCCGATCTAGCTCTCCAATGCATTGGGTAACGCGAAGGAGTGAAACGTTAAGGTTTCTCCGAAGAGATTTTAGGGAATATACTGTGATGGGTATTCCAAACGTAACCAAGAGGGTTACTCCCTACGTAAGAATGTTATGAATGCCTCAAGTTACCTTTATGTCTTATGATTTCTATGATTTATTCATGATTTTATGAGGCATGTTAAAGTGCCAATGTTTTATGGGTAAATTATGATTTCATTCTTATGTGTATATGAACTCATGTTTCCTTTCCATGTTTTTTTTATAACCCATACTGAGTTTTTATGCTCATCCCAAGTTTTTGAAATGTTTTTCACAGGTCAAGGGAAAGGTACATGATAAGATGATAGAGTCAAGGATGTGTCAAGAATTAATCCATGTTTTATTTTAAATGTGTTTCCATTGATGGGAATGAAGAATACTATCTTTATGTAACCACTTTGTTTATATGTGGAATGTAATGCAAGTTTTATGATCTAATTCTCTAAAACTCTAAACCCGAAAAGATCCTCAATGTGTAATCTTGTAATAACTCAAGATTAAGTAAGGTTTAAGGCTGGGGCATTATAAAGTAAGTAATGAATAATAGATATTTTTATATATGTCTACTAATGAATTAGATAGTGTTTTAGAGGCTTGAAATGTGAATAAATCCAATCTTAAGCATGAAATACACTAATATGTTTTAAAAGATTGTTTTACTGCCTTTTGATGACAAACCATTTTTAAATCAAACTTTTGACAAATTTATAATCTCTATTTTTCAAAATAAACTTATTATTTATGATTGGGGCATTGAAATTTAAATTAGATAATTTTTTGGTATTTTTCTGACAATGTTCATTTTTTAATGAATAGTGAAAAATACTGCATTTTACATCAAAACTGCTTTTTCATCTAATTTAATTATATGGTTAGATTATCTTTTGAATTGGTTTTAAAGTTCAATTAGAATATATTTTTACCATTTAATCCAATAGTGGTCGTTGAAATTAATTTCACTTTGAAATTGGACTTAAACTAGTGTCATTCTTTTGATACTTATTGTTTCATAAAAACACGCTATTTGCTCTGACAGCGGGAATTAATTATTAAATTAATTAATGTAAATTATATGTTTTGAATTTTGTAAAATATACATCATTTTTGAATTCGGAATATCAAATATAGCTTAGGGTGAAGTTTTGATATTTTTCTGAAAAACTTCAATTTTTGATAAATAGTGAAACCACTAAGTGGTACTTATAAAAACTGATTTTCCGTTTAAATGAAACTTTACCACCTCTGTGTTTTGAATTTCAAAAATCCGACATACATGGTTGTCATTAGGAAGTAAAATTTGGTTCAATGGGATTAAAATAATTTTTTGGTGAATAGTAACTTTTAAGTTTTTAATCGCGATTATAGGTAATTAGTGTAATTTAAGGTAAGAATAATGTTTTAATAATATGAAATACCTAGACACATGTCCTACCATTATTTGATGTGTCATGGACGACCAAGAAAATCCATGGGTCAACTTGGGGACCTCATGGAGCCACTTTGGTAGGAAAATGACATTAATATCTTTTTATTTGATGTTAAAATTAAAATGTCACAAACATGAGTTTTTTTACTATTTTTTTTTAAATGGGGTTATACAAGTCATATTTTTGACTAAAAATATTCATTAGAAAGCTAAAACGATTTCCTACATCATGATATTTTTTTTATAATTTTTAGACATTAAATAAATTAAATTATTTATGACACCATGTTGATGCAGTGATGACCTCATTATTTAACGATTTAAATGAAATGAAAATATAATGTAAAATCTAAGACCTACACATGTCAAACACCTATTGGATGGGTAGATTTCGAACCCTTATCACCTTATCCTTGAAATTTATAATTTTGGGACCTTTTTTATCCGAAAAACATTTTATAACAAAGTATATTTTCTTAACTTTCCAAGAGTGCCCCTCCTCTCCTCTTATAAAAGGCCCTCACCTCTACCTCCTTACCCACACCTCTAAAGCATTTGGCTCGGCCAAACCCTGTCCATTTTGTCTCTACACATCTATCTCGTACACCTTGAAGACTCACTTTGTGAATAAGTCTTCCCAAGGAAGCCTTTGAGCTCAAATCAAAAAGAGTTACCCGTTTTAAAGGTAATGTTTTCTCTTGTGTTCTTATGTTTTATTTTGCTTCTCCAAACCCCTAAACACATTTTATTCATTTATTTTGTAAAAACTCCAGTATATTCAATATACTAGGATGTTGTTATAAGAATCATTCGAGCTACACTTACACACACCGATATCTAATGGTTAAAGAACATACTGTTTCTGTGGATGGCGAATTTCTACCTCGCGAAACGATGATTGTTCAATATTCTTCTAACACCATCAAAGGTGGACATTAAGATTTCACTATATTTATATATGATATATAATATGTTTATGATTTCCTTAAGCTTCTGTATTTTTCATTTCTGGAATACCTTTATGGCTTCCATTATGGGTATACGCGATATCTTCATTTTAGGAAGTGCAGACTACCACCCCCTCAAAGTGATTTGATTCGTTAATACCATATGTGGGACGTATAAAGGATGGAGTTAATGATATTATATATGATATTATAATGGAATTATAATATACCTTTATGTCATTATGATTTCATTCCATAAAATATGAAATAGAAATGAAAGTAGCGTTCATGCGTACGTACGGCTTACCGTCTCCATGAACGGTGCATTTCATTTCTTACCTCTAAATGTTAAGTAATATTATAAATGAATGTATATACTAGATATATATGATATATATGATATCTAAATAATGAATATAACTCTGGATATAATGGATACATGAACAAATTGTAATTATAAAGAGTTTATTTTTGACTCAAGTACCAATGATCATTAAAATGACCGTTATTAACTTAAATAATTACATAGTATTCATGACATGGTAATAAGTGATACAAAAGGAATAATGAACTTGAAAAATATTCTTAAGCAAGAAGAAATTAACCCAAGTTTATTATTCAGGAGATTAAAGGACGATCGAGTCAAGTCGGACATTAGGTAAGGGACTTCGTCTCAATATCCTTTCATTGATGCATATTTTGTTTTATACACAACTTTATTTTATACGGTGTATAAACCCCTTTGACTTTTATGCTTATTCAAAAGGAATCTTTTTTTATACGAAGCGTTTTACTAAACGAAAAAAGGAATGTTTTTTTTTGTTTTTTTGTCGTATGTATGCGGTGATAACGACTTCTCTGCCGTCGTGACCATTATATGAGTTTCGGCTTCCTCTACAAGCCATACCTTTTTTTTAAATGAAAAATAAATACCATGTTTTACTTTTCTTTTATTTTGGTATTGAAAATGGTTTTCATAATGTTTTTATTATATCAATGTGTTGTATTGATATATTGTGATTGAAATGTGGAAATGTTATATTTCCTTTATGCATGTTTTATGTGATATGATTTTGTTATGGTTCTTGGGAATTGTTATGAAGATGGGTGGTTCTGTGATAAAGTAAGGGTGGGTGAGCCCGATATAGCTCTCAAATGCATTGGGTAATGCGAAGGAGTTAAACTTTAAGGTTTCTCCGAAGAGATTTAGGGAATATACTGTGATGGGTATTCCAAACGTAACCAAGAGGGTTACTCCCTACGTAAGAATGTTATGAATGCCTCAAGTTACCTTTATGTCTTATGATTTCTATGATTTATTCATGATTTGATGAGGTATGTTAAAGTATTTTTGTTTTATGGGTAAAGTATGATTTCATTCTTATGTATACATGTACTCATGTTTCCTTTCCATATTTTTATATCCCTTACTGAGATTTTTATGCTCATCCCAAGTTTTTGAAATGTTTTTCACAGGTCAAGGGAAGGGTACATGATATGATGATAGTTTCAAGGAAGTGTCAAGAAAAAATCTTTGTTTTATTTTAAATATGTTTCCGTTGATGGGAAAAATTAATACTATCTTTTATGTAACCACTTTGTTTAAATGTGGAATGTAATGTAGGTTTTATGATCTAATTCTCTAAAACTCTAAACTTGAAAAGATCCTCAATGTGTAATCTTGTAATATCTCAAGATTAAGTAAGGTTTAAGGCTGGGGCCTTATAGTTGGTATCAGAGGTAGGTTTAGATAACTTTATGAGTTAGAATTTTATTAAATGATTATCCAAAAATATTTTTTTATGGTCAAATTTAATTGGTATAGCATTTACAGATTACCATGTTGCTTCTCCTAAGATATTTCTGTGTTAAGAATGATTTTTCATAGAGGAAACAGAACATATTATCTGGGAAGGCATACAGAGGGAAATGACCTTTCAAATCAGTATCCTGAGATGGTCAGAATCAGAACTAAACAGTTTGTTGCAGTGATGGCTCAGTTGAATCAGGTGATAAATCGTGGTTGTGTTTACTGACGATATTTTGGTGTTTTCTAAAAGTAAAAGGGAGCATGAAAGACATTTAAGGGTTATTTTGCAAACCATAAAAGAAAAGAAATTGTATGGGAAATTCAGCAATTGTGAGTTTTGGTTGCAACAAATTTCTTTCCTTGGTCACATTGTTTCTAAAGATGGGATAACTGTTGATCCTGTAAAAAAAATATTGTTGAAGAATGGCCAAGACCCACAAATGTAACTGAGATTCATAGTTTCCTTGGTTTGGCAGGATATTACCGAAGGTTTGTTAGAAATTTTTCACGGTTATATAGTCCAATGACTAAGCTAACTTGGAAGGGTGTTAAGTTTATCTGGACAAAAGAATGTGATGACTGTTTTCAGGAATTGAAAAGAAGATTGGTGAATGCTCCAGTTTTAGCACTACCTTCCAGGAATGGTGAGTTTGTTATCTACAGTGATGCTTCATTGAAAGGACTTTGTTGTGTCCTAATGCAGAATGATCAGGTAATTTTTTATGCTTCACGACAGTTGAAAACTCATGAGGTAAATTACCCTACACATGATTTGGAATTAGCTGCTGTTGTTTTCGCTTTAAAAATTTGGAGGCATCATTTGTATGGAGTAAAGTGTGAAATATATACCGATCAAAAAAGTTTAAAGTATATATTCACTCAGAAAGAATTGAACATGAGATAGAGGAGATGGCTAGAATTAATCAAGGATTATGATTGTACAATTCATTACCATCCGGGAAAAGCAAATAAAGTGGATGATGTTTTGAGTCGAAAAAGTAATGCTTCATTAACAATGTTGCGTTTGGAACGGGATCCTTTGGTTAAGGATTTCATGAAATTTGGCATAGAAGTTTTTGGTGCAGGTTTTTCTTCTGTTTTGTTTCAGGTATCAGTGAAATCTTCTCTATCAGACAGAATCAAGCAAGCACAGAAGCAAGACAGCGAGTTTCAGAAAAATATAGAGCTGGTTCAGAAGGTTAAGTTGCATGAATTCAATATTGATAATGATTTTGTTTTGAGATTTGGGAAGAGATTGTGTGTGCCTTGTGATTCACAGTTTAAGAGAGAGTTGTTATGTGAAGCTCATAGTTCTCCATTTTCAGTTCATCCAGGCAGTACTAAGATGTATAGAGATCTTCGGGAGTATTACTGGTGGGATGGAATGAGAAGGGATATTGCTGATTTTACTGTGAAGTGTTTGTAACACCCCGAGATTTTATGAAAAATATTCTTTTTAATTTCATTAATGTCTTCTGTTGTACGCTACACCAAAAGGAGCTTGCTCAACACGCATCCTTGACTTGACTTGTATTACACGCAATCGCGACCTTCCTCGATAGCGTGTGTAGTACGCAATACCGAGTTTCACTAAACAACGATATGCTATTAAAATATTATTAAAACTAGCCGTTATGAATAGTAATAACCACCTTTTAAAATTTTAGAAATTTTAGCTCTCAAAATGGACTTCATTTTTGGATTCGGAGTATCGAATTTAGCCTAAGGTAAAATTTTGGTACTTTTCGGATAACTTTCATATTCTGATGAATAGTGAAAATTACTAAATTATAATTAAAAACAATTTTTTAATCGAAATAATTAATAGTGATAAATTATTAATTTGATTGGTTTTAAAGTATATTTAGAATATATTTTTATAATTTAATACAATGTTCATCATTGGATGTAATTTCACATTTAAACCAGTCATAAACAAGTGTCAATCTTTGGATAGTTATTATCTCTTAAGAACACGCTATTTGTTTTAACGACGGGAATTAATTTTTAAATTAATTAATGCAACTGATATGTTTTGAATTTGATAAAATAGACATCATTTTTGAATTCATAATATCAAATATGGCTTAGATCTAATTTTTGGTATTTTTCTGGAAACTTTCATTTTTTGATGAATAGTGAAACCACTAAGTGGTAGTTAAAAAACTGACTTTTTCATAAAACTTAATTTTACCACTTCTGTGAGTGGAATTTCAAAAATCCGAGAGACACAGTTGATGTCAGTAATTAAAATGTGGTTCAATGAGATGAAAATAATTTTTTGGTGAATAGTAACTTTTTACTTTTTTACCACGGTTAAAAGTAAATAGGGTAATTGAGGGTAAAAATGATATTATTATTACCCTAACACATGTCCTAATTCTATTGGACAAGTGTAATTCGACCAAAAACAACCTTAGGAATAAAATATGATCATTTAGGCCCACTTGTATTATATTAGGACATTTATTATTAATTTATTTAAAGAAGGGTTAAAATAGTTAAAATCGAAGTTTAATAAGTAAATCATTTTTAATATAGGGTTATACATAAGATAAATTCGACTATAAATACTCATTAGAAAGAAAAAACTATTTCCTACATAATGGTATTTTATTTGTAGTTTTTAGACATTAAATAAGTTAATTTATTTATGACACAAAGATGATGCAGTAATTATCTTATTAATGAAATATTGACATAATTGATGTTATAAATACCCAAATAAATGTAATTTCAGACTTTTTATGAATTCCACTAATTTTCTAGGTTAATATGACATGTTAGTATAGTTTAAATTAACTTTTTTCGAACTAATCATTCTGTTATGATTTTCACAAAAATCATTTACTAAATAGTGTCAAAATTGACATAAAATAGTTTTTAAAACAAATATTATATTATTAATTGTTATTTTATTCCTAAAAATCTAAGGTTCGGCCAAATGACTTAGATAAGGTTATATATATTAATAATAAACAACTTGGGGTTATTTTGTCTTGATATAGTAAGTTTATTAACCTTATAGTATAAGAACACAAGAAGACACGGTAAAAGTAAAATCATTTAACTTAATGTTAAATCTAAATGATAAGGTTAAAATAGGAACCTGAACTTGTCTGAATTCTATTGGATGAGAGGATTTCGACCCATCCCCACCTTATCCTCGAAATAAATCAATTTGTAGCTATTTAAAACCGAACTTTACTTTATAATAAAATAATATTTTTAGTTATTCCAATGGTGCCCCTCTCCTCCCTTACAAAAGGGCACCTTCTCCCTCTCTTCCTCACACAACTTTGAGCCTTCAAGCTCGGCCAAACCCTGACAAATTCTCTTCTCCACTTCCCTAGAAACATCCTATAGATTCTTTTCTTCCTCAAAGACAAATATTAGTGCCCTAAGAGGATGTCTCAAAGAGGCGCTTCAAAGAAGAGGTAATTTCCGTTACCGATTCTTTCACCTTTATTTCTTCTTCCACTTCTTCTTCTTAGGTTGTTTCATTATGAAGTAATAACATCAGTATCACTCATATACTGATATGTTATTATAAGTATGAAACAATCCTATTTCACCATCTATCCATCCTACGGAATACGAAATCATCGCGCGTGCGTACGTACGGAATACTGTCTACACGTCGTGGTGAAATCTATTTTCCACCACCACCTTACTTGGATGGGTATAATGGTGTAAATACTAACTATATATTATTATTTTAAAGTGATATTGATTCTGAAATAGTATACATACACTCCAATACAGTGCCACGATCATGAGAACGATATCATCGCTCGTGCGTACGTACGGACTACCGTCTCCACGACGCGATGAGATTCATTCTCCACTTTAACCATTAATGAATGATTATAAAGTATATATAATAAGTAATCATGAAATATATGACATAATAATGATAATGGATTTATGTTTATATATATGTATGTCATCTACTTAATTCCGTTCAACTCAATAAGGAAACGAAAACAGCGTTCAGACGTACGTACGACCTACCGTCTCCATGAACGGTGTATTTATTTCCATTTACTGATTTATTATATATATGTATATTCTGAATATATATATATATATATAAATCATGTTTTATATTCTGGAATTATGTAATCATGATCTAAGTAATCATATGAATAATTACAAGTCAAAACACGGACGACAAATGAAACAATTTTACCCAAAACGCTCTTTAACATGGAATTTACAAAAGAATGGGTAATATAAAGTCATAAGTGAACCATATATGATATCATAACAATGAATATGATTATGTAATAAGTCAATGACATTATTTAAATCATTATAAAGGAGGTTCGGACACTTACGAAGCAAATCGGACCTAAGGTAAGGGAAATATCACAATCTCATTTTTATCCTAGATTGTTTATACTTTGGTATTTACTGGGGTGTATTTTATCATCCACATCCATGTTTCCTCAATATATAATGTTATTTCCATCCACCTACAGTTGTTTAAATCCTATTTTACCCTTATGTGTATTTTTAGTAAAAGATATGAAAGGAATCTTTTGTCGTTTTTCGTACGAGGTACTTTTTAACTTTTCCGACAAAAGTACGAAGAATGTTTTTTTTAACTTATACGGAATGAATGGATTTTTAAAACATTATTTCCAAGAATCTTCCTTTACAAGTTTTCAAGTGTATTTTTAATCAACTTCTTTTAGTTTAGAATTTTATGACATGTTAAGAAAGGAAAAGTGTTTTTGAAGTAGAAAGGATATTTTCCTCAAGAATGGAGTTCAAGTGTTTTATCAAAATTATTTTACATCTAAGATAATATAGGGTTCTGTTTTTATCCCTATTATTACATTGATTTGATTATGTTGTGATGGAATTATTTTTATGAATTCCTTTATCTTATATGAATTGTTTTATGATGTCACGATGTTTAAGATTCCCATTTTTATTACATGGGTTATGCAATGATGTATGATTTATGATTTTGTGGCACACATAAGAATGGTATCATTATGAGATGGGTGTGACCTATATCTCCCTCCAATGCATTGGGTAATGATTTTATATCTCATGAGATAGACATGGCTGGAATGGTAGGTTATACCGGTTCAGTGAAACAGGACTGAAACGAGGGTGGCTCGGTTCAGAAAGGGACTTTGTCCACTAAGATAGTCTTGGCAATGAGTCTTGACTAATAAGAAATGATTCTCTATGATTATCTGTGTATGCCATAAAGTTTAATGTTTAAAGTTATGATTATTGTGATTACATTTCACTGCCATGAGCTATCCTAGGTTATGAAATTATGATCTCTTTTACAGTTTAAGATTTCCAAAAGTTATGTGCTTATGTATATGATGTGATTGATATTTCTTTTGTTTACCCTTACTGAGCATTTGAGCTCACCCTTTTATGTTTTCTTTTCCCCAGGATATAAATAAAGGTTTTAGGTATAAAAAAAGGAAGATCTTTATGGGAGATTTTGAAGATCTTTCACCAGGATTAGAAGATTATATTCCGAGTTTCCAAAAACACTAAACTATTAGGATCCTTGTGTGTGTGTTTTTGTTATGTATTAATTATTCCGAAAAAGTAATGTAATGTTCATGTACATCAGGCTTTGGGTCTCTACAGTTGGTATCATAGGAAAAGTTTAGTCAACCTTTGGAAACTAGGATGCGAAAACGTTAGTGAGATCCCTAGAGATATTTCTAAGGTATGTCTAGGGATGTCCCTAAGGATAAGAATACATATAGGATATAGTCCTAGAACTATGGTAACGATATTAGATTAAAACAAAGATGTTATATATTGATGTTACTCCCCCTTTATTATGATTTTTTCCTCTCACACTATTCTTTTTGGGTTTTAGAAAATGGATGGAAACAAGATGATTCACGATAATGGGGGATATGATGGACAATGGAATGATATTCTTCATGAGAAACCAAATGAAATGGGATTTGGAAGTCCAAACATCATTATTATGCCGAATCAGCAATCTCATAATATGATCAATAAAGTAAAATTTGGTAAGTTTCCTGACTCGGCTAATAAGAGAAAGATGGAGTTTCATGATGATCATAGAGGAAAGAAAGTTCAATTTCACCTATGTAAATCATGTGGGAAGAGGCATCAAGGAGAATGTTTCAAAGGAACTGGAAGATGCTTTGGGTGTGGAAAAGAAGGACACAAAGCCAGTAAGTGCAAAGGAAAAGGTTCAGTTAACACCAGGGATGAGGATAATGGTATTGCTACGACATCAACAATGGATAAATGTTTTAAATGTGGAATGTACGGGCATTATGCAAACCAATGCCCTAAGGGAAAGTCTCGTGAAGAGAATCAGTATGGTCGTATGGGAAGTATTTATGTTGATGATGATGAAGAGAATACAAATGATATGTGAGATGAAAGAATTGTTGAAGATCGGTCCATGGTTTAAGAAGGTAGTGGAATGATTACATGTTTATCATGTGAAATGTTGTATAAGTAATCTCATGGTACTATGGAATAAAGAGACATCTAAGGATTGTTATACTGTTGTCTTTCCTTGAGTTTTGAAAGTGTATGATTAATGGTACCAGTAACCATGAAAGATTATTCAGATATTTTTGGAATGTAGATGATATGCACATAATGAAGGGATAAGGAGAAAATTAAATTTTTGATAGTATTCATGAGCTCATGACTGATATAAGGAGAAGGTTATGTAATGGATTGAGTATATAGAATTTTTGGATTTTGGTATGTGGAAAGAGTTAACTTTTGACAGCATTCATGTTTTCACTAAGGTTTAATGGGTATTCATTTTTCAAGAGAATACATGATTAAGGTATTCACATGATTGGAATGTGACCAACAAGATATATGGGGGATAAATGATGGTATTCACATGCTTGGTTGATGACATTTAAAGTAATCATTTTCTTTATATTATGAGCTTGGACTGAAGTATTTTAGATAAGCTTAAAGATTGGAATGGATTATGTTGGACATAAGTTAGTATTGTTTAATGATAGAACTTTTTTTGATATTATTGATGGGATGTTACAGTAATATAGATTCAGAAAAAGGACAACCTGCAGGACGGGCGACAACCCATCACGTCGGACAAGGCTGTGGGAATCGAACCCACAACCGAAGTGCGACTGGCCTTTATCACCTACCACTGGCCTGCAGGAAGTCTCTGGTTAGTAGAAACTAGTTTTATTTTATTAAGCGGTATGATATATGAAGTATAAGTTCATTTTTGGAACCATATACGATTAATCTAACCATAAGATGGACTTATAACTTTTGCTAAACTTTTGTTTGAAAGAGATAGAATGACCCATCATTCTATCACATGATCTACTAACACATCACTAATAACAAATTCAACTTCATTTCTTTAAGAGATGAAGTGGAAATTGTCCAAATAACAACCAACAGTGAGACTATACCGAAATCACGAAAGTATTTCTTCTAATTTCAATTTCATCAACTTTAAGAAAACGATCTTGAAAACCAAAAATGTTGTCCTAGTGCTCTTATAACTGATGAATCAGATGGTACCCTAGATCATCAAAAATTTATGGCTTTGTGATTGCTGGCTTTTCCATAGCCATGTTCTCTACCACTCTCCATCAGAACATGATGGTTAGATTTCTCTCCCATATCCATATTTTCACCTATGTGGAAACACAGTGATTAGTTTATTTGGGTAACCGTTAAGTTTCATACTTTTGTTTTTAAAGATTAGTTTTGGTATTCCTTTTTAGGATGTGGGTTTCTATCAAAGAAACTTTCGAATAGTAAACCATTTATAACCCCGATGAATTTCGAGGGCAAAATTCATTTTAAGGGGGGTAGAATGTAACACCCCGAAATTTTATGAAAAATATTCTTTTTAATTTCATTAATGTCTTGTGTTGTACGCTACACCAAAAGGAACTTGCTCAACATGCATCCTTGACTTGCCTTGTATTACACGCAATCGCGACCTTCCTCGATAGCGTGTGTAGTACGCACTACCGAGTTTCACTAAACAATGATATGCTATTAAAATATTATTAAAACTAGCCGTTATGAATAGTAATAACCACCTTTTAAAATTTTAGAAATTTTAGCTCTCAAAATGGACTTCATTTTTGGATTAGGAGTATCGAATTTAGCCTAAGGTGAAATTTTGGTACTTTTCGGATAACTTTCATATTCTGATGAACAGTGAAAATTACTAAAATATAATTAAAAACAATTTTTTTAATCGAAATAATTAATAGTGATAAATTATTAATTTGAGTGGTTTTAAAGTATATTTAGAATATATTTTTACAATTTAATACAATTTTCATCATTGGATGTAATTTCACATTTAAACCAGTCATAAACAAGTGTCAATCTTTGAATAGTTATTATCTCTTAAGAACACGCTATTTGTTTTGACGACAGGAATTAATTTTTAAATTAATTAATACAACTGATATTTTTTGAATTTGATGAAATAGACATCATTTTTGAATTCATAATATCAAATATGGCTTAGATCTAATTTTTGGTATTTTTCTGGAAACTTTCATTTTTTGATGAATAGTGAAACCACTAAGTGGTAGTTAAAAAACTGAATTTTTCATAAAACTTAATTTTACCGCTTATGTGAGTGTAATTTCGAAAATCCGAGAGAAATGGTTGATGTCAGTAAGTAAAATGTGGTTCAATGAGATGAAAATAATTTTTTGGTGAATAGTAACTTTTTACTTTTTTACCACGGTTAAAAGTAAATAGGGTAATTAAGGGTAAAAATGATATTATTATTACCCTAGAACATGTCCTAATTCTATTGGACAAGTGTAATTAGACCAAAAACAACCTTAGGAATAAAATATGATCATTTAGGCCCACTTGGATTAGATTAGGACATTTATTATTAATTTATTTAAAGAAGGGTTAAAATAGTTAAAATCAAAGTTTAATAAGTAAATCATTTTTAATATATGGTTATACATAAGATAAATTCGACTATAAATACTCATTAGAAGGCTAAAACTATTTCCCACATAGTGGTATTTTATTTGTAATTTTTAGACATTAAATAAGTTAATTTATTTATGACACAAAGATGATGCAGTAATATCTTATTAATGAAATATTGACATAGTTGATGTTATAAATACCCAAATAAATGTAATTTCAGACTTTTTATGAATTAAACTAATTTTATAGGTTAATATGACATGTTAGTATAGTTTAAATAAACTTTTTTATAACTAATAATTCTTTTATGATTTTCACAAAAATCAATTACTAAATAGTGTCAAAATTGAAATAAAATAGTTTTTAAAACAAATATTATATTATTAATTGTTATTTTATTCCTAAAAATCTAAGGATCGGCCAAATGACTTAGATAAGGTTATATATATTAATAATAAACAACTTGGGGTTAGTTTTTCTTGATATTGTAATTTTATTAACCTTATAGTATAAGAACAAAAGAAGACACGGTAAAAGTAAAATTATTTAACTTAATGTTAAATCTAAATGATAAGGTTAAAATAGGAACCTAAACTTGTCTAAATTATATTGGATGAGAGTATTTCGACCCCTCACCACCTTATCCTCGAAATAAATCAATTTGGAGCTATTTAAAACCGAACTTGATTTTATAATAAAATAACATTTTTAGTTATTCCAAAGGTGCCCCTCTCCTCCCTTATAAAAGGGCACCTCCTCCCTCTCTTCCTCACACAACTTTGAGCCTTCAAGCTCGGCCAACCCCTGCCAAATTCTCTTCTCCACTTCCCTAGAAACGTCATAGAGGTTCTGGTCTTCCTCAAAGACCAATTTTAGTTCCCTAAGAGGAGGTCTCAAAGAGGCGCTTCAAAGAAGAGGTAATTTCCGTTACCGATTCATTCACCTTTATTTCTTCTTCCACTTCTTCTTCTTAGGTTGTTTCATTATGAAGTAATAACATCAGTATCACTCATATACTGATATGTTATTTTAAGTATGAAACAATCCTATTTCACCATCTATCCATCCTACGGAAAATGAAATCACCGCGCGTGCGTACGTACGGAATACTGTCTCCACGCCGTGGTGAAATCTATTTTCCACCACCACCTTACTTGGATGGGTATAATGGTGTAAATACTAACTATATATTATTATTTTAAAGTGATATTGATTCTGAAATAGTATACATACACTCCAATAAAGTCCCACGATCATGAGAACGATATCATCGCTCGTGCATACGTACGGACTATCGTCTCCACGACGCGATGAGATTCATTCTCCACTTTAACCATTCATGAATGATTATAAAGTATATATAATAAGTAATCATGAATTATATGACATAATAATGATACTGGATTTATCTGTATATATATTTATGTCATCTACTTAATTCCGTTCAACTCAATAAGGAAACGAAAACAGCGTTCATGCGTATATACGGCCTACCGTCTCCATGAACGGTGTATTTCTTTCCATTTACTGATTTATTATATATATGTATATTCTGAATATATATATATAAATCATGTTTTATATTCTGGAATTAAGTAATAATGATCTATGTAATCATATGAATAATTACAAGTCAAAACACGGACGACAAATGAAACAATTTTACCCAAAACGCTCTTTAACATGGAATTTACAAAAGAACGGGTAATATAACGTCATAAGTGAACCATATATGATATAATAACAATGAATACGATTCTGTAATAAGTCAATGACATTATTTAAATCATTATACAGGAGGTTCGGACACTTACAAAGCAAATCGGACCTAAGGTAAGGGAAATATCACAATCTCATTTTTATCCGAGATTGTTTATACTTTGGTATTTACCGGGGTGTATTTTATCATCCAAATCCATGTTTCCTCAATATGTAATGTTATTTCCATCCACCTACAATTTTTTAAATCCTATTTTACCTTTCGGTGAGTTTTTAGTAAAATATATGAAAGGAATCTTTTGTCGTTTTTCGTACGAGGTACTTTTTGACTTTTCCGACAAAAGTACGAAGAATGTTTTTTTAACTTATACGGCATGAATGGATTTTCAAAACCTTATTTCCAAGAATCTTCCTTTACAAGTTATCAAGTTTATTTTTAATCAAATTCTTTTAGTTTAGAATTTTATGACATGTTAAGAAAGGAAAAGTGTTTTTGTAGTAGAAAGGATATTTTCCTCAAGAATGGAGTTCAAGTGTTTTGTCAAAATTATTTTCCATCTAAGATAATATAGGGTTCTGTTTTTATCCCTATTATTACATTGATTTGATTATGTTGTGATGGAATTATTTTTATGAATTCCTTTATCTTATATGAATTGTTTTATGATGTAACGATGTTTAAGATTCCCATTTTTATTACATGGGTTATGCAATGATGTATGATTTATGATTTTGTGGCACACATAAGAATGGTATCATTATGAGATGGGTGTGACCTATATCTCCCTCCAATGAATTGGGTAAAGACTTTATATCTCATGAGATAGACATGGCTAGAATGGTAGGTTATACCGGTTCAGTGAAACAGGACTGAAACGAGGGTGACTCGGTTCAGAAAGGGACTTTGTCCACTAAGATAGTCTTGGAAATGAGTCTTGACTAATAAGAAATGATTCTCTATGATTATGTGTGTATGCCACAAAGCTTAATGTTTTAAGTTATGATTATTGTGATTACATTTCACTGCCATGAGTTATCCCAGGTTATGAAATTGTGATCTCTTTTACAGGTTAAGATTTCCAAAAGTTATGTGCTTATGTATATGATGTGATTGATATTTCTTTTGTTTACCCTTACTGAGCATTTGAGCTCACCATTTTATGTTTTCTTTTCCCCAGGATATAAAGAAAGGTTTTAGGTATAAAAAAAGGAAGATCTTTATGGGAGATGTTGAAGATCTTTCACCAGGATTAGAAGATTATATTCCGAGTTTCCAAAGACACTAAACTATTACGATCCTTGTGTGTGTGTTATTGTTATGTATTAAGTATTCCGCAAAAGTAATGTAATGTTCATGTACGTCAGGCTTCGGGTCTCTACAGTTGGTATCAGAGGAAAAGTTTAGTCAACCTTTGGAAACTAGGATGCGAAAACGTTAGTGATATCCCTAGAGATATTTCTAAGGTATGTCTAGGGATGTCCCTAAGGATAAGTACACATATAGGATATAGTCCTAGAACTATGGTAACGATATTAGATTAAAACAAAGATGTTAGATATTGAAGTTACTCCCCCTTTATTGTGATTTTTTCCTCTCACACTATTCTTTTTGGGTTTTATAAAATGGATGGAAACAACATGATTCACGATAATGGAGGATGTGATGGACAATGGAATGATATTCTTCCTGAGAAAACAAATGAAATGGGATTTGGAAGTCCAAACATCATTATTATGCCGAATCAGCAATCTCATAATATGATCAATAAAGTAAAATTTGGTAAGTTTCCTGACTCGGCGAATAAGAGAAATATGGAGTTTCATGATGATCATAGAGGAAAGAAAGTTCAATTTCCCCAATGTAAATCATGTGGGAAGAGGCATCAAGGAGAATGTTTCAAAGGAACTGGAAGATGCTTTGGGTGTGGAAAAGAAGGACAAAAAGCCAGTAAGTGCAAAGGAAAAGGTTCAGTTAACACCAGGGATGAGGATAATGGTATTGCTACGACATCAACAATGGATAAATGTTTTAAATGTGGAATGTACGGGCATTATGAATACCAATTCCCTAAGGGAAAGTCTCATGAAGAGAATCAGTACGGTCGTATGGGAAGTACTTATGTTGATGATGATGAAGAGACTACAAATGATATGTGAGATGAAAGAATTGTTGAAGCTCGGTCCATGGTTTAAGAAGGTAGTGGAATGATTACATGTTTATCATGTGTAATGTTGTATAAGTAATATCATGGTACTATGGAATAAAGAGACATCTAAGGATTGTTATACTGTTGTCTTTCCTTGAGTTTTGAAAGTGTATGATTAATGGTACCAGTATCCATGAAAGATTATTCAGATATTTTTGGAATGTAGATGTTATGCACATAATGAAGGGATAAGGAGAAAATTAAATGTTTGATAGTATTCATGAGCTCATGACTGATATAAGGAGAAGGTTATGTAATGGATTGAGTATATATAATTTTTGGATTTTGGTATGTGGAAAGAGTTAACTTTTGACAGCATTCATGTTTTCACTAAGGTTTAATGGGTATTCATTTTTCAAGAGAATACATGATTAAGGTATTCACATGATTGGAATGTGACCAACAAGATATATGGGGGATAAATGATGGTATTCACATGCTTGGTTGATGACATTTCAAGTAACCATTTTCTTTATATTATGAGCTTGGACCGAAGTATTTTAGATAAGCTTAAAGATTGGAATGGATTATGTTGGACATAAGTTAGTATTGTTTAATGATAAAACTTTTTTCGATATTATTGATGGGATGTTATAGTAATATAGATTCAGAAAAAGGATAACCTGCAGGACGGGCGAAAGCCCATCGCATCGGACAAGGCTGTGAGAATTGAACCCACAACCGAAGTGCGACTGGCCTTTATCGCCTACCACTGGCTTACAGGAAGTCCCTAGTTAGTAGAAACTAGTTTTATTTTATTAATAGGTATGATATATGAAGTATAAGTTCATTGTTGGAACCATATACGATTAATCTAACAATAAGATCGACTTATAAATTTTTCTAACCTTTTGTTTGATAGAGATAGAATGACCCATCATTCTATCACATGATCTACTAACACATCACGAATAACAAATTAAACTTCATTTTTTTTAGAGAAGAAGTGGAAATTGTCCAAAGAACGACCAACGGTGAGACTATACCGAAATCACGAAAGTATTTCTTCTAATTTAAATTTCATCAACTTTAAGAAAACGATCTTGAAAACCAAAAATGTTGTCCTAGTGATCTTATATCTGATGAATCAGATGGTACCCTAGATCATCACAAATTTATGGCTTTGTGATTGCTGGTTTTTCCATAGCCATGTTCTCTACCACTCTCCATCAGAACATGATGGTTAGATTTCTCTCCCATATCCATATTTTCACCTGTGTGGAAACCCAATGATTAGTTTATTTGGGTAATCGTTAAGTTTCATACATTTGTTTTTAAATATTAGTTTTGGTATTCCTTTTTACGATGTGGGTTTCTATCAAAGAAACTTTCGAATAGTAAACCATTTATAACCCCGACGAATTTCGAGGGCGAAATTCATTTTAAGGGGGGTAGAATGTACACTACTAGAAATAAAGGATATACCAACGGATCTAAATTGTTGGTATAGGCTGGAGAACCGTTGATATATTCTATACCAATGGTTTTCCAAACCGTAGGGAAGTAAGGCGTGGGGAAAGATATATACCAACGGTTTGCAGTAAACCGTTGGTATAGCCCTCTCTAAGTATGGATTTGCCAACGGTTCAACAAGAACCGTTGGTATAGATTTACCCAACGGTTCTAAACCGTTGGGAATACTATAATTCTAATCTTATACCAACGGTTCACAACCGTTGGTATAGTATTTTTTCCAACGGTTTTCATAAAACCGTTGGGAATTCAATGGTTTTGATCTTATACCAACGGTTTACAACCGTTGGTATAAATGTTTTCCCAACGGTTTCAATGAAACCGTGGGGATATGTTTAAGTATGGTTTTTACCAACGGTTTATTGAACCGTTGGTATAATTCTTTCTCAAAGTATACCAACGGTTTACAACCGTTGGTATTATGTATTTCCAGAATTGTTGCACAGCAGCCCCTCCAGTAGCCCCTCCAGTGCATACACCTGCATAAAAAACAGCACTAAATACAGTGACAGACTTAAAACAACAAAAAAGAACACCACCTATTTGATTACACCACCTATTTGATTAGATTCATGGTGAATAATTCCCCATTTGAATCTTCATATGACAAAAATCATCCAGTATAGTTGAATTAGAGTTTCAACAAATCAAATATTATTTACACCCATTTCAATCTTCATACGACAACCAATTTTAGAATATATGGTGAAAAGGTATTTTCATAGGAGTCTCATCACTTGGGACTCAATAAGTGCCACACCATGCCTCGAATTGAGGCTGGGTTGACCGGTACACATCACATATGATCCATGGATCATTGTCCTAAAGTTTCAACACAATCAAAATCCGTTTGATCGGTTTGGCATATGTACGTAAAATATTAATCCATTTTGAACAAATGAGAGGTGTTTGGGTGGTCCCCGCCCCATGGTGACTCGTATTGAGGTGGGGTTGACTCGTACACGTTACATATGACTCATGGATCGTTTTCCTAATGTGTTAAAAGAATTAGAATGTATTTGGTCTGTTTCCCGTATGTCAATTGTTGATATCACTTACAATTTAGTCCATTTTGAAGAAAAGAGAGACAATTTGAGTGGTCCTGGCCACACCGTGGCTTGGATTGATGTAGGGTTTACTCGAACACATCAAATATGACCCATGGATCATTTTCCTAAAGTTTCAATAGAATCCTAATGCGTTTGGTTGGTTTGGCGTATGTCAACTGTTGTTTTCACTTAAAATTATGTCCATTTTAAACAAAAGAGAGACACTTTGAGTGGTGTCAGTCACACCGGGCCTCAGATTGAGGCGGGGTTGACTCGTACATGTCACATATGAGCCATGAATCATTATCCTAATGTTTCAACACAATCAGAATCTGTTTGATCATTTTGGCGTATGTATGTAAAATATTGTCCATTTTTAACATAAGAGAGACATTTTGGGTGGTGTCGGCCTCACCGTGCCTCGGATTGATGTGGTATTGACTCTTACACATCACATATGACCCGTGGATTTTTTCATAAACTGTAAACAGAATCCGAAGGCGTTTGGTCGGTTTCCCGTATGATAGTTGTTGATTTCACTTACAATTTAGTCCATTTTCAACAAAAGAGAGAAAGTTTTAGTGGTCCTAGCCACACCGTGGCTCGGATTGAGGCGGGGTTGACTCATACACATCACATATGACCCATGGATTGTTTTCCTAAAGTTTAAACAGAATCCGTAGGTGTTTGGTCGGTTTTCCATATGTCAGTTTTTGTTTTCACTTAAAATTAAGTACAATTTAAAAAAAGAGAGACACTTTCAATGGTTTCGGCCACACTGGGCCTCGGATTGAGGCAGTGTTGAATCATACACGTCACATATGAGGCATGAATCATTTTACTAATGTTTCAACACAATCAGAATCTGTTTGATCAGTTTGGCGTATGTACATAAAATATTGTCCATTTGGAACAAAAGAGAGGCAGTTTGGGTGGTCCCGGCCCCACAGTGCCTCGTATTGAGGTGGGGTTGACTCGTACACATCACATATGACCCATGGATCATTTTACTAAAATTTAAATAGAATCCGAAGGTGTTTGGTCAGTTTCCCGTATGTCAGTTGTTGATTTCACTTACAATTTAGTCCATTTTGAACAAAAGAGAGACAGTTTGAGTGGTCCCGGTCACACCGCAGCTCGGATTGAGGAAAAGTTGACTCTTACACGTCACATTTGATCCATGGATCATTTTCGTAATGTTTCAACAGAATAAGAAGTCGTTTGGTTGGTTTTGCGTATGTTAGTTGTTGTTTTCACTTAAAATTATGTCTATTTTAAACAAAAGAGAGATAGTTTGAGTGGTTCCGGCCACACCGCAGCTCGGATTGAGGCGATATTGACTCGTAAACATCGCATATGACCCATGGATCCTTTTCCTAAAGTTTCAATAGAATTTTAAGGCTTTTGGTCCGTTTCCCATATGTTAGTTGTTGATTTCACTTACAATTTTGTCCATTTTTAACAAAAGAGATACATTTTGAGTAGTCCTGGCCACACCGTGGCTCATTTTTTGGTGGGTTTGACTTTTACACATCATATATGACGCATTGATTGTTTTCCTAAAGTTTCGACATAATTCGTAGGCTTTTGGTCGGTTTCTCGTATGTTAGTTGTTGGTTTCACTTAAAATTAAATACATTTTAAAAAAAGAGAGGAACTTTGAGTGGTGTCGGCCACACCGGGCCTCAGATTGAGGCGGGGTTGACTCATAGACATCACATATGAGCCAGGTATGATTTTCATAAAGTTTAAACACAATCAGAATCCGTTTGATCGATTTGGCGTATGTACGTAAAATATTGTCCATTTTAAACAAAAGAGAGGCAGTTTGGGTGGTCCCGGCCACACGGTGCCTCGGATTAAGGCATAGTTGATTCATACACCTGAAATATGACCCATGGATCATTTTCCTAACGTTTCAATAGAATCCGAATGCGTTTGGTCCATTTCCCGTATGTCAGTTGTTGATTTCACTTACAATTTAGTCCATTTTGAACAAAAGAGAGAGAGTTTGAGTGGTCTCGGCCACATCGTGGCTCGGTTTGTGGTGGGGTTGACCCATACACGTCACATATGACCCATGGATCGTGTTCCTAAAGTTTCAACAGAATCCGTAGGTGTTTGGTCAGTTTGGCGTATGTCAGTTGTTGTTTTCACTTAAAATTAAGTTCATTTTAAACAAAAGAGAGGCACTTTGAGTGGTGTCGGCTACAACAGGACTCATATTGAGGCAGGGTTGACTCGTACACGTCACATATGACTCATGGATTGTTTTCCTAAAGTTTCAACATAATTTGTAGGCGTTTGGTCAGTTTCTCGTATGTGAGTTGTTGTTTTCACTTAAAATTAAATACATTTTAAAAAAAGAGAGGCACTTTGAGTGGTGTCGGCCACACCGGGCCTCGGATTGAGGAGGGGTTGACTCGTACACGTCACATATGATCCAGGTATAATTTTCATAAAGTTTAAATACAATCAGAATCTGTTTGATTGGTTTGGCGTATGTACGTAAAATATTGTCCATTTTGAACAAAAGAGAAGCAGTTTGGGTGGTCCCGGCCACACGGTGACTCAGATTAAGGCAGAGTTGATTCATACACATCACATATGACCCATGGATCATTGTCCTAACGTTTCAATAGAATCTGAAGGCGTTTGGTCCGTTTCCCGTATGTCAGTTGTTGATTTCACTTACAATTTAGTACATTTTTAACCAAAGAGATACAGTTCGAGTAGTCCCGGCCACACCGTGGCTCAGTTTTTGGCGGGGTTGACTCATACACGTCACATATGACTCATGGATCGTTCTCCCTAAGCATGCCGAGTCCATCCATGAGTCCATAACTTGTAACCCATGTCTTATCCTAACAATTAACAAGTAAACCAAATCAAACAAGGCATAATTCACATAACATGGAGAATGTACAACAAGGATTTGTATTCAAATTAAAGAATATAATCACATGCATTTGATGAACATGAATTGATAAGCTTACCAAGAAATTCATATATTTTAAGATATAAAAAAATAGAATAATCCTAAATAACATTGCATGATCATAGAAATAAAAAAGGCATGTGAAATCAACATGCCTACAATTACATATCATCCATGAGGTATAACATTTAATCAACTTGTAATAGAATTATACATAAGGCATATGAGTCTCATTAACTTGCATACATAGTGGTACAAAAGGAAAATGTTATTCAAGTCCGGGGGGCTGTCCGGGGTCCAAGGAGGAGGGTGGGGGGCTATCCGGGGAGCTATCCGGTGTCCAGGGAGGGTGGGGGGATGTCCGAGGGGCTGTCCAGGGACCAAGGAGGAGGGTGGGGGGCTGTCCGGGGGGTTATTCGGGGTCCAGAGAGGAGGGTGGGGGGCTGTCTGGGGGGGTGTCTGGGGACCAAGGAGGATGGGGGGGCTGTCCGGGGGCAAGGAGGAGGGGGTTGTCCGGGGGGTCATCCGGGGACCAAGGAGGAGGGGGGGGGGGGGGGGGGGGGCTGTTCGGGGACCAAGGAGGAGGGTGGGGGGTTAATCGGGGGCTGTTCGGGGGCAGTCTAGGGGGCTATTTGGGGGGTGCCCGAGGGGTTGTCCGGGGTCCAGGGAGGAGGGTGGGGTGGATGTATAGGGGCTGTCCGGGGGACTTTTCGGGGACCGAGGAGGAGCGTGGGGGGATGTCCGAGGGGGGGGGGGGTTGTCTGGGGTCCAAGGAAGAGGGTGGGGGCTATCTAAGGGGTGTCCAGGGGGCTGTCCGGGGACCATGGAGGAGGGTGGAGGGGTTATACAATGTCCTGGGTGGAGGGTGGAGGAGGGACTATACAAGGTATTGGGTGGAGGCTGGAGGGGGTTGTCCAGGGTCCAGGAGGGGGTGGCTATCCAGGTTTCAAGAAAGAGGGGGTGGGTTTTCCAAGTTCCAAGAGGGGGTGTCTAGGGTCCAAGAGGGGGGTGTCCATGGTCCAGGAGGAGGGGGGCTTTGTTAAAGAGAGGAAATCCCCATATAATTCTTTGAAAATTATCTAAACCCAATCCAAACAACAACACAATTCCAATCCATCACCCAACCAACATCCAATTCATCCTCAATATCAGTAACCTTCCCATTATTCTTTAAAAAGAAACTATAAATACAAAACACATATCCATTTTTTGAACTAAACTAATGTCCATAGATACTACCATATCACCCCACTAAAAAAATGGAAAACCACCTATGCCACTACCCCAACCGTCCACAATCACTTCACATGTAGCATACTTATATCCATTACATACCTCGAGACAATATGACTAAACAAACTCTTTATCATATTTGAGTGGGGATACATCTCACCAGCACCTCCATTGGTTCATATGGTTCACTAAATACAGGAAAGGATTGGCTATGTAGACTTCAAATAATGTTGATCCATACAATCATGAAACATAAGTATTTAAGAAAGACAAAAAACAAATCAAAGTGCACTTGTTGGGTATTCCATGCCATAAACGTCACAAAAAGATTTATACCAAATTAAAAAAGAAAACAAAAATTATAGATGCAAAACATTCAAACAAAGGTAGTACTTACAGATTTAGAGTGTAGAACTACAAAATTATTTGATTTAAGATGGATCTATCAAGTGGAACGAGTTTCTAAATCTGGGTATAGAGAGATTGCTCACATTTAGGTCAAATAAAAAATAGAAAATAGAAAAGATAGATGAAGAAAATTAGAACTGAGGTAGGACATACAGATTTGATGTTTTGAACAGAAAAGTTGTTTGATTGAAGAGGATGGATCGAGTTTCCAATACCCGTAAGGAGAGAGCGTCGGGAGAGAATCAATTTTAGGGCTGCAGTCGCACGAAGAGAGAATTTGGGGCTCACTGTATTTGGAGAGAAATTTTCCCAACGGTTTTTAAAAACCGTTGGGATATGAAGCTTTCCCAACGGTTTTACTAAACCGTTGGGAAAATGTGTTTTAATGTCAAGATTTTCCAACGGTTTTGTTGAACCGTTGGGAAAAGTCTTAGATATGCCAACGGTTTAATGTAAACCGTTGGTAAAAGCTAGTTGAAATCAAGCTTTCCCAACGGTTTACATAAACCATTGGTAAAAGTTGTCCAATAGTGAGATATCCCAACGGTTTAATGAAACCGTTGGGGAAGAGGTCTGTAATCCACATATTCCAACGGTTTTCTAAAACCGTTGGCACCAAACTGTTGGTATAGCTCTCCATTCCAGTAGTGGTAACACCCCGAGATTTTATGAAAAATATTCTTTTTAATTTCATTAATGTCTTGTGTTGTACGCTACACCAAAAGGAGCTTGCTCAACACGCATCCTTGACTTGCCTTGTATTACACGCAATCGCGACCTTCCTCGATAGCGTGTGTAGTACGCAATACCGAGTTTCACTAAACAACGATATGCTATTAAAATATTATTAAAACTAGCCGTTATGAATAGTAATAACCACCTTTTAAAATTTTAGAAATTTTAGCTCTCAAAATGGACTTCATTTTTGGATTTGGAGTATCGAATTTAGCCTAAGGTGAAATTTTGGTACTTTTCGGATAACTTTCATATTCTGATGAATTGTGAAAATTACTAAATTATAATTAAAAAGAATTTTTTTAATCGAAATAATTAGTAGTGATATATTATTAATTTGAGTGGTTTTAAATTATATTTAGAATATATTTTTACAATTTAATACAATGTTATTCATTGGATGTAATTTCAGATTTAAACCAGTCATAAACAAGTGTCAATCTTTTGATAGTTATTATCTCTTAAGAACACGCTATTTGTTTTGACGACGGGAATTAATTTTTAAATTAATTAATGCAACTGATATGTTTTGAATTTGATAAAATAGACATCATTTTTGAATTCATAATATCAAATATGGATTAGATCTAATTTTTGGTATTTTTCTGGAAACTTTCATTTTTTGATGAATAGTGAAACCACTAAGTGGTAGTTAAAAAAGTGAATTTTTCATAAAAATTAATTTTACCGCTTCTATGAGTGGAATTTCGAAAATCCGAGAGACACGGTTGATGTCAGTAAGTAAAATGTGATTCAATGAGATGAAAATAATTTTTTGGTGAATAGTAACTTTTTACTTTTTTACCACGGTTAAAAGTAAATAGGGTAATTATGGGTAAAAATGATATTATTATTACCCTAACACATGTCCTAATTCTATTGGAAAAGTGTAATTCGACCAAAAACAACCTTAGGAATAAAATATGATCATTTAGGCCCACTTGGATTAGATTAGGACATTTATTATTAATTTATTTAAAGAAGGGTTAAAATAGTTAAAATCAAAGTTTAATAAGTAAATCATTTTTAATATAGGGTTATACATAAGATAAATTCGACTATAAATCCTAATTAGAAAGATAAAACTATTTCCTACATAATGGTATTTTATTTTTAATTTTTAGACATTAAATAAGTTAATTTATTTATGACACAATGATGATGCAGTAATTATCTTATTAATGAAATATTGACATAATTGATGTTATAAATACCCAAATAAATGTAATTTCAGACTTTTTATGAATTCCACTAATTTTCTAGGTTAATATGAAATGTTAGTATAGTTTAAATTAACTTTTTTCTAACTAATCATTCTGTTATGATTTTCACAAAAATCAATTACTAAATAGTGTCAAAATTGACATAAAATAGTTTTTATAACAAATATTATATTATTAATTGTTATTTTATTCCTAAAAATCTAAGGTTCGGCAAAATGACTTAGATAAGGTTATATATATTAATAATAAACAACTTGGGGTTAGTTTGTCTTTATATAGTAAGTTTATTAACCTTATAGTATAAGAACACAAGAAGACACGGTAAAAGTAAAATTATTTAACTTAATGTTAAATCTAAATGATAAGGTTAAAATAGGAACCTAAACTTGTCTAAATTCTATTGGATGAGATTATTTCGACCCATCCCCACCTTAGCGTCTAAATAAATCAATTTGGAGCTATTTAAAACCGAACTTGACTTTATAATAAAATAATATTTTTAGTTATTCCAAAGGTGCCCCTCTCCTCCCTTATAAAAGGGCACCTCCTCCCTCTCTTCCTCACACAACTTTGAGCCTTAAAGCTCGGCCAACCCCTGAAAAATTCTCTTCTACACTTCCCTAGAAACATCCTAAAGGTTCTGTCCTTCCTCAAAGACCAATTTTAGTGCCCTAAGAGGAGGTCTCAAAGAGGCGTTTCAAAGAAGAGGTAATTTCCGTTACCGATTCTTTCACCTTTATTTCTTCTTCCACTTCTTCTTATTAGGTTGTTTCATTATGAAGTAATAACATCAGTATCACTCATATAATGATATGTTATTATAAGTATGAAACAATCCTATTTCACCATCTATCCATCCTACGGAAAATGAAATCACCGCGCGTGCGTACGTACGGAATACCGTCTCCACGTCGTGGTGAAATCTATTTTCCACCACCACATTACTTGGATGGGTATAATGGTGTAAATAATAACTATATATTATTATTTCAAAGTGATATTTATTCTGAAATAGTATACATACACTCCAATACAGTCCCACGATCATGAGAACGATATCATCGCTCGTGCGTACGTACGGACTACCGTCTCCACGACGCGATGAGATTCATTCTCCACTTTAACCATTCATGAATGATTATAAAGTATATATAATAAGTAATCATGAATTATATTACATAATAATGATACTGGATTTATGTGTATATATATTTATGTCATCTACTTAATTCCGTTCAACTCAATAAGGAAACGAAAACAGCGTTCATGCGTACGTACGGCCTACCGTCTCCATGAACGGTGTATTTCTTTCCATTTACTGATTTATTATATATATGTATATTCTGAATATATATATATATAAATCATGTTTTATATTCTGGAATTATGTAATCATGATCTAAGTAATCATATGAATAATTACAAGTCAAAACACGGACGACAAATGAAACAATTTTACCCAAAACGCTCTTTAACATGGAATTTACAAAAGAACGGGTAATATAAAGTCATAAGTGAACCATATATGATATCATAACAATGAATATGATTTTTTAATAAGTCAATGACATTATTTAAATCATTATATAGGAGTTTCGGACACTTACGAAGCAAATCGGACCTAAGGTAAGAGAAATATCACAATCTCATTTTTATCCGAGATTGTTTATACTTTGGTATTTACTGGGGTGTATTTTATCATCCACATCCATGTTTCCTCAATATGTAATGTTATTTCCATCCACCTACAATTGTTTAAATCCTATTTTACCCTTCGGTGAGTTTTTAGTAAAATATATGAAAGGAATCTTTTGTCGTTTTTCGTACGAGGTACTTTTTGACTTTTCTGACAAAAGTACGAAGAATGTTTTTTTTAACTTATACGGCACGAATGGATTTTTAAAACATTTTTTCCAAGAATCTTCCTTTACATGTTTTAAAGTTTATTTTTAATCAACTTCTTTTAGTTTAGAATTTTATGACATGTTAAGAAAGGAAAAGTGTTTTTGAAGTAGAAAAGATATTTTCCTCAAGAATGGAGTTCAAATGTTTTATCAAAATTATTTTCCATCTAAGATAATATAAGGTCATGTTTTTATCCCTATTATTACATTGATTTGATTATGTTGTGATGGAATTATTTTTATGAATTCCTTTATCTTATATGAATTGTTTTATGATGTCATGATGTTTAAGATTCCCATTTTTATTACATGGGTTATGCAATGATGTATGATTTATGATTTTGTGGCACACATAAGAATGGTATCATTATGAGATGGGTGGGAGCTATATCTCCCTCCAATGCATTGGGTAAAGATTTTATATCTCATGAGATAGACATGGATGGAATGGTTGGTTATACCGTTTCAGTGAAATATGACTGAAATGAGGGTGACTCGGTTCAGAAAGGGACTTTGTCCACTAAGATAGTCTTGGCCATGAGTCTTGACTAATAAGAAATGATTCTCTATGATTATGTATGTATGCCACAAAGTTTAATGTTTTAAGTTATGATTATTGTTATTACATTTCACTGCCATGAGTTATCCCAGGTTATGAAATTATGATCTCTTTTACAGGTTAAGATTTCCAAAAGTTATGTGCTTATGTATATGATGTGATTGATATTTCTTTTGTTTACCCTTACTGAGCATTTGAGCTCACCCTTTTATGTTTTCTTTTCCCCAGGATATAAAGAAAGGTTTTAGGTATAAAAAAAAGGAAGATCTTTATGGGAGATGTTGAAGATCTTTTACCAGGATTAGAATATTATATTCCGAGTTTCCAAAGACACTAAACTATTATGATCCTTGTGTGTGTGTTTTTGTTATGTATTAAGTATTTTGCAAAAGTAATGTAATGTTCATGTACATCAGGCTTCGGGTCTCTACAGTTGGTATCAGAGGAAAATTTTAGTCAACCTTTGGAAACTAGGATGCGAAAACGTTAGTGAGATCCCTAGAGATATTTCTAAGGTATGTCTAGGGATGTCCCTAAGGATAAGTATACATATAGGATGTAGTCCTAGAACTATGGTAACGATATTAGATTAAAACAAAGATGTTAGATATTGAAGTTACTCCCCCTTTATTATGATTTTTTCCTCTCACACTATTCTTTTTGGGTTTTAGAAAATGGATGGAAACAAGATGATTCACGATAATGGATGATATGATGGATAATGGAATGATATTCTTCAAGAGAAACCAAATGAAATGGGATTTGGAAGTCCAAACATCATTATTATGCCGAATCAGCAATCTCATAATATGATCAATAAAGTAAAATTTGGTAAGTTTCCTGACTCGGCTAATAAGAGAAAGATGGAGTTTCATGATGATCATAGAGGAAATAAAGTTCAATTTCCCCTATGTAAATCATGTGGGAAGAGGCATCAAGGAGAATGTTTCAAAGGAACTGGAAGATGATTTGGGTGTGGAAAAGAAGGACACAAAGCCAGTAAGTGAAAAGTAAAATGTTCAGTTAACACCAGGGATGAGGATAATGGTATTGCTACGACATCAACAATGGATAAATGTTTTAAATGTGGAATGTACAGGCATTATGAAAACCAATTCCCTAAGGGAAAGTCTCATGAAGAGAATCAGTACGGTCGTATGGGAAGTATTTATGTTGATGATAATGAAGAGAATACAAATGATATGTGAGATGAAAGAATTGTTGAAGCTTGGTCCATAGTTTAAGAAGGTAGTGGAATGATTACATGTTTATCATGTGTAATGTTGTATAAGTAATCTCATGGTACTATGGAATAAAGAGACATCTAAGGATTGTTATACTGTTGTCTTTCCTTGAGTTTTGAAAGTGTATGATTAATGGTACCAGTATCCATGAAAGATTATTCAGATATTTTTGGAATGTAGATGATATGAACATAATGAAGGGATAAGGAGAAAATTAAATTTTTGATAGTATTCATGAGCTCATGATTGATATAAGGAGAAGGTTATGTAATGGATTGAGTATATATAATTTTTGGATTTTGGTATGTGGAAAGAGTTAACTTTTGACAGCATTCATGTTTTCACTAAGGTTTAATGGGTATTCATTTTTCAAGAGAATACATGATTAAGGTATTCACATGATTGGAATGTGACCAACAAGATATATGGGGGATAAATGATGGTATTCACATGCTTGGTTGATGACATTTCAAGTAATCATTTTATTTATATTATGAGCTTGGACCGAAGTATTTTAGATAAGCTTAAAGATTGGAATGGATTATGTTGGACATAAGTTAGTATTGTTTAATGATTGAACTTTTTTCGATATTATTGATGGGATGTTATAGTAATATAGATTCAGAAAAAGGACAACCTGCAGGATGGGCGACGACCCATCGCGTCGGACAAGGATGTGGGAATCGAACCCACAACCGAAGTGAGACTGGCCTTTATCGCCTACCACTGGACTACAGGAAGTCCCTGGTTAGTAGAAACTAGTTTTATTTTATTAAGCGGTACGATATATGAAGTATAACTTCATTTTTGGAACCATATACGATTAATCTAACCATAAGATGGACATTATAACTTTTGCTAACCTTTTGTTTGAAGGAGATAGAATGACCAATCATTCTATCACATGATCTACTAACACATCATGAATAACAAATTCAACTTCATTTCTTTAAGAGATGAAGTGGAAATTGTCCAAAAAACGACCAACGGTGAGACTATACCGAAATCATGAAAGTATTTCTTCTAATTTCAATTTCATCAACTTTAAGAAAACGATCTTGAAAACCAAAAATGCTGTCCTAGTGCTCTTATATCTGATGAATCAAATGGTACCCTAGATCATCACAAATTTATGGCTTTGTGATTGCTGGCTTTTCCATAGCCATGTTCTCTACAACTCTCCATCAGAACATGATGGTTAGATTTCTCTCCCATATCCATATTTTCACCTATGTGGAAACCCAGTGATTAGTTTATTTGGGTAACCGTTAAGTTTCATACTTTTGGTTTTTAAAGATTAGTTTTGGTATTCCTTTTTACGATGTGGGTTTCTATCAAAGAAACTTTCGAATAGTAAACCATTTATAACCCCGACGAATTTCGAGGGCGAAATTCATTTTAAGGGGGGTAGAATGTAACACCCCGAGATTTTATGAAAAATATTCTTTTTAATTTCATTAATGTCTTGTGTTGTACGCTACACCAAAAGGTGCTTGCTCAACACGCATCCTTGACTTGCCTTGTATTACACGCAATCGCGACCTTTCTCGATAGCGTGTGTAGTACGCAATACCGAGTTTCACTAAACAACGATATGCTATTAAAATATTATTAAAACTAGCCGTTATGAATAGTAATAACCACCTTTTAAAATTTTAGAAATTTTAGCTCTCAAAATGGACTTCATTTTTGGATTCGGAGTATCGAATTTAGCCTAAGGTGAAATTTTGGTACTTTTCGGATAACTTTCATATTATGATGAATAGTGAAAATTACTAAATTATAATTAAAAACAATTTTTTTAATCGAAATAATTAATAGTGATAAATTATTAATTTGAGTGGTTTTAAAGTATATTTAGAATCTATTTTTACAATTTAATACATTGTTCGTCATTGGATGTAATTTCACATTTAAACCAGTCATAAACAAGTATCAATCTTTGGATAGTTATTATCTCTTAAGAACACACTATTTGTTTTGACGACGAGAATTAATTTTTAAATTAATTAATGCAACTGATATGTTTTGAATTTGATAAAATAGACATCATTTTTGAATTCATAATATCAAATATGGCTTAGATCTAATTTTTGGTATTTTTCTGGAAACTTTCATTTTTTGATAAATAGTGAAACCACTAAGTGGTAGTTAAAAAACAGAATTTTTCATAAAACTGAATTTCACCGCTTATGTGAGTGGAATTTTGAAAATCTTAGAGACACGGTTGATGTCAGTAAGTAAAATGTGGTTCAATGAGATGAAAATAATTTTTTGGTGAATAGTAACTTTTTACTTTTTTACCACAGTTAAAAGTAAATAGGGCAATTAAGGGTAAAAATGATATTATTATTCCCCTAACACATGTCCTAATTCTATTGGACAAGTGTAATTCGACCAAAAACAAACTTAGGAATAAAATATGATCATTTAGGCCCACATGGATTAGATTAGGACATTTATTATTAATTTCTTTAAAGAATGGTTAAAATAGTTAAAATCAAAGTTTAATAAGTAAATCATTTTTAAGATAGGGTTATACATAAGATAAATTCGACTATAAATACTCATTAGAAATATAAAACTATTTCCTACATAATGGTATTTTATTTGTAATTTTTAGACATTAAATAAGTTAATTTATTTATGACACAAAGATGATGCAGTAATTATCTTATTAATGAAATATTGACATAATTGATGTTATAAATACCCAAATAAATGTAATTTCTGACTTTTTATGAATTACAATAATTTTCTAGGTTAATATGACAGGTTAGTATAGTTTAAATTAACTTTGTTTTAACTAATCATTCTGTTATGATTTTCACAAAAATCAATTACTAAATAGTGTCAAAATTGACATAAAATAGTTTTTAAAACAAATATTATATTATTAATTGTTATTTTATTCCTAAAAATCTAAGTTTATGCCAAATGACTTAGATAAGGTTATATATATTAATAATAAACAACTTGGGGTTATTTTGTCTTGATATAGTAAGTTTATTAACCTTATAGTATAAGAACACAAGAAGACATGGTAAAAGTAAAATTATTTAACTTAATGTTAAATCTACATGATAAGGTTAAAATAGGAACCTAAACTTGTCTAAATTCTATTGGATGAGAGTATTTCGACCCATCCCCACCTTATCCTGGAAATAAATCAATTTGGAGCTATTTAAAACCGAACTTGACTTTATAATAAAATAATATTTTTAGTTATTCCAAAGGTGCCCCTCTCCTCCCTTATAAAAGGGCACCTCCTCCCTCTCTTCCTCACACAACTTTGAGCCTTCAAGCTCAGCCAAACCCGGCCAAATTACCTTCTCCACTTCCCTAGAAACATCCTAGAGGTTCTGGTCTTCCTCAAAGACCAATTTTAGTGTCCTAAGAGGAGGTCTCAAAGAGGCGCTTCAAAGAAGAGGTAATTTCCGTTACCGATTCTTTCACCTTTATTTCTTCTTCCACTTCTTCTTCTTAGGTTGTTTCATTATGAAGTAATAACATCAGTATCACTCATATACTGATATGTTATTTTAAGTATGAAACAATCCTATTTCACCATCTATCCATCCTACGGAAAACGAAATCACCGCGCATGCGTACGTACGGAATACCGTCTCCACGCCGTGGTGAAATCTATTTTCCACCACCACCTTACTTGGATGGGTATAATGGTGTAAATAATAAATATATATTATTATTTTAAAGTGATATTTATTCTGAAATGGTATACATACACTCCAATACAGTCCCACGATCATGAGAACGATATCATCGCTCGTGCGTACGTATGGACTACCGTCTCCACGACGCGATGAGATTCATTCTCCACTTTAACCATTAATGAATTATTATAAAATATATATAATAATTAATAATGAAATATATGACATAATAATGATACTGTATTTATGTGTATATATATTTATGTCATCTACTTAATTCCATTCAACTCAATAAGGGAACGAAAACAGTGTTCATGCGTACGTACGGCCTACCGTCTCCATGAACGGTGTATTTCCTTCCATTTACTGATTTATTATATATATTTATATTATGAATATATATATATATAAATCATGTTTTATATTCTGGAATTAAGTAATCATGATCTAAGTAATCATATGAATAATTACAAGTCAAAACACAGACGACAAATGAAACAATTTTACCCAAAACGCTCTTCAACATGGAATTTACAAAAGAACGGGTAATATAAAGTCATAAGTGAACCATATATGATATCATAACAATGAATATGATTATGTAATAAGTCAATGACATTATTTAAATCATTATACAGGAGTGTCGGACACTTACGAAGCAAATCAGACCTAAGGTAAGAGAAATATCACAATCTCATTTTTATCCGAGATTGTTTATACTTTGGTATTTACTGGGGTATATTTTATCATCCACATCCATGTTTCCTCAATATCTAATGTTATTTCCATCCACCTAAAATTTTTAAAATCCTATTTTACCCTTCGTTGAGTTTTTTGTAAAATATATGAAAGGAATCTTTTGTCGTTTTTCGTACGAGGTACTTTTTGACTTTTCCGACAAAAGTACGAAGAATGTTTTTTTAACTTATACGGCATGAATGGATTTTTAAAACATTATTTCCAAGAATCTTCCTTTACAAGTTTTCATGTTTATTTTTAATCAACTTCTTTTAGTTTAGAATTTTATGACATGTTAAGAAAGGAAAAGTGTTTTTGAAGTATAAAGGATATTTTCCTCAAGAATGGAGTTCAAGTGTTTTATCAAAATTATTTTCCATCTAAGATAATATAGGGTTATGTTTTTATCCCTATTATTACATTGATTTGATTATGTTGTGATGGAATTATTTTTATGAATTCCTTTATCTTATATGAATTGTTTTATGTTGTCACGATGTTTAAGATTCCCATTTGTATTACATGGGTTATGCAATGATATATGATATATGATTTTGTGGCACACATAATAATGGTATCATTATGAGATGTGTGGGACCTATATCTCCCTCCAATGCATTGGGTAAATATTTTATATCTCATGAGATAGACATGGCTGGAATGGTAGGTTATACCGGTTCAGTGAAACAAGACTGAAACGAGGGTGACTCGGTTCAGAAAGGGACTTTGTCCACTATGATAGTCTTGGAAATGAGTCTTGACTAATAAGAAATGATTCTCTATGATTATGTGTGTATTCCACAAAGTTTAATGTTTTAAGTTATGATTATTGTGATTACATTTCCCTGCCATGAGTTATCCCAGGTTATGAAATTATGATCTCTTTTACAGGTTAAGATTTCCAAAAGTTATGTGCTTATGTATATGATGTGATTGATATTTCTTTTGTTTACCCTTACTGAGAATTTGAGATCACCCTTTTATGTTTTCTTTTCCCCAGGATATAAAGAAAGGTTTTAGGTATAAAAAAGGAAGATCTTTATGGGAGATGTTGAAGATCTTTCACCAGGATTAGAAGATTATATTCCGAGTTTCCAAAGACACTAAACTATTATGATACTTGTGTGTGTGTTTTTGTTATGTATTAAGTATTCCGCAAAAGTAATGTAATGTTCATGTACGTCAGGCTTCGGGTCTCTACAGTTGGTATCAGAGGAAAAGTTTAGTCAACCTTTGGAAACTAGGATGCGAAAACATTAGTGATATCCCTAGAGATATTTCTAAGGTATGTTTAGGGATGTCCCTAAGGATAAGTATACATATAGGATATAGTCCTAGAACTATGGTAACGATATTAGATTAAAACAAAGATGTTAGATATTGAAGTTACTCCCCCTTTATTATGATTTTTTCCTCTCACACTATTCTTTTTGGGTTTTAGAAAATGGATGGAAACAAGATGATTCACGATAATGGAGGATATGATGGACAATGGAATGATATTATTCATGAGAAAACAAATGAAATGGGATTTGGAAGTCCAAACATCATTATTATGCCGAATCAGCAATCTCATAATATGATCAATAAAGTAAAATTTGGTAAGTTTCCTAACTCGGCTAATAAGAGAAAGATGGAGTTTCATGATGATCATAGAGGAAAGAAAGGTCAATTTCCCCTATGTAAATCATGTGGGGAGAGGCATCAAGGAGAATGTTTCAAAGGAACTGGAAGATGCTTTGGGTGTGGAAAAGAAGGACACAAATCCAGTAAGTGCAAAGGAAAAGGTTCAGTTAACACCAGGGATGAGGATAATGGTATTGCTACGACATCAACAATGGATAAATGTTTTAAATGTGGAATGTACGGGCATTATGCAAACCAATGCCCTAAGGGAAAGTCTCATGAAGAGAACCAGTACGGTCGTATGGGAAGTATTTATGTTGATGATGATGAAGAGACTACAAATGATATGTGAGATGAAAGATTTGTTGAAGCTCGATCCATGGTTTAAGAAGGTAGTTGAATGATTACATGTTTATCACACTACAAAAAAAACATGGTTTAGCGGCAGTTTTGTGGCTGCGGTTCACAAAACTGCCGCTAAACCTTTTTCGGTGAAGGTTTCGCGGCGGTTTTTAATAAACCGCCGCAAAACCCGAATTATTTTACACAGACGCCGACCCTTTCCCCCTTCCCCTTCGCGATCCCTAACCCTCGCGACTCCGCACCCCCCGCGCTGCCGGCGACTCCCCACCCCCCGCGCTGCCGGCGACTCCTCACCCCCGCGCTCTCCGGCGAAACCCGCACCCCCTGGCGCCCCCCTCGACCACTGGTGACCCCATCGACCACCGGCGACCCCCGCGCCCCCCGCGCCCCCCGCGCCCTCCGGCGACCCCGACACCCCCCACGCCCCCTGCGGCCTTCGGCGATCCCCGCACCTGATTTGTGAGGTAATCTAATGACCTAATTTGTTTACATATTAGTGAATCGGTCTAGGGAATTGATATCATGAATATATGGTTCCTAGTCGGGGGGAATTGATTTTTATTTATAGTTGTTGAATAATGGGGACTTGTATCTAAACACTAATACGACTAATTGAATGTAATCTTCTCTTTCCTAGGAATTTGCCTCTCTATGGAACTTTAGTGGAATCTAGTATTGTGGATCATGGAGTGCGCTAAGACTATACACATCCTTATCCTACTATACTAGTATAATATGGTGCTTGATATGTGGGGGTGTTTCTTCCTACACGCCTAGTTGGATGACATTGTGAGATGTCCCTAGAACAATGGCCCCATCACTAATCGACAATTCATAATGATCAGAATTTAGTAAAAAATATAGATATATTTTTGTTTTATCGTAAAAAATAACCAAGATATACCATGGTATTATGGGATTATATATATATATATACACGGACAAATCTCGCGATTCAAAATCAATGTAATCAATCATATGTGATAAAATTACCAATTTTTTATGTAACCAATGTCTCAGTATACTGAGTGAAGAAGCATGATGTCCATTTCTGGATGAATGGACATAATAGCTAGAACACAAACAGTTTGATCCCTAGACAAAATGCAACAATCAAGACTAGTTGACCAAATTCTTTTAAATTCTAAATAAAACATCACCAGGTTAATAAATATTAACACCCTCTTTAGGTTCAACCACCTCGGATAACATTATATAACATCCCAACCCATTAGACCCCGGAGCTAGTGGATAACTGGTCCACCGCAACTCAAAGAACACCTATATAGGCATGAGGCTAGAAACATGAACCAAAAATAATAATTACTATTGTAATATTTTTACTAATATATCATTATGCACACACCAATCCATATCTATTAAAAATGGCAGAGTTATAATATGTGAAGACATTGACCATTGTAGTAAAATTAAGGTTTTTAATAATTTTTAGTTTGTAAAAAATATTATGGTAGTATAATATAAAAATTAATGTAAATATATTCATTCCCAACATGAAATGTTTTCTAAAAATAATAGAAACTATATACGAAAAAATAGAATCAATCATGAATCACAATATCCAAGTCTCATCCACTGTACACAATTAAAGTCACAAAATAATCTCTAAACACCACCAAATCTAAGATAGTTTTATCTGACCTTTTTATAATACATGAACATTTTGTACAATAACAATGAAAGGATGATTAGTCACATACCCATTATGACATCTAGAAAATTGAATTTGGATAAATAAAAGACATTATATAAGAATTCAGAACTGCATAGAGAAATAATGAAATGGTACCCAATAATAAATATATATGTAAAATGATGAATCCCATAATAGAAAGACTGGGAATCTGTATCTATCCTACCAACCCAGGATGATGATTATTTTTATATCTTTAAAGATAAATCGTTGATGACTAGTTCCTCACTATTATCTCCAAATAATTCATGAGGATGGATCCCATGTTTCCACTTCCCCACATGCTGATGGAGAGTAAACATAAAGGAAAGAGGACCCGTTCTTGAGTGTGATGGTGGTGAATATATAGTACCTACAATCTAGTGTGATAGGGAGCACTCTCTCCAAGGATAGGGGACCCATGCCCTTGGGTGATTTGAGATTACTGCTTCTCTATTTATATAATATGACTTGAAGTACCATTCTATATTGCACCAGGGTGTTGGTCCTATATCGATAAATATTGTATCCCCTTTCACACTAGGGTGTAGGTTCACAATAAACATTATGTAGAAATATATTATGTAATCCCTATAACCCTAGGAAGAGGGCCCTCCATAAAAAAGGATGGTTCTCCCCAGGAACATGTTTTGTGGATCCACCATACACATTATGCCGAAACAATGGAGGTAATACACTATTACACAATGTAGAGATTCCTCAATCCACGGTTGTTATGATCCATAAGATTATAGAAAATTGATGAGGTGTTGGTCCTCCTCAATAATTCACTGAACAAATTAGCATGATACTGGGCATTGATGATATTTCATTAGAGAAGTTGTGAAACCATTATTTTGGACTGGTATTTGAGATAGATATAACCTTTCTCTCCTTTTCGGTTTTCATTGAAGAACATATCTCTTTATTGTTGGGTTAGTTTTTCGTCAATCTTTAGGCTCAGATGTCTAATATTAACATGTATTCTATTCCTCCTATATCGGTTTTGGATGCGGAAGGTTGGGTATATATGTGATCAAACCTAATTGAGTTATTCCCACACATGTCATGTATATATAGATAATGTACAAATTAGTTGTGTATTATGTTGGGAAAAGGGATAATTGGGTTAATTTGACCTTACATGGTGGTCGGTGATTATAGATCAATATTCGATCTGTCTATAATTCATTCGTTTCATATTATTGTCAGGATATGTAATATTTCCCTATTAGGTGTATATTTTTTCCATTTGATTTCATATTACCTATTGTACTATTTTTTATTCTCTAAAGTAAATAACATGATAGAATGTAAATATTTAGTTTATTTTCTCTTATTTTTATTATTATGAACATATTCATATATATGGTTGGGTGTATTCCTACATGTACATTATGAAGAGGCCTACCATTATAATTATTCATTCTCGTCACTTATCTTTAAAAAATGGCCTATGGTGGAAAAATTGGGTTTTGGTGGCCTAGTCTTCCACCGTGAGGAGGTCATTACTGTGTCGAGTCTCAAAAAACCATAAAGGGAAATAAAAACACCTGGGTCATCAAAATAATGAAATATCTAAAAAATTATTTCAATTATGACAAATATACATGCCACCTTATCAACAACTACATGACTTAAATATTTCAAAATACCAACATATATTCCTATGATGTAGACATTGTTTTTGGGAGAGGCAGATAGATAGAGAAGGGAAAGGGGAATAAATTATATGGTTAAGAAGAAGTATATGTAACCAACACATCAAAAATGTGATGCTAATGTCAAATAGGACATCATTTGATTATAAACTACTTGCATCAACCTTGGATAAATTCCTCTACAACATCATTCATGGCCATGGTTGGGGTCAAACATGTAGTATTATTTCCATTATGTATGACTACATTTGATGTTACCTTTACATTGTTCTTCATTTATTTTTGGATTTTTTGGTTAGATTTTGGAGATTATTTACAATGGATCATTGTATAAATCATCTGATCTAATAATTATTTTTCTCAAAACTGATATGAGATGTCCCAACATTATTATCTCATGCTGTAACATGTCATTGGGTTAGAGGTACATCACCATTTATAATTTTTAAATAGTTTTAATTAAAATTAGATTAAGTTAAGTTAATTTGTTGATTGACTTGGTTCAACTTCATAGGTAATTTTTTTGGGATAAAGGTTGGAGTTCACCACAAACAATACATAAGTGGTTGGTTATTATATAGGTGTGATGAGGTGGGCTGGTGATTTTTAGGCAATTATTCCTTGTTGGTTTTAATTGAAAAAAATTATAATTTTTATAATAAAATTATATAATTAACTATAAATTGTAAATAATTATATATTTGGTGTTGTGCCTTGAGATAGGTACTAAAGATATGATTTCAAATTTAAAAAATCACAGACAAGAGTTATAGGGTTGTTCTTAAAAAGTGAAAAAAATAGAATTGATGAGAGTAGTCCTTCTGCATTTCCCACGTGTTTATGAATTTGATGTATGTATGTGTTTTACATTCTCACCACTATAGTGATCAAACCTTTTAAAAAATTAAATTTTTTTATTAAAATAAAATTCTTATAAATGAGATTAATAATGTTTCAATGTCTAAGACAACCCTTGAATAAAAAACTGGTTCTTTATATGTCGATGGTTGAAGACATGATTATAAATGTCTCACTTGTAATACTCAAACCTAGAGAGGTGACACTTAGATGAATAAAGTGAACATAGTGGCCCTCTTTATAGTTGGTTGTGTATGAAACCATTGAGAAACATCATTCCTCTTGGAGGACATCTAAGGTCAAGCCTAAACAATCACATAATGTCTCAGGTTTAAAATGCATTATGATCAGTTTCGATCACACATCAATGGTGTGTTGTTTGAGGCAACATAAATGTGTGATCGATAGTTTTATGATAAGTGTGTAGCCCGATATTCTTATTGCTCCTCAATGAGGTGTTGACGCTGTCTCCTATGGACCAGACTTGTTCTGTTGGTCTGAAGTGGTAAATGTGATCAATGAATCATCTTTATTATATTATGCATACTTTATGATCAATGGTTCATCTTTATTATATTATATTTCTGTAATCTTACACTATCGTATATTTTTGTGTAGGCACATTGTGATATACATGGATAAAAGCTGGATCACATTACCGAGGAACACACCTCAATATGTTAAGGGTTTGAATGAGTTTTTAGATTTTTCAATTTCTAATCGATCCGTTGAAGGGAGAATAAGATGTCCATGTCCTAAATGTAAATTTAGAACATGGTTGAAGAGAGATGAAGTTTATGAACATTTAATACTGAAGCAATTCCCTAATCAATATTTGTGTTGGATTTGGCATGGAGAATCAAACAATATAGAAAGATTGAGGACTGATGTTAATCCACAGAATGAGGTCCCAAGTTTGTCACCAATGGAAAATGAAATTCAAAACCTCATAAATGATGCATTCGGCACTGCAAGACACCACTATGAGCATCAAAACATTTCAGAACAACAAGAAGATGATGCTACAAATTGTAACGTGACAAGTGATGTTTTTGAGACTGTAACAAAAGCAGATCAAGATTGTAACATATCATTGGATCCTCCTCTTGATTCTTTGGTGCCAAATGTAAGGGAAAACCTCAGTGATGAAATGCGTTTAATGATTTAGTTGACGATGGAAATCAAGAGTTGTATAGTGGGTGTTTGAAATATTCAAAACTTTCATTTCTGCTGAAGTTGTACCATATCAAATGTCTTTGTGGAATTACAAATAATGAAATGTCTATGTTATTGGAATTGATTCGTGATGCTTTTCCTGAAGCAAAAATCCCAGAATCGTTTTATGAGATGAAAAAAGTTGTAAACAAGCTTGGTCTGAATTATACAAAAATACATGTGTGTCCCAATGATTGTATGCTTTATTGGGGAGAGGATTCAAGTAGACAGAATTGTAAGAAATGTTCTTCTTCTAGATGGTAGTCAAAGGGTAATGTTGGAAGTATGACTGAACATAATTTCATGGAGAAGAAGAAAAGGAACACACCTGCAAAAGTTTTGCATTACTTTCCTTTGAAGCCTCGATTGCAAAGATTATTCATGTCATCAAAAACCGCCGAACACATGAAGTGGCATGCTGTAGATAATAAAAATGATGGGTTAATGAGACATCCACGAGATTCCCAATCGTGGAAGACATTTGATTCATTACATCCAGATTTCTTAGCTGATCCTAGGAATGTTCGATTGGGATTGGCTGCCGATGGATTCAACCCATTTGGGACTTTGAGTACGAGTTATAGCATTTGTCCAGTTGTTTTGATCCCTTATAATCTGCCTCCGTGGATGTGTATGCAACAAACATCTTTTATCATTTCGATGACTATTCCTAGAAAACAAATGCCTGGAAATGATATTGATGTATACCTGTAGCCTTTGATTGAAGAATTGCAGGAGTTATGGAGCAACGGTGTTGAGACATATGATGTTTCTTCTAAAAAAATGTTCAAAATGCATGCTGCTTTAATGTGGACCATTAGTGACTTCCCTGGGCTTGGGAATTTATCTGGTTGGAACACTTATACGGGTTTGGCTTGTCCCATTTGTAACTTTGATTTCGAGCCCAAACGGCTACCTCACAGTAGAAAATGGTGCTTCTTGTGCCATCGAATATTTCTTGATGCATCTCATAGATTTCGGCTAAACAAATCAAAATTTAATGGTTCCATTGATCGTAGACCACCTCCAAAGTTGTTAACCGGTTCTTAAATATTGACACAGCTTGAAAATGTTAAAACATAATTTGAGAAGGTTCATCATTTGAATGATAGCGGAAAACGAGTGCGAAGTGCATCGTCAAGTGAAATTAGAACGCAACAATGGAAGAAAAAAAGTATATTCTTCAAACTTCCGTATTGGGAATTTAATTCTTTGCGCCACAATCTTGATGTGATGCATATTGAGAAGAATGTATGTGATAATTTGATTTTCACATTACTTAATGAGCATGGAAAGTCGAAGGATCATCTCAATGCTCGCAAAGACTTACAAGTAATGAACATAAAACGTGATCTCTGGCCAGATGAGAATGAAAAGTATGCTCCGACCATTTTTTCAATGAAAAATAGGGATAAAGATACGTTCCTTCAAATTTTAAAGAATGTGAAGGTATCTGATGGGTATTCGAGTAACATCTCGAGGTGTGTTGACTTGAATAATCGTAAGTTATATGGATTGAAAAGTCACGATTCACATATTTTGTTACAACAGTTACTACCATTGGCATTGCGTACATTATTACCGGAAAAAGTTACTGCTGTTGTACTCCAATTCTGCACATTTTTCAGGCGATTATGTGAGAAAGCTCTACATCCATTTCAGCTTGACAACCTACAGGAGAGGTTTGTATTGACCCTTTGTGCAATGGAGATGATCTTTCCTCCACCGTTTTTACTGTCATGATGCATTTAACTGTGCATTTGGTTGACGAAGCTAAATTAGGAGGCCCCGTTCATTATTGATGGATGTATCCAATTGAGAGGTATTTTATTTATATGTTTCCAGTTAAGTAAACAATTTTTGGCATTTAAATAAATGCATATTATTATTATTATTTTTCACAGATATCTTGGGAATTTGAAAGCATACATGAGAAATAAAGCTCAACCAGAAGGCTCTATTGCTGAAGGCTATTTGGCCGAGGAGTGTCTCACCTTTTGTTCCAGATATTTGGATGATATTGAGACAAGATTTAATCGAGTTGTACATGTTGATGACACATCAACTCATTCTCAAATGCATCAGAAATCAAAAATATTTTCTACTATTGGCCGATCAGTTGGGAGGACCTCATATGCGACACTAACAGAATTTGAATTATTACAGGCACATAGATATGTGCTGCTGAATAGTGAAATTGCAGATCCATTTATTGAAGAGTTGAGGATACAAACAAAGAGACGAATGAGAGTCTGAACATGAAATGAAAAAGATATAACGAAAGCTGTGAATAAAGAGCTGGTAGAATGGTTTGCACGACGTGTAAGTTTATAAATATTTCAATAAATACGAATATTAGTTTGACACATACAATTTGCAAATCTATTTTTTTTTCAGATCATGAATACTGATACTCGAGTAGACTTGTCAGAAGATTTGAAGTTTCTTGCTAAAGGTCCTATAAAACAAGTTAGAAAGTTCGGCGCTTATAATGTGAATGGTTTTAGATTTATTACAGTCAATCGAGAAGTGGGTTTGAAAACACAGAATAGTGGTATATTTACATTTGCTGAAGTGGAATACTATGGAAAGCTGCATGATATTATTGAATTAAACTACCACGGGCATTTTTCTGTTGTTTTATTCAAATGCAAATGGGTCGATATTATCAGAGGTGTTAAAAGAGATTCCTTTCAATTTACTTCTGTAAACTTCTCTCGCTTGATGGATGTTGGTGATCGTGAACTGCATGATCCATATATCTTAGCATCGCAGGAAAAAATAGTATATTATGTGAATGATGTTGTGGATGAAGGCTGGAGTGTAGTTACTCACGTAATACAAAGAGATTTGTATGATATGGGTGATGAAGTGGAAGATTTGACCTCTGCAATTGAATTTCATCAACAACAGGAAGCAGAATTATTTGTCCATCGTGATATTGAAAATATTAGTCTAGCAAGGTTTAATGAAGTGGATGAAGAAATGGAGCAGGAAACCGACATGATTGAAGGGGAAAATGATTGTATGTACAATTATTTATTCATTCAGCAACCACTTGTTTCATTTCTGTAGTCATTCATTATCATTGTTATATATATTTTGTTTGTTAGTACTGGGAATCTATTATCATTTTTAATTTTTTTTCTGCATAAATTTTTTGAAATATATATTCTGAACTTAATTTTATTTGATTAAATGACAGGAATTCCAAGGAAGAAGAGGTACACCATTCCTTATACTTCTGCGACAGATGACGATCCGTCTGTCCCCATGACATCTGAGGCAGCAGCTGCCTACATCCCTGCATCATCTCCCCCTGCACCATCTCTGACACCATCAGTGGATGCCTCATTATAGGATGAGTCATCGCCTCCCCCTACAGGAGCCTCATCAGTGGGGCAGCGACACGCCCCTTCCAGTTCATCACGGAAATTCTGGAGGGTCACAGTCATAGGTACAAATTTTAATTAAATAAATTTATTGCATTTTGTTTATAGTAATTGTTTGCTCATTGTAGATGAAAACAATGAAACCGTGAAAAAACACATAAAAAGTTCTGATGTTTGGAACATGCATGAAGAGAAGATAGTGGTGCCATTTGATTCTTATGGGGTCCCGACGGATGACGCCACAGGTTTACTTGGTCAGATTATAGGTCAGCTGGCAGCGGAGCCCATTTCCCTGCCTATTTCATATGATGATTGGAGGCATATGCCTCCAAACTGGAAAAATGAAGTTTATGATTCTCAGATAAAGGTAATTTTATTACTTTATGGTTTAATTGAATGTCATGTTACTAATATATTCAAAATTAATTTCTGTATACAAATGTTCTTCCACTTTACCGTTGCTGATGTGATAGCACAGAAGTGGACATTGAAAAATCTTGGAAAAAAATGGAAAGATTTAAAATGGCGGTTATGGTGTGATGTCAATGATACTTCGTTGACCTTGCAGCAGATGTATGAGAAGCTACCCAGTGGGGTACTGAAAGAACAGTGGAAGGTTTTTGTCGATAGACATCGTGATGAGAAGCGGATGGTATTGAAATATATATTATTATATTATCCTCATTTTACATTTATACATGTACATGAATAGGAGATAGACATTGAATAAAATACTGTTAAATTGAATTTTATTTATTTCAGGATCTCTCAAGATAGAATGCTTCAAACCGGGCAAAGCAGGTCATCCCGCACACTGCGGGTTCAAAAAGCTTTTCAAGAAGCCGAATGTCATTGGTAATATTTTAATTAGTTTAAAAATTTATAAGATAATATTATCTATTTAACATATTTAATTGTTGATTTATTTTTGTTTAATGCAGTCACAGAGTTTAGGGCATGACGCATCCCGAACAGAACTGTGGCTGGATGTTCATAAAAAACAGATGGAAGTTTTGTTAATGAACCTGCCAAAGAAGTTGGGGTATGAAGTCAATTATTTATTATAATAACTTATTATCAGTTTTTACTATGTTAATATATATTGATATTTGATTTATAGGTAAAAATTAAAGTAATATGGGATGCCATTCCTGGGCAATCCTACTCAGTCTCCCAGGATGACCCGGTTGGTAAAGTCCTTGGGAAGGAGCATCCTGGTAGAGTGCACGGGATGGGTTTGGGACCTCTACCATCTGAGGTCTTTCGCATGCCATCATGGATTTCAGCTACATCTACTCCTGCTTATAGTCATTTCACACCTGAATATGCTTAGAGGGAGATGTCTTCTCTACGAAACACAGTTCACCAGCAGGGGGATCAGATATCTGCTTTGCAGAAAGAGTTGCTTGAAATACATCAGTATATGAGCAGATATGCCCCCGGTGGTAGTGCATCGGGTAGTGGTGAGCAGGTAAATCACAAAAAAATCAAAATCATTTAGTTTGCAAACTTTTATTGGTTTTAAGTTTTATTATAAATATGCAACAATATTTAATTTTCAATATAATGTTCTTACAGGTGGCAGCAGGTGGTGGAGATGAAGGTGGAGAGGGTGACGATGCATCATCAGATGATGAGTAGTAGTATTTTTGATGTGTTGAACAAGTATGATAACGGTTGGTTTGTATATGTAACATTTATGGCACATAGTTGCCACCAAAAATTTCCATATATGTTACCCATATTAATACCATTTCTACTATATAGCAGCATTCAGGTAGCCCCATTGTGTAAGTTCGATTCATAAATGGATTGGGTGTTCTGACACGCTGGTCGGGTTGGTTTCATCTTTTATGACAAATGTTATGGAGTTTGTGAGTGTGAATCAGATAAGTGTCACATGTGCGATTAAGGTAAATCTAACCTAGTTCTCTTATGAGAAGTTGTTCTATCTCTTTTTTTTTATGACTAGGACACTCCTAATTTGGGGAACATCATGTCAGATATAGTAAAAATGTCCTTCTAGGTAGTAGAAGTGATTGAAGTGTCTTAGAGGTGATGGAAGTGTCTCCAATATTCTGATAATATTTATACTCTATTAGTGTACTCTTGCTTTGCAACGAGCATGTCCCCTATCTTTACATCATCCTTGATGCACTAAGAGAGCATCAGTTATATGGTGGGTCGAAAATGTCTTCTGAGAAAGATTGCATGACTAGTTTCAGTTAGGCTGATTGGAATTTGACTGTTTCTTTAGAGCAAGGTCCCTATTATGGCCTCAGAAGTATCTAGGATTTCCCAATTAGAGGAAAAATTCCAATATTATCATTGTAAATATTTGGATATTCTTTATAGGAAATTACAATGGTGGAGAATACTATGGTTCATAATTTTCTGTTAATGTTAAAACCTATGGTGGAGAGCACCATCGGTTAGATGCTTAAAGGGATGACGATGTGATCATTTATCTAGTTGAACGGGCCTAGGTAAGCACCAAAAATATCAAGTTTGGGTGGTATGATAGGTGCACACAGTTTGTCTAAAACTGTGTGAACCTGTAGTAGAAAACCATGCGGCTGGAGTAGGTGAGAAGAAGTTCCCCACACGGGCTGCACACAGTTTTCCAAACTGTGTTCCTAGCTCACATGGTTAGTGCCACTTAGGCATTATTATCACACAATTCATTACACATTTGTCACATGGTTAGGGTAAACTATGTGGAGAAACCATGTGAGGTAGGATTCTTAAGTAGTGGGAGTCTCACGGTTGGTGTACGGTTTGGAAATTCATATAGCCAAACCATGTGAACTATTCTTAAGGGTGAAATTACCATTTTTACATTAATAGGTTAAATGTTTTAACTCCCTTTCTTTCCTCCTCCTTCTTCTCTAGCATTCACAGCTCCCTCCTCTATGGGTTTCTCCACCTCCCTCCATTAGGATTTTATGGTTCTCCTTCATCCATCATCAGATTTTATCACCATCGATCCCTAATTTATCAAGGTACAATATCTTTTCCCCTATTTTCAGGGTGGATGTATGTTTCTTAGATTTATTCCCTTAGGGATTTTAGTTATTTTATTTATTCATGTACTAATGTGTATCATGCTACCTTCTATATGTATACTATTTTTTAGTTTTTTATCTTCATCTGGACATGAATTCATGGTTGTAAATTGTCATTGGCCTTTTATATTTAGTTTTTATTATTCATCCAATGCTTTGTCTTTCATTTATTGTTGATTTAATTATTGTATGTTGTCTCTCTATTTATTATACTGCTATCCTACACTACCAAGAAGGGGGTCGAGATCCCCATGAAACCTAGGTGATCTCTATATTCTGGTTTGATTTATTTTTCAGGGTAGTGGTGTAGTAGAACCAAATTTTTTTTCCAGTTCAGCATTTAGCGGCGGTTTTAACCGCCGCTAATGCCATACTTGGTAGCATTTAGCGGCGGTTAAAACCGCCGCTAAATATATTAAATTTATATTTAGCGGCGGTTTTTACCGCCACAAAATAGGCGCATCAAATGGCATAATTTTGCGGCGGTTAAAACCGCCACGAATAAAAAAGTGTGGCAAACCCATAAAACCGCCGCTAAATAGAGAGAAACCGCCGGGAAATGAGGCATCTACGACACATTTTTTAAACCGCCGCGAAATAGAAAAAACCGCCGCTAAAAGATTTCCAATGCCAAGTTTAGTGGCGGTTTTTGTAAACCGCCGCTAAATGGGAAAAAAACCACCGCTAAGGGCTGATTTTGTTGTAGTGTCATGTGTAATGTTGTATAAGTAATCTCATGGTACTATGGAATAAAGAGACATCTAAGGATTGTTATACTGTTGTCTTTCCTTGAGTTTTGAAAGTGTATGATTAATGGTACCAGTATCCATGAAAGATTATTCAGATATTTTTGGAATGTAGATGATATGCACATAATGAAGGGATAAGGAGAAAATTAAATGTTTGATAGTATTCATGAGCTCATGACTGATATAAGGAGAAGGTTATGTAATGGATTGAGTATATAGAATTTTTGGATTTTGGTATGTGGAAAGAGTTAACTTTTGACAGCATTCATGTTTTCACTAAGGTTTAATGGGTATTCATTTTTCAAGAGAATACATGATTAAGGTATTCACATGATTGGAATGTGACCAACAAGATATATGGGGAATAAATGATGGTATTCACATGCTTGGTTGATGACATTTCAAGTAATCATTTTCTTTATATTATGAGCTTGGACCGAAGTATTTTAGATAAGATTAAAGATTGGAATGGATTATGTTGGACATAAGTTAGTATTGTTTAATGATAGAACTTTTTTTGATATTATTGATGGGATGTTATAGTAATATAGATTCAGAAAAAGGACAACCTGCAGGACGGGTGACAGCCCATCGCGTCGGACAAGGCTGTGGGAATCGAACCCACAACCGAAGTGCGACTGGCCTTTATCGCCTACCACTGGCCAACAGGAAGTCCCTGGTTAGTAGAAACTAGTTTTATTTTATTAAGCGGTATGATATATGAAGTATAAGTTCATTTTTGGAACCATATACGATTAATCTAACAATAAGATGGACTTATAACTTTTGCTAACCTTTTGTTTGAAAGAGATAGAATGACCCATCATTCTATCACATGATCTACTAACACATCACGAATAACAAATTCAACTTCATTTTTTTAAGAGATGAAGTGGAAATTGTCCAAAGAACGACCAACGGTGAGACTATACCAAAATCACGAAAGTATTTCTTCTAATTTCAATTTCATCAACTTTAAGAAAACAATCTTGAAAACCAAAAATGTTTTCCTAGTGATCTTATATCTGATGAATCAGATGGTACCCTAGATCATCACAAATTTATGGCTTTGTGATTGCTGGCTTTTCCATAGCCATGTTCTCTACCACTCTCCATCAGAACATGATGGTTAGATTTCTCTCCCATATCTATATTTTAACCTATGTGGAAACCCAGTGATTAGTTAATTTGGGTAACCGTTAAGTTTCATAATTTTGTTTTTAATGATTAGTTTTGGTATTCCTTTTTACGATGTGGGTTTCTATCAATGAAACTTTCTAAAAGTAAACCATTTATAACCCCGACGAATTTCGAGGGCGAAATTCATTTTAAGGGGGGTAGAATGTAACACCCAGAGATTTTATGAAAAATATTCTTTTTAATTTCATTAATGTCTCGTGTTGTATGCTACACCAAAAGGAGATTGCTCAACACACATCCTTGACTTGCCTTGTATTACACGCAATCACGACCTTCCTCGATAGCGTGTGTAGTACGCAATACCGAGTTTCACTAAACAACGATATGCTATTAAAATATTATTAAAACTAGCCATTATGAATAGTAATAACCACCTTTTAAAATTTTAGAAATTTTAGCTCTCAAAATGGACTTCATTTTTGGATTCGGAGTATTGAATTTAGCCTAAGGTGAAATTTTGGTACTTTTCGGATAACTTTCATATTCTGATGAATAGTGAAAATTACTAAATTATAATTAAAAACAATTTTTTTAATCGAAATAATTAATAGTGATAAATTATTAATTTGAGTGGTTTTAAATTATATTTAGAATATATTTTTACAATTTAATAAAATGTTCGTCATTGGATGTAATTTCACATTTAAACCAGTCATAAACAAGTGTCAATCTTTTGATAGTTATTATCTCTTAAGAACACGCTATTTGTTTTGACGACGGGAATTAATTTTTAAATTAATTAATGAAACTGATATGTTTTGAATTTGATAAAATAGAAATCATTTTTGAATTTATAATATCAAATATAGCTTAGATCTAGTTTTTGGTATTTTTCTGGAAACTTTCATTTTTTGATGAATACTGAAACCACTAAGTGGTAGTTAAAAAACTGATTTTTTTATAAAACTTAATTTTACCGCTTCTGTGAGTGGAATTTCGAAAATCAGAGACACAGTTGATTTCAGTAAGTAAAATGTGGTTCAATGAGATGAAAATAATTTTTTGGTGAATAGTAACTTTTTACTTTTTTACCATGGTTAAAAGTAAATAGGGTAATTAAGGGTAAAAATGATATTATTATTACCCTAAAACATGTCCTAATTCTATTGGAAAAGTTTAATTCGACCAAAAACAACCTTAGGAATAAAATATTATCATTTAGGCCCACTTGGATTAGATTTGGACATTTATTATTAATTTATTTAAAGAAGGGTTAAAATAGTTAAAATCAAAGTTTAATAAGTAAATAATTTTTAATATATGGTTATACATAAGATAAATTCGACTATAAATACTCATTAGAAAGCTAAAACGATTTCCTACATAATGGTATTTTATTTGTAACTTTTAGAAATTTAATAAGTTAATTTATTTATGACACAAAGATGAGGCAGTAATTATCTTATTAATGAAATATTGACATAATTGATGTTATAAATACCCAAATAAATGTAATTTTAGACTTTTTATGAATTACACTAATTTTATAGGTTAATATGACATGTTAGTATAGTTTAAATTAACTTTTTTCGAACTAATCATTCTGTTATGAGTTTCACAAAAATCAATTACTAAATAGTGTCGAAATTGACATAAAATAGTTTTTAAAACAAATATTATATTAATAATTGTTATTTTATTCTTAAAAATCTAAGGTTCTGCCAAATGACTTAGATAAGGTTATATATATTAATAATAAACAACTTGCGGTTAGTTTGTCTTGATATAGTAAGTTTATTAACCTTATAGTATAAGAACACAAGAAGACACGGTAAAAGTAAAATTATTTAACTTAATGTTAAATCTAAATGATAAGGTTAAAATAGGAACCTAAACTTGTCTAAATTCTATTGGATGAGAGGATTTCGACCCATACCCACCTTATCCTAGAAATAAATCAATTTGGAGCTATTTAAAACCGATCTTGACTTTATAATAAAATAATATTTTTAGTTATTCCAAAGGTGCCCCTCTCCTCCCTTATAAAAGGGCACCTCCTCCCTCTCTTCCTCACACAACATTGAGCCTTCAAGATCCGCCAACCCCTGCCAAATTCTCTTCTCCACTTCCCTAGCAACATCCTAGAGGTTCTGGTCTTCCTCAAAGACCAATTTTAGTGCCCTAAGAGGAGGTCTCAAAGAGGCGATTCAAAGAAGAGGTAATTTCCGTTACCGATTCTTTCACCTTTATTTCTTCTTCCACTTCTTCTTATTAGGTTGTTTCATTATGAATTAATAACATCAGTATCACTAATATAATGATATGTTATTATAATTATTAAACAATCATATTTCACCATCTATCCATCCTACAGAAAACGAAATCACCGTGCGTGCGTATGTACGGAATACCGTCCCCACGCCGTGGTGAAATCTATTTTCCACAACCACCTTACTTGGATGGGTATAATGGTGTAAATAATAACTATATATTATTATTTTAAAGTGATATTGATTCTGAAATAGTATTTATACACTCCAATACAGTCCCACGATCATGAGAACGATATCATCGCCCATGCGTACGTACGGACTACCGTCTCCACGACGCGATGAGATTCATTATCCACTTTAACCATTCATGAATGATTATAAAGTATATATAATAAGTAATCAGGAAATATATGACATAATAATGATACTGGATTTATGTGTATATATATTTATGTCATCTACTTAATTCCGTTCAACTCAATAAGGAAACGAAAACAGCGTTCATGCGTACGTACGGCCTACCGTCTCCATGAACGGTGTATTTCTTTCTATTTACTGATTTATTATATATATGTATATTATTAATATATATATATATATATATATAAATCATGTTTTATATTCTGGAATTAAGTAATCATGATCTAAGTAATCATATGAATAATTACAAGTCAAAACACGGACGACAAATGAAACAATTTTACCCAAAACGCTCTTTAACATGGAATTTACAAAATAACGGGTAATATAAAGTCCTAAGTGAACCATATATGATATCATAAAAATGAATATGATTCTGTAATAAGTCAATGACATTATTTAAATCATTATACCGGAGGTTCGGACACTTACGAAGCAAATCAGACCTAAGGTAAGGGAAATATCACAATCTCATTTTTATCCGAGATTGTTTATACTTTGGTATTTACTGGGGTGTATTTTAACATCCACATCCATGTTTCCTCAATATGTAATGTTATTTCCATCCACCTACAATTTTTTAAATCCTATTTTACCCTTTGGTGAGTTTTTAGTAAAATATATGAAAGGAATCGTTTGTCGTTTTTCGTACGAGGTACTTTTTGACTTTTCCGACAAAAGTACGAAGAATGTTTTTTAACTTATACGGCATGAATGGATTTTTAAAACATTATTTCCAAGAATCTTCCTTTACAAGTTTTCAAGTTTATTTTTAATCAACTTCTTTTAGTTTAGAATTTTATGACATTTTAAGAAAGGAAAAGTGTTTTTGAAGTATAAAGGATATTTTCCTCAAGAATGGAGTTCAAGTGTTTTATCAAAATTATTTTCCATATAAGATAATATAGGGTTCTGTTTTTATCCCTATTATTACATTGATTTGATTATGTTGTGATGGAATTATTTTTATGAATTTATTTATCTTATATGAATTTTTTTATGATGTCACGATGTTTAAGATTCCCATTTTTATTACATGGGTTATGCAATGATGTATGATTTATGATTTTGTAGCACACATAAGAATGGTATCATTATGAGATGGGTGGGACCTATATCTCCCTCCAATGAATTGGGTAAAGATTTTATATCTCATGAGATAGACATGGATGGAATGGTAGGTTATACCGGTTCAGTGAAACAGGACTGAAACGAGGGTGACTCGGTTCAGAAAGAAACTTTGTCCACTAAGATAGTCTTGGCAATGAGTCCTGACTAATAAGAAATGATTCTCTATGATTATGTGTGTATGACACAAAGTTTAATGTTTTATGTTATGATTATTGTGATTACATTTCACTGCCATGAGTTATCCCAGGTTATGAAATTATGATCTCTTTTACAGGTTAAGATTTCCAAAAGTTATGTGCTTATGTATATGATGTGATTGATATTTCATTTGTTTACCCTTACTGAGCATTTGAGCTCACCCTTTTATGTTTTCTTTTCCCCAGGATATAAAGAAAGGTTTTAGGTATAAAAAAAGGAAGATCTTTATGGGAGATGTTGAAGATCTTTCACCAGGATTAGAAGATTATATTCCGAGTTTCCAAAGACACTAAACTATTACGATCCTTGTGTGTGTGTTTTTGTTATGTATTAAGTATTCCGCAAAAGTAATGTAATGTTCATGTACGTCAGGCTTCGGGTCTCTACAGTGTTTGACTTGTCAGCAGGTTAAAGAAGAGCGACAGTTACCAAAAGGGATGCTTCAGCCTTTACCAGTGCCAGAGTGGAAATGGGAGAATACATCCATGGACTTTGTTTTGGGATTACCGAAGACATCTCGAGGTAATAATGCAATCTGGGTTATTGTTTATCACTTGACTAAATATTCTCATTTCCTTGCAATACGAGATAATTTTTCCCTAGATCAACTTTCCCATTTGTATCTTAAAGAGATATTCAGGTTACATGGAGTTCCTCTCTCCATTGTATCTGACTGTGATCCCAGGTTCACTTCTATCTTTTGGAAAGGCCTTCAGAAGTCGTTGGGTACTGAATTAAATTTTAGTACAGCTTTTCATCCTCAGTCAGATGGGCAGTCAGAATGAACAATTCAGACATTAGAGGATATTCTACGTGCTTGTTCGATGGATTATCAGGGAAGTTGGGACCAACATCTTTCCTTGGTTGAATTTTCAAATAATACCAGTTTTCATTCCAGTATATAGATGGCACCATTTGAGGCGTTATATGGGAAGCGGTGTCGAACTCTAGCTTTCTAGGATGAAGTGGGTGAAAGGAAGCTTATGGGACCAGAATTGGTAGAAGAGATGGCAGAAAAAGTTCAGTTGATTCAGAAATACATGAGAACAGCTCAGAGCAGGCAGAAGAGTTATGCAAACAAGAGGAGGAAGGATCTACCTTTCGAGGTGGGTGATCATGTTTTTCTCAATGTTTCACCGTGGAAAAGTGTGATGCGATTTGGTAAGAAAGGAAAGCTGAGTCCAAGGTTTATTGGACCATATGAGATTCTGGAGAGAGTTGGATCAGTTGCATATCGAGTTGCTTTACCTCCGAGTTTATCTCAGGTACATAATGCTCTTCATGTTTCGATGTTGAGAAAGTATATGCCAGATCCATGTCATGTTTTGAGTCCAGAGGTAGTTCAGCTGGAAGAGAACCTATCTTATGAGGAACAACCGGTCCAGATTCTTGACCACAGGGAGAAAGTGTTACGGAATAAGGTGATTCATCAGGGAAAGGTTTTGTGGAAAAACAACATGATTCAAGAGGCAACATGGGAATCGGAAAATGCAATGAGGGCTAAATACCCCCACTTATTCGATAAGTAAATAAATTGCGGGGACACAATTTTCTAAAGGGGGGAAGGATGTAAAATCCCAAGTAAGTAATGAATAATATATATTTTTATCTATGTCTACTAATGAATTAGATAGTGTTTTAGAGGCTTAAAATGAGAATAAATCCAATCTTAAGCATGGAATACACTAATATTTTTTAAAAGATTGTTTTACTGCCTTTTGATGGAAAACCATTTTTAAATCAAACTTTTGACAATTTTATAATCTATATTTGTCAAAATAAACTTATTATTTATTATTGGGACATTGAAATTTACATTGGATAATTTTTTGGTATTTTTCTGACAATTTTCATTTTTTAATGAATAGTGAAAAATACTGCATTTTACATCAAAACTGCTTTTTCATCTAATTTAATTATATGGTTAGATTATCTTTTGAATTGGTTTTAAATTTCAATTAGAATATATTTTTACATTTTAATCCAATAGTGGTCGTTGGAATTAATTTCACTTTGAAATTGGACTTAAACTAGTGTCAATCTTTTGATACTTATTATTTCATAAAAACACGCTATTTGCTCTGACAGCGGGAATTAATTATTAAATTAATTAATGTAACTTATATGTTTTGAATTTTTTAAAATAGGCATCATTTTTGAATTCGGAATATCAAATATATCTTAGGGTGATGTTTTGGTATTTTTCTGAAAAACTTCAATTTTTGATGAATAGTGAAACCACTAAGTGGTACTTATAAAAACTGATTTTCCGTTTAAATGAAATCTTACCACCTCTGTGTTTTTAATTTCAAAAATCCGACATACATGGTTGTCATTAGTAAGTTGAATTTTCTTCAATGGGATTAAAATAATTTTTTTCTGAATAGTAACTTTTAAGTTTTTAATCGCGATTAGAGGTAATTAGTGTAATTTAAGTTAAGAATAATGTTTTAATATTATGAAATACCTAGAAACATGTCCTACCCTTATTGGATGTGTCATGGCCGACCAAGAAAATCAATGGGTCAACTTGGGGACTTCATGGAGCCACTTTGGTAGGAAAATGACATTAATATCTTTTTATTTAATGTTAAAATTAAAATGTCACAAACATGAGTTGTTTTACTAAACCAATTTTTAAATGGGGTTATACAAGTCATATGTTTGACTAAAAATATTCATTAGAAAGATAAAAATATTTCCTACCTCATGATATTTTTTTTATAATTTTTAGAAATAAAATAAGTTAAATTATTTATGACACCATGAGGATGCAGAGATGACCTCATTATTTAACGATTTAAATAAAATGAAAATATAATGTAAAATTTAAGACCTAAACATGTCAAAAACCTATTGGATGGGTGGATTTTTAACCCTTATAACCTTATCATCGAAATTTATAATTATGAGACCTTTTTTATCCGAAAATCATTTTATAACAAATTATCTTTTCTTAACTTTCCAAGAGTACCCCACCTCTCCTCTTATAAAAGGCCCCCACCTATACCTCCTTACCCACACCTCTCAAGCCTTTGGCTCGGCTAAACCCTGTCCATTTTGTCTCTACACATCCCTATCTTACCCATTGAAGCCTCACTTTGGGAATATGTCTTCCCAAGGAAGCCTTTGAGCTCAAATCAAAAAGAGTTACCCGTTTTAAAGGTAGTGTTTTCTCTTGTGTTCTTATGTTTTATTTTGCTTCTCCAACCCCCTAAACACTTTTTATTCATTTATTTTGTAACAACTCCAGTATATTCAATATAATAGGATGTTTTTATAAGAATCATTCGAGCTACACTTACACACACCTACATCTAATGGTTAAAGAACATACTGTTTCTGTGGATGACGAATTTCTACCTCACGAAACGATGATTGTTCAATATTCTTCTAACACCTTCAAAGGTGGCCATTAAGATGTCACTATATTTATATATGATATATAATATGTTTATGTTTTCCATAAGCTTCTGTATTTTTCATTTATGGCATACCTTTATGGCTTCCATTATGGTTATACACGATATCTTCATTTTAGGAAGTGCGGACTACCGCCCCCTCAAAGTGATTTGATTCGTTAATTCCATATGTGGGACGTATAAAGGATGGTGTTAATGATATTATATATGATATTATAATGGAATTATAATATACCTTTATGTCATTATGATTTCATTCCATAAAATACGAAATAGAAATGAAAGTAGCGTTCATGTGTACGTACGGCTTACCGTCTCCATGAACGGTGCATTTCATTTCTTACCTCTAAATGTTATTTAATATTATAAATGCATGTATATACTGGATATATATGATATATATGATATCTAAATCATGAATATAACTCTAGATATAATGGATACATGAACAAATTGTAATTATAAATAGTTTATTTTGACTCAAGTACCAATGATCGTTAAAACGACCGTTATTAACTTAAATAATTACATAGTGTTCATGAAATTATAATAAGTGGTAAAAAAGGAATAATGAAATTGAAAAAGGTTCTTATGCAAGAAGAAATTAACTCAAGTTTATTATTCAGGTGATTAAAGAACGATCGAGTCAAGTCAGACCCGAGGTAAGGGACTTCGTCTCAATCTCCTTTCATTGAGGCATATTTTGTTTTATACACAACATTCTTTTATACGGTGTATAAACCCCTTTGACTTTTATGCTTATTAAAAAGGAATATTTTTTTATATGAAGCGTTTTACTAAACTAAAAAAGGAATGCTTTTTTGTTTTTTTGTCGTACGTATGCGGCGACAATGACTTCTCCGCCGCCGTGACCATTATATGAGTTTCGGCATCCTCTACAAGCCATACCTTTTTTTAAATGAAAAATAAATACCATGTTTTACTTTTCTTTTATTTTGGTATTGAAAATGGTTTTCATAATATTATTATTATATCAATTTGTTGTATTGATATCTTGTGATTGAAATGTGGAAATGTTATGTTTTCTTTATGCATGTTTTATGTGATGCGATTATGTTATGGTTCTTGGGCATTGTTATGAAGATGGGTGGTTCCGTGATAAATTAATGGAGGGTGAGCCCGATATAGCTCTCCAATGCATTGAGTAACGCGAAGGAGTTAAACGTTAAGGTTTCTCCGAAGAGATTTAGGGAATATACTGTGATGGGTATTCCAAAGGTAACCAAGAGGGTTACTCCCTATGTAAGAATGTTATGAATGCCTCAAGTTACCTTTATGTATTATAATTTCTATGATTTATTCATGATTTGATGAGGTATGTTAAAGTGCGTATCTTTTATGGGTAAAGTATGATTTCATTCTTATGTATACATGTACTCATGTTTCCTTTCCATATTTTTATATCCCTTACTGAGCTTTTTATGCTCATCCCAAGTTTTTGAAATGTTTTTCACAGGTCAAGTGAATGGTATATGATATGATGATAGTGTCAAGGAAGTGTCAAGAAAGAATCAATGTTTTATTTTAAATATGTTTCCGTTGATGGGAAAAAGGAATACTATCTTTTATGTAACCACTTTGTTTAAATGTGGAATGTAATGCAAGTTTTATGATCTAATTTTCTAAAACTCTAAACCTGAAAAGATCCTCAATGTTTAATCTTGTAATAACTCAAGATTAAGTAAGGTTTAAGGTTGGGGCCTTATACAACATCTATTCCCCATGTGGCCCGCGTCGAGGTACTACAGACTCTTTGAGGAAGCACTCAACGTCAATTCCCCATGTGGTCTCACATCATAATTAAAAGACACTCTGGAGAATCCCTTCCATCAATTCTCCCTTTGGTCAACTACACTATGTTCTCATAATCCTGAGTGAAACTAAACATGCTCAGCGCGCGTGCATCATCCAAGTAAACCTCAAGAACTACTTGGCTATCAACTAAGGCTCAACAGCAAAACAAGGAAACAGTTCACAATCCTACAACTAGGCATGGCAACTGGCGAACGACTAATAAGAAAAACAAGCATGGAAAAGAAACTTGAGTACAAGATAAATTAATCTACTCACAAGCATCAACCTCTACTAAAGAAATCAAGCAAAGAAGGAAATAATCAGGGAAAAAATAGGAAACCCCCAATTCCCAATTCATAGGAATTGGTTGAATTTGCACAAAATATCCATCAACTTTCTACAAAAAGGCACAAACCAACTACCTCAATCCTAGGAGATCGATATATGCGAACGACGACGACGGATTCCCCTTAGAACGACGTAGATCTGAGAAAACCCACAAAACGACCAACCTACGATAACTTTAAAACCAAGAGGAATAATGAAGCAAGACTCAAGAAGAAGGGAGAGCTCACCACTATGATTACAACGCAATCAACCGCACTCGAATCGGAGAACGGACTAAGAGGCGGAAGCTCGTCGAAGATCCAGTCGTACGGTCGCTCTCGGGCGGAAGAAATCTAGAGATGGAGATGAAAACAGGGGTTAGGCGCGACCCGGGTCTATTTAATGAAAAAAAAAGTACACGACGTGTACTTTTAGAGTACATGGTGTGTATTGGGTCCTTTCCGTACTTCTCAAAAATCGGTCTCCACGTCACCCCTACACACCGTGTGTGTGGCCCAGGCACGGCCAGCACATGGCTTCAAGCCGGAGAAGAGTACACAGCGTGTACTCACAAAGTACACGGCGTGTACTTCGAAAATTTCCAGAAAGTTCATTTTTCTTAAAAACTACAGAAAAAGGAAAACATACCTGAAATAATGATCCGGGTTCATACAAACTTCCCCCCTTAAAGAAATTCATCCCCGAATTTCCCTAACGTGGCGTAGAAGAAGAATCCCTGAATAGCTCCGGCCACTGTGATCGTACATCAGCCTACCTTTCCCAAGTCTCGTCCTGTACTCGCCCGTGCTTCCATAGCACCAGTACCAGAGGAACATACCGCCTGCAGAGAACCTTCGTACAATGATCAACAATCCGGATAGAATGTTCCTCGAACGACGCATCCATTTCAAGCTCAAATTCCTCAGGTTGGAAGACATGAGACGGGTCTGAAAAGTAACATCGGAGCTGAGAGACGTGGAAGACGTCGTGCATGGCCCGGTACCTCTGAGGTAGCTGCAACCGATAGGCGAGCGGCCCCACTCTCTCCAAGACCTCAAACGGCCCGACGTACCACGGTGAAAGCTTACCCTGTCTCTTAATCCTCTTGTGTCCCAACCTCGGTGCGACACGCAGGAAAACCTGATCCCCAACCTCGAACTCCAGAGGTCGTCTCCGCTGATCATAATAAGACTTCTGTCGAAACTGTGCTATAGACATCATCTTTCGAATCAGATTTATCTGCTCTGAGGTCTACTGAATGAGATGAGGTCCCAGCAAAGATGCCTCTCCTGCCTCCAGCCAGCATAAGGGTGATCGACATGGCATATCGTACAAAGCCTCATATGGTGCCATCTTAATGGTCGCCTGGAAACTGTTTTTGTAGGAAAAATCCACCAGAAGAATATGCTTCTCCCAAGAACCTCCAAAGTCTAGGATGCAAGCTCGGAGCATATCCTCAAGCACCTGGATTGTGCGCTCAGACTGGCCATCCGTCTGGGGATGGTATGTTGTACTCAATAGTACATGTGTACCCAAGGCCTTCTGAAGTCCTTGCTAGAACCGAGAGGTAAAATGTGCATCCCTGTCTGAAACAATGGAGTTTGGAACTCCATGCAGACGAACGATCTTCCGGATGTAAAGTCATCCCAGATCATCAACACTGAAGGTCTCCTTAATCAGCAAGAAGTGAGAAACCTTTGTAAGCCTGTCGATGACAACCCAAACAGCATCGTTCCCTCGAGGAGACATCGACAACCCCATCATGAAGTCCATCACAACATCATTCCACTTCCACTCCGGAATGGGTAACTGCTGTAAAAGGCATACTGGTCGCTGATGCTCTGCTTTCACCTTCTAACAAGTAGAACACCTCATAATGAAACCAGCAACATCTTTCTTCATACCTGGCCACCAGTACTGGCGATGAAGATCCCGATACATCTTGGTGATGCCAGGATGAACTACCCAAATAGAGGAATGAAATTCCCATATCATCTCCTCGCGTATGTCTGCTGGCACCCATACACATCCCTGGAAACACAAGATCTCATCCTCACCCACCATCCATCCAGGAAGAGTGTCCTCTCCTGACACACTCTCCAATAGGACTAAGCCTTCTGAGTCTGATAGTTGCTTCATCTGTACCCGATCAAGTAGTGTAGAGGTAATATCTACAGAAGATAAGAAGGTCTGTATGTGTCTATCGTGCACCTCCATGTACATCTCAAAGAATAGAGCCATAATCTTCCACTCACTGTTGGCCTCCTAAACTGCTTGAACCTGAGTTCTCCTACTCAGCGCATCTGCCACTGCGTTTCCCTTCCCCGGCGTATAAGCAAGCTCGAAGTCAAAAGACTATAGATACTCAACCCACCTGCGCTGCCTCAGATTCAGATCACGCTGAGTGAAGATATACTTGAGATTCTTGTGGTCAGTGAAGACCACAAAGTGCTCCCCCAGTAGATAGTGTCTCCAAAAGCGTAAGGCATGAACAACAACTGCCAACTCTAGATCCTGCATTGGGTAGTTCCTCTCATGTGGCCTCAACTGCCGAGACCCGTACGCAATGACTCCACCCCCCTACACAAGAACAGCTCCCAGCCCGATACCTGAAGCATCACAGTAAATAGTGTAGTTCTTACCTGGCTCCGGCAAAACTAGTATTGGTGCTGACATCAACCTCCCTTTCAGCTTCTGAATGTCTGAATAACAAGAATCTGACCATAAGAACTTCACCCCCTTCTTGGTCAGACCTGTCAAGGGTGCTGATAAACGAGAAAAGTCCCGAATGAAGCATTTGTAGTATCCAGCCATCCCTAGAAAGCTCTGTATCTCAAATACATTCTTCGGATTCTCCCAAGAAACTACAGCTCTCACTTTCTTTGGGTCCACAGATACTCCTGCCTCTGAGATAACATGGCCTAAGAAGTGAATCTGATCCATCCAGAAGTGGCACATCAAGAGTTTAGTATAAAGCTGATGCTCTCTTAGTGTACTCAGAACGGTCTCAAGATGTGTTGAATGGTCGTGTCGAGTGTGAAAGTAAACCAAGATATTGTCCACGAAGACCACGACGAAGGAGTCCAAATAAGGATGGAACACTCGATTCATCAGTGCCATGAAAACTGCAGGTGCGTTTGTGAGACCGAACGACATGACTGTATACTCATATAGACCATACCTGCTCCTGAAGGCTGTCAGAGGTATATCTGATGGTCTAACGCACAACTGATGATAACCAGACCTCAAATCGATCTTCGAGAACACCTGGGATCCTTGAAGCTGATAAAAAAGGTCATTGATCCTCGTCAAGGGATATCAGTTCTTGACCGTCAACTGTTTCAGCTTCCGATAATCCACATAAAGCTGAAAGGTACCGTCTTCCTTTTTCACAAACAGGACAGGCGAACCCCAGGGAGAAGTACTGGGTCAGATGAAACCCTTAGCCTGTAGCACCTCCAACTGCTTCTTGAGCTCCTATAACTTAGGTGTAGCCATCCTATAGGGAGGAATGGACACCGGTGCCGCTCCTGGCATGAGATCAATAGAGAAGTCTACCTCACGCTCTGGAGGAAAACCTGAAAAGTCCTATGGAAAGACATCCATGAAACGATCCACCACTGGAGGAAAGTCCAACTGTGGGGTCCCCTGGTCATCCAGATAAAGACTAGCAATCTAGGTTGTCACCCCTCCTAGCCCAAGATTCTCGAGTCATGTCCGACTCTCCCGAACATCCCACTCGCCTTTATGAAGAAAAGACTCTCCCTCTGGTGAGATGAAACTCACTCTACGACGATAGCAGTCGATGACTGTCAGAAAGGGAATCAACCAGTCCATGCCGAGGATGTCATTATATCTTGTCATCTCTAGGACATAGAGATCCCATATGAAACGATACCCTGCAACCTCAAGAGGGAACTCTCTACACTGGCATACACTATATGTCCTTGTCCCCAAGGGTGTGTCTAGTGTCAACGAGTCGGTAGAAGAAAAGATGAAAAGTCCAAAGATCTTCACAATAGCAACAGAGATAATGCTATGCATAACACCAGTATCGAAAAGAGATGAAGATAAAACTGAGGCTACTAAAATCATACCTCGAACAGTAGGAGGGTCGGGATCCTGCTCTTGATAAGTCTTCTCCATGGTGAAAGACTGGCCTGCACCGTGGCCCTACGTCCCCGACTGACCACTTTGAGTTGAACCTCCATGCTGGTGCTGAGGAACTGGTGGCTGACCACCATGGCCTCAACCTCCACCTCAGACCAAACGACCGGAAGAACTCCAGTTCCCCGACTGTTGAGAAACTGGCGGTGCTTCTCCTGAACGAGGAGTCATGGAAGAACCCCGGTCACCAGCTACTGGTGAGAAAACCTGACAGAAACACTGAAGTTTACCCATCTTTCCACAAGATCGGCACTCCATGGGGTCCCTCGGAAACCGCGGCCTTGTGTACCCTGACCGACCACACTGTTAGCATATCACCTGGCTGCCTGACGATGCATCTCACTTCCTTGGATCACCACATGTAGGCTCTCTACGACGCTTCTTACTGTCATCTGGAAGTAAACTAGCTCTGGAAGCAGAACCGCCCTGGCTCGCAGCTCCAGAGTCTCTCAGATTGCGCTCCACAATCAGTTCCTAGTTGACGATGGAAGTAATGGAAGTTAGCTGGAAGATGTTCACTTGTGAGCAGATCTCCCGCCTAAGATCATCCTCAAACTTCCTTGCTAAGAACACCCCACTACCATCCCGGAGGGGCGTGAAGCGCTGCAGCTCGGTGAAACGAGTGGAATACTCCATGACAGAAACAGTACCCTGCTCTAAGATCATGAACTCTTGGGATCGGTAGGCCCTCAGGGTCTCCAGATAGAAGTAGTCATAGAACACATGCTCGAACTCCTCCCAATACATAGCCTACTGCTGACCTGCTTTTGAGATCACGTCCCACCACCTCTTGGCGGAGTCTCAGAGCATGTAGGTGGCGAGTTTGACCCGCCTTTTTGGAGGCGTCTCCAGATGCTCGAAGATACTCAGCATGGCTTCCAGCCATGACTCTGTAGCCTGAGGTCTTTCTTCCCCCGAGAACGTAGGAGGATACTTCTGTTGGAAAACCCAAGTCAAGTCTACCATAGTTTCGGTAAGAGGCGGTGCTCCCTGAAAGGTCTACATCATCCTCAGAAAACCTTCCCTGAACTACGCATCAGCGCCCACAACTAGTATGACAGTCGGTGCCAAGGCCGGCTCGACTGAAGGATCGGCAGGAAGTCTCTGATCAGCCATATCTGGCGTCTGATCACTACTTGATGACAAACGTACAACCAGAGGACGTCTAAGAGGCATAGCTCTGAAAGATCAAAAGCACACCTTAGATTAGAAAATCCAGCACAGGAAACACAAGGGTACATAACAGAAACAGGGGAAGGAAAACACACAAGTTAACAAAACACGGCTACACGACATGTATAAAAACTACATGACATGCACTTGAACTCTACTCCCCTACCCGGGTCTCTTTACACGGCTAACCCACACGGTCTTCTTAGACAGAGACTACACGGTGTGTTCCCTGTAGACACGGCATGTAGTAGACAAGGTTTCAATGACCCGTGTTGGTTACACAGCCGGCTACACAGAGTGTTCCAAAAAAACACGGCGTGTACTTGAAGGCTTTTCCCGACCCGTGTTGTTGGAGACACGGCCAAGTACACGGCTGACCCTTACACGGTGTGATCTGAACAAACACGACGTGTATAGGATAAGGTGACACCATCCCGTGTTGTTCGTGATAAGGTCGGGTACCTGGACAGGACTACACGGAGTGTTCCGAAGACAAAACAGCGTGTTGAAGAGAAGGTCACACCGGCCCGTGTTGTTTGTGACACGGTCGGGTACCTGGAAGGGACTACACGGTGTGTTCCATTACAACACAGCGTGTGCTTATCGAGCTTCCCCTACCCGTGTTGTTAGTGACATGGCCGGGTGCACAACTCATTACCACATGGCGTGTACCTAACATACACGGTGTGTTCCTAAATATACTTTCACAACACCGTGTTCTGCTCACACAGTCAGTGACATGGCCTGAAAACTACACGACGTGTATCCAAAAAGTACACGCCGTGTATTCTGGGTTTTCTGGGTAGTAGCTCAGAAACTGCATAGAATTCCAGAAATACTAAAAACAAGGAAAATAGGTGCCAAATTTTGATCTGTGAGGGCCCATAATCCCCACAAATCAAATCTTGACATCTCCTACAGTCACATACAAGGGAAAACAACAACTCTCTAACATAACAGCAGGGATTCTATCAAGCACCTATCACAACAGCATGCATAATCTACACAAAGCCTATCAAAACAGCGTGAAATCGCTAATGCACCCTAGATGGCATGGAAAGAATGCATGAAATGTGATTTATACAAGTGACTATATAATGCATGAGATGGCATACCCTCATCTCATCGGGTTGCTACAGAAATAGAACCAAAATATCAAAACAATAACCGTACAAGTCATGCGAATCACTCTAGGTGAAAACATATCAATTATAGAAACTCAAAACCAACAGATTACAATTAACGAGGTAGTATGACTCTTCCCTGTACATGATTTATCTACTCCCGAGCACAGCTTAATACCAAGTACAGAATCCATCCTATCCTTGGATTAAGTCTCCAAACAGTAAAGCAAGAGAAAAGAACTCCTCTGATACCACTTTGTAATGACCCGAATCCGGAGCCCCTCCACTGGTGCCCCGTACCCGGTTCGCCACATGACCTCAAGAATGTTTCCCCAAATTCCAGAGGCTACTGACTAGCAGCGAGGGCCCTGGTGAGTCGGTGGGGAATCTATGCCCCCATTCGGTAAGGTATACAGTGGGAAAACAACAGTCAACAGCGGAAACAGTAACAACATGCATAACAGTAGAAACCAAACAGTGGAAGCAATGAATATATAGAGAAATGATGACAATGATGCAGCAGGTGCAAGTATCTATGGAAAGAAGCAAACACAACAACGTGATGGAATATAACTGAAAACAATGTGCAAAGGAAAAACAAAATAAACTCCTCAGCATCGCGAGCCACGGTTCGGTCCCATGCTCTCCAGCTCTAGCGCAATCAAGAATTTGAATTAGAAGGGTGATTTCCCTTATCTATACCTTCAACAACATAGTCTTTTTGAGCCCAAAAGCATGGCCCAAATAGTGTGTGAGATACAATCCTAGTAGGCAATCACCCAAAGATCTGTGCCTAACAGTCAATGATTACATGGCAGTAATAAAACAAGAATCAGTAAATAGGAAAACACAAGCAGCTACAATCCACAGTTCTAAAAAAAGTACACAAGTAAACAGTCAGCAATAAGAAGAAAACAGGTAACCCTCTGGGTAGCTCTCACAACCTAACCCCTATGTTTCAACCTACAATTACTAGGAACCCTCTAGGAGTCACACATAGTCTCACCCCTCTGGTTCAGCTATGAAATTAATAGACTCCCTAGGGAATCACTCACCGTCAATTCCCCCTATAGTCTCGTATCGTGCTAAAGGCTCTCCGGGGAAGAACTCAACGTCTGTTCCCCCTGTGGCCCACGTCGAGGAACTACAAACTCTCTGAGTAAGCACTCAACGTCAATTCCCCCTGTGGTCTCGCATCGTAATTAAAAGACACTCTGGAGAAGCCCTTCCGTCAGTTCTCCCTTTGGTCTACTACTCTAGGTTCTCACAGTCCTGAGTGAAACTAAACATGCTCAACGCGCGTGCATCGTCCAAGTAAACCTCAACAACTACTTGGATATCAACTAAGGCTCATCAGCAAAACAAGGAAACAGTCCACCATTCTACAACTAGGCATGGCAACTGGAGAATTCCTAATAAGAAAAACAAGCATGGAAAAGCAACCCGAGCACAAGATAAATTACTCTACTCACAAGAATCAACCACTACTAAATCAATCAAGCAAAGCAGGCAAAAAGCAGGGCAAAAACAAGAAACCCCCAATTCCCCGTTCAAGGGAATTGGTGGATTTTTCACAAAATATCCATCAAATTTCTACAGAAAGGAACAAACCACCTACCTCGATCCTAGGAGATTGATATACATGAACTACGACGAAAGATTCCCCTTAGAACGACGTAGATCTGAGAAAATGCACAAAAATGATCAAACTACGATAACTTGAAAACCAGGAGGAATTAAGAAACAATACTCAAGCAGAAGGGAGAGCTCATCACTGCGATTCCAACACAATCAACCACGCTAGAATCGGAGAACGGACGAAAAGGAAGAAGCTCGTCGAAGATCCGGCCGTACGGTTGCTCTCGGGCGGACGGAATCTGAAGAAGAAGATTAAAATGGGGGTTATGCGCGACCCTGGTCCGTTTAATGAAAAAAAAGAAAGTACACGGTGTGTACTTTTAGAGTAAACGGTGTGTACTGGGTCCTTTCCATACTCCTCTAAAATCGGCCTCCACATCACCCGTACACACCGTGTGTGTGGCCCGGGCACGACCAGCACACGGCTTCGAGCTGGAGAAGAGTACACGGCGTGTACTTCGAAAATTTCCAGAAAGTTCATTTTTCTTAAAAACTCCAGAAAAAAGAAAAAATACCTGAAACGAAGATCTGGGTTCTTACATGGGAGGTCCACCCCACTTGTTCACATGAATTTTAGATGTCCCATACTTCAGTGAGGTCATTACAGCTCTACAAGCAGGCGACAACAATTTTCCTGCTAACTCATTTCATCAAGGAATCATCGATTTTAAGGGTCTGTTAGTTTTGTCCAGTTCTTCCCCATGAGTGCCTAAATTACTAGCTGAATTCCATTCATTCTTGTAGGGTTCATTCTAGCTTTTAACTTGTTAGGACCAATAGGGGCCTATATTTTCTAAGAGGGGGGTTGAATCAGGGTATGGATATTCTTTTTCAATGTTCTTCCTACCCCACTAGATCTTGACCTCTTTATTACAAGGGTCACTTTGTTTGATCGTGTGTGTAATATATGATCACTTATTTACTTCTTTATCTAATGATGATGCTTTGAATGCAATGCAAGGAAGCAAACAGGTAGACACACATATTTTTACTTGGTTCACCCTCACTGGGCTATGTCCAAGGAGCATACGCCGACAAGTTGTCGGTCGTACCAAATTCCACTATTCTTCACTTGATGTGGATACAAAGTTCGTGCTATATCACTTCTATGCCCAGGTTGACTGCATTTACAAAGTTTAGGGTTAGCTCACTGCTTTCCCAAGGGTCACTCCCTGTTTCTCTCTCTATGGCTCACTGCCGGTGGAGAGGATCACCTTCTTCCTCTTCCTTTGCTCACTGCTCTGGAAAGGATCCACTCACAGTTTATAGACCTGTAGGTCTCTTCATTTGCATGAAGGAAGGAATCTTCCTCTGTATGTAGATGCTATGTTGATGTACAAATTTCACCCGTAGATGAATATCTCTTTGCACCGAAGGTATCGGGAAAAATTCCAGCTTCCACGCAGCCCGTAAATCACTGCTAGAAATAAACCTTACTTGGCGCTCAAGTCTAACTCGGCGCGCAAGTATCGGCGCGCAAGTCACAACGGGCACGCAAGTCCACCTCAGACATTTGCATGACACAAGCTTCCCCAACTCCAAACTTGCGCAACTCACTTCCTTTTACGCCAAAAACAATATTGGCGCGCAACTGCCAACCGGCACGCAACTTCTCACACTGGCGCGCAACTTCAACCACCGGCACGCAACTTCACTTGCGTGACCCACACACCACTTGCGCGACCACCACACCTGCGCGACGGGAGCTATGATTTCTCAAAGTGTTGAACTCTAGTGCATAATGAAGAGGGGTGGTCCAGTATTTATAGGCAAATTGACCACCCTGCACGACGGCGTGCAAGTCACCTGCGTGACCCAGTCTCGGTGCGCAAGTCTTCGGTCCTCCTAGACACTTGCGCGACCAACTCCCAAACTTGCGCGAACCTGTTTCATTTGACATATTTTGATCTTCTGATCTTGAAAAACATATGGCGCACAAGTTTCCTATACTCCATGTTCTCGGCACGCAAGTCCTTTTTCCAAAAACACTTTTCTTCATTTGTCGATTCTCAGGCCCAAAAATTTGGCAAACACTGGAAAACGGCACCACCTTGTATCTGTTCTTTTTGTACCGCCTCCAGATCGTCCATTCCATTATCGACGTTCTTGAATCAAACATGGATCGTTGACCACAGCTCTTGAACTCGACATTCCACCATGAAACACCCTTTGTCAACAAATTTATATGTCATGGTTTGAATTGTCAACATTCACAACACAGATGTTCACTTTGTCAACAACCACAATCACCTCAAAAATACTTCAATGATGCCTTGAGGGATTTTTTCCCAACATAACTCACTTACAAAAAATTGGCCACAAATTTATATTGGATCGGTATGAAAAAAAATCTATGAGTTCCTCTGCTAATGTGCCACATGCCAACACAATATATATCCAACCCTAACATCAGTAATCCTATTACAACCATTAGAAATTACCCAAAAAGTGTGGTACGATATCTCCATGGATTTTATCACCGGACTACTCAAATCACATGGTTACACTGTGATTTTTTTCTTCATTGATTGCCTCTCAAAATATGGTCATTTTAAACCCCTAAAACATGCTTACATGATGAAGAGTGTGTTCGAGGTTTCCTTGTGGAAGATCTTCTGTTTTCCCATGGCATCCCAAATTCCATCATCAGCAATCATGACACCATTTTTGTAAGTAATTTCTAGAAAAAACCATTCATGCTCCAAAGAACAGACTTAAGGCTCAACTCGGCCTACATCCCGCAAAAAATAGCCAAATGAAGGAGATGAATCACTACCTCAAGGACTATCTCCTCTATTTCGCTAGTGAACAACCAAAACAATGGTCTTACTAGCTTATGTGTGCTGAATTATCCTATAACACCACCTGACATGCATCAACAAACACAACTCCCTTTGAGGTAGTTCATGGCAGGCAACCACCCACAATTTTGAACTTCCCGCCTTTGGAAATACGAGTTCCCATTATCGCCCATGCTCTGCAAGATCGAGGAGAGGCACTTCAACAACTCAAATTTCATTTGGATTAGTGCCAATACATCATAAACCATTTATCTAATAAACACTATCGTGACCTTACCCTCCATTGGAGTGATTCTATTTTCATGCACCTTTATCCTCAAAAACATCACTCTTTGACCCGCTAGATTTCTCTGAAAGTTGACCCTCATTTTTATGGGTAATTTACAATTTGAAAAATCAGCATGGTGGCTTATCAACTTGATCATACTCCCTCATCCTACATTCACCCAAATTTCACATTTCACAACTCAAAAAATGGTGGGGACCTATCCTTTTCTAGTTTACCCTTCTTGTCGATCTGGAGGGAGATGTAACTGATGGATTGCTTCCATAGGCTATGTTATCAAAGTGCATTCATCCTAGGAGAGGAATTTTTCAACCTCATTGCATAATCAAATTGTAGGGACACTCTTTGTAAAATTTTCACTTGGAAGATGAATACATTCTCCGAAATTAGTTTCCATTTTTCAGTCTTGAGGACAATACTAATTCTCAAGCAGTGGCTAGTAATAGAACCCCAGACCTGGGGTTTGGAAGGATTACTTCAGAAGTGGGAGGAGTGTCATTCCAGAAAAAGGAGGATAATTTGTTAGTCTAAAAAACCCATCTGGATACCATGTGAACGGTTGAAGTGGAGATTCTATTTTAAAAGGATAGGCGCATGTTTGAGAGGGTAGCACGTCTGTTAAAGTTTCGTCTTGGGGCTTGGGTGAGAGAGCATTGGGGCCTCCCGATGACTCTTTCTTCTTCATCATATTTTTTTTGTTTTCCTATGGATACCTTCTATAATTATTTTTTCCCATGTAGTAATACAGAATTACAGTCCTTGATTGTGGGCGGGTTAAACTGTCACCGACCATGGAACCCTCCACGAAACAATGGATTGAATATTTCTATAGCGTCATTAAGAACCTTGTGGCCAACCAACAAGAACTGATCTTACAACCACCTGGTGATCAAGTGAGAAACCCAATCACTAGGTCAACCTAATGTGGGAATATATATTATAATATTGACAATAAGGTTTATGTGTTGTTATATTTTCCACAAAACAACATACTTATTTTTTGATATTAAAAAAATTAGGGATATTGTAGCTCACAATATCCATTGGGTCATAATCTGTGATATACATATGATTCATATCATAGGATAAGATATATTTATATCGTAAAGTCATCATGGTGTCATTGTTAGATTATATCATAGAGCACGATAGGCTTACTGTATGGGGTTGTGAGTGCATGTATTCAACCATGACTTCTCGCACAATTTCCTTTAGTTATGGATCAATGAGATTTATTTTTTCATGGCATGAAAAACATTTGAAACATTCAAATGGAAACATATACCAGTGGGAAATAATGTGTATTGGTTTCCATGAGATGGTAGTCGACACTCTGGTGTTATCACTCTCTTTATTTAATGAAGATAGTCTATAAAATGGATTGGATCTCTCCTACTATAGGTAGTGCGTTGTATTAAAATAAGTTAAATCCCTCTTTATTTCGAACCACCATTCACCTTCACTCAGATGAAGTCACTACCACCCCTTTGGTGATTTAGTGTCCCCTCATTAAGAATTGGGATCCAAGGTCATTATAATCCCCTTAGAGGCAAGATTCATTTAACAATTACATTAGTGGTCCCCATCTAGCATACTACATCACATGTGTTATATAAAAAGATCACAATAGTAAAGGCATGCCTATATTAAGTTCTTTGTATACATGTTGAATCAGTTGATGATAGATCATACTTTTCATGGCTTTCTTCTCCTACCAATGTTTATTATAAGAATACCAAAAACTCATCACTAGCATCATAGTTGTAGCAACCTCAACCCCAGAAGCCCGGAGTCGGTGCCTACTACCATAACATTGACATGATATAGAAGGAAAATTCATACCAAATGACCTATTAGTTTAGTAGTCTTGATAAACTAGATACATACAAAAGTCATACATTACATTTGGAATGAAAAAATTACTACATTTTTTTAATAACTGTATTCCATCTAGTGAATTTTCACATATCAGTAAAAGTAAACATTGTGGATTACTAGGGAAAGGAAACAAAGTGATAGTGATTTAAAATGCTCAGTAAGGGTTAAGTACAACAGAAACTATCATAAATCAATAATGAATAATTAATATGACAAGGTAAATAACTGAACACACATATCATTTGAATAATTGGATAAGTCATAATCAATATAAAAAGGTAAATAAATGAAAACAAATGCTATTTAAACAACTGTATAAAGAATAATCAATAAATAAATGAAAACATAGGTCATTTAATCAATAATCATAGAATGAAATGCATCTATATATTTTTTCATTGTGAAAATTTTGTGGATAATAATAACTGAATCTAAATGATGTAATGTTTAATAATAATATGTTATATTTCCCAAGTACACAGAACATTTACCGTCAATACTTTTCACAAGATGGTTTAAAACTGATGAATAGAAAACCTATTTCGTTATGGTTGGAAAACTGATTTGTCTCATGAGACTACTAATGCATTGAGTGGATTTCATTAAACAGTCTCCAACCCATGCCATACCAATCCAAAAAATTCTTTATATATCAAATAATAATATTTATTCATAAACAATGTGCCTTATAAAATATCTATTTTGTGTAAAGATAGTGAATTTATTAGTATTTCCCTAGATAATCTAATAACTATCAATGTAAAAAATTTCTGTAAAAAAGTTACCTAGTTTAAGAAACAATCATACCCATGAAAAATAATGTAGCTATTTAGGGAGAATTTAATGTTCACTAGAATGTGTATAACTTGAGGGAAAGTTAATGACTAGAAAAGAATGATTAAAGTATATTTAAATAGCATCCAAAATCTTAATAATCACAATCCATCCATAAAAAGAATAAGGATGGGATCAATATGATGTATACACATTGAGGTAAGAATAAGGGTTGTTGTCATTGATGAAAAAAAAGATCTTTAAAATAATTATTGAGGAAAATATCATTTTCATTTTGAAATAAAATTGAAAATATTTTTCTTTAAAAACAAATTAAATAAAATTATTTAAAAATATATTTTTAAACATTCAAATAAATATTCAAATAAATGATGACGGTAAATTTCATACATTCCATATAAGGTAAAAGGAACATTCCTTCTACACTGTCAAAAATGATCAAACAGTGCCTTATTTAGAAATTGACAAGAAGATTCATTTCAATATATTAGGTAAAATGTTAAAATTGGTGAATTTTTTTTATTAAATATTTTTTTAAAAGGTTAAAAATATTTTTTAAATCATTATTATGAAGCATGGTTTTGGTAGAAAACAGGTTTCCAACAGAAGAGAGAAATGAAGTCAGGTTTTCTTAAAAACATTTTTTAAAACATTTTAAGTGCCAAAGAGTGGAAAAAATTATACTATTAATTTAATATAATAATTAATTAACATAGGAGAATAAAATAATGGGTTTTATTTAAAAATTATAAAATAATTTCTTTAAAAGGGAAATCCATGTGTAAATAATATTGAACAAAATGATATTTTGATGTAAAACCTTGCAAAGTTCATAGCGTTGAAGTGAGAATCAATCTAATGAATTAATTATGTTTTTCAAATTTAAATACACATAAAATAAGGTTAAATACAACAGTATGTATTCAAAAGTAATTACACACATAATACTATAAAATTAACTATAATGAGGAAGTAATATAACCCAATGAAAAGAAATTTAGTTATGAAATTCTTTACCACTTGGTAACTCTCAATTAAAACCCACTTAGATGAAATAATTCAAATTGAGACATAAAATAAAATTAATAATTATTATTAAATATTTTATATGTTAAAGGGTCAATATATACACCATATAAAAGAAACTAGGTGTATAACAATACAATATGCCTCAATGAAATGAAATTGAGACGAAATCCCTTACTACTTGAGTTACTTTTGTATCATGAGCCCTGTGAAAGAATAAATTCAATTGAAACATTTAATATAATGATTTAAATTAAATTTATTATATAACATGTAATGGGTATGTATATAAAACACGCAAAATAAATGATTGGTGAAAATTACATAAGTCTCGCATAAATAAAAGTAAGTCCAGAAATCCCCTTACATTGTACTCCCTTTTAGTTGAACATGATTTAACCTCTATTATAATGGTTTTAAACATGTTATTAAATTATTATAAGATATTTTTTATATTTATGATATCATATATGATCCTTTTATGACATATTACCACCCATTCGTGAATAATATTGTATTGTTTTCATTGTTTTGGGTGTTAATTGCCTTGTTTTTCAAGTATTTTTTGACTTGTTACTTTTTGTTCCTCTTATATCGATCATGATTTCATTATCTCCAGAATTTAAACCATGAAGTAGATATAATATGTATTTAGTACATATTTATTTAGAGTAATACATAAAATTTTGTGATAGAGAATGAAATACGCTGTTTATAGAGACGGTGGGTCGTACGTATGCATGAATTTTGTTTCTTTTTTCTTGTTGTATTTAAATAAAAAAATACTATATATATTATCAAATAAATTAAAATTTTTATGTAATATATTTCACATATTTTTATTAAAACCATCATTAATACATTCCATTTAAAGCATGAATGAATCACATCATTTCGTGAGGTGGTAGTCCATCATACACACAAATAATGTTATTATATTCCCACAGAATGGAAAGCATGAAGATATGTGTTATATAATAATTCTAAATGCATAACTAAAACGTAAATATCATAAATATTATATATGAATAGTATTTACATCATTATTATCAACCTTGAAAGGTGGTAATTGAAAAATGAACGACATTAGATTGGGAGATGATAGTCTTCTGCACACACAAACGATGATGTAATAACACATTAGATGGAAGTATGAAAATTTTATGTTTTAACATTAACATAAAAACATATCAGTATATTTAAGATACCTATTTTATTATATAATCCTGATATAATAATAATTTAAGGAGGTGGATAAGGAAATAAAAATAAAACGCTTTTTGAAAAAAAAATTTATCTCTTCTTCCTGTATCCTCCTTAGGCTTGCGCTAATTCCTTCCTAAGATGGATTTATACCAAATATAAGTCTTATATGAATATATTATGGAATTTTTGGAGTTATTTGGTTAGTTATTATATAATACAAAGGGGTTTGATAGGTTTGAATTTGAGGGAGAGGGGAGGCCTTTTATAAGTGGGGTGAGTGACAAACTTGTAAATTTTTTAAAAGGGAATTCCAACCATGTGTTTTCCATGTCAACTAGATCCCATAATGGCCCAAAATCAATAATAGAAGTTATAAGGTATAAATATGGTCATAAAATGGGTGTTTTACTAGTTTCTAGGTCATTTACCCCTTAAGTTGAAATATTAGTCCCTTAGTAAACTCGTTTTTCTCTTCATTGATATAATTAATTTTAACTTATTTCACTAATAACTTTGGTAAAAAATTAATTTTTCTATATTATATATTAAAAATTATTATTATTAAAAATATTTATTCCATTTTTCCAAATTAAAACCATATAATTGGAATAAATTAATGTAAAATTAATCCTGCAGACGAAATAAGAAACCAAGTTTTTAAAGTGAAAATGTTCAAAAGTTTACAATATTGTTATATGAAATTTCAATATTAAATTGATTCAAATGACATAAATTGAATTAATATATTTATAATTGAACTAATTTGATTTTAAAACCAATTAAAATTTAATATAATATTATAAGTTATTTAGAAGAAAAAGAATTTTTCAATTAAAACTCAATATTTTTCACTATTAATTAAAAAATGAATCTTCTTATAAAAAAAATAACCCTAATATAATTTTGATATTATAATTTTAAAAAATAAGTTTATTTTTTCAAATATAATTTGTAAAACTGTCAAAATTTTGTTTTAAAACAAGTGTTCCATTAAAAGGCGGTAAAATTGCCTTTAAAAAATACAGTTTCTTTAATGTGTAAAATTAGATTTGTTACTATATTATACCTATAAAATATATTGGATAAATTTTAAAATATATTTAATATATAACATATAAATTTTATTAATATCATTCACTGATTAAGTTAATTTATTAAGATTATACTCTGTCAGTGCATAAAAACAGTTTTTTATAAAAACGTTTTCTTTGTATTCAATTGGTTTTTATATTCATTTCCAATTAATTACTAAGAAATGAATTCAACCATATATTTTTATAAGTTATTTAATCCTATTCGTGACCTAAAATTTAATAGATAATACATAATTTACACTTTAAATAATAATATTAACAGTATATATTTGTTCAGTAAAACCTGGTCTTGTGTGTAATACAAGGTATCGATGGAACACATTATTGCATGGAATTCAATCTAAACTCAGTGTTGTGGGAATTTCAAGCTATAGAATGTTTTTGTTCATAGTATTAAATATATCTTAGTGTCTCGAAATGTCATATTTCTTTATACGCTTGGTGTTATGTGTCACATATTCTCTTAAATATAATGTTATTTATTTAGAATTTCTAGGTGTTACATTCTCTCCACAATAAATAAATTACATCCCCAAAATTTAAAATTGATCTCATACTGTAGGTTTTCATATTTGTAAATTCAGTTGTTAAAAAAACCACATCATAAATGGGCTAATAAAATATCATCATTAAAATAGACAATGATAAGTACAAAGTTCCCATGCAATAACATATAACTAGGGTTCTATGTATGAGAACAATAGAGGAATGTGAAGATATATTCATGGTGTAAAAACAAAAATAATCATAGGGAGTTGTTGAGGACATTGATAAAAAAAGTTAATGATTAATGGAATGTTTAGGGCCTCGAACCATATATCTAATAGGTGTAAAAATGTCATTGATATCATTAGAAGTGATAGTAATAGGATAAAATTTTATTTCACGATCATATTCTTAATGTTGAGGAATTATTTTTCTATATAATAATATAAGTATATATACTTAATAATATTTTTTTTTCATGAGAACAATCTTATCATTTTTCTATGTTTCCATTAAATTCATCACTTATTCTAAGAAATAAATATCCAAAAATGATTTTTTTTATGCTTGAAGTACTAAAATTTACTTTTAATGGATCATAAGATACATAATGTCAAGACCAAGATAAAGGATGAAGGCATTTGTCTTTTTTTGTCAAATAATGTTTTTGGAGAAAGAAAACCCCTTCCCTTTGTTTTTGGTGAGAATTATACTGATTCATGTTTTCAAAAGAATTGGACATGTGTTTTCGGAAAAAATTGGATTCACTCTATCCATCGTAATGAGGAGAAGCTATTTTGAAATAAAAGGTACTAATCAGACATTATTTAAGTCCATGGTGGTATAAGATTATAAATAGTACTTGATCATTATTTGGAATGAGAGAATCAATCACATGGAGAATGCATATTTCTAGAAGTAAATGGTCATCCGATTTACTCTAAAGTCGGTGTGAAAGAAGTGGTTGTTTTAATGAAGAATAAGAGTCTCTATGAGTATGAACAAATATATGTGATGATGCTTTGATGATTCATATTTCATACAAATCATAATTTAATTGGAGAACTGGTTACACAATCCTATTGAAAGAAAGAGATAATAAGAGTTGGTGAATATTGTTTTCAATACGATTATATCCATGTGGAGGAAGAGTAAGAAATGGTGTTAGTTCACTATATAATCCAAACATCAATCAAAAGTATAAAAAAAATTTGTACCTAGTATGATCGTATTCAAATCATATCCAGGCTAACAATACTCTGTAAATATCATACCCAGGTAGAGAAGAAAAGAAAGAAGGAGAGAATAAGATCATCAATGTAGTCAACCATTTAAAAATAGTTAAATTAAGTTGTAGGTTTTCAAGTGGGTCAAAAGAATAAGTGAAAATGGTGTTTTTAATCTCAAGTAGTTCAAGATAAAAATATAAGGAGTAAGTTGTATATACTATTTATGGGGATCTATTCATTCATAAGAATGGTCATATTTAGAAAATTAGAGTGGTATCCATTTCTTCATACACTTTCCTATAATTGGTACAAAAATTTATTTTGAAGAAACAGGATTCAAAAAAACGGACTCATGTATTGAAATCAGACTGGTGATTAAACTGAAAGTCAGAAAAAGGAGATGAAGTTTGAAACAGAATTGAGAATCTTTGAGAAGAGTTGACAAAGTGAAAATACATCATGAGATTTCAAGGGAAATTGAAATTTGGGTGAATTTGTGTGAGTGGGAAAGTTTCTTGGGATTCCCACCCAAACCTCTCATGGGTCACCTATAAAAGGAGAAGTAATTTTTACATTGTGACTATTCGTATTGTTCAATTTAGTAGAGAGATAAGCTCCTTGATTTTAGAGAGAGAAATAAGATACCTTATAGATCTTTTGTTTAAGAAGTTTTGATACATAATAGAAAGAGAAGAGAAATATCAATGTTATATTTAGCTGATAATTGTACTCAGTGATTATCGTATTCAACTAATTACCATATTGATCTTGTCAATTGTATTTGGATGATCATCATATTGGGTGGGATTAACCTATTTCAGGATTTCCATATTTAGATTCACGGACTAAGGAAGAATCATATTAAGTTTATCAGGATCAGAAACTAATTTGGTGATAATTCATCTCCACCGTATTCTGTCAAAACAAATCATACTGAGGATAATAATACCAAGGAGAATAATATTTGGAGAATCGTACTCATAGAAATCATACTTGAAAATCAGACTGAGTTTTAATTAATAGAGTCTAGGAAGTTCTAAACATCTGTTGACACTTTGTTCCGTCAATGAGTCTAAAAAATGAAAAAAGGAAATACCTTATAATGAAAAGGGGAAAATACATGAATAAAATCAACATTTGGAAAGTCATGCGTTTTGGGTCTCCTTAGTCAGACCAAAAGAGCGTTGGCATGCAGCCTGCATTCTCACCCCTATACAGCATGCAACCTACATGTGTGACCCTATATGGCATGCAACCTACATGCGAACCCAATTCCATTTCACCTAGGGTCCTTTTTTTCTTATAAATAGACCCTTGGGGCCTTCAATTCTACGGAAGAGTTTCCCTGAAACCCAATTACTGCTCTGGTCCCCCTAGTGCTATGCCCAAGTCTTCCTAATCATTCAAGGTAGTTATTCAACACCTTGAGAGGAGAATTTAAAGGAGGATAAATGGAATTAAGTCCTTTTAGTGTTCAAAAACCAAAACGCTTGTGCGCCTAATGCACCCAACCTCCATAAATTAGAAACACTTCTGTGCCTCCTATTCCTTTCATAGGAACTTGAGCACCCCACTTTTGGGATCACCTATGAATACTCATGAAGGATTGAGCCAAGTCTCACCCAAGTATTACCATACAGGTTGTTTGTCGCTTAAGTAAATATTAGGTCGTCGAAGTCTACTCGTCTGCCCATAATTGCATACCCCTATATACATGAGTGCCCCTCTTTGATTCACTTACTCTGTTCAGTCTAGAAGCCATCAAGCCGTCCTCAAATCCATTAATGGCAAGGCTTTTTTGTCCTTGGATCCCTTGTCTGAAATGGATTCTATTGAGACCTCCACCAAAACCTCCTGACTTATCAAACATTTGGAAAAGGCACATTAGTGTGTCTCTAATTTGGGTTTATATATCCAAAGTAAGTGGATTCCTACATTTTTTTCATAATGGGGTTAGGATTCATGGAGTGTTTGGGGGTTTGTATATCCACATTCACATGGACCATTATCCTAGGAACAGTTCTGGGAAGTTTTCGGTTTAGAGGAGGGTTTGGGTCCTCACCTCTCTTTTATCAAAGAGACCCAGAACCTCAGGTCTTCTAGTAGGGAAGGTAAGTTTCACACTAGCTTTTCCATTCAAGCCAATGAAAGTTATCCCTCCCCTAAAAGGATAAATTTTATGGAAGCCATCCTGGTGTAAGCCCCAAACCATACTCCCTTATTCCTTTCATTGGACCCTTGTCCAATGTAAAGGGAATAGAGGGAAGGCTCGTCGCCTTTCCGCCATCCACCCTCTCCGCCATAGGCATGCCTTCTTCCACCAGTTTGGGAAGAAATGTGTATATGTCATTTTTTAATCTTTCATAAAATCCTGTTTCTCACACCGATCATGACTCCTGTGGGCTTAGAGATTCAAGATGATTACAACATGTGCACAAAAACTCATAGATAATAAACTACGAGAATATTGATTCCAACCATAATTGGGATATGTAGGAATCTCACTCAGGGCCAGAGCTCACTGAACATCCTCTTTAGGAATCCACCCATAATTCCCTTAATTTGGGAATCCTCATTATGAAAAATCCCCAGATTAAAACCCCTAAATCATCAAGGAATCATTTTCAAGAAGTAAGTCCATACTCATTTCTCTCAAAGGATTATACTCTCCTATGAGAATTATCGAGCTACGTGGGCTTTGATTCCCATCAACAGGGGATACGTAGGAATACTCTTTGAGGTTCAAGCCCAAAACTTAAAATCAACCATGTTATCCTTGGGCCATATTCGAAATCAGGTCTAATCTAACTTGGAAACCCATATGTTTTCCAAGTACATTAGGCTGATTCGGCAGAAGTCACACACCAAACTTTGACTAAGAACCTTTCACTTAGATGTCCTTAACACATGAAATTAAACTGTATGGTTAGGTCCATATCACCTGACCTTAAAAGGTATGATGTCTCCCATTAAAAAGAACCGGACTACAAGGGTTCTAATTACTTTTACAAGGATACATAGGTAGCCCATTTTATGGGTATGATCCCAATATCAAAACAATCCTTTGTCTCCCTGGAGGAAAATAAATTACATACTATCACGCTGAGTGGCTTAAAACCTAGTATACTCATAATGATGATTAATAGAATCTTGAAATAGTATATTATAGGATACCATTTATGGATGACCTCTAATACATACAAATATCTCCAATAATGAAGAACCTTGAATACATACTGATGATTCTAAATTTTACACATGTTAATAAGTGATTGTAAAATTCAAGGGGAACTTATGTTATAATTGGTGTATTAATAAGGATTCATGAAAATATCATAAATTTATAAAGAGAGTCCCGGAGTAGATAACAATTCCCTCCAAAAAAGGTTGTGATGAGTCCGGCCTCCCATCCTCTTGACTAATGCACAATCATAAGTATCATAAATTTTAAACTTAATGGTCGCCTACCTTTAAAAAATAGATCCCCTTTAGATAATGAATTTTTGGGAGTTTCTAGTTCCAAAAGTAAATCCAATGGAAACTGCTAGGAATCAATTATTCTTAAAACTAGAACACACATTTCAAGGAACTAAGAAACAAAAATGGTGAACTCGACGTGAATCCCTAACCAAGTTAGTAATGATAACCACATGTCAGGCCCCTATAAATTGATAATGTAATGTTATACAAAGGAATCAATCACTCTTGTATAAATCTAAAAAGTGTCACTTAAATGGAGTTTTTTTTGTTCTCATGTTTTCCTCAGAACTCCCTTCAGTCAAAAATGGATTTCTTGAAGATGACATTTGTGAACTTACCAATTGATGCTCAAGTTGGATCCTTATCCACAAGAAGGACGTTATCACCAACCCAACATCTTCAACACTGGGTCTCCAATGTGCTGATAGAAAATTATCATCATCACAGTGCAATTATGACTTTGGAGGCTTCCCAAAAATCCCTTCAGGTCAATAACAATCATCGATCATCCGGCCAACAATGACTGATTATCAAGAAGCAAATAGTTCCAACCACCATCTTCAACCATTTCGGGTGATTATCCATGGAATGCAACAACCTGTCCCTCTCGTACTATAGGTAGGTGGATCAAGAGGTCACTCAAGGACTCAATTAATGAATCCAGAGGTCTTTCTTGAGGACTCCCAAAAATAATCACCGCCTGAAAAATTGCATTGTAGTGAACCCCCAACATGATGGGGGTGTTGCCTTTAGACGTTCGAAACTGGTCTCTCAAACCTGGACATGCAAGACAAACTACCGGGGGAAACTTCCGGTCAACAGGGATCAGGTTCTTACCTCTTCCCCATCCAGAGAAGTCCATCAACCTAACTTGATGGAGAACAACGAGCAAGTACATACACTCATCAATCCTGCTTTTTCTTTCCAGTAGACTCATCTGGGAAAAACCCACCAATACCACCAGATAAACTTTGTAGAGTACTATGAATAGGCACATACACCTTCTTACAAGTTATCATCTAGTTATTAGGCTTTTCTAACTGCATATAAAGAATCCCTCTAATCTAATGTGGTCACAACAGGTAAACATGAACATACACCTGCTTACAATCACCAATTCTTCTAGCTGTCGCGACTGCCAGTATTGAAGGAAGTCTATCAACCATGCTTAATGGGAATCAACCAGTAGGCACATACACCTACCAGTGTTCATCAAGCCTTCCAACAGTCTTGTTTGGTAGCACTTGGAGAACGCAATCGGAAATCTCTGACAAAAAATCTGGGATTGACCCAACTCTCTTCCCCCATGAGTATTTTCAATACCCATTAATAGAAAAAAGAGGACAGGAGCAGGGAAATACACCTACTCCAGATACCAAATGGATGAAAATTCCCATTCCAACCTTTGTAGCCACCCAAAACATCTTATCAATGGTGAAAGGTAAGACGCTAATCCTTGCCCATATTCTAGAAGCATGCTAGGATATTATAACAACTACTTCAGCAGTACCAGGGGAACATACACATAAATATGTCCCCACATAAGGAAAGCGATATCAGCATTTCATCCTGGAGCATATACAAACCTCTATTCCAGTCAAGGAGGTCCATGGGGCATAATGCCTCATATCATACAGACAACAAGATTGGGGATATACATCCTTTCCAATTGAAGGTACTCGGTCTGTTCTCGTAACCAATCCAAGGTAGGAACATACACCTTCCCATGACAACCAATTTTCCCAGAAAGTGTCCCCAACTAAGTATAAGAGAACATCCAAGATGAAGTTTGGCCAAGAACTATTGGAAAATCAAGAGTCAAGTTGTGATTTGGGTCCTCTTAATGTTAGAGTTCTTGAATCCCTCAGACATTTATATGTTGCAGCTCAAGATCCTATCCTCTCATTACCAAATTATTGGATTTGTAGCAGTAATTTTGAAGTTCCTCATTGAAAACTTCATCATTAAGGATTTATTCATGAAAATTTGGTCAATTCAGAGCACCTATCTCTGGATGAGAGCCACGACAACCCTTCGTGTGGCCATAAGACCAAGGAGCAAGATGATTCATCCCTTGTTGTAATCCATAATGGTGATCCTCCCCATTATGGAATTTTCTGTGAATGTCCTCTCCATATTAGTATTTCTCATTATCAAGATAATTATATAATTTTTAATGCATCAATGATAAAGACCTACTATCTTGAGGCACTTGTAAACACAAGTCTGGTGATGTCTGATGCCTTTCCATTGAAGTGTGAAACACTTTCTCAACAAGAAGACATCTTAAGGGAATGGTTATTCTATGAAACTCCCTTCGGTCATATTTCTTTTAATACAGAGCTTCCACCTTGTTCACATAAAGTGGAGAAATCTCTAGTAAAAGGCGAGGAATATATGTTAGACATGAGAAAACAATTGGCTGAAGGAGAAATATCAGTCATGTTCTGGGCTTTGGAAAATTCTCTGTATAACATTCCAGAATTCATGGCAGAAGATTGTATTCATGATATCCTCCTCAACTTATATAAGTATCTTAATCATTTAAAAACCAATGTATTACCATATGATGAATATCATAATCATGTAAAGGTAAAATAAGGGCTGCAAGGCCAAATTGACTTGGGATTTCTCTCAGTTTTCAGACATCCAAATGCTGAAAAACAGAAGAGAACCCTTCAGTTTTCATGTGTCAATTATCTAAAGAGGATATGTAGGTTAATTTATGATACCCCATCTGGTTTTCGTATCATAGGATGGTGTGGACATGGAGAATTGCATTTCTCTGCACTCCAGAATCAACAAAGTCCTCTAAAAGTGGTCTCATGCAATGTTATTACCCATTGTCGGTCACAATCAATAGATTTTGTATGTAATCGAATGTACGCTCAAGAACAAGCATTAACCAGCTCTCATAAGAGTCAGGACCAAAAAAATAAGTTGTTTTGTTACTTTTAAAACAAGCATCTGAGAATCTTGAGAAGGAATCCTCCTAGAAGATGTTAGCCATAAGAGAATGAAAATTTCTGAAATAGCACAATGATCTTCCAAAACATGTGATTTGAGTGGTTATTAGATAATGTACCCAAGTAATGTCCGAACCAAAATTTGAAAAATCAGAAGAACAAATGCATGAATTTCAGCCATAGTAGTTCAAGAATCACCCCAGCTTGAAATGTTGGGGGCTTATTTAATTCAAAATTCTAATTAATTAAACAAAGTTCATAAGTTTGATGAAGAAGAATAGGAACAGCCCCAGCCTGCAAGTATATGGGATTTTTCACATCTATAATCCCCTCCTCAACGGAAGTCAGTTTTCTCCCGATTAGGGAAGAATCCACAAAGAGAGTGCAAAACTGAACAATCCAAGGATTCTATTTGGGTTACTATCTGTCAAAAAACTCTTGAGAATCCATCATATATGAGAACATAGTCTCAAGGAAGATACAGAGGGAGACGATCTTACAAAGATAATGACAGAATTCCATCAATGCATTATGCATCAGTAAATTTTATTAACACCATTAGAAAAGATCTCCCAGAAAATGAGTCTAGTTCAAGGGAACCAGAAGACGAATTTCTTATCTATAATATGGTACACACTGAGGAAAATGAAGGAGTATGTACCCGAAATCAGAGGCTTACCCATAATCTTGGTATGCCTTCAAAAAACCAACTCCCCCCCTCCAAAAGGCATCAAATAAGGGGAGAGGTAAAAGATATATTTCATCTCACTTTTCCACTAGAGAAGTTCAATATCTTTCCCTTGAAGAGAGAATTTCACAGCAAGAATAGGAAATGAAGGAGTTAAAAATACTCAATTCAGAGTTACTTCGAAGCAGCATTTCTGTTAAACATACTTCCCAAGCAGGTACTCAACTTGCATATCTTATAGGAGATCCTCTGTAAAGAGGATTTTTAGTAACTACAGATGTGGATAATGAATTTCCTCCATTGGGTACACAACCAAGGTAGGATCAAACACATTTTGATAAGCATGTTCCCATGGGTTATCCAAGGAAAATACTAGCACCACCACTAGTGGTTTTGTTGGTCGTTGTACCAACTCAAGCTCTAGTTGTTGTACCTGCACAAGTTCAATCTCATCCAGATATTCCCCAAATGATTATGAACAAAATTGAGGCATTAGCGACTCGATTGGAAGCAATGGAGGAATGACGTGCGCCAGTTCAGCCAAAAAAGAAAGATTAACCTGAATGGGTGGACCTAATTCCTCCCCCACCTAATTTTGTGAATACCATGTTTCCAATATTTAATGGTTCAAGAGATTCATAACAACACATAACACATTTTGTTTCTCTTTGTGATCCCATGATGGGAACTCATCAACAACAAGAAGAAGTAAAACTCTGGTGTTTTGTGCAGTCACTACAGGGACCAGCTTTTATCTAGTATACAAGTTTACAATGTCGATCAATTACTGGATGGTAAGATCTTCACAAGAAATTCCTTCTTCAGTTTAGCTAAACACTACCGATGGTGATAGTTTATTATCTTACCAATTGTAATCAAAGGGATAATGAAATATTTTCATGTTTCATTGCACGATGCAAACGATTAACATATTCTTAAGTCTGACACTCCCTCAAGAAGAGTTACTGCCAATTTGTGTGGAAAATCTATCTGATGAGTTACGCGCACCACTGATCCCTATAAAATACACAATAGAGTTTTGAGACATTAATTCAATTTCTCAATTGATAGAATATTCTATTATAGAAACTAAGGAAAAAACTCATGTAATTCTATCAGCTCTGGGAAAGAGAATAGGGAAATCAGAGGCTGCTACTATTACACTCAAACAAGCACCTATACCTGCTTCAACTTAAAAACCTTCATCGTATCAAAGGTATCCACCTCCAGAGCGTTAGTAGAAATGACTGCCTTGTCAAGATGATCAAAGAGATCAAATGTGGAAATAGTTTGAGGAATTAAAGAACAAAGTTTATTCTTTCTGGAATTAACAAGTTCTCGGTTCATTTATCTCAAATCTGAAAAATAATTTGGTTCAGTTTCCATGGTCAAAGAAACCAAAAAAATGAGTTGAAGATCTTCCAAATTATTTTCCATTTCAATAAATGTAAGTTAATCCCATTCAGGAGTGTTTTGTTTTCATGGACCTCCTGCAAAAAATGGTAGACTCTGGACAAGTGGAACTGAATAGTTCTTCAACTCAAGTATCATGTGTCACTGCTACTAATCCAGTGGAATAAGGCGATTGGGAGGAAGTAAAAAGTAAAAATATGAAGAAATATAATGATTGGATGATCAGGAAAACTATCAACCGAACTCAGCCATTTTATGAACATAGTTGAAATGACTGATTGTGTCTTCTGCCACTCCTGCCACAGTAAAACCACTTTTATAAATTGGTCAATCCTCAAAGAAATGAGATAATCAGAAGGAAAAAGAGCAGTCAGAAGAAGATGATCTTGTGTTAATGATAAATTTGTCCTTGAACCTAGAAGATTTCATGCCATATACTTCAAAAGTACAAGAACCTCCCCGCCAAACAGCACAACCAGAACAAACATGTCACATAGAATCTCCATCAGATGAAGAAGGTTATATCAATGTTATCCACTTAACAGACCGTTATGCCAATGGTGATTCTAATTATAATGAGATATAGTAAATTGTACCTAATTGGGGAACTATTGGAAGATGAAAATCTCTATGGTACAGGGGAAGATGTGGGAATTCTATAAACCACCATTTTAACTCTACCCATGCTCGAACAATTTATACAGTAGAAACTCATGGAAGATCCCTTTAGCAGGCTCAACTAGAAAAAGGAGTTTCTTCAATGAAGATAGGTTCGGTTCTGACATTATTATTTTTGGAGGACTAATTAGAAGTCACACCATCTTCCTCACATCAAGTAGATAGACATAGTAAATCTAATCTACCAAAGCCAGGAGTATTTCTAGCTTCTGCTCCTACACATGGTACATCTACATCAGAAGAATCATCTTCTAAGACACATAAAAATTTGAATTTCCATGCTGGGAAACACAAACATCTAGATTAGAAGTATTATGTTTTGAAACAACTGGCCTATGTACCGACCATGTTATCAATTCTATATGCCTTGAGTCTGTCAAAAAATCTTCGAGAAGCACATATCGAGGATTTGTCAAGTCCTCAAGAGTTTGAAACTGATGTTGTTGCTGCTGAGGTTTACCGTATAGAGAATGATCCTGCAGAATGTCATGTAGTCATATCATTTATAGATGAATATGAAGATGATGTTGTACATGGACATATTAGACCCTTGTATTTATCTGGAAATTTCAATGACATAGACATCTGATGAGCCTTTATTGATAACGAATCTCGAGTCAACCTCATTCATGTTTGTACACTTCATCGATTGGCCCTGACTGAATCTAACTTACCTCCTTCTACTTTAATGTTTCAAGGATATAAAAATAATGAGCAAGAACCCCTGGGCACTATTACACTCAGAACCTAATTTGGAGATCATGTGTCTAATTCAGATTTCATGGTTGTTCACCAGGACACAACCTTCAACATTCTTCTTGGAAGGCCTTGGCTGCATCAACATGCGACCATACCTTCGTCATACCCCCAATTTCTTAAGTATAGTTTTAGTGGTAAAATTTGGACATTGTATGGTGACAAGGCTCCATTCAAAACATGTGAATCCCAATATATTGAGGAAGAGTTTTATCACACAAAAATAATGATGTCCATGAAAAAGGAAATAACCCGAGTTAATGCTCCAAATGGTTTTGAAAAGATTTCAGCAAACCCATTCATACATTTGAGTACAGATTATGTGATACCCATCAATAAAATTGAAAGGGTAAAACCAAATATAATCACTCATCCTGTAACATCCATAATTTCAATTGTGGAAACTGAGTCTAACAACATGGGAGAAATTGTTGATTCACCAAGTACTGATGAAAGCTTAAATAGAGATGTATTCATATCATCTGCTGAACTACATCAAGCCTCTAATATATCAATCAGAGTAGAAGAAGTGGTAGAAATGCTAGAGGAAGACAAAGATGTTGATTCCCAATACATCATCTCATCTTTACTACCATAGGAAGACCCTTCATCATCAATAGGTTCGGATATGGTGGACTCTTCTTCAGGATGTTCAAATACTGAATCCTCCCTTAAAATTAGAAGTTTTGCCTCATCATCTACTATGAAAGTAGAAATAGAAGAAATTATACGTAATGAAGAAGAAGAGGATGATCTTAAGAATGGTCCTCCATCATTTGAGGAAGGTGTATCTACCATTTTGGATGAGCTTAGAGAAATAAATTTGGGTACAGAAGAATATCCACACCCCAATCTAATTAGTGTGTTCATGACCTCCGAAGAGCAAGTGGTGTATACTTCATTTCTAAAGAAACATCAAGATCTATTTTCTTAGAATTATATAGAAATTCTAGGTCTTAATCCTGATGTAGTCACTCATCATTTGGGGTTTCCAAAAGAACATCAAGGAATCAAGCAGGTAGCAAGAAGAACACACCCAACTCATGGATCTAAAATTGAAGCTGAAGTTGATAAGATTATAAAGGACAACTTTTTCAGGGAGGCTCAATATCCCAAATGGCTAGCATACATTGTCCCAATGAAAAAGAAAAATAGAAAAATCAGATTTTTCATTGAGTTTTGAGATCTTAATAGGCATTATCCTGAAGATGATTTTCCAGTTCCAATCACAGAGAATTTAATTGATGCAATAGCTGGCTATGAAGCTCTTCCTTCATGGATGGTTACTCTGGGTATAATCAAATCCTCATGGATCTATATTATTAAGAATATATTTCCTTATGAGCCCCTCAAGGTGTGTTTTTCTATCAGGTAATGCCTTTTGTCTTAAACAATGTAGGTGAAACATATCAACGTGCCATACACCATATCCTCAAACCCTTTTGATGAAAATTTGTTGAATGTTATGTGGATGATTTGTCGGTCAAATATAGACAACGTTCCAATCATTTGGTTGATCTAGAAACCATATTCAATAAACTTCGACAACATAGTCTGAAGGCGAATCCCTTGAAATGTGCATCTGGGGTAACCTTAGGAAGGTTCAATGGATTCATTATACGCCATAGTGGTATCTAAGTTCATCCTAGAAATAAAAATCCTTGGTATGTCACATCCTTGAAATTTGAAATAATTAATTTTACTCCACAGACATTTGTCTATAATTTGGCGCTTTATTACCAATTTGGCAGACAATTTTTTTCCCTTCACCAGATTAATGATGAATGGAGCAACCTATTAATGGAATGAAGACTACCAAGAATCATTTGATACCCATATGAAATATCTGTTAAGTGAACGGGTATTAATGCCACCTATTGTAGTAAGACCACTTATTATCTATGTGATAGATTTAGAGCGATCATTAGGTTCCTTCCATTCCCAAAAAAATGATGTTGTGAATGAAAATGGCCTTTACTATCTCAGTTGAACTATGCATGATGTGAAAAATCAGTATTCAAGAATTGAAAAGTGTTGTCTGGAATTAATATTTACAGTTTAGAAATTGAGCCACTACCTGCAACATCATGAGGTCCAATTGGTGTCTCGCAATAACCCACTAAAATTTGTCCACAGTCGTCCTATGCTTACAGGGTTTTTGGCATGGGGGGTGGTTATTCTGAAATAGTTTGATATCTAGTGTGTTCCTTAGAAGGAAATAAAAGGCCAAGATCTATCTGAATTTGCAACACCCCGACCCCAGTTACCCAGAGTCGGTGCATTATTACATAACATTGACATGATCACAAAATCTGAAGTCTCGAATGACCAATAAGTTTTGTAGCCTTGGAAACACTAGATATATTCATAAGTCTTACATTACAACATAATGTAAATAAACTAAAACAACATATTGTGTTCATATTCCTTCATACATTCCATTTAGTTCATTCATAAAATACTTCTTCACATCCAGGGAAAAATTAAAACATTAAAAGGGGTGAGCTCAGATGCTCAGTAAGGATAACAATATAGCGGAAACTTTCAGAAATAAACATAAACATTTAAGGTAATGTATAACTAAAACAAAAGACTTTTAAACTTGACCTTCGGTAAAATATGGCAAAGATAAAATGAAATAATTCCATTTACTTATTCACATGGATATTCTACTAGTCGAATAATCACATGCAATATCAATAACCACATTCATAATGATGGAATTCATAATGCCAAACTATCATAACCACATAGTCAATGCCTTATGCAAAGACTACAAATAAGATTTTGTCAAGGCCTTGTGCCAAGACACTAGTTTATCTCTTGAGACCTTCCAATGCATCGATGAGCTATAACAGCCTCCACCCATCACTTATTAAGTCTGATGCATTCCTCATATGAATAGGTTTAAACATAACATAAACATTCGTATTAAAACTAGCATACGAAATGTCAATACTTTCTCCATAAACCATGAATGGTATAAAAATAACACATCCTCAGTCAAATATATCAAACAACCTTCAATACTATATGGAAGTTTTGTATCAGAATAAATCAACTTCAAATAATCTTAAAATCCATCAAAGGATGTTGACATAGATCAAATCAAAACTATTTGAGATATGTATCTCTTTTCTTTAAATCATTTAAAAGTCACATAATTATAAAATAAAACATTTAATTTAAAAATATTCTTATAAGCTTGTAAGGGAAGCTTCGGCGATTTTATAACTGCAAAAAATAGTAGCACCCGCCGTATAAGTTAAAAAAATACATTCTTACCTTAATTCTGTCGAAAAGGTTAAAAAGGACCTTGTTTGGGAAATGACAAAAAAGATTCTTTTATAAACTTTTTATAAAAATTCAAACAAGGGTATAAATTATTTTAACCCGTATTCTATAAAATAGTAAGAATTTTTTGAAATAATGTTTTAAGAAACATGGATGTGGATGATAAAGAGGTCCCAGTAGATAATTACGTATAAACAACCTCAGATAATGAAGAGATTGTGAAAAAAACCCTTACCTTGTAATTTTCCTTGGTTGTGGGTTGTTTAACCTCTTGTATAATGGTGAAATAATTTTTATTAAATTATACAAGAATCATATACATTAATATGATATCATATATGATCTTTTAACATTGATTTGTTAATAATATCTTAGTATTATCGTCGTTTCAGGTGTTAACATACTCATTTTGTTTTATACATTTTGTTACATATGTAGTGTTTGTTAGGGATAGGTTGTATCTTATTCATAACCAGAATGATATCAAGTCCTTAAACATTATTTTTAATCATCAAATGAGAATTATACTTGAATGGATACGATGGGGAATGAATCTCATCGCGTTCGTGGAGACGGTAGTCCGTACGTACGCACGACCGACAATATCATTATTTTTGATATTAAAATAATATATAACTGGATGGTATATCATATATAAAGAAAAATTATCATGTTATATTTATTATCTACATGAATTACACATCATTATTATACCCATCCAAATAATAATGTATTGAATAACAATTACACCACGACGTGGAGACGGTAAGCCGTACGTACGGACGTATGGTGACATGTCATCCAAGGGATGGATAGAATACTGAATATGGTTGTACCATATTTATAATAACATCACAGTATATAGAAGATACTAGAGTTATTATTTTATAATGTAAATAACAAAGAAATAAGAAGTGGGAGAAGAAAGGAACTTGAAAGAGGGTGGTGAAATCATTACCTCTTCTTCAGGTTATTCCTTTTGATTTGATCAAAAGGGCTCCTTAAGTTGGATATCTGATCAAACTAAGGCCTCTAGGTTGAATTTAGGGAAGTTGAGATCATATTTGGGTAGGGTTTGGCCGAACCAAATGGCTTTGAAGGTATGAATTTGAGAGAAGGGGGAGTTCCCTTTATGTTATAAAATATTATTTTATAATAAATTTATATTCGGTTTATAATGGAGTCAAAGTGACTTATTTCATGGATAAGGTGGGGATGGGTCGAAGTCCACTCGAACAATAGATTTTATATATATTTGGGTCACTATATTAACATTATCTTTTTGATTTAACTCGTAGTTAAATAGTTTGACATTTACCATGTCTCTTTGTATTTTTATATTATATGGTTAATAAACATACTATAACCCGCCAAGAAAACCCCAAGTGGTTAATTATTAATATATTTAACCTTATATATGTCATTTATCTGAACCATATATTTTGAGAAATAGAATATAAATTAATAATATAATATTTGGTTTAAATACTCCTTTATGTCAATTTCGACACTATTTAATAATTGATTTTTGTTAAAATCATAAAAACTTTATTAATTCGAAAAAATTCATTTAAGTAATCCTAACATGATATATTAACCTATAAAATTATTGAAATTCATAAAAAGTCTTAAATTACATTTATTTTGATATTTATAATATCAATTTTTTTAATATTTCATTAATTAGGAAATTACTGCATCACCATTGTGTCATAAATAAATTAAATTATCAAAAGTATAAAAATTATAAATAAAATATAATTATGTAGGAACGCTTTTTATCTTTCTAATTAATATTTATAATCTAATTTAACGTATGTATATCCATATATTAAAAATGTTTTAGTTATTTAACTTTGATTTTATCTCTTTTAACTCTTCTTTGAATTAAATAATAATAAATGTTCTAATATAATCCAAGTGGATCAAATAGGTTCATATTTTATTACTAAGGTTGTTTTTGGTTGAATTATACATATAAAATAGAATTAGGACATGTGTTAGGGTAATAATAATATCATTTTTACCCTTAATGACCCTATTTACTTTTAACTGTGGTAAATAAAAGTAAAAAGTTACTATTCACCAAAAAAATTTATCTTATTGAACCACATTTTTCTCCTTTATATTAACCATGTCTCTAGAATTTTCGAAATTCCACTCATAAAAGCGGTAAAAGTAAGTTTTATGTGAATTTGCAAATTCTCCTAGGAGGTAGGTAAATGACGGTGAAAAGTTCAATAAAATTTATATATATCTAAAATTAATATAAATTGACTTAAATGAATTACATTGAACTTATATAAGTATTATGTATCAATTTTGACCAAAAATAAATTTAAATAAAATAAATAATTATTTAAATAAAAATTCAGTTTTAACTAATAACTCAGTGTTTTTCACTATTCATCAAAAATTGAAAGTTTTCAGAAAAACACCAAAAATTCAACCTAGGCTAATTTCGATATTCCAAATCCAAAAAAGATATCCATTTTGAAAAATAATATTTATAAAATTTTAAAATTGGGTATTACTACTCATAACGACTAGTTTGATTTGTTGCGGTGTGTGTTAGAACTCGAAGCTGCATACAACACACGCTACTATATTATTCAAAGAAAAGCATACTGTAGAAGTTTGGGGTGTTACAAAATTCCTTGCTAAACATCCATCTGCAGAAGATACATCAATAAATACTAAATTTCCAAATTAAGAGGTCTTCTCTATTCAAGATAATTCTCAAACATGGGATATGTTGTCTGTGTTGAAAGTGGGTGCCCTAGACCCAACTTGTATTGTACTTTGATTACTGTTACAAGTATTCAGTTTGTTTTTATACATGTGTTTATCTTTCCATTATAGTGTAGATACTTTTGCATCCACTTTGTTTATGGAAATGTCCTTAGATTACCTATCGCGTCAAAGGGTTATAGCAGGTCCCAGGCTATAATGAGAACCCTAAGATGCCATGATAGTAATCTTAAAGTAACATCCTATGGTCTAGTTACATCATTCTGAAAGGACACAGATGATGTGTGACCATTAGGTGATGGGGGCTCATAAGCATTGAGACTTCTTCTCATGAAGTTCACACCTGATGATCTCTAGTAATTGAGATCATGAGGACAGAACCTCTTAATAGGAACACCACATGTTTCAGGTGTCATTGGTCGTTCCTATATACAGACATGTGTAATGGCCTCTTGACTTGAGATCATTATCAATGAATGTCATTTAATTATGTACATTTGATGTAAGGCGAAAACCATGGCGACAAAGTCGTGGTGAGGAAGTTTGTATTGGGTACGTCATTATTGCATGACATTGATTAAATGATCGAGAAAGGATTTGTCGCTTCCGAGTTCAGGAAGAGATATCATGGGCCTGGTTGGTTAGGATGGTCGCACCTTCCATAAATCCATGGCCATGTTAGTCGATGGTAAGACCGTCTGGACAAATAAAAAAATAAAATAAAGAAAGATAAATAATGATGAAACTAGTGTGCATTCTGCTTTATTGAGATATCGATGATAAAGAGATTAAATTACACGGACAGTGTTCATAAGTAGGTAGTCGTTGCTATGACTTTACCTTATCTCTATAAGGGCCTCAATGGGTTGATTGACCCCACTCTTGGTCGGTGGATACTATCCGCTGCTATTGAGGTAAGGGCCTAGAGGGTCACACACCATAGCGCCTTGAGAATCTGCCCTATTCCAGGAATAGGAATATAGAACTTGGTGGGCCCCGCCAAAGGGTCTTAGCACTATCCAAGCTCTATGGATCACCAAAGAATAAATAAATTCATTAATTATTCGAGTTTAGAATAATTCGTTCAATTTATTTATAACATTTATTTACAAGTAATATAGTAAATACAACTATTCAAATGGATTTTAATATCCAAGGTTCGTCTGGTTTTAGCAGGAGCTGTGAGTCCAGTTAAAGAATCAAATTTATCATGTCATATATATTTATATATTACAAGTAAGTGATAAATTATAAATATTATTTATGGCATAATTTTATTTTTCATAAATAATTATTTATATCACTTATATAGAAGATTTCTATTACACGGGGGCCAAGAATCCATACCACGTGCTTTTAAACACTCCCTATATAAGTTATGGAGAGGCTCTCCCATGTAGACAATTTATGTGTCAAAATTGAGAGCTTGTCTATCCTCTTGGAATCTAGAGAGAGAGTATTTCAAGCGAAGTAAGATCTTCAAATTTCATCCATCTCATATTGAAGCTTCTTCCTTTGCGGTGATCATCGTTGTGTTGAAGTGATCGTCGAAGATCCATGCTAGAACTCGGATCTTGATGAACAGTGCGTGAGTAGATTTGAGAGGCGTGTGTGGACGATCTAGAGGGCTTCGATGTCGGAGTCTTCGAGCAACGATCATCGGCGTCCTGTGGCGGACTTGCACACGCTAATTCTGTACAAGGTAAATGTTTAATTTATTTTTGTGCTTTTCTTAAATCTTGTGTGATCCTTAGACAGAACTGGGACAAGATCATGAGAGTTGACATGGTTATGTCACTCTGGTGATGCAGAAGAAAATTTTATTTCTTGATCACACCGGCTTCCGCTGCATCGTCCCGTTACCTTACAGTGGTATCATAGGGAGCGCAGGGTTTTTCTGAGTAAATAAAATTAAAATGTATTGAATTTAAGTGTGGGGTGTTAAAACGGATCATTTGGATTCGACCGCATGTCGTTTCAATTTCGAATGATCAAGTTACGATCATTTAAAAAAATAAAACGGATCGACGTCACAAGTTTTCTCTTTTTTCGTTCATTTAATGTTAATCTCAATTTTATTGAGATAAAATTAGATGTTATTTTTATTATTATTATAAATTATAATGGTTTATTTTATTATAAAATATTATTTTCCAGACTTGAAGTCAAGTCTTGTTTTAATTTATAAATATAAAAAAGGGAGTACCAAGACCCCAATTTAAGGGTCTTCCTCTTTTATTTAAAAAATAAAAATAAAAGAGAAAGTGACCTCCTTTTGTCTAAGGACAATCTAAATAATAAAAAAAGGAAAGGGAGAAGACCCCTTTGGGTTCTCCTCTTTCATGCGGCGCACAGGGAGGGAGAAACCCTAGCCAGCCTCCCCTCCCGCCGGACTGCTCCCACGCTGGACCGCCTCCATCCGGCCACCCCGAGCCTGCGCTAGACCCCCCGCACCAGACCGTCTCTAGCTGGCTGCCCTGAGCCCATGCCGGACCCCTTGTGTCGGATCTCTCCCGCATCGGACCGCCTCCAGTCGACCTCCCCAAGCCCGCGCCAAACCCCTCGCGCCGGACCGCCTTCTATCGGCTGCCCCAAGCTCACCGGATGGGCCGCACCGCGCCGTCTTGGACTGAGCCCCTACCGAACCGTCGCTCCTCCACGGACCCCTGGTCGCACCACCCCTGGCTGGACCTCTTCCTCGTGTCGGTCGAGAACCACACCGGCCGTGCTGGTCCAGGTTGTCCCGGACCGGGCTGCCGCCTCGCCGGCTCGCCAGAGCAGCGGCCTTCCGGCCATGCGGCTGACCGGTTTGTTTCCCGGACTCCTCCCACTCCCCTCAGACCATGCTAGAAGATACAGTCACCGTGGGAGTCGTTGGACACCGCAGTCACGTCGTGGTCATGCCGCGGTCACGCCGCGGTCATGTCGCGGTACCCTGTTCCAGGACGACACCCCGCGGTGGTACGCAATCCTACCAGACTCCTCTCCGGCTGGAGGTAACCCTACATTAAATTAATTTTAATTAATTAAGTTTTTTAAATTAAATTAGTTGGAATTAATTTAGGGGTATAAATTTATTTTAATCTAAAATATTAATTTAATTTAAGACAAAAATTAAATTAATGATTTGATTTAATTTTTAGAATTAAAATTAAATTAAAAAAATGAACCAATAAAATAAATTATTTGAATTTAATCAAATTAATTTAATTTTTTAGAACACCCTCACATTATTTAAATTCATTGTAATTTAATTTTATTATGCTTTTACCTCGACTGGTCTTAAGCAAGTGTCCGAACTGTGTATGTCTGGTATTTATTTATTTAATTATTTATTCAATGCGTGCGATGATTGTAATTTTTAATTAGATATACGATGGTCTACGAATCGCCTTTTATTTCAAATATGTATAAGGGTCTGCACGTCCATTTCTCAAGTTGTATTTTGTACCCCAGACCCCCTCGCCCACGTGTTAGTATATTTTTAATTATACGGTGACGATCTGAGAGGCAGACCCTGCCATGTTGAGGAGGTAGTCCAGACAGGAGTTGGGCGCTTTGCACTGGGGCTAGCAGCGACACGAGCCATGTATCTACTCAGGTATGGATGATTATATGCAATGATTGATTAGTTATCGATCGATTATTATAGAATTCTCAAGACCAGTCAGAATGTATGATTTACTTTATGCATAGTTTATTATTTTATGTGTTTGCATGATTATTGCATGATCACATAGAATAGTAAACACGATAAAATGCATAAGGATGTGATGAATAATATTCTATTGTATGTTCAGTTGTGAGTGTGAAAACCTAATATGAACATAATAAATATAAAAGGATTATATTCGTCAATAAATATAAAAATCCCTCAAAAATATATTAAGTCTAAAAAAACCATCCATTTCTCACATCTAAACAAAACTGGATGTTTGGGTGCTTGTCAGCCTTAGTTGAGAGTGAATCTTACTACTGGGGCATTTTTCAAGAGATAAATGGGTCGACTTAACTAAAGTGAGTAGTCAAGGATTAGCCTTAGCTAACTTTCTATCACTTTAGATGCAAGAAGTTGAGGGAATCACGTTTGGATTCCAAACGTTGGGACTTTTCTCAACAACACAAGGAACCACAAGCGAAGTGGTTGTCCAGCTTAGCACCTACCTTGAAACCCTCCAAGCAGTGGCGTAACCCTAGCTTGTAGAATATGAGGGAGGTTTTGAGGATCCTTGCCACTAGAATAATCAAGAAATAAATTATTCAGAATCTAACAGTGAGTGATATTATGGTTCGTTAAAAAATTGGGAGACATTAAATGATATAATAATTTATTAATCATAAAATGTCAAAAATTAATCAAGACAAAGTACTAACTGATAAATTTTTATTTGATGTAGATTCAATATGGAAATCACCAACACCACAAGTACTTTATCACTACAATCAATATTGGATAATGAAAATATCCTGACCTGTAATAACTTCCAGGAGTGGTAAAGGCACTTGTGCATAGTACTACGCCAAGAAAGGAAGTTATATGTGCTGGAATCCCCAATTCCTGCTGAGCCTCCTCAGGGGGAAATCAAGATGGAAAAAGATAAGTGGAGAAAGCATGTAAACGATGTCCTTGATGTACAATGATTCATGTTTTCATCCATGTCCAGCCAATTTAAAAAAAATGCATGAGGAAGAGGACACCTAAAAGATGCTTTCACATCTCCAAGAACTATATGAGGAGAAATACATGCAAGAAAGGTATGAGATATCACGTGCGCTTTATAATTGCAGGCTAGAAGAAGGGCACCAAGCTGGTCCTCACATACTCAAGATGATTTGGTATATTGAGAGGCTTGAAGACCTTGGGTTCAAAATGAACCATGAACTAGTAGTGTATCTCATTCTTGCCACTTTACCATCAATCTTCTCGACTTTCATTGTCAATTATAATATGAATGATATGACAAAGTTTCTCTCGGATCTCTTGGATTTACTTCACCAAGATGATAAGGACATGAAAAACACCAATTCAACTATACTTATGGTGAACATGAAAAACAAGGGCAAGGCAAAGGGGTCTAAGGCCAAGTCAAGGACAAAGACACTAATGCATTATCCTGCAAAGAAGCCAAATATTTAAAGGGAAAGTAATGAGCAGGAAGCTATCTACTTTGGATGTGGCAAGAATGGCCACTAGAAGAAGAATTGCAGAGCTGGGAAGAAGAAGCAAGTTGACGCTTCTACTTCAGGTATTTTTGTCATTGAATGCAATCTATATTTATCTACAAGTTGGGTATTGGATACGGCATGTGGCTCACACATTTGTATTCATATACTAGAACCAAGTAGGTTCAAGAAGATTGAAAAAGGTCAAGTGGATATCCAAGATGAAAATGGTGCAAGTCTAGCGGCCTTGGAAGTGGGAGACTATCACTTGACTTTACCAATTGGTTTGGTTCTTGTTTTAAACAATTTCTATTATGTACCATCTGTTACCAGGAACATTATCTCTGGGTCAAGTTTAGACACTATGGGTTTTTATTTCAAGTTTGGAAATAAAATTTTTCACTTTTATAGGGATAACATATGTTATGGTATGGCACATATTAACAATGGTTTATATATGATGGAACTAGAAAACTCAGTAATGGAAATCAATGACAAAAACACACAAAATTACTCAAATAACACCCTCATATGGAACTTCAGGCTTGGTCATGTAAACGAGAAGCGATTACAAAGATTACATAAAGAAGGGTATCTAGACTCGATACAATTATAACCCTTAGATGTATGTCAAGCTTGTTTACAAGGAAATATGACCAAAGAACCTTTCTCAGGAAAGGGAGAAAGATCCAATGTAGTGATGGAATTAATACATACCGATGTATGCGGTCCATTTCCAATAGAGGAAAGGGGTGGTGTTCTATACTTCATTACTTTTACTGATGATTATAGTAGGTATGGTTATATCTACTTAATGCGGTATAAGTTCTATTTCTTTCGTTTATTTAAGGAATACCAAAATGAAGTAGAAAACCATCTTGGTAAGAAGATAAAAGCACTTCGCTCAGACCGAGGCGGAGAATATCTTAACCAAGATTTCATTTATCACTTGAAAGAGTGTGGGATTGTATCCCAACTCACTCCTACTTATACACCACAATGGAATGGTGTTAGTGAAAGGAGGAATAGAACCTTGCATGACATGGTCAGATCAATGATGAGTCATGAAACTCTTCCATTATCATTTTGGGGATACGCCTTGCAGACAGCATCATATACCCTTAACCGAGTACCAACAAAAGATGCAGATTGGATTCCCTATTAGTTATGATATGAAAATAAACCCAATCTGACACACATGTGTGTGTGGGGGTGCGAGGCATTTTTCAAGACTTTAACAAGTGACAAATTAGCATACATAATCACTAAGTGCGTCTTTATAGGTTATCCTAAGGAAACTAGAGGATACTATCTATATAACCCTTTAGATAGAAAATTCATTGTGGCAATATATGCTACATTTCTAGAAAGGGATCACATTTCTTTTGAAAATAATGGGATCAAGATTGACTTTGATATAGTTAATTCTCCAGATGCACAAGAGTTGGTAGAGGAACAATTTCCACAAGAGCAAGTGGAAGAAGAAATTGTTCCTAAGACATAGATACTGTGTAGGTCTACGCAAGAGGTTAGAGAACTGGAGCATTATGGTTTTCTTCTCACCAAGTTAGGTGACAAAATAGTCTTTAAGGATGGTGAACCTCAAACCTAAAAGGAAGTTGTAGAAGGCAAAGAATCTGCTAAATGTAAAGAAGCCATGAATTCTGAGATGGAGTCCATGTACCAAAATCAAGTTTGGATTTTGGTAGACCCTTTATCTGATGTAAATCCTATTGGATGAAAATGGGTATTCAAGAGGAAGATGGACATGGATGGTAAGGTTAATACCATTAAATAAATACAGCTTGCAAATGTAACACCCTGAGCTTCCACAATACGCTTCTCTTTCAATAATGAAATAGCTTGCATTGTACACAAGTTCGAGATTCTAACACACCGTGACCAATCAAAGTAGCCGTTATGAATAGTAATACCCACTTTTTGAAATTATATAAATTTTATATTTCAAAATGGACTTCATTTTTGGATTCGGAATATCAAAATTAGCCTATGTTGAATTTTTGGTATTTTTCTGAGAACTTCCAATTTTTTATGAATAATGAAAAATACTTAAATACAACATTTTTCATCAAAATAATTTATAGTGATAAATTATAATATTGAGTGGTTTTAAAGTATAATTAGAATATATTTTTACCATTTTATCCAATGGTGGTCATTGGAATTAATTTCACTTTGAAATTGGACATAAACAATTGTCAATCTATAGATATATATTGTTTCTTAAAAACACGCTATTTGTTGGGACAACGGGAATTAATTATAAAATTAAATAATGAAACTTATATTTTTGGAATTTTGTAAAATAGAAAACATTTTTGAATTCGGAATATCAATTATAGCTTACGGTGAAATTTTGGCATTGTTCTGAAAAACTTCAATTTGTGATGAATAGTGAAACCACTAAGTGGTAGTCAAAAAACTGATTTTTTTGTTTAAATGAAACATTACCACTTATGTGATTTGATTTTCAAAAATCTGACATACATGGTTGTCATTAGGAAGTAAAATGTGGTTCAATGGGATTAAAATAATTTTTTGGTGAATAGTAACTTTTAAGTTTAATTAATCGCGATTAAATGTAATTAGTGAAATTTAAGGTAAAAATGATATTATAAAATATGAAATTACTTTTAAACTTGTGCTACAATTATTGGATGAGTCATGGCCGACCAAAAAAATCCATGGGTCAACTTGGGAACCCCATGGAGCCACTTGGGTAAGAAAATGACCTTAATTACTTTTTATTTAAAGTAAAAATAAAATTGTCACAAACATGTGTTCTTTTAATAAAACAATTATTATATGGGGTTATATAAGTTAAAATTTTTACTATAAATATTCATTGGAAATTTAAAAATATTTTCTACATCATGGTAATTTTTTTATAATTTTTAGACATTAAATAAATTAAATTTTTATGACACCATGATGATAAAGCGATTACCTCATTAATTAACGATTTAAATAAAATGAAAAGATAAGGTAAACTGTAAGACTTACACTTTTCAAAAACCTATTGTATGGGTAGATTTATAACCCTTATCACCTTAGCCTCGAAATATATATGTGTGGGAACTTTAAAATACGAAACTCATTATATAATAAAGTAACATTTCATGACTTTCCAAGAGTGCCCCTCCTCTCCTCTTATAAAAGGCCCCCACCACTACCACCTTATTCATACCTTCCAAGCCATTTGGCTCAGAAAAACGCTTCCCAAATACTCTCTCAAATTCCCTCTCTTACTTATAGAAACCTCACTTTGTTCAGAAGACTTCCTAAGGAAGCCTTTGGCTCAAATAAAAAAGAGTTACTTGATTTTAAGTTAATGTCTTCTCTTATGTTGTTTTGTATTATTTTGCTTCACCAACCCCCTAAACTCTTTTTATTCTTTTCTTTTGTAACAAAACCAGTATCTTCAATATACTAGGATGTTTTTATGAGAAGAATTTTATTTACACTTACACTCACCTTCGTCAAATGGTTAAAGAACATACTGTTTCTGTGGGTGGTGAATTACTGCCTCACGAAACGATGATTGTTCAATCTTCTTTTAACACCTCTCATGGTGGACATTATGATGAAACTATTTCTATATATTATATATATTATGTTTATGTTTTACTTATACTTCTGTATTTTTCATTTATGCAATACCTTTATGATTTCCATTATGGGTAACGCGATAATTTCATTTTAGGAAGTGCGGACTACCGCCCCCTCAAAGTGATTTTAATCATTAATGCCATATGTGGGATGTATAAAGGATGGAGTAAATGTTATTATACATTATATTATACTGGAATTATATTATACCTTTATATAATTATAATTTCATTCCATTAAACAAGAAATAGAATTTAAATTAGCGTCCATGCGTACGTACGGCTTACCGTCTCCATGAACGGTGCATTTCATTTCTTACCTCTAAATGTTATGTAATATTATAAATGCATATATATATATATAGGATATATACGATATATATGATATCTACATCATGAATACTATTCTGGATATAATTTATATTTTACCACATGAACAACTTGTAATTATGATATGTTTATTTTTGACTCAAGTACCAAAGATCGACAAAATGACCGTTATTAACTTAAATAATTTCATAATGTTCATAAAATGGTAATAAGTTATGTAAAAAGAATAATTAACATGAAAAAGGTTCTTAAGAAAGTAGAAATTAACTCTAGTTTATTATTCAGGAGGTTAAAGAATGATCGAGTCAAGTCGGATATGAGGTAAGGGAACTTCTTAACCCAATTTCCGTTCTTTGGGTTAATCTCCTACTTTCAAATTATGTCATGATATTATTATGTACTATATTGTATTTTTAATTTATTTATGTGTACTTATAGTGAATACACATAATAGATCTATTTTATTTAAAAAATGATCTTTGTAAGGACTTCGTCTCAATCTCCTTTCATTGAGGCATATTTTGTTTTATACACAACTTTCTTTTATACGGTGTATAAACCCCTTTGACGTTTACGTTTATTCAAAAGGAATATTTTTATAGGAAGCTTTTTACTAAACGAAAAAAAGGAATGTTTTTCTTGTCGTACGTATGCGGAGAAAATGACTTCTCCGTCGCTGTGATCATTATTTGAGATCTGGCTTCCTCTACAAGCCATAACTTTTTTTTAAATAAAAAAATACAAAGTTTTAATTTTCTTTTATTTTGGTATTGAAAATGGTTTTGAAAGTGTTTTTTATTATATCAATGTGCTATATTGATATCTTGTGATTGAAATGTGGAAATTTTATGTTTCCTTTATTCATGTTTTATGTTATATGATTATGTTATGGTTTATGATATGTTTAAACCTGTTCATATGAGGAATGCATTGGACTTAATAAGTGACGGGTGGAGCCCGCTATAGCTCCTTGATGCATCGGCAGGTCTCATGAGAAAAAATAGTGTCTTGGAACGAGGCCTTTACAAATTCTTATTTTTAGTTTTGGCATGAGGCCTTGGCTATGTGGTTATGATAGTCTGGCATTATACATTCCATCATTATGAAAGTGGTTATTGATATTGCATGTGATTATTCGACCAGTAGAATATCCATGTGAATAAGTAAATGGCATTATCTCATTTAACTTTTGCCATATTATGTTGAAGTTAAAGTTTAAAATCCTTTTGTTTTAGTTATACATTGCCTTAAACGTTTATATTTATTTATGAAAGCTTCCGCTATATTGTTATCCTTACTGAGCATCTGAGCTCACCCCTTTCAATGTTTTATTTTTCCCAGGATGTGAAGAAATATTTTATGACTGACCTACAGGGATAGTCTGAAGGGGATATAAGTGTGGTATATGGAGACTATGTTATTGTGATTTTTCACTTTATCATGTAATGTAACATTTATGAATGTATCTGGTATTTACAAGGCTACTAAACTAATCGGTCTTTCGAGACTGGATCTTTTGTGATCATGAAAATGTTACGCAATAATGCACCAACTCTGGGTAACTGGGGACGGGGCGTTACAGTTGGTATTTGAGGCAGTTTAGTACTAACCTTGGAAGATAGATTTAGATAAACTCTGATTAGAGCACATAGCCCTAGGATAGACTTTGAGGATTAGTATATAAGAACTTTCTAGAATTTTGGTATTATAGAGATTTTGTGAGTTTTCCGAGCAATACATCCCTGTCTGGATACGAGCAGGTAGAGGCGGCTCTGGTACAGATGTACCTAGTGGTAAAACCCGAAAACACCGCTTTAAGCTAGACTCAAACGGGAACTGGTGCACAACAATGGGCCTTGCTGCACTCTTGGTTATGACACTCCCGGGGGATATGCTTAGGATAATTCTCATTTTCTTTTAAACCATTATGAAGGGTTTATGAGTATATACTTCTTCAAATAAAACATTTTTATGATTATGGATTATATCCATAAACTGTTCAATTTATGTTACGTGTTTTACAAGTATGGAATTATGTATTTCGATTCATAAACTAATCTAGTTTATGAAATTGTTTAGAAATGGCACCTAGTGGATGGAATGGAAACCGTATGAATGCACACACTCCATGTAGTGATTGTCCTCCTGCTCAAAATAATTATAGTGGAGCTAGTGATACAACTGTTGTTGATCAACTTATCACCATATAATGAATAATAACCTCACTCGTATGGAGCACCCTGATCCACAATGTGGATGATCAATGTTAGAACATTTCATGAGGCAAAAACCACCAACATTTAATGGGGGTACAAATCCATTAGTTTCTGAGCAATGGATAAACTCCTTAGAGAAAATATTCCACGCCTTGTGGAGTAGCGAAAGGGAGAAGGTTGTCATTGAAGTTTGCCGCCTTACTGGAGATGCCGATCAATGTTGGTCGCTGATTCAAAACACAAATGAAGATGAAGAAGTATCAAGTATGGAATGGACAGAGTTCAAAGAGCTTTTCTTAGAAAAATATTTCCCTCGTGACCATAGAGCAGATATAGAAAGGCAATTTCTGAGTCTAAGGCAAAAGGAGGATGAGAATGTCGAAAAGTATGAGTCTAACTTTACAAGGTTAGCAAGGCATGTAGCAAATTATATACGTAACCCAAGAAGTAAGATTGATCGTTTCTTTGATGGGTTAAAACCGTTTCTCCGTCGAGCCTTAGTCTCACAATCTATCTCGTTGTATGAAGATATTGTCTCACGTGCTATCAAGACAGAAAAGGAATTCTCTAAATCTTATGATAATAAAGTAAAGCAAGAGAAGAAGAGAACGATGGAACAAGAGACAGATAAAGGGGAAAAGGGAAAGAAGGATTTTCCATTATGTGATAATTGTGGGAAGAATCACCCCGGTACATGCCTAAAAGGAATGGTAGTTTTTTATAAATGTGGAGAAAAAGGTCACCAGGCTCGTGATTGTAAGGGAAAGAAAGATGTTATCAATGTTTAATGCTACAATTGTTGGGAAATGGGGCATTATACAAATGAATTCCCTAAGCACCAAGGAAACTTACCTTAGAAAACGCCAAGGGATCAAGGCCAATCTTATGCTGTTACTACAGTTGAAGTGGAATAATTAATGTATTGGTTCTTTTGGACTCAAGGATTATATTCTGGTTATAAGAATAATGTGATATACATAAGGATTTTACTACAGTACTTATTGTTTTCGTTAAGGTTTTAATATGATGAAGGTAATCATATTTTTAGTATGTGACAATAAGAGAAACTTTACTTTGTTGGGGGAATCTGATGAATTGATTTTGGAATTTAGAGACCATTTAGAGAAAGTCTGGACATAGGTATTTTGGATAACTATAAAGGTTGGAATGGATTAAGTTGAACTTTGGGTAGTATTGTTTAAGGTTAAAACATTTATGAAGATTATTTTTGGAATATTATAATACTATAGTTTTTGGAAAAGGACAACCAGTAGGTTGGGGGATAACCTGTCGCGTCGGACAAAGATGCAGGAATCAAACCTACAACCATAGTGCGACAGACATTTATTACCTACCTCTAGCCTATATGAAGTCCCTGGTTATTACAAAATAGTTTTCCTAATCTAAATGGAATGTGGTAATATTTGTAACCTTATATAATTAGGATAAATAGAATATTTTTGAGTTCTGTTACCATTTGGAGTGAAAGATGGGTTTGTGGTAAAAATTTACTAAAGAATGAAAGTCTACATGACAAGTAAGTATATTTCCTTACATTCTTAGTAAATCTCCTAAATAAATTCCTCAACTTTATAAAAGGTAACTTAAAACAAAAATGTTGTCGGTTAACTTTTCCAATTGGGGAATCAATGATCATTTAACCAATCACAAGTTTGTGATTTTCTTGTAGTTAACTTTCTCTTAACCCTATTTTCTACAACTCTCCATCAGTCCTTGATGGTATGTTTTCCCTCCATATCCATATTTTTATAGAATCCTAGTATGGGCTATCTCAGGTGACCTTTGTACTTCTCTTTCTTTCTTTTAATGTTATATTTTTATTAACCCTATTTCTGATGTGGGTTTTCCACAAAGGTATTTTCTATTCTCAACCTTTTATTTTCAAAGAAAAATTTCAAATTGTGAGAACGCAATTTATTGAAGGAGGGGAGAATGTAACACCACGATCTTCCACGATACGCTTCTCTTTCAATAATGCAATAGCTTGCATTGTACGCAAGTTCGAGATTCTAACACACCACGACCAATCAAAGTAGCTGTTATGAATAGTAATACCCACTTTTTGAAATTATATAAATTTTATATTTCAAAATGGACTTCATTTTTGGATTCGGAATATCGAAATTAGCCTATGTTGAATTTTAGGTATTTTTCTGAGAACTTCCAATTTCTTATGAATATTGAAAAATACTTAAAAACAACTTTTTTAATCAAAATAATTTATAGTGATAAATTATAATATTGAGTGGTTTTAAATTATAATTATAATATATTTTTACCATTTTATCCAATGGTGGTCATTAAAATTAATTTCACTTTGAAATTGGACATAAACAATTGTCAATCTTTTGATATATATTGTTTCTTAAAAATACGCTATTTGTTGTGACAACGGGAATTAATTATAAAATTAATTAATGAAACTTATATGTTTGAAATTTTTTAAAATAGACAACATTTTTGAATTCAGAATATCAATTATAGCTTAGGGTGAAATTTTGGCATTGTTCTGAAAAACTTCAATTTTTGATGAATAGTGAAACCACTAAGTGGTAGTTAAAAAACTGATTTTTTTTGTTTGAATGAAACATTACCACTTATGTGATTTGATTTTCAAAAATCCGACATACATGGTTGTCATTAGGAAGTAAAATGTGGTTCAATGGGATTAAAATAATTTTTAGGTGAATAGTAACTTTTATGTTTAATTAATCACAATTAAAGGTAGTTAGTGAAATTTTGGGTAAAAATGATATTATAAAAATATGAAATGACTTTTACACTTGTCCTAAACTTATTGGATGAGTCCTGTCTGACCAAGACAATCCATGGGTCAACTTGGGGACCCCATGGAGCCACTTAGGTAAGAAAATGACATTAATAACTTTTTATTTAAAGTAAAAATAAAATTGTCACAAACATGTGTTGTTTTAATAAAACAAGTATTATATGGGGTTATATAAGTTAAATTTTTTACTATAAATATTAATTGTAAATATAAAAATATTTCCTATGTCATGGTAATTTTTTTTATAATTTTTAGACATTAAATAAATTAAATTATTATGACACCATGATGATGCAGCGATTACCTCATTAATTAACGATTTAAATAAAATGAAAAGATAATGTAAAATATAAGACTTACACTTGTCAAAAACTTATTGGATGGGTAGATTTAGAACCCTTATCACATTATCCTTGAAATATATAAGTGTGGGACCTTTAAAATCCGAAACTCATTATATAATAAAGTAACATTTCATGACTTTTCAAGAGTGTCCCTCCTCTCCTCTTATAAAAGGCCCCCACCACTAACACCTTATTCACACCTTCCAAGCCATTTGGCTCATCCAACCTCTGACCAAATACTCTCTCAACTTCCCTCTATTACTCCTAGAAGCATCACTTTGGTCAGAAGTCTTCCCAAGGAAGACTTTAGCTCAAATAAAAAAGAGTTACCCGATTTTAAGGTAATGTCTTCTCTTATGTTGTTTTGTTTTATTTTGCTTGTCCAACCCCCTAAACTCTTTTTATTCTTTTCTTTTATAATAACACCTATATCTTCAATATACTAGGATGTTGTTATGAGAATTATTTTATTTACACTTACACACACCTTCGTCAAATGGTTAAAGAACATACTGTTTCTGTGGGTGGCGAATTACTACCTCACGAAACGATGATTGTTCAATCTTCTTTTAAAACCTCTCATGGTGGACATTATGATGAAACTATTTCTATATATGATATATATTATTTTTATGTTTTCATTATAATTCTGTATTTTTCATTTATGCAATACCTTTATGATTTCAATTATTGGTAAATGCGATAATTTTATTTTTGGAAGTGCAGACTATCGCCCCCTCAAAGTGATTTGAATCGTTAATGCCATATGTGGGATGTATAAAGGATGGAGTAAATGGTATTATACATTATATTATACTGGAAATATAGTATACCTTTATATAATTATAATTTCATTCCATTAAATACAAAATATAATTGAAAGTAGCGTTCATGCGTACGTACGGCTTACCGTCTCCATGAACTGTGCATTTCATTTCTTACCTCTAAATGTTATGTAATATTATAAATGAATATATATATACTGGATATATATGATATATATGATATCTACATCATGAATATAATTCTGGATATAATGTATATTTTACCACATGAACAACTTGTAATTATAAGAAGTTTATTTTGGACTCAAGTACCAAAGATCGACAAAATGACCGTTATTAACTTAAATAATTACATAATGTTCATAACATGGTAATAAGTGATATAAAATGAATAATGAACTTGAAAAAAGTTCTTAAGAAAGTAAAAATTAACTCTAGTTTATTATTCTGGAGGTTAAAGAATGATCGAGTCAAGTCGGACAAGAGGTAAGGGAACTTCTTAACCCAATTTCCGTTATTTGGGTTAATCTCCTACTTTAAAATTATGTCATGATATTATTATGTCATATCTTGTATTTTTAATTTCTTTATGTGTACATATAGTGAATACACATAATAGATCTATTTTATTTAAAAGATGATCTTTGTAAGGACTTCGTCTCAATCTCCTTTCATTGAGGCATATTTTGTTTTATACACAACTTTCTTTTATACAGTGTATAAACCCCTTTGAATTTTACGTTTATTCAAAAGGAATATTTTTATATGAAGCATTTTACTAAACGACAAAAAGGAATGTTTTTCTTGTCGTACGTATGTGGCGACAACGAATTCTCCGTCACCGTGGTCAATATTTGAGTTTCGGCTTCCTCTACAAGCCATAACTTTTTTTAAATAAAAAAATACAAAGTTTTAATTTTCTTTTATTTTGGTATTGAAAATGGTTTTGAAAGTGTTTTTTATTATATCAATGTGTTGTATTGATATCTTGTGATTGAAATGTGGAAATGTTATGTTTTCTTTATGCATGTTTTATGTTATATGATTATGTTATTGTTTATGATATGTTTAAACCTGTTCATATGAGGAATGCATTGGACTTAATAAGTGACGGGTGGAGCCCGATATAGCTCCTCGATGCATCGACATGTCTCATGAGACAAACTAGTGTCTTGGCATGAGGCCTTGACAAAATCTTATTTGTAGTTTTGGCACGAGGCCTTGGCTACGTGGTTATGATAGTCTGGAATTATGCATTCCATCATTATGAAAGTGGTTATTGATATTTCATGTGATTATTCGACCAGTAGAATATCCATGTGAATAAGTAAATGGAATTATCTCATTTAACTTTTTCCATATTATGTTGAAGTTCAAGTTTAAAAGGCTTTTGGTTTAGTTATACATTGCCTTAAATGTTTATGTTTATTTATGAATGCTTCCACTATATTTTTATCCTTACTGAGAATCTGAGCTCACCCCTTTCAATGTTTTATTTTTCCCAGGATGTGAAGAAATATTTTATGACTGACCTACAGGGATATTTTGAAGGGGATAGAAGTGTCGAATATGGAGACTATGTTATTTTGATTTTTCAATTTATGATGTAATGTAACATTTATGAATGTATCTAGTGTTTCCAAGGCTACTAAACTAATCGGTCTTTCGAGACTTGATCTTTTGTTATCATGCCAATGTTACGCAATAATGCACCGACTCTGGGTAACTGGGGATAGGGCGTTATAGCAAAGGGTTTCAGACAACATCAAGTCATTGACTATGATGAAACCTTCTCACTAGTGGGAGTGCTTAAATCCATCAGAGCATTGCTCGTAATAGCGTCCCTTCATGATTATGAAATTTGGAAAATTGATGTCAAAACTGCTTTTCTAAATGGGAAGTTGGTTGAAGACATCTATATAACTCAACCCGAAGGGTTTGATAAGTCAAATAATGCTAATAGAGTATGCAAGTTTCAGAGATCCATTAATGGATTGAAGTAGGCATCAAGATCATGGAATGTTCACTTTGATGAGTCCATAAGAGATTTCTGTTTTTTCAAAATTAAAAGCGATCCTTGTGTCTATAAAAACGTTGAAGGAAATGCTATCATTTTCCTAGTATTCTATATTGACGAAATATTAATTATGGGAAACGAGGTGTAAGTATTATAGTCAATTAATACTTGGTTAAATGAATGCTTCTCCATGAAATACATAGGTTAAGCAGCCTACATTCTAGGGATCAAGATCTATCGAGATAGATCTCAAAGGCTACTTGGCCTAGGTCAAAGTACATTTATTGACAAGGCACTCAAAAGGTAAAATATTGAACAATTAAAGAGAGGATTGTTACCTATGTCACATGGTGTAAATCTCTCCAAGAAAATATGTCCACAAAAACAGGAGGAGATTGACATATTGAGTAGAGTCCCTTATGCTTCAGCAGTGGGTTCTATCATGTATTCCATGATATATACTAGGTTTGATGTTGCCTTTTATTTAAGAATAGTGGGTAGATATCAAGACAATCTAGGAGAGATGCACTGAAAAGCTGTTAAAACTATCCTAAAGTAATTAAGGTGTACTAAGGATATGTTCCTAGTGTATGGAGGAGATGAGGAACTAGTTGTGAGGGGATACACTGATGCTAGTTTCCAAACAGATCACGATGATATGAAATAGCACTCAGGCTACATCTTTTTCCTGAATGGTGGTGCAGTGATCTGGTGAAGCTCAAAGAAAGTTGTGGTTGATGATTCTATAGTATAGTCCGAATATATTGTAGCTTCCGATGCAGCAAAGGAAGCAATATCGATACATAGCTTTATCTCAGACATTGGTGTTGTACCTAGTAGTGCAGACCCTATTCCAGTATATTGTGAAATACTGCAGCAGTGGTGCTTTCCAAGGAGCCCAGGTCTCTCCAGAGGACAAAGAATATTCTTTGGAAGTTTCATCTCTGGAGGGATTTTACTGAAAGAGGTGAAGTCACAGTTAGCAGAGTAGCCACAGTGGACAACGTGGCAAACCCCTGACTAAATCCATTTCTCAGCAGAAGCATGATTCACATGTGAGAGCTAGCAGATTGAAACCTATCAGCAGTTGGCTCTAGCGCAAATGGGAGTGTTTAAAGTGGATTCCCTAGAACAAATTTGTATTTTACTTTGATTACTGTTACATGTATTCAGTTTGTTTTTATACATGTGTTTATCTTTCCATGACAGTGTAGATACTTCTGCACCCACTTTGTTTATGGAAATTTCCTTAGATTACCTGTCACATCAAAGGGTTATAGTAGGTCCCAGGCTATAATTAGAACCCTGAGATTCCATTACAGTAATCTTAAATTAATGTCCTATGGTCTAGTTACAACATTCATAAAGGACACAGATGAGGTGTGAGCATCCGGTGCTGGGGGATCATAAGCATTGAGACTTCTTCTCATGAATTTCACACTTGATGATCTCTAGTAATTTAGATCATGAGGACAAACCCACTTTATAGGTTCAACACATGTTTCAGGTGTCATTGGTCATTCCTATCTATGGACATGTGTAATGGTCTCCTGAATTGAGATCATTATCAATGAATGGCATTTAATTAATTACATTTGATGTAAGATGAAAACCATGGTGAAAAAGTTGTGGTGAGGTAATTTGTATTGGGTACGTCATTAATGGTGTGACATTGATTGAATGATCGAGAAAGGATTTATCACTTCCGAGTTCAAGAAGAGATATCTAGGGTCTGGTTTATTAGGATGGTTTCACCTTCAATAAATCCATGGCCATGGTAGTCTAAGGTAAGACCATCTGGAAAATCAACAAATAAAATAAATCAAGATAAATAATGATGACACTAGTGTGCATTCTTCTTTATTGAGATATAGATGACGAAGAGATTATATTACACAGACCATGTTCGTAGGGAGGCAATCCTTGTTATGACTTGGCCTGATCTCTATAGGGGCCTCGATGGGTTGCTAGACCCCACTCTTGGTCGGTGGGTATTATCCGCTGCTATTGAGGTAAGGGCCTAGAGGGTCACACACCATAGCACCTTGATAATATGCCCTAATTTGGGAATAAGAATATAGAACTTGGTGGGCCCCACCAAAGGGTCCGAGCACTATCCAAGTTCTATGGATCACCAAAGAATAAATAAAATCATTAATTATTTGAGTTTAGAATAATTTTTTGGATTTATTTATAACATGTATTTACAAGTTATATAGTAAATAAAAGTATTCGAATGGATTTTAATATCCTAGATTCGTTTGGATTTAGCAGAAGGTGTGAGTTAAGTTAAAGACTCAAATTTATCATGTAATATATAGTTATATATTACAAGTAGGAGATAAATTATAAATATTATTTTTTGAATAATTTTATTTGTCATAAATAATTATTTATATCACTTATATAGTAGATTTCTATTACACGGGGGCTGTGAATCCATACCGCGTGTTTTTAAACACTCCCTATATAAGTGAGAGAGAGGCTCTCCCATGTAGAATATTCATCTGTCAAAATTGATAGCTTATCTCTCCTCCTAGAATCTAGAGAGAGAGAGTCTCTCAAGTGAAGGAAGATCTTCAAAGTTCATCCTTCTCGGATTAAAGCTTCTTCCTTTGCGGTGATAGTCGTTGCACTGAAGTGATCGTCGAAGATCCGCGCTAGCACCCGGATCTTGACGAATGGTGTGTGAGTAGATTCTAGAGGCATCTGTGGATGATCTATAGGGCTTCGATGTTAGTGTCTTTGAGCAATGATCGCCACTGTCCTGCGACAGACTTGCACACGTTAATTCTGAACAAGGTTCATGTTTAATTTATATTTGTTCTATGCTTAAATCTTGCGTGATCCTCAGACAGAACCGGGACAAGATCATTGGAGTTGACATAGTTATGTCACTCTGGTGATGCAGAAAAAATTTAATTCTCGATCACACCAGCTTCTGCAGCATCGTCCTGGTACCTTACAGTTTGATGGTGCCTCCCTATGTCCAACAGGGAAGATAATGGAAAAACCTAAAATCAACAAAGTTGGGTTAGGAATTTTCCATATTTCCCCATAAAAAACAGTGATAACTTACTCCTTTTTGTTGTTAGAAGGTTGTACCAACAATTAGGTAGAATATAAACATCTCATCGCAGGTTTGGAATTGTCCCTTCAAGTGCAAGTGAATCACTTAAAAGTGTATGGTGATTCAGAATTAGTAATCAAGAAAATCAATGGGGAATATTCTATTAGAAAAGAAGAGTTAATCCCTTTGTGTGATTACATCAGAGGGTTAATGGCTGAATTTCCCTCAGATCCGACATTATCGTATATCTCTCAATCACAATACTCCCAGGCTAATGCACTGGATAATACAGCTACAACTCTGGTAGATCCAAATCAGGATGAGGTAATGATTAGAATAGAACATCATTGTGTGGTCCCACCTATCATTCAATCCATAATGGAGAAACTTAATGAGATTAGACCCATTTCTGAGCCATTTGTTCATACCATGGGATGGAGAACACCAATCATGGAATATCTTCAAAATAGAGTAATTCCACTAGATAGGGTTGAAAAAGAATAGATCTGACGATGAGTAGCCAATTTTACTCTTTATGATAGTCTAGAACACCAAAAGAACCTTTAAAAACGAGGATTTGATGGAATCCCCCTTATATGTATTGATGGAGAAGAAACTGAAGTTGTCATGAAAGAAGTGTATTCAGGAGCTTGTGGTTCCTATCAGTCTGGGGCACAAACTCTCTGGTCAGATCTGAAGGCTTGGATATTTTTTTCCTTCAATGACACAGAATTGTTTATATTTCACTAAGAAATGTCACCCCTACCAAGTGCATGAAAACTTCATTAATCAACCTATAGAGTTTTTACATACAGCTAAATACTCCTGGCCATTTTCCACATGGGGAATCGATATAGTTGGACCTTATCCTATAGCTACAGCTAATCATTTGAAGTATATTCTTACTACTATTGACTTCTTCTAAAAATGGGATGATTCAATACCTCCCAAAGAAGTCGAACCAAAATCATTGTTAGTTTTGTCAAAACTAATATCATCACCAGATTTGGTGTCCCTCATACTATTTTGATGGAAAATGGCACCAATTTTTGTTCTGATAAGGTAAAAAAGGTATATCGAAAACATAATATAAAATCCAACCATTCATCTCAATATCATGCAGTGGCCAATGGAAAGATAGAGGCCTTCAATAAGACCCTATCAAATATACTACCAAATATTATGGATAGACATAAGAAATAATACCCTCATTAACTTTTGAATGATTAATGGGATTATCAGACTACTATCTGTACTTCCACCCAGGTAACTTCTTATTTATTAGTATACATAACAGAAGTAGTTTTTCCAATTGAAATGAAATTCCCTTCACTCAGAGTTTCAATATGTGATTATTTGTCTATAGATGAGAGGTCTCAGAAATGGTTTAAGGAGCTTGAATGATTATATGAGAAAATATGGCATATTTTTCATCATTTAGAATTCTATCAGAACAGAATAGCGTAAGATTTTAACAAGAAAGTTTTCCTCTATTCATTTCTTCACGAAGAATTAGTATTGGTACTTGGGACTCAAATGATACTAGGAATGAAACATCCAAATCTAGAGCCAAAGTGGGAAGGACATTATTCTATACATAATTTCTACTCAAATAGATCTTATGTCGTAATCTCAATGGATGGAGAGCTCATTTCAACTCCAACCAATGAAATATTCTTGAATAAATACTTTTTGTAATTGAACAACCCTTATGTCCTTAATACAAGACTTAAAACCACATGGTACAAATTACTAGTTGTAAGACATTAAACTACATAATCACCATAAGTGTCCATGCTGCATGATTTTAAAATGTATAGCACCATTTGTCCTTGTTACATGACTTTAAACTATACAGATAACGTATTCTCTACTTGACATTAGGAGCATCCATAAGCAAGTATCATGGACATCATTGCTACACTTTAGTGTCGCATGAGTCCCTCCCATACCTATGTATGAGTCAGATCTTCATAGGGACCATATTTCAAGAACTACGTGTGGCTTTATTCTCATCTATTTGAGATCTGTAGAGACACCTGGATCTCTAATCTTGGGCCCATCCGCAATCAAAAAAAAAATTATTTCTCTTTTTCATCTTCTTTATTTTAACTAGATCTATATAGAGTGCTATTTTAAGATACATGATTTGATTTTCATACTATCTGGTGTCTTAAATTTAATCATTCTTCTAGAATGTGTTAAATCCCCCTATCTCCCATGTCAAATTTGATTGAAATGGGAAATGATTGTTTCAAGAACTACATATGGATTGATTATCATTTTTAATCAGATGTGTAGAGACGCCTAGATATCAAATATTGGTCCCAGCCACAATCTTTAAAAAACCCTTCCATATATAAGAATAAATCCTACATAAGGAATGTTTTAAGAACTATGTCTGTCTTGATTCTTGTAACTAGAAAGACATGATGAGACACTTTGGTTTTATCCCTTAATCTAGTTATAACATGTATTTCTTTTCACATTGGTTCATCTTCGTCCTTACCGCATGAATTTAAACTTCATGGAACTCTAACATCCATATTCATCGCTTGTGTCACCATTGTTTTATAGAATAAACCCTAACTAATCCTTGTTTTTCACACCGAGCATAGATCATGAGGGCTTATCAATTGGGTAAAATGATTCTTTATGTAAATAAGGTGTATCAATTTCTTATGGGGATATCAATTTCTTAACTACATGACATAAAACTACACATTATAATGTCCTCAAAACATGCACAATATAATGTCCTTGTTGAATGACTTTAAACTACACATCACAATATCAATTCATAGGTAAACAAAGAATGTGTAAATTTTACATATGAGTCAGATCTATGTAAAGGATGTCAAACTCATGGACAATATTGATTCAAATATTTATTATGGGCATTGATCATAACCCCCTTATACATTTCACACTCTTAATCCTAAATATTTAAAAATCTTTGTAACCTTTCTTATTGTTTCTGGTAATAGATTTTCTAATACCTGAGAACTCTTTTTCTTGACTACGTATTACATTCCCTTGGGTGTCCTTGAAAAAGTTTCCTACATAACATGTCTTTCAGCCAAAAGATGTCACTATTTGGCTATGCATCATATTTCCCAGTTGGCCCTCCATAATATTACCCCTATAATGGGTTTTTCAAATGATGGTAATTTCTCTCTTGGTTATAGTATGTTTTCCCCCTTCAAACATTGATGAAAATATACCAGAATATATATTTTAAAATAGTTATTCAAGTATATTTGTCCCATTAAATTTCCCTCAATATGAAAGTCTTCAAGACTATGGTTTACACATTTCCCTATCCAAGGGTTCAAAGAATTATGAAATAACCTTGTAATCACTTGGCCACATATCATATACTATTTCCATTTCTGGTCCTAATTGTATAACCTAAAACAACATACACAAAACCTCTTACGTTTGGGTCAGACCTTTGTACAAGTCCTACTCCTCTGATTCTTTGTAAATCCTTGTCGGAAAAACCCTCTCCATATTTAGGTACCCTTCTTCATAAATCAAACTCTATGCTTCAGAAAATATGAATCTCTATAAACTTTCCTCATCTTTTAGCAATAGAATGTTAAATTCCCAAGATCTCTTTTTCTTGACTATACAGTACATTCCCTTAGGTAGCCTTGCATAAGTTGCCTACACAATAGGTTTGTCAGTCAAATGATTCCACTATTTGGCTATGAAGCATACTCCCTAGTTGGCCTTGCATAATATAGCCTCCAAAAAAGGGTTTTTCAAATAATGGTAACTTCATTCTTGGAAGAGACTTCCTCTAATTTTTTTCCCTTTTCCCATATCATTCCTCAGTTCTAGAAATTCCCCAATCACAGTTTACAATTTTCCCTTCCATACGTGAATATATTAGTATGTTTCCAAACAAATTATAATGAATTTCAGAGATTCTCATACCTTTGGTCAACGATAAATACCTTAAGTTAAATACACATAATGTCCTCACTGAATGACTTAAAACTGCACAGTTTTAAATCTGAAATTCCCCTTTCTGATAAATTTTAACCATTCTTCGTACACCAAATTTGAATAGAAGTGGTTTTTCTATTCATGGTATATGTCAGCATAAAACAACCATTTCACTCTTAAAATTCATTTCCTTCGAAAAACCACCCATTGTGGTCTTGAGTCACCCAAATATTTTTCCCCTTGTCTATCAGCATCCAAATGTTAAATCCCAATGAGCTCTTTTGCTTGACTATGCAGTACATACCCTTAGGTGGCCTTACTTAATTTTCCAATATAATGGGATTTTCAATCAAAAGATTCCACTATTTGGCTATGCAGTATATGCCCTAGTTGGCCCTACATAACACAACTCCTGTAACGTGTTTGTCAAATAATAGTAATTTATTTCATGGAAAAGAATCCACTTATATTGATACAGGTTTTAAATTTGGTGACAATAGAAATCATAGTATAAGATTCCCCTTGGAAATACTTAAAGAATATTAAAGCAATTCTTAGCCACTAAGACTTGTTTGGGATAGAATTTCAATATTTATGGTCAATGATATTTGACCTTAAATACTATCCCTTTATAGTCCAACATGCATGACTCTAAACTGCTAAGAGATGTGGTACTCACCATATTGAGAACCTGTGAAGGTAAATCTGAACAAAAGTTGATTCCTATCTCACTAAACGTACATTTTTTATGGTTTAGGTAATATTGAGAAATAAAAAGTCTAAATATATAAAGTTTTTGGGGGTTTTCCATATAACCCTATCAAAAATCAAACAATGCTTACTAGGACCAATGGACTAGGTAAAACAAAGGCAGTTAGTGAGAGTGAAAACAAAAATGATTGAATACAAAATTATTTTCATTTATGAAAATTTTCATAGAGGAGAATAAACAAATTAGAGTCTCTCTCTTTTCAAAAATCAGAAATTATAAAAGGCTTTATACATAATTCTCATTTGATTGAAAACCTCTTGAGCCCCATCAGCTATCTATTGAAGCTTGTTTATTTTACAAGATCCACTCTCTTCAGCATGATGAAGTAATTATTTATCATCTGCAAAGGCATTTGTGACATCTTTATGAGCTTCTCTTAATAAGATATGAAGCTGGTAAAGATCCCCTCTAATAACATCTAATTCATGTTGAAGAAAAAGCTGATGAACATTCTTTTCATTAATTTTCTGCTTCAGTCCCTTCAACTTTGTAGTATGATTAGCCTCATCCTAGGACAACACTACTTGAATCTCTTCAATGTTGATCGAAAGTTTGTATTTTATCAAGTCTTTCCGAAGCTTCTTCTCTTGTTCCCTTCTTTGAATTATCTATTTCACCGCATTATGAATTTCACGGTATTCGAAACTACTAAATATCAGCATGATAAACAGAGATAAAAGTTGTGGAATTCTTGATGGTGGTTCCTCAAGGGACATATCAGATATTATCTTCCATATATTCTGACATGCTTTGTGATGTGAAAGATAAATATCCTTTTTTAGTTTCAGGTCAGATTCAAAATCACCGTCATAAGGAGGGATTTATTCTGGGATTAATGCACTTAAATAAGTTCTCTATTCTACTCTTTCTTGAATAATGGCTGCTTCACCTTCCAATATTGTTTGAGCTCAGGAAGAGGCTTCACATCCATATATATCCATTGGAGTTGATAGCCCTATATGATGAATCAAGAATTATGGTTATAGTTAGTTTCAATAGGTAACAAAAATTAATACAATCATAATATCAGTATCTCTTACATAATAGTAGGTCAACATCTTGAGAAGTCTCCTCCCCAATATTCTTAATTTCGACATTTTTGATTGATGTCTCTAAATGAGGAGTGCTATCTTTAATGCGATCAGGATCCTTATAATGAATCTCTTGAAGATTTTATATCTCAAGATCCACCTGAGCCAATGTTTCTACAATGATGGGATTGACATTAATATCAATAATTCCTTTAATTATCATTGAGGTAGCAGTTTATTTATATGGAAATGCATATTTTTACCAACCATGGTTAGAAAGTTAATCATAAAAAGATTAACAGGATGAATAATGAATACTCACTTCCAGTAGATTCTATACAAGGAACTCCAAAATCTTCTAAATCATTTTGTATATTAACATGTTCTAATACTTCTTCAAAAGACCTGCCAAGGTTCATCATTTCATCCATTGATATCTCTGATCCTATGTTAGTCTCACCTGTGGGAGCACTTGGCGTGTTTTCTTTGCAACCTACGTCCAGCAACCTTTGACTCCAGGTAGCTTCCTCGGCAACAATTGTGTGGTCAGCGTTAGTTGTTTACAGATGTTCTGGTGCTTGTGATGAACCTTAAATATTGCAGGATGGAATAGGAATGGGAGCAGTGATGGGAATAGATATTGGTTCCTTGGGTTTAAATTCATATTCAAGAACCACTATATTTGAATAAATTTGTGTTTGTTCAGCAATACCCTTCATGGTTCCTTGAATCTTATCAATTGTTTCTTTCAAAGAAGAAATAGAATAATCCCCTATAAACCTAAGAAGTTTAAACACTTTTTCATGTATAAGGAATAAAATTCATGATTATCAGGGTGGCTTACCACTAATAGGAAATCACTTAATCATGGCTCTCTTTCTTCGGTGATTTTTCTTCTTCTCCTTTTAAGGAGGGCTTGCATCATCATCTCTAAAGACAGGTATTGGAGATCCCAATGCCCTCTCTATTTCAACCTCTAAGGATTTTTGGCCCAAATATATTTATCCTGATTCACATGGTGATTTGGTTCCTCCATGAATAGTGCCTCTAGGGATATACTATGGTGAAGGAACTTCAGTTGTATTTCCTTTAACCAGCTATAAGTTAAGATGATATTTCCCCTAAGTAAGAATTTTTTGACTAAAATTCAAATTTAAAATCATAAGAGAATGTGAGAGAAAGGAAAATTACATACTCATGATCTACAAAGTCATGCCATTCTTCATCTAATGAGGGACTAATCCCTTTGGTGGTACCAAAATATATCATTTCATTAACCCTCTTTATTATAGGAATTGATTCATCTATGAAATATATGAGCATTTTCAGCTCTGAAATGTGAGTCCTCACGTCATTGGGATTTTCCTTAAAAAGAATGTCAGAGCAAGCCCGTAAATCCCCTACTCCTGGAATATGCAGTCCTCCTCCATATCCATCCACATGGTTTTAGTATTACATTACAGACTCTACCATGTTTGAACAGCCTCTGGTTGTATATATTAAGAGTGTATGTTAGAGGTTTGTGGAGAGGATATTGTAACCATGGATTTGAGTTTCTTCCCAACCCCCATAGTCACAGATGTGGGATGAGAAAATGGAACTCATCACTCTTCAGAATGATAGAGACCAGATCAACTCGATACAGCTTCGGTAGGGATTGATGGAGTGGCTCCCCTAATTCTAGCAGGAGGGTTATATCTGGAACAAGGTATCTTCAGTTAATTTGGAGTATCATCACCTCTATCCTATGATTCTCGCGACTCGGCCCCTAATGATAAATAATTATCTTCCAAAAAAAGGGGTTCCCTCCTGCTACTTCTCTTCTCCCCCACTCGAGTAAAATCATGATTTAATACCCCTTTAGTGTAATATGAAACCCAATTTTTGGCATACCAAATATTCTAATCTTCTTACTGCATCAGCGGTAGGTAAATTAAAAACATCCCTAGTCTTCTCCATAGACGTCAACAACCATAGTTGTTGGGAAACCATCAGATGTTGATCTAATATGACATTAAAAGGAGGGGATACAGTATTGTTTTTTAGACATTTGAATTGAAGCACAAATCAATAAGGATCGTAGGCCTCACATATGATTTCTCTGTTGATTCTGGTGGCCAACACGCCATCTTTGTGAGCTAGCATATATGCCCTCAATTCCAAATTGGTCATCCCATAATCAAAGAATTTCCCCGAAGGCAGATTCCCATAAGTAAAGAAATGGAACTCTTTATTCATACTCAACCTAGCCTTGATTTCATAAGCGTTCAAAGACAAGGGTGAAATACTAGAGAAATCCTGAACAGATGGTCTGAAAGAACTTCCAAAAATCTATACTCCACTTTGTGCAGCATAAGTTCAGAAGTGTGTAGTGATCCATCCCCACAATACCTAGAATGGTCCAGCTATTCTAAAGGGAGACTTCCCTTTGTAAATGTTCAGCAAACTCATATGAATCTTTTCCAAAATAGGGGTGACCAACCCTACCATCCTATTCTCTGCTAGCTTGGCTGCAATAACAAAGGATCCTGGCCTCACACCTCCTTTGGAGTCTCAGAATGGTAACAAATACACCATGATCCACATGTCCCAGAAACCTTCCTGACGTGTCTTTTCAGGAATTTTTGGATTGAATTCATATCCCCATTTATCAAATTCTATTTTATCCAATGTTGGGCAAAAAATTTCAAGGGTACCTATCTTCTCTTCCCTTGGACAGCTGGTCGAATGGGTGTAATTGGGCCTATTTTCCATCTTCTTTATCAAAAATATTTGCATCCATTACTCTAGATGAATATCTCTCCTAGTGAGAGATTTCATGGTGGTCGTGTTCTTGAGTTTGTTAAATATTTTCATCAACTCACAAACCAAATATGGTGTATTCTTTGAGTCATTTCCATGTCACCGTGGGAGGAATAAACTCGTCATACATGTTTCTAAGGATTGGAACTCCAGAAATATTGTAAACATCTCACAAGCTAATGCCTACCTATCTGTGTGTTAAATAGAAGGAGTTAGTCCCATGGATCCACTGGATTAATAATTCCAGCACAAAATCATCATTCCTTTACACATAAGTTTTCCCAACCCAGACTACCGCATAAATTCCAACACCTTTCAATTCATTTTTAAATTCTACATAGGCCTTACGAACCCAGTATGAAAACATCCATGCATATTTTACACATCCTCTCAGGAGAAAATCCTAGCTTTTCTTCCATCCCTTGGACTGATCCATCTGGGAATCCCAAAAGATTGATGAATAATAGTGTGACTTTAGTTCGGGTGTGTGTGCCTTCAAATATAGAGAACATTGGCCATAACGCATAATATGAGATTTCTCTGTTGTCCCAACATTAGAAAATGATCCCCCAATAGAAACATTGTCTAATGAGAATTTGGTATAATCTTGAAACCATGAATGTGGGAGATAGTTCTTTGGATCTAGAATATTAACATCCTACAAATGTTTATATCTATACAAAGGCAGATATATGTGTTGACCTCACCAATTTTGATAATACCAATTGTGTTTTAATATGTGTTTATAATCCTATGTTGAAAATAATATCAAAATAATCATTGGAATATGTTAATCATTGTTTATCTATATTCATACATACTTCAAAATAATTCTAACACAATCTGGATTTGTTTTGCATAGAACAGATAAGTGTTAAGTCCACCGGTATGAAGTTCACTGATATAGACAGAATAAGTCTACCGATACAAACAGATACACAGCTACTGATAAAATTGAGTCAACCGATACAGAGCTACTGATACAAAGTTCTCTGATAGACAGAGCCACCGATATAAGTAGTTACCGGTATAAGAAAGTTATTGATAGACCAATGTTACCGATATAAGGAGTTACCGGTACATAGATCCACTGTTACACAGAGTAACAGCTACCGATATAAGGAATCTACTGATACAAATTCCACCATTACAAGTCTATAGACCAAGAGCTACTGATGGAAGATGACTGCTAACTAGACACTGTTACTTAAACTCTATTTCTATTTATTTATTAAGAAACAGTCATATTTGATGTTTTTAATGCGCATACTATTATTTACTGATAGTTGTTGGCATGTGAGGGAACTGTACCCCGTACCTATGAAAAGGTAATCATTCCTATTTCTAGAGCTTATGGTCTAAAAGGAAGATTGAACTTTAGAGAAGAAGTAGTGGTGCATATACACAAAAAAGAAAGATGGCATCCATACACATGTATACTTGAAGAACACTAGACATATACGAGGCCATTCATACAAGAAGAGAACACAATCTGAACTTTAATCAAGGAGTGAAGAACTAAAATGAGCTCTTCATGCTCTCATGCTGATCATGACGAACCTGAAAGTCAAGGAAGAAAACGACACACTGTTTTTGAAAAAAACCATAGAAGGACTCAGAAGCATTTCTGATTAATAAAAAAGAGTCCAGAGTTGCACTTCAAATCACTAGAGCATTATAAACTCATATATACTCTCTCTTTGTGATTCTTTTACTTACTTTTTGAGCAGTGTGTATACTCAATATATTCCATACACACACTGTCTCTTATGCTGAACTAGAGGATTTATAAATCCTCACTTAATCCTTTCAATACTCTCAAGTTCCCACTATGGATAGTGGTAGAGGTCAAGTGTGACCTGGATAGCCCGTGTGCTATTGTTTTTTTCCCACGTATAACTGTGGTAGAGGTCATAGGACCTAGATAGTATTTGTACTATTGTTAACCCTGATCCAGGGTGTGGATCAAAATTTATGTAAATTTTTTGAGAGGACTAAGTCTCATCTTGAGACGGAACCTCTTGTTTAAAACTATTGTGCTTAGTTATTTTGTTTTAAACTATATTGAATATTCTGCTGCTAAGTATTTTGAAATAAAAATATATTTTAAGGTAACTCTAATAGTTAAACTAGCAAGTGTTTGCATTTATTATAAAGCAGTAGGTTAGTTTCAAAAGCTAATCTAATCTTCAAAAATTAGATTCACTGAGAACTAATAAATCTCTTGAGAACCTAACTGAACCTTTACAGTATTAAAAATTCATTATATTTTATCTTACTATTCAATTTGGGGGATTTTTAATAAAAATATTTTTAACAGAAATTTTAATTGGAACTCAATTCACCCCCCTCTTGAGTATTCACTCCGACCAACATTTGCTATCAAAGGTTGTTTGTTATTTATAAAGGATTTCCAAATACTCTGTTTTTCAACAGTGATTTTAGTTGTATCTTAAAGATCTTAAATTTATGTTAGTTCGAAATTTTATCTCTTTAAATATATTTTCTAAAATCTAATTCTTGATAATAGACTCGAAGGTGCTGCTACCAACATGCCACCGTTCATTAATGGTACAAATTATGCCCAATGGAAACTTAAAATGAAAATTCATCTAGAAATTATGGGATTTGACATCCGGACTGCTATAGAGACTCAATATAAGATTCCATAAACTGAAAGAACTACTTGGGATGAACCCACTAAAACTGCTTAGAATAATAACTGTAAAGCAATGAATGCTTTGTACTGTGCTTTAGGAGATGAATAATTTAATAGAATATCTACTTGTAAAACTACTTATGAAATCAGGGACACTATGGCTAGTTCCCATGAGGGAACAACCAATGTTAAAGAAATGATATTGAATACCTACAATATTAATTATGATAATTTTAAAATGAATTCTGATGAACCTATTTCTGATATGTATCTCAGTTTCAATGAGATTGTCAACACTATGAGCTCACTTGGAAAGGTTGTTCCTACAAAGGAGCAGATTATGAGAATACTAAGATGTCTTTCAGAAATATGGAGAGTCACATCAATCTCAATAAGAGAATCATGTGACATAAGTTCACTGCCTGTTAAAGAATTAATTGGTAAGTTGATGATGTATGAAGAAGAACTGAAAGTAAACAAGGAAGAAGATGACGAAGCAAAAAAGGAAGTCAGTAGCATTTAAATATACTACCTGAAAGAGAAAAGACATGGAAAAAGTTCACATACCTACTGAATGCTCAACAAGTGAAGGTTTAGATTCTGATAGTGATGAAGAGATGGATCAAATATCTTGGAGATTCAAGATTTTCTATAAGAAGAATAAATTATTCAGAAAACCAAATTATAAAGGAAAATATGACAACAAAAGTCATTGGAAGAAGCATTTGAAAATATCTAATAAAAGCGATGAAATTTTCTGTTATGAATTCAAGAGGAAATGATATGTGAAAGCAGACTACCCGAAGATAATGTTCAAGAATAAATATGATTATAAACATAATAAATATAAGAAATCTATGAAAGAAACTTGGAGTGTTTCATAAGATAGTTCAAGTGAATCTAATTCTTCTCAGGATGAAAAATCTCAAAAATCTAATATTCGTTTCATGACAAACACATCTGAGGTAACATTTGATACTCCTGCTTTAAATTCATATTGTTCTAGAGTTTATTCTGATTCTGAATCTAAATACATGACTAGTAAAGAGTTGTTTGAATATTATAATATGCTAGAAGAAACCTGTAATGAATTGAAGGACAAGTATAAGACCTTGAAGAAATAACATTCTTTGACTAGCTCTGTTAAATCTGCACTTGATATAGAAATGGAAAAGAATGCTCAACTGTTAAAGGAAAATACTGAACTGAAATTGTCTAATGAGAAATTAAGGAAGGAATTAGAGAAATTCACAAATGGAAAGAATACTTTAACTCAAATTCTAGGAAAACAAGTGGCACCAAAATATACCACAGGAATAGGCTATCAGCCTGGATAGAGACAGATTACTAAAAATAGATTTACTCCAAAATCTGGACCGAATGCTGCTAGTTCTAGTTCTAAAAATCCATATGCTTCAACTAGTTATTCACATGGTTATAGATCAAATAAAGTTAATCTTTCAAAATATTTTGAATCTATTGATTGTATGAGACCCATTAGAAAAGTTTGGGTACCAAATGTTTTTCTTGCTAACCTGTCTCGACCCCAAAAAAAATCTGGGTACCAATATCATTTTCTGTTTAAACATGTTTTGTAGGAAACTTGCTTGAAAATTTCCCATAAGAAGGTATGGTACTTGGATAGTGGATGTTCAAGGAATATGACTGTACATTACTCATGCTTCAAGAGTTTAATCAAAGTTTATGGAGGGAATGTCACCTTTGGTGATAATTCAAAAGGAAAAATCATTGGCTTAGGCCATATTGGTAATACTGATTCTGTGTTAATTTCCAAAGTTTTATTTGTTTATGGACTTAAATATAACCAGTTAAGTATTTCTTAGTTGTGTGATGATGGTTTCAATGTTAAATTTGAAAATTATTCTTGTAATTTTTTTAATTCTAAAAATATTTTATTATTTTCTGCTTTGAGAAATGAAAATGTTTATGCTATCGATTTGAATTATTTGGCTAAACAGAACATTACATGCTTGAATTCTTTTCATAAATAGTCTTGGCTATGGCACAAAATATTAGAACATGGAAACATTTATTCACATAGAAAACTGACTAGGAAAAAATTCGTTGGAGACCTACCTCAACTAACATTCCCATCAGAAAAAGTTTGTAATCCCTGTCAAAAGGAAAAGCAACATAAAGTTTTTTAAATTAAAGAAAGAAGTTTCAACATCTCAACCTCTCGAGTTGGTTCATATAGACTTGTTTGGACCTTATAGTGTTTCTAGTTTAAATGGGAAGCACTATGTCTATGTTCTAGTATATGACTTTTCTATGTACACTTGGGTATACTTCTTAGCTCACAAAAGTGAAGCTTGTTCTTACTTTATTAAATACTCCAAGTATGTAGAAAACCTTAGTGGACTCAACATTAATACCGTGAGAAGTGATCATGGTCATGATTTTTAAAATCACGAGTTTTAATCTTACTGCTCACACAATGGATATAGTCACAACTTTTCTGCCCCCAGGACACCTCAACAGAATGGTGTAGTAGAGAGAAAAAATAGAACCCTTTAGGAAATTTCAAGAACATTGATTAATGAATATGACCTACCTGTTTATTTTTGTGCTGAAGCTGTAAATACAGCTTGTTATATTATTAATAGAGTCTTGATTAAACCTGTTCTTAAAAAGACCCCTTATGAATTATGGAATAATAGGAAACCTAAAGTGAGTTACTTCAAAGTTTTTGGTTGAAAAGTCTTTATTCTCAACACTAAGAATAATCTTGATAAATTTGCATCCAAGAGTGATGAAGGAATTTTCTTAAGTTATTCAATCTTTATTAAAGCTTATATATTTTTTAATAAATGAAACACATGTGTGGAAGAGTCTGTTTACATCAAGTTTGATGAAACTGATCCACATGAACCCAAATCTTCTATTGAAAATCTTGAAGAATATTTTTATGTTTTGAACCTTAATGAAAAAAATCATTGAACCTATTATAAAGACATCCTATTCTAGAAACTTTCTAGAACCTGTTTCTGTAGAACCTGAATCTTGATAAGAACCTAAAATTTCTAGTCCCAACATTACTAGATCAACTAGGATTCTAAAGAATCATCCTTTAGATGTTGTTTTTGGTAATCATGATAGAGGGACACAGACTAGAGCTTCTCTAAGAAACCAAGTTGAACATCAAGCTTTTCTTTCAAAATTAGAACCTAAAAATATCAATGATGCAATCAATGATGAATTTTGGGTAATGTTTATGCAAGAAGAATTAAATCAATTTGAAAGAAACAAAGTCTTGGAATTAGTTGACAAACCTACGGACACTTTGACCATAGGCACTAAATGGGTCTTTAGAAATAAATTTGATGAATTTGGAAATATAGTTTTGAACAAATCAAGGCTAGTTGTATAGGGGAATAGTCAAGTGGATAGAATAGACTATGAGGAAACCTTTCCCATGTAGCTAGATTAGAAGCCATTAGGATTTTACTTGCCTATTCTGCTCATCTGAATTTCAAGTTATATCAAATGAATGTTAAAAGTGATTTTTTAAATGGTTTTATAATTGAAGATGTTTTTGTTGAACAAACACCTAGATTTACTAATCCTCATTTTCCAAATCGATTTTTAATCTCTCTAATGATTTATATGGTCTGAAACAAGCTCCAAGAGCTTGGTATGATAGACTTAGAAATTTTCTTATTTAAAAAGGTTTTTCTAAAGGGATTTCTGATCCAACTCACTTTATCAAAAGAATTTATAAATATGTTTTGATAGTAAAAATCTATGTTGATGATATTATTTTTCGATCTTCTAAAAATTATTTATGTATTGATTTTTCAAAGAGTATGCAAAATGAATTTGAAATGAGTTTAATGGGAGAAACCAAATATTTTCTTGGATTTCAAGTTTTTCAAAATGAAAATGGTATTATTTTAAATCAAAGTAAATATAGAAAGGATCTTTTAAAACGGTTTGGTCTAGATAGTATTAAAAAAAGTGATACACCCATGAGTACCACCAGTAAGTTGGACATTGTTGAATCTGGGAAACCAGTTGATCAAAAAAATTACAGAGGTATGATTGGAATTCTACTTTACCTTAATACTAGTCGACCAGATATTATGTTTACTGTGTGTATGTGTGTCAAATTTCAAGCTAATCCTAAATAATCTCATTTGATTGCTGTTAAAAAAATTCAAATATCTTAAACATACTGCAAGTTTAGGTGTATTTTATCCAAAAGGACAATCCTTTGACTTAATGAGTTATTCATATACTGACTTTTCTGGTTGCAAGTTATATAGAAAGATCATTTATGGAACATGTCATATTCTAAGTAAGTCCCTAGTATCGTGGTATAGTAAAAAGCATAATTCTATTGCATTGTCTACTGTTGAAGCAGAGTATATAGCTACTGGTAGTTGCGGTGCACAAATTCTATGGATGAAACATACTGTGTTGGACTATGGATATGATTTTAAACATGTATATATAAAGTATTATAACACTAGTGAAATTAACATCTCTAAGAACATCTGGTCTCACTCTAGGACCAAACACATTGATGTAAGTCACCATTTTTGAGAGATCATTACCAAAATGGTGATATTACTCTTGAATTTATAGGTACTGGGCACCAATTGTCTGACATTTTCACTAAGCCTTTAAGCTCGAATAGGTTAAGTTACATTAGACATGAATTAGGGATGATAGACTCTATCCGTTAGAAACCTCACCGTTAGAAACCTCACCATTAGAAACCTCACGGTTAGAAACCTCACGGTTAGAAACCTCACGGTTAGAAGCCTCACGGTTAGAAGCCTCACTGTTAGAAACCTCATTGTTAGAAACCTCACCATTAGAAACCTCACTGTTAGAAACCTCACCATTAGAAACCTCACCGTTAGAAACCTCACTGTTAGAAACCTCACTGTTAGAAACCTCACCTGTATAAACCTCACCGATATACCTCATCATTAGGAATTCTCACCGGTATACCATACCGTTACGTTTGTGCTATTTTTAAACTTCTGTATCTTTAGCCGTCAGAATCTATATCGTTTATGATTTACTTATTATTTTTTATTTATTTATTTTATGATTCCTAAATGATAAAAACTATGTCTTAGTTACTTCTCAATTCACTGAACTCTCCTCTCTCAAACCCAAATCCTCGAATTCCCAAAAACCCTAAGTCCTTCAATCCATAGATGGAAAAAACCAAACTGATGACTATCAGAGATGACATTGATGATCTGAATGTGAAGAAGCAGAAGACAGGATCTGAAGCAAGTTGTAGTGTCAATGGAACAAGGTCAGGGAGGCGTCTGGTGAACCCGCATTTGCAAAATAGAGAAATTGTAATCGAGAAGGAGCTGTGTTCATAGTGGATTTTTCCAAGAAAATCACTAACCCTAAGAATATTAGAGGAACAAAAATGGATAGAATGTTTCACAAACTACAATAGTCATTATTATCCAAAGCTAATAAAAGAGTTCTATGCTTTTGGGCGCTTTGAGAAATTCGATAAGGAGAATAGAATGGTTTCATTGGTAAATGGTAGGGAAATAGAATTTTCATCCATTGAATGGGATGAATGCTTTAAGGTACCACATGAAGAATCATTTGGGTATTCATTGAAGACAATACCTCCTACCAGCGACTTATTTGACTATGATATTTCCTTAGAGGAGCTCAATGGTAGTGGAATGCAGAGAAAGGTAGTGGTTGCTGAGATGGATGGGGAAAATAGATTTCTATTAAAATTCATCCAACATGTGCTAAGTCCAAGAAGAGGGGACTTTGCAAATCTGAAGTATCAAGATATTGATTTGTTGCATCTCTTAAGGCATGCTGTGAAGGTGAATCTGTGCAGGCTATTAATGATTCAAATATAGGATATGACCAAACCCAAATAAAAAACCAATGCATTATTCTTTTCCAAATTGATTTCAGTTATGATTAAAGTAAAGGGGGTTGCTGAGTCTCAGGATGAGACAGTGGTGGAAAGGAACAATTTTTGTATCACAACCACAGTATGTAAGTACAAGAAGACTAGCTGGAACCCATGGAGAAGGAAGTGGGTTACTGATGATGAGAAGATATATGACAAGTTCAATCCAGCGGACCATCCAAATAGACCAAAAGATAAGAGAGATCTAGGTCTAGGACCTGATGAGGAGGAGCCACAATATAGTGATGATTCAGATGAGGAGGATTCCTCTATAGAAAATGGAGGAGATTCAGACTTTCCTCCTAGCCCAACTCCTGAAATTTTATCACAAGAAAAGTAAAATGCTTCTTTGAATCTACCTAGTACAGAAACTGTTTTGGGTGTAAGAAATGAAAAGTCACCTATGGATGAGGAAGACCAGCAGAGATCAGATCAGGAAGAGGCTACCCTAGATAATGAGGAAGAAGAAAGAGAATCTGAAACTGAAGCATCTTCTTCTTCCACCTTGAGTTTGAGTCCTTTGATTGGAAGTACAATTGTGCCTTTAGAGGCTGTCCTTGATGAAGTAGATAGACCTGCTCCTATTCATAAGGATGCTCCTACTATTGGAGATATGGAGATGATTGTAGAGGATTCTTCTAAGGAAGACCGATCTGATGAGGGTGTTGTTTCTATACATGTACAGGAGAATGCACCAGTTGAGGGGGAGCATCCAACTAGACTTGGTAGTGTTTCAATAGCTGATGGAATTGAAGACTGGGTGGAAGACCCAGGTTTTGAGGTTTTTGGATTGGGTTATCCAGATTCTGATAATGAGGCATCCCTCAGTAGACCTAAAGTAAATTATGATATTCTCTCTAAGTTATTACCTGAGGATGTAGTCAGAAAACATGATATGGATCAGTTAAAGGCTGATCTAACGACTATCTTTGTGGAATAAGTAAGGAGAATGGAAACTTCACTTATTTCATCCATTCAATATGTTATGAATGACTCTGTGGATAGTATTGTGAAAGAAAGAGCACCTGTTGTTGTGCATGCTAGTATGATAACCAGGGATGACTTTGAGTCTTTAAAGGCTGGGATGAAAGAGTCTTTGAATGAATCTATTGCTAATTTAAAGAATTGTTTTGTTGAGTAGCTGAGAAACATGGGAAAATCTTTTGAAATTTCTCTTGTATGTACTGTGTCAACCTCTATGACAGAGATCATGAATGAGATCAAAGAATTTCATACTCAGATTAAGAGTTGGAAATGAGCTGCTGTTTCCTTGAAGTAGTCTGTTGCTTCCTTAACTTCCTTTATTAGTTCTCAAGCTCTAATGAATTTTAATATGAATTACATTAAAGGTGTAGTAAGGAAATTTGTGGATGTCTTTGAATATTTTAAGAAGTCGGTCAAAGAGCATGTGAGAAATCAATATTTGGTTGTCCATAAGCTAATAACCAACTTAACCCAATCATTCAAGGAGACAGTTGCATTCCCTGTCAAACCTCTTGCTTCATCCAGTGCTTCTGTAGATGTTGATCAGTTTCGAGCAGTGACGAAAGAGGAGCTTGGTTCAGCACCAACCAGTGGCTTTGTGGACTCATCTTCCCTGACCCTGGTGGTGACTACCACCAAAGATATCATGAAAATTGTTCATGATTATATGAGAGAAGCTTCTTCCTCTCAAAAATAAGTAAATGATAAAGTTGATTCTTATTTTCAGAAAGTGTATACCAAGCATCAGTTGACCAACCATTTCAAACTTCTTTTGGAAAATCGGAAATTACCACCAGTCAATCAAGCCTTCAGAGAACAAGTCAGCAAGCTTAGAGAGTTTACCCATGCACTAGACAAATTCATGGAGAACAAGGATGATTTCATTTTTGCTATGGAAAGAGTAGGAGAAATCATAATAGACTTCAAGAATCTGTTGCTGCCATTTTTTCATGTGGATAGTACTCCTATCATTGCACCTCTAACTCTGCCTACCTCTACACAGTCTGCCTCCATTACTCAGATGAGTCAATTCCAAGCAATCCAGAGCCTCACTCCTATGATCACACAGAGAGCTACCCACTACAGGACCGAAATAGTCTTTGTTTCTCAACCGTCAGTCATGCTTTTTGGAATTCCTAAGCCTTCGCATGCATCCACCACACCTTAATCCTATTCTGATCCCAAGGGAAAATTTCATGTTAAGGAGGTGGATTGATTAGTGTCCAGGATCTTTGATAGGACTCACTTGTATTCCTTTTGATTCACTTCTGTATTTCTATGTATTTTTGCATAAAGTAATATATAAATGTTTTTATTATCTCTTTTACCTTCTATTACTTCTCTTTTCCTGTATTTCCTTCTGTCCCACTTTTTTCTAATAACAAAGGGGGAGAAATAATATCTAAGGAGGAGTAATAAGGTAGAAATAATATAATAGGGGAGAAATAATACAAAGGGGGAGAACTGATTTGAAGACTCATTATATTTTATGAGCATAATACATTTCCCTATGGTACATTTGTTTTATATTTTTATCTCTGATACATGTGTTGTATATCTCTGATATAGTTGTTTCATACCTCTGATACTTGCATCTAATAATCTATTCTCTGATACATTTGTTTTATACCTCTATAACATTGTTTTTATCAGTACCTATGATACAATTGCTTTTAATAATATATCCTCTGATACTTTTAAAATCTCACATTTGAGAATTTCATTACTCACACTGAGAAATAAGAACCATTGTATTTTATACTGATACTTTACTGATTATTTTGGATTATGATATCATAATTTGTGATTATCAAGAAGGGGGAGATTGTTGACCTCACCTGTTTTGATAATCCCAATTATGTTTTAATATGTGTTTATAATACTATGTTGACAATAATATCAAAATAATAATTAGAATATGTTAATCACTATTTATCTATGTTTATACATACTTTGAAATAATTCTAACTCAATCTGGATATGTTTTTCATAAAACAGATAAGTGTTAAGTCCACCGGTATGAAGTTCACTGATATAGACAGAATAAGTCTACCGATACAAAAAGATACACATATACTGATAAAACTAAGTCCACTGATACAGAGATATTGATACAAAGTTCACTGATAGACAGAGCCACCGATATAAGTAGTTATCGGTACAAGAAAGTTACAGATAGGCCAAAGTTACCGATGGAAGGAGTTATCGGTATATAGATCCACTGTTACACATAGTAACAGCTACCGATACAAGGCATCTACTGATACAAATTTCACCATAACAATTCTACTGACAGAGAGCTACTGATGGAAGATGACTGCTAACCAATCACTGTTACTTAAACTCTATTTCTATTTATTTATTAATCAACGGTCATATTTGATGTTTTTAATGCACATACTATTATTTAATGATAGTTGTTGGCATATCAAGGAACTGTACCTCGTACCTATGAAAAGGTAATCATTCGTATTTTCAGAGCTTAAGGTATAAAAGGAAGATTGAACTGTAGAGAAGAAGTAGTGGTGCATATACACAGAAAAGAAAGGCGGCATCCATACACCTATATACTTGAATAACAATAGACATATATGAGGCCATTCATACAAGAAGAGAACACAAGAAACACTTTAATCAAGGAGTGAAGAACTACAATGAGCTCTTCATGCACTCAAGCTGATCAAGATGAACCTAAAATTCAAGGAAGCAAACGAAACTTTGTTTTTGAAAAAAACTAAAGAAGGACTCAGAAGCATTTCTAATTAATCAAAAGGAATCCAAAGCTGCACTTCAGATCAATAGAGCATTCTAAACTTATATATACTCTCTCTTAGTGATTATTTTACTTACTTTTTGAGAAATTTTTATACTCTGTATATTCCATACACACACTGTCTCTTGTACTGAACTAAGGGATTTATAAATCTTAATTCAATCTTTTCCATACTCTCTAGTTCCCACTGTGGATAGTGGTAGAGGTCATGTGTGACCTGGATAACCAGTGTGCTATTGTTTTGTTTTCCCACGTAGAACTATGGTAGAGGTCATAGGACCTGGAAAGTCTTTGTATTGTTGTTAACCCCGATCTAGGGTGTGGATCAAAATTTATATAAATTGTTTGAGAGGACTAAGTCTTGTCTTGAGACTGAACCTCTTGTTTAAAACTATTGTTCTTAGTTATTTTGTTTTAAACTATATTGAATATTCTGTTGCAAATTATCTTGAAATACAAATCTATTTTAAGGTAACTCTAATAGTTAAACTAGCAAGTGTTTTCATTTATTGTAAAGCAGTAGGTTAGTTTCAAAATCAAATCAAATCTTTAGAAATTAGATTCACTGAGAAATAATCAATATCTTGAGAACCTAACTGAACCTTTACAATATTGAAAATTCATTACAGTTTAGCTTACTATTCAATTTGGGGGATTTTTAATAAAAAACTTCTTAACAGAAATTTTAATTGGAACTCACTTCACCCCCTCTTGAGTATCCACTCCGACCAAAATTATGCTTCGGAAAAATATGAAATGATACTTCTTCAAATATTTTTCTATTTTTGGAAGGGTGGTGTTGCAAACATCAAAGCAATCATGACCAAAGACATTCATAATGTCATAAATCCTCTTACTGGTGAGATCATCAGTAGTTCCAATTCTTTTGGGAGCCATTAAACCTACAAAAAGATAGAAATAATATTTTAAGTATGTTCATTTTTTGTGTTTTTCAAAAAAAATCTGCAAAGGCATTACGTCACACAATTATAAACGTGGCATGCAAGTATAAGTCAACGCGAAAGTATGACCCCCACTTATAGCGTGCAACTAAATAACATACAGAAGAATCATGTAGAAATAGAATTGTCTGGGTGGAAGAAGACTTGCACACCGAAATCTTAAATTTTAGAAGTCATGAGGCTTTTCGTGAAAGTGACGCCACTATATATAGGTGATTCATGTTAGCTTGCACACCAAAATCACGCACACTACAAACTTACATGACAATATTTCTCGTGCGAATAACACTTGCGTGGCCCAAAACTCTCTTCATTCTCCTTCATTACTTTACCTTAGTATAGGATCCTATTTTCATTCTAAATCCAATTCTGAGGGGGGGGGGGTTCTTTTTTTGAAACTCTTTTCCATCAAAAACTCTAAAAATGAAAAAGGGAATTACCTTACAATGGAAAGGGGAAATACATGAAGAAAATAAATATTTGAAAAAGCATGAGTTTTGGGTCACCTTAGTCATACCAAAAGAGTGTCGATGCATAGCCTACTTGTGTGCCCCTATATGGAGTGCAACCTACATTAGCACACCTATATGGAATGAAAAATACTTGTGTACCCAATTCCATTTCACCCAAGGTCCTGTTTTTTCTTATAAATAGACCCTTGGGGCCTTCATTTCTACGGACGAATTTCCCTGACGTCCAATTGCTTTTCTGGATGCCCTAGTGCTTCACCCAAGTCTTTTTAAACATTCAAGGTAGTTCATCAACACCTTGAGAGGATGATTTAGAAGAGTATCATTGGAATTAAGTCCTTTTAGTGTTTAAAAACCATAACACTTAACGCCTAAATCACCCAACCTCCCTAAATTAGAAACACTTGTGTACCACCTATTCCTTCATAGGAACTTTAGCACCCCACTTTTGGTACCACCTATGAATACTCTTGAAGGATTGAGACATGTCTCACCCAAGTATTAACATACATATTGTTTGTCGCTTAAGTGAATATCAGGTCTCCCAAGTCTACTGGCATGCCCATACTTGTGCACCCTTATCTACTTGAGTGCCCCTCCTTGATTCACTTACTCTGTTCATTCTGCAAGCCATCAAGACTTACTCAAAGCCATTCATGGTAAGGCTTCTTCTTCCTTGGATCCCTTTCTTGAAATAGATTCTATTGAGACCTCCACTAAAACCTCCTAACATATCAAACCTTTGGGAATGGAACATCAGTGTGTCTCTAATTTGGGTTTGTATATCCATAGTCAGAGGTTTACCACGTTTTTTTTACAATGGGGTTAAGACTCATGGAGTGTTTGTGGGTTTGTATATCTACATTAACATGGACCTTTCTCCTAGGAACAGTGTTGGGAAGTTTCTGGTTTGGAGGAGGGTTTGGGTCCTAACCTCTCCTTTATCAAAGAGACCAGGAACCTCAAGTCTTTTGGTAGGGAAGGTAAGGTTCAAACTTTATTTTCCATTAGAGTGAATGAAAAGTCACCCTCCCCTACCAGGATCAATTTTAGGGCATCCATCCTTGTGTAATCCCCTAACCTTCACCCCTTATTCATTTCATTGGACCCTTTTCCAATGTAATGTGAATAGAGGGAAGGCTCCACGCCTCACCCTCATCCACCATTGTCGCTGTAGGCACGCCCTCTTCTACCCGTGAGGGAAGAAAAGTGTATATGTCATTTTTGAATCTTTCACATCCTTTTGTTTCTCACGTCGAGCATGAATCGCGTAGGCTTAGAGATTCTTGATGATTACTACATGTGCACAAACACTCACCGATAATGAACTATGGGAATTATGATTCCTACAATAATTGTGATACTTAGGAAGCCCTCTTAGGGACAAAGCTCACTGAACATCCTCTTTAAGAATCCAAACCTAATTCCCATAATTTGGGAATCCCCCTTCATAATAAGCCCCAAATTAAAACCCCTAAATCATCAAGCCATCATTTTCAGGAAGTAAGCTCAAACACATTTCTCTCAAAGGACTATACACTCCTATTAGATTTATCAAACTACATGGGATTTGATTCCCATCCAGATGAGATACATAGGAAGCCTCCTTAAGGTTCAAACCCAACACTTCAAATCAACCATGTTCTCCTTAGGCCATATTCCCAACCTGGTCTAATCTAACTTGGAAACCCATATCCTTCCAAGTTCATTAGGCTAATTTGGTATAAGTCCCACACCAAACTTTGACTAAGAACCTTTCACTTACATGTCCTTACCACATGAAATTAAATTATATGGTTAGTTCATTATCACATGAACATAAAAGGTATGATGTGTCCCATTAATTGGAACTGAACTACGAGTGTTTTGATTCCTTTAGCAAGGATATGCAGGTCATCCTTTTCTGGGTACGATCCCAATATCAAAACAAGACTTCGTCTCCCTAGAAGACAATAAATTTCAGAGTTCCCCACCAAGTGTCATAAAAACTAGTATCATCATAATGATAATTAAATGAATCTTGAAATAGTATATAGAGGATACCATTGATGGAGAACCCTGAATACATACAAATATCTCTATTAATGAAGAACCTTGAATACATACTAATGATTCTAAATTTTACACATGTTAATAAGTTATTGTAATTTCCAAGGGAAACTTATGACATACATGGTGAATTAATAAGGATTCAGAAAAATATCTTAAATTTATAAAGAGAGCCCCGTAGTAGAAAACAATTCTCCCCAAAAAGGGTGTGATGATTCTGACCGCCCATCTATCAACCAATGCACGTTTTTAAGTATCATATTGTTTAAACATAACAGAAACTTGCCTTTATAAAGTGGGTCCCTTTTGGATAAAGAACTATTGGAAGTTTCAAGTTCAATAAATCAATCCAATGGAAACCTCTAGAAAGCAGTGATTCTTAAAAATAGAACACATGTTTCAATGAACTACGAAACACCATCTTATGGGTAAGAAAGTGCAGAATTGTATTTCAATTGAACACATTTATGGAATTGAAAATAATCACAGGTAACATGCTTTGTTAGACAAATATCGTGTTACCCTATTTGTGCTAAGAGGGTGCACACACACTATTAAATTGTTTACATGGTGATACATGAGTGAAAGGATATATCCTACTCATTGATATACAGGGATTTTTTTTCTATTTTATTGTGTGGTATTGGATCATTTTAATACCATACTAAGGACATAGTTAATCTTATTGAATAGTGATCCTTGTAAATACATCTATTTCTATAGATATGTGTTTGAATTGTTTTCATAAGGGAATAAGATATTTAATAAGAGGAAAATTTCATTTCAGTTGAGAATAAAAATAAAGGAAAAAGTATCAATGATTCATGCCTCCCCCTTTCAGTGATATAATCATCTTGTTTGGGAACTTTCAAGTGGTATTAGAGGGTAGGTTTCCTTCGCTTATTCTTTGCTAATATATAATTTGAATTGTGTGAACAACAAAGGTATTCATATATTCAGTAAAAATAATTATCATATACAGAAATACATAAAGTTTTCATATCTTATGTATATTATATATGATGTTCTTGTAGTTACAACAGATGATTTTCCTCCTATTTATTATAAAAAACCTCTTACATCTATTGACAAGAAGAATCTCGAGAATGATGAGAGAGCCAAGATTTCTATATTATCCACACTTTCTAAAAGTGAATTTCTAAGGGTTATAGTTGTTTTCATATCCAAAGGTATATGGGAAAAATTGAAAAACATATATGAAGGCAATACAAAATTAAAGAAGGTAAAGTTACAAATATGGTTATTGAAATATAAATATTTGAAGATGGGTGAGAGTGAACTTGTTGGGGACTTATTTACCAGGGTAAAGGACATTATGATTTCTATCAGATGTCTTAGTGAAAATCTGAATGACTCTATAGTTGTTGAAAATATATTTAGAATCCTTCCTGATAATTTTGATGCAAAAGTTAATTCATTAGAAGATAAAGGACCTAAAACATTATCTATTGATGATTTTCATAGCACTCTCAAAACTTATAAAATGATAAGGGAGAAATATATTAAGATAAAAGAAAAATTTGATAAAAAAATATTTTTCAAGAATTATAAGAGTGAAAAGTCAAAGAAGACTCTTTTTGAAGATGAAATCGGTGAATCTAACTCTAAAAATGAGGTATGTAAAAACCTTGATGATATTTTATCATTGTTTTATAAAAATGTGAAATGGGGTACATGTAAATAAAAAGGTAAACATCCCATTAAATGTTTTGAATGTGGAGTCATTGGTCACTTTGTGGATAATTGTCCTCAAAGAAAGAAAAAAAGGATAGTGAAGAAGAAGAAGAAGAAAGAAATCCAAGAAGATAATGGAAGAAACATTGAGACAAATAAAAATTGACATCTATAGTGAAGGAAAGAATGTTATTCAAATACCAAAGAATAAGTTTCTTGTATAAAAATAATTAATAAGAAGGCCATGATTTTGAATCTAAGAAATCAGTTATGTATGGTATTGAGAATACCTTGATTGCAACAGTTAATGATGAAAAATTTGGAAGCATTAGTTTAGAAGAAGAAGAAACTAAACAAGAAATTCATTTGAAAGAAGACTTGAAATAATCTCTGAGAAAGATCAGAAGGCTTAAAAAAACAAAACATTGGAATATGAATGATCTTCAAAAAGTAATAAAGAATATTTTTCTAATGAAAAAGTGAAGCTGGGAAAAGATATTGAAGATTTGAATAAATCTCTAGAATAATAAATGAATCATAATGAGCATATGGAGGTGAAGCTGGAAGGAAAATAAAGAGAGTTTGAACTTATCCAACAAAAACTCTCAAATGATGAATTGAGAAATACATGTTTCAAAAAAAACTATTACTGAAGTTGGTGAAATTTCTAGAAATTAGAAACCAGGGAAGGTTTAATCAAAGATACCTTGAAAGGGTAAGAAGAAATTTGGAGTTCTTTCTGAAAAAAAGAAAGCTATAAAAGTTATGTATGTGTCCAAAGTTAAGAGTCCAGAAGTTACAAAACATCCTATGTCCAAAAAAAGTATTATCTAAGACCAAAAGAGTTATGAGTACATCTGATTAAATTAAGGATGAAAAGAATCAGAGGAATCTAATTGAAAACAAAAATGTTTTTGGCCCAAAAAATAAAGCAAAGAAGATGGATGGAAAATATATGCATAGTTATAATCAATATATATTTTTCATAGGAAAATAATTCTTCTATAGATATTGCTGGTATTTTGGTGGATTTAGACACATAGAAAGTATGTATTGGTTCAACAAATAATATTACTATTATGCCCATGATTTTAAAGAAAAAGGTTTAAGGGGATTCAATCTACTAAAAGAAATAATTTTGAGAAATTTTTTGTGATGAAATCTGAAAATAATGAAATAAAGATTGAAAATAGGTTCCAGTCCCTAGAAAATATTTTCGAATGATGTGAACAACCTAGACACATTTAAAAATTATTTATTCTTTTGTTACCCATAAAACAAAAACTCTTAACAATACTCACAAGTTGGAAGTGAATAATGAAAATAAAGGAGAAAAATATCTTTTTATTGAAACTGTTTTGAAAGCATAAAAGGGAGAACATCCTTGGATACATGACAGTGGGTGTTCATCTCACCTGAGAGGAGAATTGAAATTGTCGTAGAATGTGAAGGAATAATGACATTTTGAATTGATGAATCCTTAGAAATAAAAGGTGTTGGATCAACTGTCATTAGAAAAAGAAAAGATGATATCCAAGAAAACATTGCATGTTGATGGGTTGAAACAAAATTCCCTAATTGTTTCACAATTTTGTGATGAGGGTAACAAAGTTATATTAATAAAATATGGGTTTTTTGTAAAAATTCAAGAATATGTAAAAACTGTTACAAGATGATAGTGTAAAAAATGAAATATATTTCAGATTAGTGAAATAAAAAACTCTTATTACATGAGTATGGTGGAAGAGAATCAATTATTTCATAAAATTATTGGTCACATATGTCAGAGAAACATGAGTAAGGTATCAGAAAGAGATAGTGTTTGAGGCATTTTTAATTTTCAAAGAAGAAGGGATTGTTGTTGCACTATTTTTCAGAAAGAAAAGATTACAAATTTTGTGCATAATAAAGTTGATATTTTTTCAAAACAACCCTTGGAGATGATTCATTCTGATATATGTGGGCCAATGACAAAACCGTGAAAAAATGGAGATAAGTACTTCATCACTTTAATTTATGATTTTACTCTCATTACTTGTGTTATTTATATGAAACATAAATCATATTCTTTGTAAATTATTAAAAGTTTCAGATTAAAAGAAGAAAAAGAATGTGAGTATTCAGTGAAGAAGTTTCGAACAGATAATGGTGGTGAATATAGAAGTGAATATTTTGAAAGCTATCTTGAGAATAATAGAACTCAGCATGAGAATATTTTCCTGTAAACTCTCCAAAATAATGGGGTTACTGAAATAAATAATAGAAGCTTGGTGGAAATGGGAGGAACCATGTTACCTGAACATGGCCTGTCTCATTGCTTTTGGAGGCAATCCATGAGTACTAATGTTTATATCCATAACTATTGTTTCTATAGTCCTCAATCATATATGACTCCTTATGAATTGTTTTATGGAAAAAATCTAAGTTTGAAACATTTTAATGTGTTCGGGAGTCCGTGTATTATAACGAAAAAAGTTGGATACTATGTAAATTTCGGGTAGAAAGGTGAAGATAGAATATTTCTTTTATATGCTCTAGAATGGAAGAGGATATAGATTATTCAACAAAGAAAAAATATAATTTTTTATTTTATTGATGGGGATGTAATTGAATGAAGCTATAAAAAACAGATTCCGAAAGAAAATGAAGTTGAGAATTTTGAAGAAAAATATTCTGATGAGGATACAGACAATTCTATTCATAATGAAGATGTAGAGTCAGACTAATCTATTTCAAGTGATGAGGATGATAATTTAAAATCTCATCCTTAGATGAGGAGGCAAGTGGAAGCTAAGAATATAATTGGTGATCATTATCAAAAGGTTCAAACCAGAAGAACAAGAATTACTATTACACATACATCTTTTTATTCAAAAGTGGATCCGAATGATGTGAAAGATATTTTTGAGCATCTAGAATGGGTTTAGGCCATGAATGAAGAGTTGGATCATATTGAAAAGAATGATACATGGGAACTCATACCCAAGACTGAAAACAAAATATTTAGAAGAAAAAATGGGTTTTCTAGAACAAGATGAATGAATAATCTTAAGTGATAAGAAACAAAGTAAGACTGATCTGTAAAGGGTATTCACAAATTAAAGGTATTGATTTTTATGAAACTTTTTATCCAGTATCAAGACTTGAAACAATCATAATCTTTCTTGTTCTTACTGCACAATGAGGCTACAAGATCTTTCAATTGGATGTTAAATCTGTATTCCTGAATATTGATATTAAATAGGAAGTTTATATTGAACAACGTTGTGGATTTTTTGTTGGGAAAGATGAAAGTTATGTGTGCAGATTGAAAAAATATTTTTATAGCCTAAAACAAGCTTTAAGGGCATGGTATTCCATGTTGGATACATGATTAAGGAATATGAATTTGAAGAAAGGAAGGGTGGATAACAATATATTCATCATAGAAAGTCAAGATTATTCCCTCATTGTAATTGTTTATGTTAATGAAATTATCTTTGTTGGTAATTAAGGGAGATTTTTGGAAATATTTTCTGAAGAGATGAGGAAGGATTTAGAAATGTCCATGCCATGGGAAATAAAACACTTTCTTGGGATAAAAATACATAAATGGAAGGAATACATTTTTCTTTCTAAATAAAATTATTATATGGAACATTTGAAGTGGTTTTACCTGGGAAACTCAAAACATGTTTCCACACCAATATCAGTGGGAAAAAAGTTGTCTAAATATGGAAAACGAAAAGAAGTTGATTAGAAAAAGTTTCAGAATCAGATTGAAATCCTATTGTATTTGAATTTATTTAGATCAAAAAAAATTATATTGTTACCTTTCATGTAAGATTTTAGAGTGATCCAATGTAATCATATTTAATTTCAAGAAAAATAATTCTCACATACATCAATGTTACGATATAATTTGGAATCTACCATGGAAGCATAAATAGTATTGAATTGTTTGGGTATTCAGGTGCATATTGGGTTAGAAATGTTGATGATCTAATATCCACATGTGGTAGATTATTATTTCAGGTAAAGAACTGTGTTAGATGAAATTCAAAGAAACCGAGTTCAGTAACTCTTTGTAGGGTTGAAGCTGAGTATGTTTCTTCCACTTAGCCAACTACACAACTCCTGTGGATGAAAACTCAATTGTAAGATTTACTTGTTGAAGTGAAGTTGCCCTTTCTCTTGGGTTGTGATAATCAAATCATAATCAATATCATCAGGAATTATGTTCAAAAATCTCATTCAAAACATATTGATATAAAAAATAATTTCATCAAAGAGAATATATAGATGAATGAATTTATGATAGAGTATGTTCCAACATCAAAACAAGTTACTGACATATTCATGAAATGTTTACCAAAGGAATCATTTTCTAAATTGAGGTTGAACATGGGTTTCAAACCGCTTTATCTTGAAGGTTAAGGTATGTGTTTATTTCCCCTATCTTATCTTACCTTTGGATTATACTTTCTGGGGGGAATTGTTTCATTAAATAAACGTATTTCATGTAAAGAGAGAGGGTTATTAGTAAACTATAAAATAAACATTATTTAGTGAGTTAACTATTATAAATGTTTTTTGGACTGATTGTAGTAAATGAAATTGTTTTTATTACAGGTATAATGAAGAAAAGTTTAGGTTGATGAAGATATGAGTTAGGAAAGATTTAAAGGTTTTCATAATCACTAATTTGGGATAGCATGATTTTTCTATCAATGATTCTTATTACCTACATTAAGTTATCTCAAAAAGGCTTTGAATTATTGATAAGTAATCTATTTCCTGAGGATAAAAAGTTCAGTTATTTATGAAACTTGGTTGACAAAAGAATACAAAGGGGGAGATTGTTAGGACCAAGATAAAGGATGAATGTGTTTTACTATTGTTGTCAAGGAATTTTTTTGAAGAAAGTAAATCTCATATATTTGTTTTTGGTGAGAATCATATTGATCAATGTTTTCAAAAGAATAAGAATTTTGTTTTCCTAAAACTTGTATTCACTCTATCCATCATAATGAGGAGAAGCTATTTTTAAATAATAGGTACTGATCGGACTTTCCATAGGTACAAAATGGGAGAAGAACATAATAAGGAATTGATCGTTATCTGGAATAAGAGAATCAGTCACATGGAGAATGCATCATGCTAGAAGTAAATGGTCATCAGATTAACTCTAAAGTCAGTTTGAATGAAAGTATTCAAGAAAGATCAAATGCAATTGAGAAGAAAATAAATAAGAAGATAATGATATCAAAAATGTAGTCAATCATTTCAAAATGGTTGAATAATGTTGTAGGTGTTTAGGGGGGTGAAGAGAAGAAGAGAAAATGATTTTTTGTATCTCAATTAGGTCAAGAAAAAACTAGAATGAGTTTTCTAGATGTACTATCAAGAGGGAGCTCGACATTCATAAGAATGATCATATTCAAAAAATTATATTGGTATCTATTTATTCATACAATTTCAAAAAATTGGTACAAAGATTTATTTTGAATAAATCATATTCAAAAAATTGGAATCATGTATTAAAATCGGACTGGCGATTCAAATGAATGTTTGAAGAGGGATATGAAGTTTGAATAAAAATCAAGAAGCTTCGATAAGAGTCAATAAAGTCAAAATGAATCCTAATATTTCAGTAGAAATTGAAATTTGGGTGAATTTGTGTGAGCCAGAATGTTTTTGGGAATCCCGCCCAAAACACTAATAAGTCACCTATAAAAGCATAAGTACTTTTTAAATTTTGACTTTTGGTACTGTTGACTACAGTATATAGACAAGCTTGGGTTTTTTTAGAAAGAGAAATAATTTACCATATTGATCTTTTCTTGAAGAAGTTTTGACAGAGAAGTAAAATAGAATAAACATTGCAATGTTGTATTCAAATGATAATCGTACTCAGTGATTATCATATTCAGGTGATTACCATATTCAGATTGTCAATTGTATTCATATGATCATCGTATTTGGTTGGTTTAATTGGTTTCGGGATTAGTATATTCAGATTCTTGGACTGAGGAAGAATCGTACTGAGTTTATCGAACTCAGAAATTGATGTGGTGTCGATTCATATCTAACGTATTCTATCAAAACTAATTTCACTTGGGATAATCATACCAAGGATAATCATATTGGGAGAATCATGCTCAGAGAAATCAGACATGAAAATTGGACTGAGTTTTACTTAACAGAGTCTATAAAGTTTTTACCATCTTCTGGGTAAGAAAGTGAAGAATAGTATTTCAATTGAATACATTTTTGGAATTTAAAACAAGCATAAATAACATGCATTGATACATAAATATTGTATTACCCTATTTGTGAAAATATGGTGCACCAAAACTATTGTATTTTTTACATAGTGCTACATGAATGAAAGGGTATATCCTACTAATTGTTATCTATGGATTTTATTCTAGTAGATTGTGTGGTATTGGATCATTTTCATACCATACCAAGGATGTATCTATTCTTAGTTAATAATTAACATTGTAAAAACATGTGTTCCTATGGATGCGTGTTTGGATTTTTTTCAGTAGGGAATATAATCTTTAATAGGAGGAAATGGTTGTTTCAATTGAGAAGAAACAAAAAATAAAAGGTATCATGGATTCAACCCTACCCCACTTAGTGATACAATCATCCTGTCTGGGCACTTTCGTATAAAAGATTGAAAAGCCTTTCCATCTATCTCGAACTATTTTCCAAAACTAATATGGTTTTTATAAGTTATCTAATATAATAAATTTGTTCTCTAAACCTAAAAAGTAACACTACTGGTTTACCATTAATATTTATTTGTCATATTGTTTACCTAAAAATAATGACATATTAACTATGACATTGTGTAGGTCAGTGGTTGGAATTAAACCCTTATCATCCTTATGTTGTGGGTTCAAGCCCTATTTCCATACCAGATACAATTGGTTTTCACCCTTCACACATGTTGTTATTTTTCTAAACAATATTAACATGATTCCAAAAAATTATTATAGAAATGCTTGAAATTTAATCATTAAATAACATTTTTTCTAAGGTTATAAACACTCTTTATTTATTATTTTTTAACAAATTATAATAGTATTATTTGATTATTATTATAATATCATTAATGATCATATTAACCCTAAAGATTATAAATACCTTTAAACTTATGTATCCAAAATTTGAAATAATTATTCCTGAAATAACTTTTCTACTAAAACACATTCTTACCATAAATCTCTCAAAAAATTTCCTTAGTCTTGGTGGATTCCTTAAATTTTTTTAAGAATTTGAACATATGATCAATCTTAAACTTATTAAATCATGATGATATCCATAACTCTTATGTTAATGAATAGACAATTTCTTTTAAAATTTAACAAAATACTCAAATGTTTCATGATTCTCATAACGAATATACTATTGGTAAAACACTTCTAGAATTTATTTCTTGAATCATAATACATAAATACTTCATCTTTTTTATTTACACATAGGTCTTTCAATGTTCTATGGGTTTCCCTTTAGATGATGGAATTTACTTGGGTAGTTCTTTGGTTCCCCACATTTAAGGAAAAACTATAAATGCATCATCGGGATGAGATTTATTTCCTTCTATTGTAGTCTTCATTTTATCTCAGTAATTCATTGATTTATTCCCTTCTTTTAAACATATACATAATTTCCACATTCTATTTGTAAACTTTCCTAGGTGTCTCATTTCTCATTCCTTGCATGATTGAAATCAAGCCTTCTTTTCTCGATGATATCCACCACACGAGATCTTAGAAAACTCCATCATTATCTTCTTTAGTGATGATGAGAGTTAGGTAAGGTATATGTTGTTAATCATATTTAAGGAAAAATAATTAGGAATAAACCCAATATATTTGACTCCTATCAACGTCCAATTTGGTAACTCATTGTCACTACCTTGTCCTTCATGTTTAAAGTTAACATGATTCCTTCAGGTTATATCCATTGACAAAAACCCAAAATCTTAGTGTGAACAAAAATTATCATAGTGGGAAGACCATATTGTCATTTATAGGATTTTAAAATATTGACACATTATTTTCAATCTAAGATGCCTCAGTTTTAAATTAGGTCATTCATTTTCACCATCTATTCAAATCCTTTATAATGGTTTGTAATGAAAATGTGAATTATCATAAGCATATCCCCCAGGAGTGTCACAAAAGGTGCACAGTAAGACCCACTATCATGTATTAGGTTATTCACTAGTCAATCTCGATGTTCCCATTTTGGTGATATTATCCCTAGGTACATATGTTCCATAACCAAATCCACCTTTAGTATCTAAAAATGGATGTATTAAAAAAAACCCACATAATATATATATTACCCAAACCTTAAGATGTTCTTCTATACATATCCTCAAAGTTTACCTTAGGGCCACGTTCCCCAATATATTCTTTTCTAAATATAGTTCCAAAGGTTTCTACTAAAATTTTTCTATTACCAACTGTAGAAAACTTGATCATAGTAGCCTGGAGTCGGTGCCTACTACCATTAAATTGGCATAAGATACAAGGAAAACACATCCCAATGGACTAATTAGATTCATAGTATTTGTAAAATAGATACATACAATAGTATTACGTTACAATTGGAATGAAACAATTACCAAATTTTTTTTATAATAACTTTATTCCATCTAGTAAATCCCTACATATCAGTCATAGTAAACATTGTGGATTCTAGAGTTAGGAAACAGAAAAAGGGTGATCTTAAATGCTCAGTAAGGGATAAGTACAGTGAAAGATATCACAAATCAATAATGAATAATCAATATGGATAGGTAAATAACCGAACAGATGTTTTATTTAAATAACTAAATAAGGAGTAATCAATATGTCAAGGTAAAAAACTAAAAACACATTCAATTTAAATAATTGGACGAGGCATAATCAATATAGAAAGTTAAATAACTAAAAACAATTTCCATTTAATCAATAAACTGAGAATGAGATGCATCCATATATTTTTTCATAGTGAAAATCCCATGGATAATAATAATTGAATCTTAATGAATCAATTCTTAATTATTGGACGACATGTTTCTCAGGTACATGAAACATTTATTGTTAAGATCTTTCATAAGATAATTGAAAACTGAGGGGTAGAACCCCATTTAGTCGGGTATTTAAAATTTATTCATCTCATGAGACCATAGATACATTGAGGTGATTACTTTAAATGGTCCACAACCTATGTTATACTAGTCCAAATCATTCCACATATATTGAGTAATCAATTTAATTCAAAAAAAATGTGCCTTACCAATTATCTGTATTGAGTTAAGAATACATACTTATCAATATTTCCCTATATAATCAAATAACCATCAATATAAACACCATAAGTAAAAATGGTATGTGGTTTAGGGAATAATAATATTAATGATAAATAATGTGGATATTTAGGTTAACTTTATTGTTCAATTGTCACTAGAAAGTGAATAACTCAAGGGGAAGTTAATGAATACAAGAAAATAAATCAAGTAAGTGAATTTAAATACTATAATTGGTAAAAATAATCATAACCAAACCATAATAAGAATAAGTATAGTATCAAGACAATGTATACCCATTGGAGTAAGAATATGGGTTATTGTCATTTATCAAATAAAAATATCTTTGAAAACATTCTTGGGGAAAATATCCTTTTCATTTTGAAAAACATTTTGAAAATAGTTTTATTTGAAAATAATTTTAAAAAAAAATTCTTTAAAAATATCCTTAAAACTTTAAATGGAAGATTCTAAGAAATGATAGTGGGTAATATTTTACATAGTGTATAAGGTAAAAAATATTCTTTTTTGCATTGAATAAATAGTAAGAAAGATGCCTTGTTCAAAAAATGATAAGAATATTCCTTTAAAGACATTTGGTAAGTAAAAATGGGTAAAATTTTCTTTATTAAATTATTTTTATAAGGATAAATAATATTTTTGAAAGAATTTTTATAAAACATGGTTTTGGAAGAAAACAGGTTTCCTACTGAAGAGATAAATAAAGTCGGGTGTTCTTAAAAATATTTTTTAAAACCTTTTAAGTAACAAAGAGTGGAAAAATGGTAATATTACTTGAATATTCTAAAATAACCAGAGGATAAGAAAACTTAATAGTTTTTAAAAAAATGATCAAATAATTTCCTTCAATGTAAATTCATGTGTAAACAATCTTGAATAAAATGAGATTATGATGTAATCCCTTGTAAAAATCATAACATTAAAGTGAGATTCAATCCAATGAATAGATTATGTCTTTCATATGTAAATGAAAATAAAATAATTTGAAATAAAAAAATATATATTTAAATTCATTACACATGTATTCTTAAAAAATTAACGACAACAATGAAGTAATATAACCTAATAAAAATAAATTGAGTTATAAAATTCTTTACAACTTGGTTACACTTAATTAATATACTGTTATATGAAATAATTAAAATTAAAACTTAAAATACCATTAATTTTGAATTATTCATGATATTACAAGTCAAAGGTTCAGGATATACACCATATAAAATAAACTTGGTGTATAACAATACAATATGCCTCAATGAAATGAAATCGAGACAAAATCCTTTACTACTTGAGTAAATTTTGAATTATAATCCCCATGAAAGAATAAATTAAATTGAAAATTTTAATATCATTAAATAAATAATATGAATTATATAACACCTAATATATTATTAAATACACCGCATAAAATAATTGAGTGGTAAATATTATTTATGTCTCGCATAAATAAAAGTGAGACTAGAAATCTTCTTACTCTGTGATATCTTTTTTCTGAACATGATTTTACCTAATATATAATTGTTTTAAATATTTTATTAAATTATTAAAACTATATTAATATATATGATATCATATATTATCCTTTTATAACATATTATTACATGTTCGTTAATAGTCTTTCATTATTTTCATTGTTTTGGGTGTTAATTGCCTTGTTTTTTGTGTATTTTTTGACTTGTTATTTTTTGTTTATATTATGTCAATGATGATTTAATAATATACATATTTTAAACATTATTTAAGTATAATATATATTTATTACATATTTTTTTGATAGTAATCCATAAAATTTGGTGATAGTAAATGAAATACACCATTCATAGAAACGGTAGGTCGTACGTACACATGAACACCGTTTCCATTTTCATGTCATATTGATAGAAAGAAAAATAAATAATGTATATATTATCATTTAAGTATAATTTTTATTTCATATATGTCACATATTTTTTTTAAAATCATCATTAATAAATTCTACATAAATCTTGAATGAATCACATCGCTTTGTGAGACTATAGTCAGTTGTACACATGAACGACGTTAATATATTCCAAAAAAATGGAAATCTTAGAGGTTTGTGTTAAATAATAATTAAAGAAGAATAAATACATAATATATTTCATAAAAATAATATATAATCATTATGACCATCATAATTTCCAATCTGGAAAATGGGTAATGGAAAACAAAACGACATTGGTTCATAAGGTGGTCGTTCATCGTATATAGGAACGGTGATTCTATAACCCATTTGATGAATTTGTGTAAAGTTATAGGTTTTAACTGTACCATAATAATATATTTGTGTATTTAAGAAAATTATTTTATTATATAATCATAAAATAATAATAATTTAAGGATTTTGAGAAGGAAATAAAATAAAAACGCTTTTAAAAAAACATTACCTATTCATCGAGTATCATCCTTAGGCTGGCACTAATGGATTCATAAGATGGATTTCATCCCACAGTAAGGATTATAGAATTAGGGGAGTGAATTTGAAGAGTTATTTGGGGAGTTATTGACCAAATAAAAGTGGTTTTAGAGGTGTTAAGAAGGGGGATAGGGGAAGGCGTTTTATAAGTGGGGTGAGTGGAAAACTTGTAAATTTTTAAAATAGGAAATTCCACCCACGTTTTGTCCATGTAATATTGATAAAATAATTGCAAAATACTCAATAATAAAATTTATATGGTCTAAATATTGTCATACAATGGTTTTTGGACAATTTTCTAGACCATTTTACCCCTTAATTTTAATGTTTAGTCACTTAGTAAACTCATTTTTCTCTTAACTGTTTTAGTTAATTTTAATTAATTTCATTAATCACTTTGGTAAGAAATTAATTTAGGCTTATTATACATTATACATTATTCTGATTCAAAATATAGAATCCATTTATCCAAATTCAAAACTTATAAGTGGCATAAATTAATTTAATATTAATTCTGCATATGAAATTAGAAAGAAGGTTAAAAAAGGGAAAATGTTCAGAATTTAAAAAAAAATTATATCCAATTTCAATATTAAATTGATTAAAAGGTTCAAAATTTTATTAATAGATGTATAATTTATCTATTTTTACTTTAATACCCATCAAAAATTTTATTTAATTTTATAAATTATTTAAAAGAAAAACATTTTTCAATTAAAATTTAGTTTTTTTCACTATTCATTAAAAAAATGAATCTTCTTAGATAAATACCAAAAATAACCCTGTGATAATTTTTACACTAATATTTAGGAAATGAAGTTAATTTTTTCAAACAAATTTTATAAAATTGTCAAATTTGTTTTAAAACAACTACACTATTTAAAGGCGACAAAACTACATTTAGAAAAATAAAAAAAATTATATATAAAATAAGATTTTTTATTATCTTATGCCTTTAAAATATTTTATATGAATGTAAAAAAAATTATTGAGTATATAATATATTAATTTCATTAATGTCACCAAATAATTAATTTAATTTATTAAGATTATATGCCTTCAGGGCATAAAATCTATTTTTTATAAAAACATTTCATTTATATTCAATTGGTTTTTATATCAATTTCTAATTACCACTAACCCATGAATTTAACCATATATTTTAATAATTTAGTTAATCTTATTAATAACCACTAATTTAATTTCTCGGAGCTAATTTTCAGTTTAAATAATAATTTTAATAGTATATAGTTGTTCAATAAAACCCATTCTTGTGTGTAATGCAGGCCTTTGAAGGAACTCATTGTTGCATGTAATGAAAGATAAACTTGGTTTTGTGCACATTTCAAGCTATATAATGTTTTTATTTATAATATTAAATATACAATAGGGTCTTGGTATGTTATATTCCCTTATATTCATGGTCTTCTATGTCATATATTCTATTAAATAAAATGTTATTTGTTTAGACTTTTTGGGGTGTTACATTCTCCCCACATTAAATAAACCGCATCCTCACAATTTAAACACGATGTCATACTTTAGGGTATGATATTTAGAAATTATGTTTCTGAAAAACCCACATTATAAAATGGATAATAAAATATCCACTTTTTAAGAGATAATGTGTAGTATAATGGTTTCATGGAATAAGATATAACTAGGTTTCTAAATATGATAACATTATTGTCAAGTGAAAATATGTACATTGAGAAAAAAATTTAAATAACTATAGGGAGTGATTGAGGTCATTGATCACAAAAAGTGAATGATTAATTGAATGTTTAGGGCCTTAAATCCATAAATCATATAGGTGTCAAATGTTCATTGATATCATTATAAATTATTGTAATATGAGAACATTTTATTTCAAGATCATATTCCTAATGTTGATGATTTATTTTACAATATAAGAATATAAAGATATGTATTTATTTGATAATTTTCAATTCTATAATAAAAATTTCATCATTTTTTTGTTCTTAGATCAAATTCATTGCTTATTACAAGAAATAAATATCCAAAAATGAATTTTTTTATGATCAAATCTAAAAAAATTACTTTTAACAGATTATAAGATCCACAAAAGAGTGAAAAATAATTCCTTATATCAATAACTATTTTCCAAACCTAATATGGTTTACATAAGTTATACAATATAATAAATTAATATCTAAACCTAAAAAGTAACACTATTAGTTCCCCAATGATATTTATTTATCAAATTGTTTAACTAAAAGCAATGACATATTGGCTTGGACATTTTGTAGGTCAGAGGTTAGTGTTAAACCCTTATCTTCTTCTGGCTACGGGTTCAATCCCTATGAGCTTGTTGGATACGATGGTTTGTCACCCAGAATGCAATTTATCCTTTTTCTAAACCATATTAATATGATTCCAAAATTAAATATAATGGGCATACATGAAATTTAATCATTAAATATCCTTTTTTCTATGGTTTTCAATTTTTTTACAAAGTCTAATAATCTTATTTGATTATTATTACATTTTAATTATTGATAATATTAACCCTAAAGGTTATCAAGACCTTTAAACTAGCGTCTATAAAATTTAGAGGCATTATTCTTCAAATAATTTTTCCACTAAAACTTATTCTTACCATATATCTCTCCCAAAATCTCTTTGTTCTTGATGGATTAATAAAAAACGTTTTAAGACTTGGAACATATGATCAATATTAATCTTATTAACCCATGATGGTATCCATAACTCTTATGTTAATGAATACACAATTACTTCTAAAATTTAATAGAATCCTTAAATGTTTCATTATTCTTGAAACCATTATACAACTGGTAAAATAGTTCCAAAATTTATTTCTTGAATCACAATAAATAAATACTTCATAAATTTTATTTCCTAATATGTCCTTCCATGGTCTAGGGGTTACCCATTAGAAGAGGGTATTGGCTTAGGTAGTGCCCAGTTTCACCACATTTAAGAAAATAAGATATGAATGGATCCTTAGGATGATATTTATTTCCTTTCATCATACTCTAATTTTTTATTGGAACTATTTTCTTTATTCCCTTATTTCCTACACATAATGAATATTTCATATTCCATTGAGACAATTTAATAGGTGCATCTTTCCACATTCCTTCAATGATGGAAATAAATACTTATTTTCTCCATGGAATTCACCACTGAATCCCTTAGCAAAATCCATTATTCTCTTGTTTGGTGAGTCTGGTGTAGGTTAAGGTATATTTTGTTAATCATATTTTTGGAAAATTGATTAGGCATAAACACGATATATTCCACTCATATCAACATCCTATTTCATTCCTCATTATCACCAGATTTTCCTTCATGTTCAATGTTAGAATGATTCATTTAGGTTCCAGCCATTAAATAAAACAAAAATCCTAGTGTGAGAAATAAATTATCATAGAGGGGGAGACCATATAATCATTTATAAGATGTAAAAATATTGACACATTATTTTCAATATAAGACACATTAGGTTTAAGCTATGTCATTCATTGTCACTGTCTAATCAAATCCTTAAAAATGGTTTGTAAATAAAATATAAATTTTCTGAAGCATATCCCTCATTAGTCTCAAACTAGGTGCACAATAAGGCCAATTATCATGTTCCAGGTTATGATCAAGTCAATCACAACATTCCATTTTCATAGTTATTACCCCATGGAACATGTACTCTAAAACCATGTCCACTTGTATTATCCATACATTGATGTATTATAATGAAAAACCATATAATATATATATTACCAAAACATTTGTATGTTATTATAAACTTATCCTCAATGTTTACATTAGGGTTATGTGCCCTAATATATTTTTTCTAAAATCTAGTTCTTAAGTTTTCTAGTAATCTTTCTTTGATACAAACTACAGTGACCTATACCCCAGTAGCCCAGAGTCAGGGCCGACTACTAATACTTTCGAATGATATACAAGGAAATCACATCCCAAAGGCCCAATCAATTTAGTAGCCTGGTTTAACTAGATACATACATGAGTCTTGAATTACATTTGTAATGCACCAATTACAATATAATTTTTTAGAAAATAAAATAATTTTATCTAGTTAATCCTTTCATATCAGTCATAGTAAGCTTCGCAGATTCCTGGGTAATGGAAACAAAATAAGGGTAAGATCAAATTCACAATAAGGGTTAAGTTAACCGAAAGCTATCATGAATCAATAGTGAATAATAAATATTTAAAGGTAAATAATTGAACACACATTCCATTTAAATAACATGATAATTTATAGTCGATATGGAATGATAAATAACTAAAAACACATGCAATTTAAATAATTAGATAAGGTAAAATCAATATGCTAAGGTAAATAACTAAAAACACATTATATTTAATCAATAAACTAAGAATGAAATGAACTCATCGATTTTTACGTAGTAAAAATAACATGTATAATAATAATTGAATATAAATGAATAAATTCTTAATTATTTGACGCTATGTTTCCTAGGTATAGAAAACCTTTACCATTGATAACTTCCATAAGAATGTTCAAAACTGATTGTTAGAAACCCAATAATATGAGTCTAGCCAATTGATTCATCTCATGAGACCAATGATGCATCAATTTTCTTACTTTAAATTTCCCACCAACCAATGTCATATGAGTCTAAATAATTCCTCATATATCAAATAATCAATTTAATTCATTAAAAATGTGCCTTATAAAATATCTCTATTGAGTAAAGAACACAAATTTATCAATATCTTTCAATATAAACACTCTATGTAAAAATGGAATATGGTTTAGGAAATAATCATCTCCATGATATATAATGTGGATATTTAGGGTAAATTTAATATTAAATGGTCACTGGAATGTGAATAAATCATAGAGAAGTTAATGACTACAAAACAATGATTCATGAAAGTGAATGTCAATACTATCCTTGGTAAAAATAATAATAAACTATTTATAGGAAGAATAAGTATGGTATCAAAATGATTTATACCCACTTGATTAATAGTAAGGGTGTTTTAATTTGATGAAATAAAAATATATTTAAAAACATTTTTGAAGAAAATATCATTTTTTAAAGTATTCTGAAAATACTGTTCTTTTAAAATAAATTTTTAAAACAATATTTTTAAAAATATCATCATAAAATAGAAAATAAATATTGAATGAAATTATTTTGGATAATTTTATACATTTCATACAAGGTAAAAAGAACATTCCTTCGGCATTATAAAAAAAAGTTAGAAAGGTTCCTTGTTCAGAAATCCACAATAAGATTCATTTCTAGAAATTTAGAAAAAAGAAAAAATGGGTAAATATTTATTCATTAAATCATTTTTAAATGGTTAAATAAATTGAATTTAAAAAAAACATTTTTTGGAATAAAATTAGTTTCTGACTGAAGAGAAAATGATGTCGAGTTTTCTTAAAAACGTTTTTAAAACATTTTAATTACCAAAGAGTGGGGAAAAAGGTACTATTACATAAATATAATCATTAATAACCATAGGATATGAAAATTAAATGTTTTATTATACAATTATAAAATAATTTCATTCAATGGGAATCCATGTGTAAACAATCCTGAATAATATGAGATTGTGAAGGAAACTCTTTCAAATATCATAACATTGAAGTGAGAATAAATCCAATGATTTTATTTTGTGTGTCAACTATAAATACAAATAAAAAAATTTAAAATACAAAAATACATATATTCATAAGTCATTACACATAGAGCATAATAATATTAATGACAATGAGTATGTAATATAACCCAATGAAAAGAAATTGAGTTAGGTAATTCTCTACCACTTTGAAACACTTAATTAAAATCCATTTTGATGAAATATTTAACATTAAATCTTAAAATACCATAAATAATGATGTGTTAATGATATTAAATTTTAATGGGGAAGTATATACACCATATAAAAGAAACTATGTGCATAAAAACAAGATATTCTTCAATGAAATAAAATTGAGATGAAATCCCTTACTACTTGAGTAACTTTTGAATCATGATCCCTATAAAAGCATAACATAAATTTTATTTTTTAATATCATTAAATATAGGTAATTAATGATATACATTTAATATTTATGTATATACACAATATCAAATAATGAAATGGTGAATATGGACTAAGTTTCATAAAAATAAAAGTAAGACTATAAATCCCCTTACTTATGCTCCCTTTTGGATGAATATGACTGAACCTAATTTATAAGGGATTTAATTTTTTTTTTGAACTTATTAAATAACCATAATAATATTTATTATATCATATTTTATCCTTTTATAACATATCATTACTCATTCATTAATAATCTTTCATTATTTTAATTGTTTTAGCCTTTAATTTCCTTGTTTTTCAATTATGTTTTAACTTGTTATTTTTTTCCTATTACATATATCATTATTTAATCACATATAGAATGAATTTTTTTTAATATCATATATATGTTTTAAATATGAATTTATAATAATCCATAAAATTTAGTGAAAGGAAAATAAATACACCGATCATAGAGACGGTAGATCGTACATATGCTTAAACATTGTTTCCATTTTCTTACTGTATTGAAAGAAAAAAAAGTAAATGATATATATATTATCATTTTATTATAATTTTTATGTCATATATGTCACACATTTTTATTAAAACCATCCTCAATACATTCCATTTGAATCATTAAGGAATCACATCACTTTGAAAGGTGGTTGTCCACCTTACACATGAACGACATTATCGTATTCCCACAAAAGGGAAAGCATGAAGGTATGTTTTATATAAAAATTAAACAAGAATAAATAAATCAAAAATATCATAATAATCATATATCAATAGTATTTACATCATTATTCAAAACCATTAAATATTTTAACGAAAAAACAGATGACATCAGTTCGTGAGGTGGTAATCTGTCGTACACACGAATGATGATTTCATAACCCATTTGATGGATGTGTGTGAATATTTAGGTCATAACCTTAACATATAAACATATTTTCATACTTAATATAATTATTTTATTATATTATCATGATATAATAATAATTTGAGGAGGTAGAGAAGGGTATAAAATAAAAGCACTTTTAGAAAAACATTACCTCTTCTTCGGGCATCCTCCTTAGGTTTGCACGAATTCCTTCCTAAGATGGATTTATACCCAATATAAAGATTATATGATGAGGGGAGGAGATTTTGGGATGTATTTTTTATTCCATTTTCATAAATAATGTGGTTTTATAGGTGTGAATAAGGGAGATAGGGGGATCCCTTTTATAAGTGGAGTGAGTGGAAAACATGTAAATTTTTTAAAGTGGGAATTCAACACATGTTTTATCCAGGTAATGTGGATATAATAATGAAAAAAACTAAATAATAGAAGTTATAACGTATAAAAATGGTCAGAAAATGTGTTTTGGACATGTTTATAGGTCATTTGGCCCTTAAATTTAATGTTTATTCCCTTAGTAAACTCATTTTTCTCTTAATCCCTGTAATTATTTTTTACCTCTTTCATTAATCACTTTAGTAAAAGATTAAGTTAGAATTATTGTAAATTAAAAAAAAATATGAATCCAAATATGGAATCCGTTTTTCAAGATTCAAACCACATAAGTGGCATAAATTAATTTAAAATTATTCCCACAGACGAAAAGAGAAAGCGAGTTTTTAAAGTTAAAATGTTAGAAAGATTACAATGCTTGTATGACCAATTTCAATCTGAAATATATTTAAATGAAATGAATTTTATTAATATATTTATAATTTAAATATTTCTACATTAAAAACAATAAAAAATATAATTTATTGTTATAAATTATTTATAAAAAAATAGTTTTTGATTAAAATTCTATATATTTCACTATTCATTAAAAATGAAACTTATCAGAAAATACCAAAAACTCAACATAAGAAAATTTTGATATTAATATTTTAAAAATAAAATTTATTTTTTAAAATAAAATTTATAAAAGTGTAAAAATTTAGTTTTCAAACAAGTGCACCACTAAAAGGTGGAAAAACTAGCTTTAGAAAAATATAGAGTTTTTATATGTAAAATTGGATTTGTTTTTATCTCATACCTATAAAATCTATTTTATGAATGTAATTTTTTTTTTAAATATATGATATATAAATTTAATTAATATCATCATCAAATTAATTTAATTTATTTTTATTACACTACTTTAGTGCATAAAAACTTTTTTATAAAAACATTTCCTTTATATTCAATTACTTTTTATATTAATTTCTAATTAATGGGTAACCAATGAATTAAACTATATATTTTCATTAGTTATTTAATTCCATTAGTAACCACCAATTTAATTTCCAATATATAATTTTAATTTTAAATAATAATATTAATAGTATACAGTTATTCAGTAAAACTCAGTCTTGCGTGTAATGCATGCTTTTGAAGGAACTCATTGTTATGTGTAACATAAGCTAAAATAAGTGTTGTATGCATTTAATACGGTAGAATGTTTTTATTTATAATAGTAAATATATATTAGGTTATTATATTGATATATTACCTTTTATTCTTGGTGTTTCTTGTCACATAAGTTATTAAATAAAATAATTTTCATTTAGAATTACTAGGTGTCCCAAGATTCATGACCTTTAATGAATCAACATGTTTTTCATAATGTTTTTCAAATAACATGTATTGAATCACGAGTTTGGGTCCCTATAATAGTTTAAGATATACATTATTGATATCATTTTTCTTATTCATAGTGTATGACTACCATATATCTTAATGTACGATATATTAGAATGTTTTGTTTTTGTTCTATGCCATGGGATAAGATTTATAGTATCGTAAAATATGATTGAACCCTAAGTCTCATAAAAATCGATGATTGTATCTTATTGGTGATATATAGAATATCTTTAAATATGATAGTATCCTTATGAAAATGCTAATCACAAGCTACAATATCAATCGCTAATTATGACGGATAATCCCATTAACATCTGTGAAATGTGATATAGATTAAAAATGTTAAAAAAAGTGATTTATATTAGATTTTATTATGGTTTATAAAATTTTAACATATGATAAATGTTGATAATTTTTATATTATATTTTTCATGCCTAAATTAAAGATGAAAAGTTCATGTTTTTATCTCATGATTGGAAAAGAAATAGAGTATATTTGCATGTTTATTCCTTTAAAATATTCATGTTTATAATGTGTTTATGAAATGTAGATATTCTGTATTCTTTAGATTCTATGAAAAAATATTATTATAATATTATCTATCCCTGAATTATATCCTAGGTACGATAACAAAGATTTAGTTTTCTTCTACCATGACCTTGATTTGTAATTAAATCTATTAGCTTGAATTTAATTATTGATTATAGTTTATATATATTAGGTATTAGAGTTATGATGAATTGGATTTTGTATTGTGTAAACTCTCCCTAGGTAGAGGGGCCTATGCTATGACCTCCCACTAGCTTTCAGAGTTATGCCTTCTTCTATAAAGGTGGGGATTGACTATCTGTCTCTCCAATCTTACTCATGTAGGATTTTTCAATCTCATATAATTCTAAACTTTTACATTAATAATTCATGTACCTTATGCATGAGATGTAATTGGATATGTATAAATATGTTTGGAATATATTTTTTGGTGAGTAATAAAAATTGTGGGTTGTGTAAAGAGTTACACATTAATATAGTGAGAACATATTAATTTTGTGGTTGGAATAGAGATTCCAAAACCAAATCATTAGAAGCATGCATACATAAAAGAATAGAACATGATAAAATAAAGGTTACATGAGATTAAATAGTTTTTTATATGAATTCAGTATATATTAAACTAGTGATACTTTGAAAGAAACCACATCAAATACTAAGTGTGATATTCCTTCCAAAGAAAACACATATCAAGACCTCAGTCATCCAACTAGGTTTGTATTTCCAAAGCAGGGTGTCTATGTATTATCTTTTGAAAGGCATAGTATAATTGGATAACCCTGAGAGTTAGGTAACAAAATCTTATTATGAGCAATGGGTGACACTTAACTAAGAAACCATAATATACAGGATACCCAAGGAACGTATTTGAGTTTATCCATATGATATATTTGGACAAATATTTGTCCATTCAACTATCTAGTAATTATAGTTGATATGATTTGGATGACGCCCTATATAAATATCAAAGTTGTGAAAGAAATTCTAAATAACGTTCATTTCTTAGTTAAATATAGATCACGTCTAACTAAATGTATATTATATACATGTTCATCATTTTTAGTGGAATTACATTCATTAAAATTCATCGATAAAAAATATAAAACACTAAACTCACCCATAGATATGTATTTGTTGTAGATTATGACATGCATCATGTTGATCATTTTAGGATATCTTATATATATGACCTATAATATATTCCTAGAAGGATACCTAATGTTGATAAGTGTTCTTAAAGTGAAAGAATTATGAGAATCTGAATGTTAATGTTATAGAGATAAATTTCTCCAACACTAGATCATGGGTTTTAGATAATAGGTGTGCATCACACATTTATTTTGATAAACATAAATTTAGATATATTATGGAATTTAAGAAGGGTGAATATTTTCTAGATGTTGGAAATGGATTAAGAGTTTCCAAATTGGAATCTGGAAGTTATGTTGTATATTTACCTAGTTTATTAGTTCTTGAATTAGAGAGTTGTTATTATGTTCCCACTATAAATAAAAAATTGTTTTTTATACCTTATTTGGACAATAAGTTACTTTCATTCATTATTAAGAAAAATAGTTTTTATATATTTATGAATGAAATGTTTTATGGAATCAGGAATATGATAAAACATTTATATATTCTAGATAAGGATAATTCCATATATAACATTCAGAATAAGTAGATTATAGTTGATAGCAAACCCAACTTCCATTGGAAATGTTTCCTTAGATATATAAATTAGAAACACATTTAAAGACTCCATAATATGTATTATTAGAATCATTCTATTATGAATCATTTTATACTTGTGAATATTTTTTATTTAGAAAATGATCAAAGAAAATTTTAGTTGAATGTGAGAAAGGGATAGTGGGCTATTATGTCTCATACATGGTGATGGATATGGAACAATGAGTACTCAAGAAAGTGGTTTGTTTTGGTATTACATTATTTTAAGAATTAATTTAATAATTATAGTATTTTATTATTGATGATACATGAGTATGAAACTTTTGAAAAGTTTAAGGAGTTTAAGAATAACATATAGAATAATGTAGGTAAAATTATAAAGATTCTTTGATCGGATCAAGGTGGTGAATACTGGAGTTAACAATTTTCTGATCATCTATGAGATTATGGAATTATTCCACAAATCACTCCTCCTATAATACCATAATGTAATGGTGTATATAAAAATAAAAATTGTACCATGTTTTACATAGTTCAATCGATGATGAGTTAGTATAAACTTCTAATTATATTCTTGGGTTATCCATTGTAAACTATGGCATTCCTTCTTGATCGCATTCCATTTAAATTATTCATAAAGATACCATATAAGATATGGATGATAAAATTTCCAAATATTTACTTAAATAATGATTTGGTGTTGAATAACATTCATACAATGATTGGATCTTGATAATATTGATCCTAAGTCTAACAAGTGATTATTTTTTCAGTATCCTAAGGAAAATAAGGGACATAATTTCTATAATCCTACTAAGAATATATTTTTTTGGACCAATTTTCTATATTATTTGATAAGTAAAATATCATTTGAGTTGTTAGTTTGAGGAAATTTAAACTTGGATAAATTCAAGAATAACAAATAGGAAGTGTTACTAAGATGGAAGTTGGTCCAGTTACCACAAAGATTTTTGAACAAAGAATCGACTCAGTATACACAAGAACCATGAAGGTATGGTATGATTCATCTATATCCCAATAGATATAGATTTATATTAAAAAAATATGATGAATAATTTTTCATAGGTGAAAAATATACTACTTATTGAATGTCTATTAAGAGTTCTAATTCTAAGATATAGCTAAAATCTATGAAATTTGAAATGGATTTAATATACACTAACCAAGTTTGGAACATTTTGGATGCACCTAATGGGGTGACACCTATAGGGTGAAATAGAGATTTTTATAAGAAAAATAACATGGATCATAGATTATCTACCTATAAAGCATGTCTAGTGGAAAAGGGTTACAAAAACCTTTATGCCATTAACTATGAAAAGAACATTCCACCTATTGTGATGATAAATCCAATTCATATATTTCTTTTCATAATAGCCTATTTAGATTAAGATATATATCAAATGGATTTAAAAACCACTTTCCAGAGTGTGAATTTAGTTGAGGACATGTATATGATACAAACTGAAGGTTTGGAAGTGAAAAATGACTTTGTTAAGGTTTGTAAGTTGCAATGGTCCATTTAGGGATTAAATTAATCTTCTATGAGTATTAATATATAGTTTGATAATGAAATAAAATAGTTTGGTTCAATCAAAAATTATAATGATTCTTTTTTATATAAGTGAATTTGTGGGAGTGTGGTAGTATTTCTGATATTGTATGTAGATAAAATACTCATTATTGGAAATGATATCCCAACATTACACTCAATAAATATGTGGTTAGAAAAATGATTTTATATGAAATAATGGATGAATTAGCCTATATACTGGGTATGAAGATATATAAATATATATCTAAGAGAATACTTAGACAAAGTTAGAACACATATATTGGAAAATTTCTAAATAAGTTTAGTATGGAGAACTCTAAAAGGGGACTTTACCAATGTTGCATGACATGAATCTTAAGAAGATTCAAGATCATTTTAATGATCTATAAATGATAGATATAGTTCCTTATGAATCCTCTATAGGATAAAACAAGTATACAATGATGTGTACTCAACCCGATGTTAGTTATTCTTTGATCATAACTAGTAGATACCAATATAATTATGGTAAGAGTCACTAGATTACTACTAAGAACATCCTTAAGTACTTAAGAAGAACAAATGAAATGATCTTGTTCTTTAGAGGAGAGTAAGAGCTTTGTGTAAGGGGTCACATAGAATAAATCTTCCAATCTGAAAAAGATGACAAGAGATATCAATCTTATTTCCTGTTTTTCCTAAACTATGGAACTATTAGTTGGAAGAGTTCCAAGTAATTCACTATAGCGGACTCGACTATTTTTTATACACCAAAAAATATTTATATTATACATATGACTTAAAGATATGTTGGTTACAATGTATCCTTAAACCTGAGCCTTAGAATACTCTTTACCCAATGTAATGTAGGCTGAAGACATGCATTTTCCACCTCACAGGCTGAGTGGATACATCTTCCACCTCTCAAGTTGAGTTCATTCATATTAAAACTCCTTCACATGTGGTTTCTTTCAGTTACTAATCCTTTATGAAATGATTAATTATATATTACATTCCCATTGAATGGGTTTAAAAAACTATTCAAATATGATGTAATGTATTCACTTTATATGTAGCATGTGATTGATGTTTCTCACTAAATGGAAAGTGTCAAGGTTGGATATATAAAGGGATTCAATCCCTACCATTTTAAGATGTGAATGATAATAAGTTACTTGTAAATTTGTATTAATATATCTTTATTCCCAATATAATCATTCATCATATACAAAAAAAGAACAAGTACCCCTCTTTATGTATGAGAATCCTTATGATTTGATTAAGGATTCAACAGTTAGTGTAATCCCTCATAGGTAGGAGGTTTTTATTTTATTGCTTTGGTGATATACATCAAAAATTATCCTTAGATAAGAACGAGATGGATTCTATTATTTAGTATATATAGGTATACATATGTTATGTTCTTCATTTTATACATACTTCATATTGATATCTTCAAAGATACATCAAGAATAATTTGGGTTTTCTTCTACTGCCATGATTATATGATGAAGCTCAAAAATCCATTAGTGGTATTATAGCCACCATATTCAATGAATAAAAATGTTTCCTAAATTTTTTAATGAATGGTTTTTTATAAAAAATATTCTTGAAGTGCCCATTTGATATCATGTTATTAGATAACGGCTTAAGGTTACATTGAATTTCAACATAACCTGAGGCACCCCCTTTTGAGAAAACGTTGAGCATCAATGTAATATCATATAAAAATTGAGGATATGTTTGTGTGAAAACATATATCAGAAACTTTCCTTATTAGAATAACGTAATATGTTTTGGGAATGCGACATTATGTTAAGTTGTTATGTAATATGGAGTCTAGGAACAACATATGTTATAGGATAACATAGAATTCATCCTCACTATGAAAAATTGAAAATCATTTTATAGTTATTTAAAGATTTGTTGAGAATCAATGTATTGTGAGGATTCCACTAGATATTATGTTGAGTTTCAACATAATATGATGTTTGATCCTCTACTGTGACACTATGTGTTTGAAAACATAGCGTGGGATGCTAATGTGTCACTACATTATATGAAAACATATTGTGAGGATAAAAATTACAATACATTGGCCCAATATATTGTCAAGTGGAAATATAAAATAAAATAAATTTATTTTTTAAGTTCAGTTAATCGTTCATATGATTTATAAATGATATGTGTTGGGCATAGTAAAATTATATTTTTCAAGACTAAATAAAATATTAAAAGTTGATATTTGTATATAATGTTTTGAAAAATAAATAAATTTCTTTATATATTTGTTAAATTCCTTTCATATCCATGTCTAATAATTTTTTATGAAATATGAATTTAGTGTATGAAAATTTTACGTGATAAATTTCTTCTAGGATATAAAGAAATTAATTACATACTAGTTACAACTCCATAACATTAAGCTTTCAACTAAATTAACCTCAGTTTTTAATTGAAGTTATTATCCTGGATTTAATTGTATAGAGTAGTTTATTCATATTTGGTTTTAGAATTATTATAAATTTGATATATCTTAAATAAAGTATCCCCTGGTAGAGGGAATTTAGGTCATCCTAAGGATTATGCCTTGTTTTCAAAATCTGGTGGGTTGGTTATATGTGGCTCCAGTTAACTCATGTGAATTTTATCAATTTGATATAGTTTTAATCCTTTAAATGAAGAGTTTCTATACCTTTTAAATAAGATGAATATAGATGTGCATGAATATAATTGGATTCCTTATTTGAGAGAATAATAAAAACTATGGAATATGTAAATAGATACACATTACATATTAATGTGGTGTGAACACATTAATTTGATGAGTATAATAAGGATTCCAAAAATAAATTGTTTGAAGCATGCACACACAAAGGAATAAAAAAAATAAGCAGGTAAAGATTGTGTGTGATTCAATAGCTATGAATTTAATATAAATATGATGTATATTAAATTAATGAGACATTAAAATAAAAAACCAACTCAAATAATAAGGGCATGAATCCTTCCAAAGAGACACTTTTCAAGGTCTAAATAATCCAAATGGGTAGTTTTGTACCAAATCCAAGTGCCCTTAGACTATCTCGTGTAGGGAAAGTAATGAGCTTATCTTAATAGTTTGGACCATTTTCTTGGTGTTTTATTTAGTCTATACTTAATTGGGAAATACTAACAGTTAGGATACCAGAGGAATAAATTTGAGTATATCCATATGATTGATTTTGATAAAGATTTATCCACTCAACTATACAAGAATCATAACTATTATGATTGGGATGATTCTCTACTTAAATAACTAATAGATGAGATAAATGCTAAAACAGAGTCACCAAATTCTGAAATGTGAATCTTGGCTCACTAAATGGGTATGATTTATGGGCCTATCCATTTTAGTGGGAGAAATTTCATTAAAATTTATCGATGAAAAGATATAATACATTATACTCACCCATAGATAATTCATTGTTATAGGTTATGAATAACTTCATGATAATCATATTAAGATTATTTATTGGTATAACCTATAAGATAGTTTGATATTGGTATCTAGGTTTGAGAAATGTTCTCCAAGTGAAGCATTATATTCATATAAATGGTAATGTTATAGAGATTAATTTCGCAAACTCTGACTCATGGGTATTAGATACCTAGTGTGTCTCTCACATTTGTGCTGATAAATATAGACATGAAGATAAGAGAGAATTAATGAAAGGTGAATTAGATCATCCTGTTGGTAATGGAGAAAGAGTTGATTCATTAGAGTTTCACACTTATGATATGGTTTTACTAAGTGTATTAATACTATAATTATAGAACTATTATTATAATCCTTCAATAAAAAAACATTTATTTCTTTTTCATATTTGGATAAGAATGGATTCTCATTCACAGTCCATAATATTATTTTTTCAGTATATATATGAATGGTATGTTATGGAATCAAAAATATGGTAAATGATTTATATATACTAGATATAGATAATCATATTTAGAAAATTAAAAATAAGAAGGTCATGTTTGATTCAAATACCACCCACCTTTGGCATTACCGTTTTGGATATATAAACGAAAAAAAATTCAAAGACTACATAGAGATATATTATTTGAGTCATTATATTATGAGTAATTTGATATATATGAATCTTTTTTAATGGGTAAAATGAAAAAGAAAAATTAAGGAAGGAATGGTGAAAGGTCTAGTGGATCATTGGATATCATACATTGTGATCTATATAGACCGATGAGTACACAAGTAATTAGTGGTTACATGTACTTGGTTACATTTATTGAGGAATTTAGTCTGTATATTTATGTATATATGATGAAAAAAATTATGACTCTTTGAAAAATTGCAAAGAGTTTCATAACAAAGTACAAAATTAACTTGGAAAAGTAATAAGATTATTTAATTAGACTAGGGTAGTGAATAATTAATCTAGGAATTCATTGATCATCTAAGGTATTGTGGAATTATTTCACAACTCACTCCTTCTAGAATACCAAAATGGAATGATGTGTTCGACATGAGAAATTTTACCCTATTAGACATGGTTCCATCGATGATGAGTTTATGCGACCATCCTATTAAATTATAGGGTTATGCTATGGAAACTACAACATTCTTACTAAACCACATTCCATTAATGAAATTACGAATACAACATATTATATATGAATTGGTAAACATTCCAAATGTATTTCATGATGATTTTGGGTCATGAAAACTTGTTTGATGATTCAATTTTGATAAACATGATCTCAAGTTTGATAAATTCTTATTTGTTAGTTATCCTAAGGAAACTATGAGATATTATTTTTATGTCCCAACTGAACACAAAGTGTTTGTGTCCAAAAATAATAATTTCCTTGAGAAAAAATATATAATTCTAGGAGTCAGTGGGAGTAAAGTAAAACATAGAGAATCCCAAGACCAACAAATAAAAAGTGTTCATGAGATGGATGTTGATCTGTTTCCACTAAGAGTTATGGAAGACTAACCAATTGAACATACACAAGAACATCAATGGTTGGGTTGGATTAATCAATATTTCTAGAGATATATATTTTTGATGGATAATGATGATGAAGTAATATTCACAAAGGATGAACCTAATAATTACCATGAGGTGATTGAGTGCTCTAATTTTGAGAAATGGTTTAAACCCATGGAATTTGAAATGGACTTCATATACACTAACCATGTTTGGAACGTGGATTATACACCTTAAGGGGAAAGACTCAGGAGATATAAGTGGGTTTTCTAAAATAAAACTAACATGGACCATAAAATGTCTATTTATAAAGAATGATTTGTTACAAATGGTTAAAAAAATTCATGGTATTGACTATGAAGAAACTATTTCACCTATTGTGATGATCAAGTCCATTCAGATATTGCTAGATATATAAGCTCAATTTAATGATTATATATATAAAATAGAGATCAAATTTTTTCCTTCATGGAAATTTAATCATGGAAGTGTATATGATACAACATGAAGGTTTTGAAGTTCCAAATGAGCTTGATAATGTACAAAAACTACAACAATCCATTTATGAAATGAATCAATATTATTAAAGTTGGAATGTATGGTTTGATGATGTCATCAAAGAGTGTGGTTCCATCAATAACACAGATGATTCCTACACATATAAGTGGATTAGTGGGAGTATATTACTATTTATAATATTTTATGTTGATGACATACTGGTTATTGGAAATGATATTCTGACTCTTCACTTTGGGAAAATATGGATAGGTAAATGCTTCTCAGTGAAAGGAATGGGTGGAGAATCATACATAATACGTTATAGGATCTATAAATATATATTTAATAGGTTGGATAGAATTATTTATAACACTTACATTGGTAAGGTGCTAAATACTTTTAGAATATACAACTCTAAAAAGGGGTCTTTACTAGTTGTATATGGAATGAATCTTATAAATATTCAAGATCCTTTTATATAGTTATAAATGATTTATATAACTCCCTATGAATCTTCCATAGAGTCTATCATATATTCCATATTGTGAACTTGAACTAATGTCACCTATGCTCTAAGTTTTAGATATAAATACCAATCCAATACAAGTGATAGTCACTTGATTATGATGAAAAACATTATTACATACTTGATATGGACTAATGATATGTTCTTGATCTTTAGAGGATATGATATGATCTATGTAAAAGGTTACATAGATGCTAGTTTCCCATCGGACAAAGATGATATGAAATATCAATATGGTTTTATTTTTTTCCTAAATTGTGGTTCTATCACATGGAATAGTTCCAAACAATCCACCATAGATAACTCGACAATATAGTTAGTTTGTGTCACAATATCAGATGTTGTGAAGGAAGTTGTTTGGATCCAGAATTTCATATCTGAACTTGAATTTATTCTTAGCATTCAAGGAGAAATTGAACTCTACAAGAACAAAAATGTAGCTACTTCATAGGCTAAGTAACCCCAGTATCACTGAATAAAAAAACAGCCTTCACAAAAACCATCTCATACAGGATATCATTAAGAGTATTGATTTAAGGATCTATTTGGTGGCTATAGAGGATAGTGAAATAGATCCATTGATGAAGCCATTAAAATAGAAACTACATGAGGCTAATGTTTGGTCTCTAGGTATTTGGTACATAAAATATTAATTTAATGGTTATATGATGTATCATTATTTTAAAAATAAATGAAATCTCAAATTATCATTTATTCATGTGTGCTACAAATTATTTTATATAAACATTCTAATGATAATATCCCCTTAATGTAAAACTTTTATTTATAAATTTTTGATGACCATCACATAGTAGTATGAGCTATGATGATATGTTAAGATTGGTATGAAAATATTTTTTTACTCATTGAAATGTTTTTTATTTGATATATGAAGAATAAATTCATGAGGTAATAGGTAGACACTTATTACATGGGTCAACCCGCTAAAGTATCTCCCATGGAATGTCATAAAATCAAAGAAAGAACTATGGTTCTATATTTATTATCAATCATTATGACCTGAGGTTTGAAAGATATCCAACATTAGAATGTTCGTACTTTGATACCATTCTTATTAAATTCAAAAGCGACTCAAAAATTTAGGGGGTGGTTGGGTATGTTTTTGATCATGTCATTGGTTGGAGAAAAACCAAGATGATATTTTTAAACTTATACAATTAGTAAAGATGTCTAGACCCATAATGAATTATATTAATATAATTCATTTCCATTATTGGTTAGGTATAATATGATGTGATTATATAATTATATGTGGAAGATGTGTTGTGATCACTTGTTAGATGAATGACATGTGATGTAGTCATCAATTTAGTTAATCTATTTTATAAAATAACGAAAATATTTTATGAACTGAAAATATAGAGATTTTCCATGGAATAAGGAATTATATATGTGTATATATGATGCATATGGTATGTATTTTGGAGGACATGTCTGTATAGATATATGAGTATTTTCAATGGAGATCACATCAGACCACTTAGTAGCTTGAATAACAGAGATGATTTGTTAGAGGTCACTCTTTGCTTACATATATTTAATAAGGATTTAATATTTGTTTTCACCACTATTAAGGGGTCAAAGGCTCACATGGTTAGTCCTTTTTAGAATTATTAATTTTTTGACAAAGAGTTTATTCCAAAATCAAGAAAGTTTTATGAAACCCTATAGAAAAGGTGTTTTAGATAGATTCTGGAAGAGTTGTGGAGTTTTGAATTAAGACCTTTTGTATTTTAGTGAAAGTGTGAGAATACTGTTTATTCATTAAAAACTTATTAATATGATATATATTACTTAAGTATAGTCTAGTGCTAATGATACTTAAGCTAGATCCTGAGAATAAATTTCACCAAACGTTATGTGGGCCGAGTTCACGCATCTAACACTTCACAGGATGAGTGCATGCATCTTCTATCTCAAAGGTTGAGTGAATTCATCTTCCACCTCACATTCTTAGTGCATGAATCTACCACCTCACAATATGAGTGCAAAAATATTTCACTTCCTTCAAACATGGTTCCTTTCAGTTACTAATCGATCATGAATGGATTGATTATATCTTGTATTTCATTGAATGGGTTCAATGTATTCCTCCAACAAGAATAAATGTATGAACCCAATACATTACATATATATGATGTGATCCCACTTGTTGTAAGGTTAAAATGATCATCAGTTTCATGAAAATATTTCTAAAGATCTCATCCTACCTATAGTGTCATTCATCGCATACAATGAAATCACTAGAACCCCCCCCCCCCTCAAAATATAAGAATCCTCATGATACGATCTTGGATTCAATAGCTAGTGTAATATGTTAGTGGTGGGAGACTTTTTTTCTACTAATTTAGTGATTGAAATAAAGTATTATACTTATACAAGAATGAAATGGAGTCCATTACTTTCTATATACACATACACACATATTTATGTTCTTAATTTTATATACTACATTTTGTTAATATTTAGGATAGATTGAAAAAAAATTGGGTTTAATTTTACTATCATGTTTATATGATAAACCCCAAAATCCATCATTGGAAATAGAAGAAAATTATATTTATGCATCATATGCTATAAAGGAATATTTATTGGATCAATAATTCCATTTATAAACTTTGGGTGGTTCCAATAATCATGGGAGAAATCAAGTTTTACTGTAATAATAATGGATCCATTTTATAGGACAAGAAATACCAGTCTCACCAAAGGACCTAACATGTCCTTGAAAAATACCATCTCATATAATAGATCATTGAGAGAGGTGATGTTAAGATCCTTTGGGTAGCTACAATGGATAATGTAGCAAATAAATTTATGAAACCATTACCATATAAGAAGAATTATTGTCTTATTGAATCCCTTGGAATAGTATACATAAGATATTGACTGTAATGTTTGTATGATGTTTCATGATTTTAGAATAATGGAAATATCTATTTATCAGTCATTTATGTGTGCTACAATTTAACTTACAAGAATAGTGTAATGATTTTATCCCCTAAAAATATTAATTTTATTTGTCTATGATTTATGATCATCATGGAGTATTATGCATTTTTATGATATGATAATATTACCATTAGTAGTATACTCCTGAGATAATAAGTGGGGAATTATTAATTGGAATGACTCACAAAAGTATATCCCATTTAATATCATATAATTATAGATATTATTTGGGTGTATAATAATTATAAATACTTTTTTACCTATGGTTATCAAGATACCTAGCTTGAGAACCTTCATAATTTGATACATTTATTTCACAATCCATGAGGCATTCCTGATCAGGGGGGTGGTTTGGAATGTCTTCGATCATGTTGTTTGTTAGATATCTTCCTATAGAGACCCATACTTGATGTACATAGACATTACATTACTTTTACGGAATACTCAATACATTACAAAAATAGACGCCCAAAGACGGTATTAGTTTAGTGTCTTTGGAAACTCGAAACATAATCTTCTAATCATGGTGAAAGATATTCAACAACTCCCATAAAGATCTTCCCCTTTGGTTTTCTTACCTAAAACCTTTCTTTATATCCTGGGGAAAAGAAAACATAAAAAGGTTGAACTCAAATGCTCAGTAAGGGTAAACATGGGGAACTTAAAAACAATCCATAAATATTTGAACGTAAAAACATGAACATAAAACATCAAAATCTTGAGCAATAACAAAAATCATGGTAGTACATAAGTCATAGATCATAAAGGAACATCAATCATGATAAAATACAATGGGGATAAAGCATGTGATTGTGGAAAACCATTAATCACATGATATGATTTCCATAGTATCCAAGACATTGTTGCCAAGATCATCATAGTGGATAAAGTCCCTTACTGAATCGAGTGCATTCCTCGTTCCAGTCCTGTATCACTGAACCGGATTAACTTGTCTTTCCGGCCATGTCTATCTCATGAGATATTAATATTTACCCAATTCATTGGAGGGAGATATAGGTCACACCCATCTAATAATGAAATCATTCTTTCGTGTGACACAAAATAAACATACAACATTCATAATAACCCAACGAATAAAATGGATTTCATAAACATCATCCCATCATAACATAATCCATATAAAAGAAATGGATATCATTTAATCATAAAAAAAATAAAACCATGTAAATTATAGAGACATTATACTTGAAACATAAACATACTAAATAATTTCATCTTATATGGAAATAGTTTTGATAAAACACTTGAAATGAATTCTTGAAGAAAATATCCTTTCTTTTTTAAAAATCATTTTCTTTTTACAAAATTACATTCAATTTTAAAAGAAAAGAATTTTTGTTGAAAATAATCATGAAATCTTGTACAGTAATCTTCATGTAGATAAGGCATTATAAAACTGTAAAAATATGTTCATGCTGTATAATTTAAAAAAAACATTTCTCTCGTACTTTTTCCGGAAAAGTAAAAAAGTACCTCGTATGGTAAACAAAAAAAAGATTCCTTCCATACCTTGTGGTAAAAGTCATAGAAGGGTAAAAATGACTTTAAACTTACATGGAAGAATATTAAAAATTTTATGAAAACATTTTTAGAAAACATGGACATGGATGATGAACATAACCCCAGTAAATACTTTAGAATAAAATATCTTAGATAAGAATGAGATTGGAATAATTATCCCCTACCTTCGGTCCTATTTCTTTTGTACATGTCCGAAACTCCGGTATAGTGGGTTTAAACATATTATTAACTTGTAACATAACCACAATAATATTTATGATATCATATATGATTCAATTAAGACTTTATATTACCCGTTCTTTTGTAAATTCAATGTTAAAGTAGCGTTTTGGGTAAAATCATTTCATTTATCGTACGTGTTTCGACTTGTTATTCTTGATATTATTACTTATATACTGAATTACATAATTCTAGAATGAAAAAAATATATTTATATATAATATATATTCATCATATAAATATATATGATAGATCGATAAATGGAATGAAATACACCGTTAATGGAGATTGTAGGCCGTACGTACACATGAATGCTGTTTTCGTTTCCATATTGAATTGAATATAATTAAGTAAATGAAACATATATGTATATAATTCTTGAATCATTATTATCTAATATATTTCATGATTATTTATTATATATAATTTATAATCATACTTGAATGGTTAATCATGGAAAATGAATGTCATCGCGTTCGTGGAGATGGTAGTCCGTACGTACGCATGAGCGACAATATCATTCTTTTGATATTAAAATCGTATATAATTGGATGTTATATCATATATAAATAATCATAATAATGTTATATTTATTATTTATATCATTTATACTCATTATTATACCCATCCAAATGATGAAATTTTTGAATAACAAACTACACCATGACGTGGAGACGGTAAGACGTATGTACGCACGTGTGGTGACTTTTTCATTCATAGGATGGGTAAAATAACTAATATGGTTGTACAATTTTTTATAATAACATCACAATAAATAGAAGATACTGGAGTTATTATTTTATAATGTAAACAACAAAGACGGAGTAAGTGGAAGAACAAAGGAACTTGAAATAGGTGGTGAGATATTTACCTCTTCATTGGGTTCTTCCTTTTTATTTGATCAAACGGGCTCCTTAGGTTGTATTTATGACTAAACTAATGCCTCTAGGATTAAGGGAGGACAGTTTAGAGGGTATTTGGTCATGGTTTGGCCTATCCAAATGGCTATGGAGGTGTCTAATAGAGAGAAGGGTGAGTGCCCTTTTATAAGAGGGGTGAGGGGCACCTTAGGAAAAAATTAAAATATTATTTTATATTAAAACCATATTCAGTTTATAATGGATAAAAATTGACTTATTTAGAGGATATAGTGATTATAGGTACAAATACTCTCAACCAATAAGTTTTAGACAAATTTAGGTTACCATTTTAATCTTATCATTTAGATTTAACTCTAAGTTAAACAATTTAACTTTTACCGTGTCTTCTTGTATTCTTACACTATATGGTTAATAAAATTACAATAAACTGATAATAGAACCCAAATTGGTTCATTAATGTCATATATAGTATTATATAAGTCTTTTGGCCGATCCTTATATTTTTAGGACCATTATATCAATAAATAATATAATATTTTTTTTAAAACTCTTTTATTTCAATTTTGACAGTATTTGGGATTTTGTCTTTTCTACATTCATAATAACATTATTAACTCAAACAAATTCACTTAACCAACCCTAATATGTTATATTAACCTATAAAATTATTTTAATTCCTAAAAAGTCTCAAATTACATTTATTTGGGTATTTATATATCAAGTATGTTAATATTTCATTAATAAGGTAATTATTTCATCATCATTGTGTCATAAATAAATAAAATTATTTAACGTCAAAAAACTATAAATAAATAACCATTATGTAGGAAATCTTTTTATATTTCTAATGAATATTTATAGTCGAATTTATCTTATGTATAACCCTATATTAAAAATGTTTTACTTATTAAATTTTGATTTTAACTCTTTTAACACTTCGTTGAATTAAATAATAATAAATGTCCTAATCTAGTCCAAGTGGACCTAAAGGGTCATATTTTATTCCTGAGGTTGTTTTTGGTCTAATTACACTTATCCAATAGAATTAGGACATGTGTTATGGTAATAATAAAATCATTTTTACCCTTAATTACCCTATTTACTTTTAACCGTGGTAAATAAAAGTAAAAAGTTACTATTCCCCAAAGATTATTTTTATCTTATTGAACCACATTTTAATTACTGATATAAAACTTTGTCTCTTGGATTTTTGAAATTCCACACACAGAAGCGATAAAATTAATTTTAATTTAATTTTTCAAATTCTCCTAGGAGGAGGTCAATAGACGGTAAAAAGTTCAATAAAATATTTATATATCTATAATTATTATAAAATAACTGCAATGAATTACATTGAACTTATATAATAATTATGTATCTATTTTGAACTAAAATAAATTTAAATAAAATAATTTATTACTTAAATAAAAAGTTTGTTTTAACCAATAACTCAATGTTTTCACTATTCATCAAAAATTGAAAGTTTTCAGAAAAATACGAAAAACTCACCCTAGGATAATGTTGATATTTCGAATCCAAAAATGAAGTCCATTTTGAAAGATAAAATTTATAAAATTTCAAAAATTGGGTATTAATATTCATAACGGCTAGTTTATATAATATTTTAATAACATATTGTTGTTTAGTAAAAACCTGGTATTGCGTACTACACACGCTATCGAGGAAGGTCGCGATTGTGTGTAATGAAAGCCGGGTCAGGGCTGCGTGTAGTAGAAGCTCCCTTTGGTGTCGCGTATAACATAATCAAAACTTATTTCATTTATACATTAAACAAAATCTATACTTAATGTTGCGTATAATATTTATACAAAACGAACATGAAATTGTGTTTAACAGGAGCCAAGAATAGTGTGGCATATTGTAACATCCTGGTTCCGAAAGCCACCTAGAGGCGTACCATACCCGATTGGTCACATGGCCTCAAGCACATTTCCCCGAACACCAGAGGCTGCCAACTAGCATCGAGGTCCTTGGGTGTGATAGTAGGGAAACTATGCCCTCATTGGAAGAGTACACATCAGAAGTAAACAACATACAATAGCAGAAGTAATAATAATCCATACAAAAATAAACAGCAGAAGACTGAAAGAAGAAAATTGGATCACACATATATAATAATGATGCATGATATATATATATATGTCTAGGAAAACATCCAAACATGTCACAATGCTGAAAGCAGTACTAAACCAAAGTAAAAAAGAAAAACAGATGAGCGGCTCCTCAACATCGCAAGCCTCGGCTTGGTCCCATGCTCTCCAGCTCCACAACCATCAAGAACCTGAAGTAGAAGGGCGCTTGCCCTTATCTATTCCTGCAACAATATAATCTATTTGGGCCCAAAAGTATGGCCCAAACAGGGTGTGAGAAATGGTCCCAGTAGGCAACCACCCAAAGATCTATGCCTAACAGTCAGTGAACATATGGCAGGTGAAGTGAAGTAAGCAGTAAACAGTAAGTAGTAAGCAGTAACCAGTAAACAGTAAGTAGTAAACAGGATAATACACAATATTAATAGTCCACAATTTCTAGCATATAGTTTATAAACAAGAAACAGCCACTCAAGAAATTCAGAAAAGAAGGTAACCTCTGGGTTGTTATCATAGCCTAACCCCTACGGTTCAACCTACAAGTACTAGAAACCCTCTTGGAGGTACACACAGTCTCACCCTGCTGGTTCAGCTACAATAAAAATAAATAGACTCTCTGAGGAAGCACTCACCGTCAATTCCCCCTATAGTCTCGTATCGTACTAAAGGATCTATGGAAAAGCACTCAACGTCTCATTCCCCCTGTGGCCCGCGTCAAGGAACTACCAACTCTCTAAAGAAGCACTCAACGTCAAGTCCCCCTGTGGTCTCACATTGTAAATTAAAGACACTCTGGAGAATCCCTTATGTCCATTCTCCCTATGGTCTACTACACTAGGTTCTCACAGCCCTGTGTAAAACAAACATGCATAGCGCACGTATCACCCCAAATAAACCTCAAAAACTACTTGGCTATCATTCTAAGGTATAACAGCATAATAGTACAACAGTTCCACTATCCTACAACTAGGCATGGAAACTTGAAAAATTCCTAACAGGAAAAACATGCATGGAAAAACATCTATAGCATAGTAAAGATTACACTATTCACAAGAATCGACCTCTAATCAAGCAATCAAGAAAAACAGAAAAACAACCGGGGCAACAATAGGAAACACACAATGCCCCGTTTAAGAGAATTAGTGGAATTGCACAAAATATTCAAAGACATCCTACAGAAAGGCAAAAACCACATACCTCTGTCACGACCCGTCCTCAGGGCCCGTGCTGTGACTACCCCAAGCCCGCCTTCCATAGTCCAGGGGCTGGCAACTAGCACCAAGGTGTAATTCCCAGTAAAAGGGAAGGCATTGCCTTTGTAAAGTAAACAAACACCACAAAGCAAGCAAGCAGTAAAAGTAAACACTAAGTAAAAACTGGGTACAACAGTAAGTGCAGAAAAGTAGGTGGGCCAGTATACAAACCCAAAATGAAAGTAAAGTACAACTGGAAGGGAAAACAACAACTGAAAAGTAAAGTCGCAACGTCGATCTATCAACTGGAAATCCCACCTGGAGGGTGAGTACAGATAGCCTCCACAGCTCCTCGGGTCTAGCCGTCCGCTCCGAGAATGTTCCGCCCAATGGTCCACCTCCAGGTATCATCCTCCTCCACAAGCCTCCACCACGATCAGCGATGTCCGTCGTCTGCAACCAACACAATGTAGTACGGGCATAGCCCATGTAGGGGTGAGTATAAGCTACTCATTAGGGACCCCGAGACCCCCGAAGGTCTCCTAGAATCAACAGAGGATAATCCAAAAAGGAAAGATACAATCACGAAGTAACATCCGACACTGCTTAGGTATATGACCATACATATACCTAAGTCATCAATTCCAGTTCTCTCCAACATCCGAGCCCAAGTACAACCCAGTCCACATAGGAAAGCAAAACATAAATCCACACAGGATAGCACAACACAATCCACATAGAAAAGAAAAATAGGATTCAGCTCACATAGGTATACTTCTTCGTATGATGATAGATATGATCAGATATAGCCACTGATTCATCTAAGTCATCGGACCCACAAAGTATCAATAGGTACTAACCCTCACAATGACCCAAAAAGGATCTGACCCACAAAGGATCGATAGGTAACTAACCCCTGCAATGACCCAAAAAGGATCTTACCCACAAAGGATTGATAGGTAACTAACCCCCGCAATGACGCACAAAGGATCTGACCCACAAAGGATCGATAAGTAACTAACCCCCGCAAAGACCCACACAGGATCGGACCCACACAGGATCTGTAGGCGCTGGCCCAAACAGGACCGCTGAGCGCTGACCTACACAGGATCAGACCCACAGAGAATCAGTAGCATTGATCCACGCAGTATCGCTGAGTGTTGTAGTCGTCGCCGTCGAATCCACTGAGGATCTCTGTACAGTCGTCGTCGAAGTCTCAGCCAGCTCTAGGGTTCCCGCACACAGCAAACTCGTTCGGGAGGGTCCGCTCCACAAGCCGAGAGGCTGATACATCAACTGACACATAGTCCAGAGTTGATGTATCCAAAAGTTCTGTATCATCAACAGGAACTCAACGTCGCAGACGGCGCGTCAATCGGACGCCCGGTCTGAGAGTTATTGGCTTTTTCGTTCCAGGGGCCCGGTTGGTTTTTAAGGCAAAACCAACCCGATCGTTCTCCAATTGCATCCAAAACTCGAGCGAAGTAATCCAAAAGATCCGTCTCACTTAGAGGAATCCATCAAAGTCGACGGCACGTCAATCGGACGTCTGGAACTCAAGTTACAAGTGTTTCCGTTCCGAAGGCCCGGTTGGTTTCATGTACGAACCAACCCGGCCGAACCCAAAGTATTCCAAAACCTTTAGTGCAATATACTGAAACGACCGTCTCGATCCAAGGATCGCATTGCATCAGACGGTGCATTGATCGGAGGCCCGTAGCTCAAGTTAGCAACAATAGACCGAATAAGGTTCGGTATTAGGGGGTTCGGGCCCGGTCTTACCCGGCCCGATACCCCCAGGGTCGGCCCGAACCAGGTCGAACCGTCCAGGGTACGGGTCCGGACCGCTTGGGCGCGGCTCGGCCCAGCCGGCGCGGCCCGGCCTGGCCTGGGCGCGGCTCGGTCTGGCGGACCGGCCAGGCAGTCGGCCTGGCGCGCTGGGCGCGCTGGCAAGTTGTTCGGCCGAACGGCCTAACCGTTCGGGGCAGGGGGCACTACCCCCGCATAAATTAAATTGTGACCCCTTAATAGGGCCACTTCGTCCGGCCAGCTGGGGGTTTCGAACCCCCGGTTCCTCCATGGTCCGGCCCGCCCGCTCCGACCGGCCGGCTTCTGCCGCCATGGGACCGGCAAGGCCAGTCCCCTTCCTCCGACACCGGCGGCCCCGTACCAGCCGTCGGTTCCGCTGTTCCGTCGTGGCCTGGACCCGGCCACGACCTTGGATCGTCCGGCGCGGCGCGATGGGGTCGCGCCCCTCCGCCACGGCCCCGCTCCGACCGCGGTACTTTAGTGGTTCTCCGGTGCGGTGTGACGGCACCGCATCTTTGGTTCGTTTTCAACGGCGCGGCGCGACGGCACCGCGTCTTGGTTCGTCTTCAACGGCGTCGCGCCCCTCCCCCTTTCCTTATCAAAATTCCGCGCGGTGCTTCGGCACCGCGTTGCCTTGATCGCCGCAACAAAACCAACAACCAAAAAAGGGGAGGAGTGTCGGCCGTGTTCGTGCAGTCCGACCTCCTCCCGTTATCATGATAACAGGCGGTTCAAAGAAAAGGAGAAGCGACGGAAGATTTCACGAACTTACAAATAAAATAAATCCCTACCTCAACGTTGTCATCGAACGAGCGTTCATCGCGGAATTAACCGTCATGGAAGAAGAGGTCCGCCGCGGAAGAAGGAGATCGCCGCGGAAGAAGAGAATCGTTGTTGGTGTTAGGTGATCTCTGAGGAAGGCGCCACTCGCCGTCGTCCGCTGTCGGAGATTGGCGTTCTTCGTCGGCGGTGGTACGTTCTTTGTGTTCTTCATCGGCGGTGGTGTGTTCTTCGCGTTCTTCGTTGAAGAACGAAGAATCTTCTCTTTTTCTCCCAAAGGTTTATCACAACACAACCCCAACCATAATAAAATAAGTCCTCCTCTTATTTTATTATCAACTTAAGAATTTGAAATTCAAAAGATAAGAAACGAACAATTAATTCAATGAATTAATTCTAACAATTTAACTGCCCAATTTAATGGGGCGTTTCTTAACCAGAAAAACGTAAGGTTTGACTTTCATTAAAAGGGGGGGTTGCGGGTGCGTTATTTAGGAGGGAAGAAACGATGGGGCTTGTGCGGGCCCCACATCACAAATATCCTACCAAGTGGGTAGGATATTGTGGGTCCCACCTTATCCTCTTAACTTAGGTTAAGCGTCTTTAAGTGAAATAAAATAAAATTGTCGCACCCCTTTTATTTTATTTCATAACTTAACCCCAAAAATTAAAAACCACATCCGAGCAAACACAACTCTGGAGAAGGAGTTTCTAAGAAATTACCGGTGCTGCGATTCCATTGGTGTCCTCAGAATTTTATTCCGAGCACCGGTTCAAAAGTTAGAAAACTCCGCTCGTTCGTTCACTGAACGTACCCGAGCTAAACTTCGGAAAATGATTCCGGGCACACCGGGCCTCAGAATCAGGTGCTGTCAGAAACTGCATTCTTGTAAAATTCCCAAGAAAATTAAGAAAAAAATTTCCTTGAATTTGACGGGTCTTTACATCACTCCCACTTCAGGGATTTACGTCCCCATAAAGATACATCATAAAATAGGGAAACAAAAGTGGGTACTAAGCATGCATCTGAGCCTCCCGCTACCAAGTGCTCTCCTGGAGGTTCCCGTGCTGCCATCTGATGTGCACTAGAGGAATCGACCGTCCACGTAGGACCCGCTCCTATCGATCTTCGATCTCCACTGGGACCTCCTCAAAGGTCTCCCCATCATCAACGTCCAGCTCCCCATGGTCAATGATATGCGTTGGGTCGTTCACGTATCTCCTCAGCTGAGATACGTGGAAGACGTTGTGCACCCAGTGCAACTAGGTGGTAGAGCCAGGCAATAGGCCACCTCACAAATCTTGCTGAGGACCTGGAATGGTCTGATGAAGCGTGGAGACAACTTGCCGCCTTGGCCAAATCTTCGTAATCCACGTCGAGGTGAGACACGCAAGAAGACCTGGTCGCCATCCTCGAACTCTAGTGGCCTCCGCCTCCTGTCATCATAAGACTTCTGTCAGCTCTGAGCTGTCCTCATCCGCTCCTGGATGACCTGAACCTTCTCGGTCATGGCCCAGACCATCTCCAGTCCCACAAGTGCTGACTCCCCAAGGTCTGTCCAGCACAGCGGTGATCTGAATGGTCGGGCGTACAATGCCTCGTATGGTGCCATCCCGATGGTGGAGTGGTAACTGTTGTTGTACGCGAACTCCACCAAGGGTAGGTGGTCCTCCCAGCTGTGACCAAAGTCGAGGACACATGCGCGGAGCATGTCCTCAAGATTCTAAATGGTCCTCTCCATCTGACCATCTGTGTGAGGGTGAAAGGTAGTGCTCAGACGTAGCTGCGTCCCGAACGCCTCCTGCAACCCCTTCCAAAGCCGAGAAGTAAAGTGAGCATCTCGATCAGAGATGATAGATGATGGCACACCATGAAGCCGTACAATCTCCTAAACGTAGAGACGCCTCAAGCTCTCCACTGAACCCTACTCTCTGATGGGTAAGAAGTGAGCCGACTTGGTGAGTCGGTCGACAATCACCCAAATGGAGTCGTGACCTCTGGAAGTGTGTAGAAGTCCAGTCATGAAGTCCATAGATATCCCGTCCCACTTCCACTCTGGGACCTCCAAGGGTTGTACCAAGACTGCTGGTACCTGATGCTCTGCCCTCACCTGCTGGCAGGTGAGGCATCGAGAAATGAACTCTGGCATAGCCTTCTTCATGCCCGGCCACCAGTGCTGTCGTCTGAGGTCCTGGTACATCTTCACCACTCCAGGATGTACCGCCAAGGGAGATGTATGAAACTCTCTCAACACCTCCTCCCGCAAAGCAACTGGTACCAAGGTACGTCCTTTGAAAAGGGCTTCACGCTCTGCTCCAAAGGAGAAACCATCAGGTGCCTATCCTGAGGATATATGTGCACGCCGCGTCTCACAGTCGGCATCCCCATGTTGTGCCTCTCTGACCCACTATAGTAGTGGAGGAGTGACTATGAGAGACTGAAGTAAGGCTGCTCTATCTCTATCCATGAAGGATATCTGCAAAGTGGCTAGCTGCTCTGTCGCCTCATCAAGTAGCTAAATGCCCGTCCTCCTGCTGAGAGCATCTGCTACCACGTTCCCATTCCTAAGAGTATAGACTATCTCAAAGTCATAGTCTTGGAGGAACTTGAGCCATCACCGCTGTCTCAGATTCAGGTCCTTCTGAGAGAAGATGTACCTGATAATCTGATGGTCAGAAAAGAATGTAAAGCACTCGCCCATCAGGTAGTTCCGCCATGTCTTCAGAGCGAAGACCACTGCTACTAACTCCAGGTCATGGGTAGCATAGTTCTGATCATGCGGCCTCAACTGACGTGATCCATAGGCGATCACTGCCCGCTCCTGCATCAGGACACATCCGAGTCTGGTCCCTGATACATTGCAGTAGACTACGTACCCTACTCCCTCATCCGGAAGCCTCAAGATAGGTGTGCTGGTCAATCTCTATCTCAGCTCCTGGAAGCTCTGCTGACATCTTTCTGACCACAAAAAGGGTTTCCCCTTCTCCGTAAGAGCTGAGAGTGGTGCCAAGACTCTAGAGAAGTGTGGAAAAAATCTTCGATAGTATCCAGCTAGTCCCAAGAAACTTCGCACCTCCGTCACTCTCCTAGGTGGCTCCCAAGCTAGAAATGCCTCGATCTTCGCAGGATCCACTGAAACTCCCGACTCAGAGATGACGTGCCCCAAGAAGTGGACCTCATGTATCCATAACTGACACTTCGAGAGATCTCCATAAAGATGGTGCTCTCGGAGTGTGTCTAGTACAACCCGCAAGTGGTAGGCGTGCTCCTCCTCAGTCATCGAGTAAATCAAAATTTCGTCGATGAAGACCACGACAAATCGATTGAGGTATGGCTGAAAGATCCTGTTCATGAGGCCCATGAACACTTCCGGAGCATTTTTCATGCCGAAAGGCATAACCAAGAACTCATAGTGGCCATACCGACATCTGAAGGTCGTCTTCCGCACGTCCTCGTCCCAAACTCTGAGCTGATGATAGCTTGACCTGAGGCCTATCTTTGAGAACCACCGTGCTCCGTTGAGCTGATCGAAGAGGTCATCAATCCTCAGTAGTGGATACTTGTTCATCATTGTCACCTGGTTTAGGCGATGATAGTAGACACAAAGTCGCAAGCTCCCGTCCGCCTTCTTGGCGAACAATATCGGGGAAGCCCAGGGTGAAACACTAGGTCGGATGAATCCCTTTCCCTACAAGTCCTCCAACTGTACCCGTAGCTCTCGAAGCTCGGTAGGAGCCATCCGATATGCTGGATTGGATATCGGGGTTGTCCTGGGGTACAAATCAATATAAAAGTCTACCTCTCTGCGAGGAGGTAGTCCTGGAACGTCATCGGGAAAGACGTCTGCATACTGATCCACCACTGCAGGAAAACTAGGACTCCACACATCAACTGCTCCTAGGATGAGGCTAGCCAACTGATGAGTGATGGGTTGTCCTCTCATCTGCGGAAGTCCATCCTGTGCTGCAAAGGATCCCTACTCGCCGGTGAAGGTGAACATGCTCCCATCGGTGCGTAAACATCGCACCTTGCGCCTAATACAGTCGATCTGAGCATGGACTGTAGATAACCAATCCATGCCCAAGATGACGTCGTAAGGCCTCGACGCCGCTACAAAAAGATCTCAGCCGAAGCTCCCGCCTCCTAGAGTAAGCTCACACTGTCAGCACCAGTGCGTAATCGTCGAGTCTGCTCCCGTAGGAGTCTCTAGCCGTAAGGATCGAGCCAACGACTCAGTCGGAATCTCCGAGCTCCGAACAAGGGCAGTGGCTATGAAAGAGTGACCTGCTCCTATGTCTATAAGAACTGAAGCAAGGGTGGAATAGACAAAGATAGTACCTCGAATTATCTCAGGTGCACCGCGTTCATAGGCCTCCGCTGCCTGGAGCTATGCATGTCTCTGCCTGCCAGCTCCCGGTGGTCGGGGTGGACCTCCTAGTGGTGGTGGTGGTAGAGACTCAAAGTGTCACCCACCACCTACTGCTCGGCCAACTCCTCTGCCTTGTCCGCCTACTCCCTGCGGACCGCCACGGTCGACCCTCTGCCTCTGCATGGGTGGCCCCTCAACCATCTTCTGCTCCTCGGCACGGCGGGTCGGGCAGTCACGATCCATGTGGCCCTGCCCGCCGCATGTGTAGCACAGTCTGCCTCTCGAAAGACTGGCTCTATGCCGTGTGCCCCGCACTCTTGAGCCAATGTCCTGAGGTCGTCTGCCTGAGGGTCTGGTCTGGCTGGACCCATGAGTCATCTGTCGGCTGCCTACTACAGAAGACTCTACTACGTGCCGCCCCTAGGTAGGTCTCGTTGCTGAGGAAGGCTCAGCAAGAAAGCTCTCGATCAAAAGGGCTCGCTCCAGTACTCCCTCCTGGGTCAGAATGCTGAGGGAGATCAGTGATGCCCTGATCTCATGCCTCAATCCCTGATCAAAGGTCCGGGCCTAGAAGAATGGGTCCCGTACCATGTCTGTCGAGTAGCGCGAGAGATCGATAAATCTTGCCGAGTACTGGACGACTGTCAAGCTGCCCTGCCGCAGCTGAAAAATCTCCTAGATGCGCACCGCACTGAGGGTGGCCAGGATGAACTCTGAGCGAAAGAGGCTCTCAAAGTCCGTCCAGAGAAGAGATGCCTCATCGTGCACCTGGAGCATCAAGCTCCACCATCGGCCCGCCGCCGCGTGCAATAGGCTCGCTGCGAGGATCACCATGAGGTCTGCTGGTGTCCTCACTAACCTGAAAACTCATACCACTGCCTCCAGCCAATCGTCGGCTGCCTGGGGGTCCGTCTCCCCGCAGAACCTGGGCGGTCGCTGGCGCTGGAACTCATGCAGTGCACTAAGGCAACGTGCATCGTCAGCGGCTAGGGTTGGAAGCATCGGTGGCTCAGCGGGTAAAGGTACCGCCTGTGCCTCAGCTATCAAAGGGCCCTGTACCGAGGCCTCGCCGCTCGTTGGGCAATCATCACGCTCAACTCTCGGAACCCTAGATTGCTGCTGTCGTGGGGCCATCCAGAAAAGGAAACAGGTGCGCCATGGTCAGAACAGTATACATGGTGAGTTGACACAAAGTAATCACAAAGAAAACCTGAAACACACACATGCAATCAATGTTTTCATGCATTAAGTCGGAAATCAGAAGTCAGGGTCCTAGTGTACGGATACGTCGGCCGCCGCACCAACACTGGACTCCCTAGACTGATAACCACACCCAATACGCTTAACACTATTTATTCACATAGAAAAATATCAGAGTCTAAGGTTATGTGGTAGAACCGAACTCCTCTGATACTAATTTGTCACGACCTGTCCTCGGGGCCCGTGCTGTGACTACCCCAAGCCCGCCTTCCATAGGCCAGGGGCTGGTGACTAGCACCAAGGCGTAATTCCCGGTAAAAGGGAAGCCATTTCCTTTGTAAAGTAAACAAACACCACAGAGCAAGAAAGTAGTAAAAGTAAACACTAAGTAAAAACTGGGTACACCTGTAAGTGCGGAAAAGTAAGTGGGCCAGTATACAAACCCAAACTGAAAGTAAAGTACAACTGGAAGGGAAAACAGAAACTGAAAAGTAAAGTCGCAACGTCGAGCTGTCCACTGAAAATCCCACCTGAAGGGTGAGTATAGATGGCCTCCACAGCTCCTCGGTTCCATCCGTCCGCTCTGAGAACGTTCCACCCAGTGGTCCACCTCCAGGTATCGTCCTACTCTACAAGCCTCAACCACGATCAGTGTTGTCCGTCGTCTGCAACCAACACAACGTAGTGTTGGCATAGCCCGTGCTGGGGTGAGTATAAGATACTCAGTAGGGACCCTGAGACCCCCGAAGGTCTCCCAGAATCCACAAATTATAATCCACAAAGGAAATATTTAATCACGAAGTAACATCCGACACTGCTTAGGTATATGCCCATACATATACCTAAGCCATCAATTCCAGTTCGCTCCAACATCCGAGCCCAAGTACAACCCAGTCCACACAGGAAAGCAAAATGTAAATCCACATAGGATATCACAACACAATCCACATAGGAAAGAAAAACAGGATTCAGCTCACACAGGTATACTTCTTCGTATGACGATAGAGATGATCAGATATAGCCACTGATTCATCTAAGCCGTCGGACCCACAAAGGATCGATAGGTACTAACCCCTGCAATGACCCACAAAGGATCTGACCCACAAAAGATAGATAGGTAACTAACCCTCGAAATGACCCACAAAGGATATGACCCACAAAGGATCGATAGGTAACTAACCACCGCAATGACCCACGAAGTATCTGACCCACAAAAGATCGATAGGTAACTAACCCCCGCAAAGACCCACACAGGATCGGACCCACACAGGATCTGTAGGTGCTGGCCCACATAGGACTGCTGAGCGCTGACCCACACAGGATCGGTAGCACTGATCCATATAGGATCGCTGAGTGCTGTAGTCATCGCCGTCGAATCCACTAAGGATCTCTGTACAGTCGTCGTCGAAGTCGCAGCCAGCTCTAGGGTTCCCGCACATAGCAAGCTCGTTCGGGAGGGTCCGCTCCACGAGCTGAGAGGCTGATACATCAACTGACACATATTCAGGAGTTGATGTATCCAAAAGTTCCGTATCGTCAACATGAACTCAACATCGCAGACGGCACGTCAATCGGACGCCCGGTCTGAGAGTTATTGGCTTTTTCGTTCAAGGAGCCGGGTTGGTTTTTAAGGAAAAACCAACCCGACCGTTCTCTAACTGCATCCAAACCTTGACCGGAGTAAGACAAAATATCTGTCTCACTTAGAGGAATCCATCAAAGTCGACAGAACGTCAATCGGACGTCCGGAGCTCAAGTTATAAGTGTTTCCGCTCCGAGGGCCCGGTTGGTTTCGTGTACGAACCAGCCCGGCCGAACCCAAAGTATTCTGAAACCTTGAGTGCGATATACTGAAATGACCGTCTCGATCCAAGGATCACATTGCATCTGACGGTGCGTCGATCAGAGGCCTGTAGCTCAAGTTATGGGCAATAGACCGAATAAAGTTCGGTATTAGGGGGTTCGGGCTCGGTCCGACCCGACCCGATACCCCCAGGGTCGGCCCGAACCGGGTCGACCCGTCCTGGGTCCGGGTCCAGCCCACTTGGGCGCGGCCCGGCCCGGCCCTACGCGCCAACTCGGGGTTCGGGCGAGCAGCCAAACCGTTCAGGGCGGGGGGCGCTGCCCCCGCGTGAAGTAAATCGCGACCCCTTAATGGGGCCGCTTCGTCCGGCCAGCCGGGGGTTTCGAACCCTTGGTTCCTCCATGGTCCGACCGGCCCGCTCTGGTCGACCGGCTTCTGCCGCCACGGGACCGGCAAGGCGGGTCCCCTTGCTCCGACACCGGTGGCCTGGTACCGGCCGCCGGTTCCGCTGTTCCGTCGCGGCCCGGAACCGGCCGTGGCCTTGGTTTGTCCGGCGTGGCGCGACGGCACCGCGCCCCTCCGCCGCGGCCCCGCTCTGGCGGCGGTACTTTTGTGGTTATCCGGTGCGGTGCGACGACTCCACATCTTTGGTTCGTTTTCAACAGCATGGCGCGACGGCGCCGCGTCTTGGTTCGTCTTCTACGGCGCGGTGTGACGGCGCCGCGCTCCTCCCCCTTTCCTTATCAAAATTCCGCACGGTTCTTCGGCACTGCGTTGCCTTGATCACCGCAACAAAACCAACAACCAAAGAAATGGGAGGAGTGTCAGCCGTGTTTGTGCGGTCCGACCTCTTCCCGTTATCACGATAACATGCGGTTCAAAGAAAAGGAGAAGCGATGGAAGATTTCACGAACTAACAAATAAAATAAATCCCTACCTCAACGTTGTCGTCGAACGAGCATTCGTCGTGGAATTAACCGTCGCGGAAGAATAGGTCCGTCTCGGAAGAAGAAGATCTCCGTGGAAGAATAGAATCACCGTTGGCATTAGGTGATCTCTGAGGAAGGCGTCACTCGCCATCGTCCGCCGTCGGAGATTGGCGTTCTTCGTCGGCAGTGGTACGTTCTTCGCGTTCTTCGTCGGTGGTGGTGTGTTCTTTGCGTTCTTCATCGAAGAACAAAGAATATTCTCTTTTTCTCCCAAAGTTTTATCACAACACAACCCCAACCATAATAAAATAAGTCCTCCTCTTATTTTATTATCAACTTAAGAATTTGAAATTCAAAAGATAAGAAATGAACAATTAATTCAATGAATTAATTGTAACGATTTAACTGCCCAATTTAATGGGGCGTTTCTTAACCAGAAAAACGTGAGGTTTTACTTTCATTAAAAGAGGGGATTGCAGGTACGTTACTTAGGAGGGAAGAAATGGTGGGGCTCGTGCGGGCCCCACCTCATAAATATCCTATCAAGTGGGTAGGATGTTGTGGGTCCCACCTTATCTTCTTAACATAGGTTAAGCGACATTAAGTGAAATAAAATAAAATTGTCACACCCCTTTTATTTTATTTCATAACTTAACCCCAAAAATTAAAAACCACACCCGAGAAAACAAAACTCTGGAGAAGGCGTTTCTAAGCAATTATCGGCGTTGTGATTCCATCGGTGTCCTCAGAATTCGATTCCGAGCACCGGTTCAAAAGTTAGAAAACCCCGCTCGTTCGTTCACTGAACGTACCCGAGCTAAACTTCGGAAAACGATTCCGGGCACACCGGGCCTCAGAATCAGGTTCCGTCAGAAACTGCGTTCTTGTAAAATTCCCAAGAAAATTAAGAAAAAAATTCCCTTGAATTTTACGGGTCTTTACAACCTCGATCCTAGGAGATCTATATACTTGAACCACGATGATTGATTTTCCTTAGAACGGTGTAGTTCTACGAAAATGCACAAAATGCTCAACCCACGATATCTTGATAAGGAAGAGGAATTGGAAAAAAAAGCTCTAGAAAAAGGTCTTACCTCTGCGGTTCCAACGCAATCGACGACGGTCGATTCGGAGAACGGGCGGAGGCTCGGGGGCTCAGAGAAGTTCTGTGGCCGTACGGGTTCTCTCGGATGAAGAACCTGAAGAAGAAGTGAGTTCTATCTGTTAAGAGCGACCCCAGTCTGTTTAATGAAAAAAATAACGTACATCGCGTGTACTTCTGGGGTACACAGCGGGTCCTTGGTCATTCATTACTTTGCTTTAATAGGCCTCCACATCTCCCCTACACACTGTGTGTGTGGCCCGGACAAGGCCAGCACACGGCCTGGTGCTGCATCAAAGTACACGGTGTGTACTCATAAAGTACATGGCGTGTATTTTGAAAATTTCCAAAATTTCCCCTTTTTCTCAAAAATAACCAGAAAAGAAAAGACATACCTGAAACAAAGATCCGGGTTCTTAAAAACTTTCCCCCTTAAAGAAATTCGTCCCTGAATTTCCCTAGCGAGCCGTAGAAGAAGAAACTCCGAACAGCTCCGGCCACTGCGATCATACATCGGCCTCCCACTCCCAGGTCTCGTCCTGTACTCGCCCATGCTGCCATAGCACATGTACTAGAGGAACAGACCGCCCACGAAGAACCTTCTTACTGTGATCAAAAATCCGGATAGGATGCTCCTCAAACAATGCATCCTCTTTGAGCTCAACCTCCTCGGGATGAAATACATGAGTCGGGTCTGAAAAGTAACGTCAGAGCTGAGATACGTGGAAGACTTCATGCATGTCCCGGTACCTCTGAGGTAACTGCAACTGATAGGAAACCTGCCCAACTCTCTCCAATACCTTAAATGGCCTGATGTGCCTCGGTGAAATCTTACCCTGTCTCCGAATCCACTTGTGTCCCAACCTCGGTGCAACACGCTGGAAAACCTGTTCTCCAACCTCGAACTCCAGAGTTCGTCTCCACTGATCAACATAAGACTTCTATCGAGACTGTGTTGTAGATATCCTCTTCCGAATCAATTCTATCTGCTCTGAGGTCTCCTGAAGAAGATGAGGTCCCAGCAAAGCTGCCTCTTCTACCTATAGCCAGCATAAAGGTAATCGGCATGGCCTACCGTACAAAGCCACATAAGGTTCCATCTGAATAGTCTCCTAAATACTGTTGTTGTAGGGGAACTACACAAGATGGATATGCTTCTCCCAAGAACCGCCAAAGTCTATAATGCAAGCTCAGAGCATATCCTCAAGCACCTGGATCGTACGCTCGTACCGGCCATCTGTCTGGGGATGGTATGTTGTACTCAAAAGTACCTGTGTACCCAAAGCCCTCTGAATCTTCTGTTAGAACCGAGTAGTAAAGCGTGCATCCCTGTCTGAAACAATGGAGTGTGGAACTCCATGCAGACGTACAATATCTTGGATGTATAGTCGTCCCAGATCATCAACACTGAAGGTCTCCTTGATTGGTAAGAAGTGAGCAAGATTATTAATCCTGTCGACGACAACCCAAACAACATCGTTCCCTTGAGGTGACCTCGACAATCCGGTCATGAAGTCCATCGTGACATCGTTCCACTTCCAATCCAGAATGGGTAACTGCTGTAAAAGGTCTGCTGGTCACTGATGCCTCGCCTTCACCTACTGACAAGTAGAACACCTCAAGATGAAACCAGCAACATCTCTCTTTATACCTGGCCACCAGTACTGGCGATGAAGATCTCGATACATCTTGGTGACGGCCGTATTAACTGCCCAAACTGAGGAATGAAAATCCCACATCAGCTCCTCACGTATGTCTGTTGGCACCCATACGCATCCCTAGAAATGCAAGATCTTAGCCTCGACCACTGTCCATCCACGAAGAGGGTCCTCTCCTGACACACTCTCCCACATGACTAAACCTTCTGATTCTAATAGCTGCCTCATCCGTAGACGATCAAGAAGTGTAGAGGTAACAGCTACAGAAGATAAGTAAGTATGTCCCTGTCTGTAATTCACCTCCAGATGCATCTCAGAGAATAGAGCCATAAGCTGCCACTCATTGCTGGACTCCTGAACTGCCTGAATCTGATTTATCCTACTCAACGCATCTTCCACTGCGTTTCCCTTTCCCGGCATATAGGCAAGCTTGAAATCAAAAGACTGAAGATACTCGACCCACCTGTGCTATCTCAGATTTAGATCACACTGAGTGAAGATATAATTGAGACTCTTGTGGTCGGTGAAAACCACAAAGTCCTCTCCCAGATGGAATGTCTCCAACAGCGCAAGGTATGAACAACAGCTTCCAACTCCAGATTGTGCGTCGGGTAGTTCCTCTTGTGTGGCCTCAACTGCCGAGACCCATACACAACGACTCCATCTCCCTGCAAAAGAACAGTGCCCAGCCCGATGCTTGAAGAATCACAATAAATAGTATAGCTCTTTCCTGGATCTAGAATGACTAGTATCGAAGCCAGAATCAACCTTCCCTCTAGCTCCTAAAAGGATGACTCACAAGAATCTGACTACAAGAACTTTCCCCCTTCTTGGTCAGACCCTTAAATGGTGCTTCTAGGCTTGAAAAATCCTGAATGAATCGTCTGTAGTATCCAGCCATCCCTAGGAAACTTCTTACCTCAAAAACGTTCTTTGGATTCTACCAGGAAACTATAGCTCTCACTTTCTCTGGGTCCACAGATACACCTGCCTCTGAGATGACGTGACCCAAGACGTGAATCTGATCCATCCAAAAGTGGCACTTTGAGAGTTTATCATAAAGTCGATGCTATCCCAGTGTACTCAAAACAATCTCAAGATGGGTAGCATGGTCATGTCGAGTGTGAGAGTACACCAAGATATCATCCAAGAAGACCACGATGAAGGAATCCAAGTAAGGAAGGAACACTCGGTTCTTTAGTGCCATGAAAACTGCTGGTGCATTCGTGAGACCGAACGGCATAACCGTATACTCATAGAGACCATACCTGCTCTTGAAGGATATCAGAGTTATATCTGATGGTCTAACGCGCAACTGATGATAACCAGACCTCAAATTGATCTTTGAGAACACCTGGGCTCCTCGAATCTGATCAAAAATATCATCAATCCTCGGCAAGGGATATCGGTTCTTGACCGTCAACTAGTTCAGCTTCCGATAATCCACACAGAGTATAAGGGTACCATCTTCCTTCTTCGCAAATAGGACTAGATAACCCCAAGAAGAAGTACCGGGTCGGATGAAACCCTTTGCCTACAATTCCTCCAATTGCTTCTTGAGCTCCAGAAACTCAGGTGTGGCCATCTTATAGAGAGAAATGGACACCGGTGCTGCTCCTGGCAGGAGCTCAATAGAGAAGTCTACCTCACGCTTCAGAAGAAAACCTAAGAAATAACTTTGAAATACATCTCTGAAACGATCCACCAATGGAGGAAAGTCCAACTGTGAAGTCCCCTGATCATCCAGATAAAGACTAGAAATTTGGAACGTAACCCTTCTTATCCCATGATGCTCGGGTCCTGCTCGACTCGCCCGAACATCCCATTCACCTCTATGAAGAAACGGTTCACCGTATGGTGAAATGAAACTCACCCTATAGAGATAACAGTCGACGACTGCCTGGAAGGGAACCAACCAGTCCATCCCGAGAATGACATCATAGCCTGTCATCTCTAGGACATAGATATCACATAAGAAATGATACCCTGCAACCTCTAGAGGGCACTGTCTGCACTAACGTACACTAGATGTCCTCATTCCCAAAGGTGTGTCTAGTTTCAACAGGTCGACATAAGAAAATATACAGAGCCCAAAGCTCTCCACAACAGCAATAGAGATAAAGTTATGCATAGCACTAGTATCGAAAAGAGCTGAAGATAAAACTGAGGCTATTAAGATCGTACCTCGAACTGTAGAAGGTTCGGGATCCTGCTCTTGATAGGTCTGATCCATCGTAAAAGTTTGGCCTGCCCCACGGCTCTGTGACCCTGCCTGACCACTTTGAGCTGATCCACCCTGTGGATGCTGAAAGGATGGTAACTGACCGCCATGGCCTCAACCTCCACCTCGACCCAAATGGCTGGAAGAACACCAGTTCCCCGACTGGTGAGAAACTGGTGGTGTTGCTCCTGAACAAGGAGTCATGGATGAACCCCCATCACTAGCTAACGGTGATAAAACCTGGCAGAAACACTGTAGGTGACCCATCTTGCTGCAAGATCGACACTCCACTGGGTCTCTCTATCACTGCGGCCTCATGTGCCTTGCCCTTCCACACTAGTAGCATACTACCTGGCTACCTGAAGATGTATCTCGCCTCCTCGTATCACCGTGGGTAGACTCCCTACGGCGCTTCCGGCTATCAACTGGATGAATACTAGCTCTGGAAGTAGAACCGCCCGAGATCGCATCTCTGGAGTCTCTCAGATTGTGCTCCGCAATCAGTGCCTTGTTGACGATGGAAGTGATGGAAGTCAACTGAAAGATATTCACCTGTGAACGGATCTCCCGCCTGAGACCATCCTCAAACTTCCTTACTAAGAACATCCCATCTTCACCCCGGAAGGGGTGTGAAACACTTCACCTCAGTGAAAGGAGATGAATACTCTCTAACCGAAAGAGTAACCTTCTCTAGAATCATGAACTTTCGGGCTCGATCATCCCTCAGGGTATTTGTGTAGAAGTAGTCGTAAAACACGCGTTGGAACTCCTCCCAAGCCATAACCTGCTGAGGACCCGCTTGTGAGATCATGTCCCACCAACTCTTGGAGGAGTCTCGTAGCATATAGGTAGCGAGCTTGACCTACCTCTCTGGAGGGATTTCCAAATGCTCAAAGATAGTCATCATGGATTCCAGCCATGAATCTGTAGCTTGTGGTCCTCCTTCCCTCAAGAAAGTAAGAGGATGCTGCTGATGGAAAACCCGCGTCAAGTCTTCCATAGTTGGGGCAGGAGGCGGTGCTCCCTGAAAGTTCTGCATCATCCTCATAAATCCTTTCTTAAACTGCGCATCATCTCCTGCAACTAGTATGACAGCCAGTTCCAAGGCTGGCATGACTGGAGGATTGGTAGGAAGTCCTTGATCAGCCACATATGGCATCTGATCACTATCCTGCAACAGACGTACAACCAAAGGATGTCTCAGAGGCATAGCTCCGAAATATCAAAATCATACCTAAGATCAGGAATACCAAGGACAGAGAACAAGGGAGTACAAAATGGAAACAGGAGAAGTAAACACTCAAGTTTTACAAAACATGACTACACTGCATGTATAAACTCTACACGACATATACTTAACTCTATTAAACTACCTGAGTCTCCTTGAATGGCTAACCCACACGGTCTTCTTAAACCAAGACTACACGGCGTGTTCCCTATGGACACGGTGTGTACTGGACAAGGTTTCAACGACCCGTGTTGTTAGTTACACGACCAGTTACACGGTTGAGGCTACACGGCGTGTTCCGAACAAACACGGCATGTACATGAAGATTTTTCCCGACCCGTGTTGTTGGTGAAACAGTCGGGTACCTAGAACAAGACTACACGACGTGTTCATACAAAACGCGGTGTGCATTACACAAGCTTCCCTGACCCGTGTTGTTAGTGACACGGCCGGGTACACTGCTCACTACTACACGACATGTACCTACCGTACACGGTGTGTTCCTGGATATTTTCCACAACCCGTATTTCTACTCACATTGTCAGTGACATGGTTTAGAAACAACACGTCGTGTATATATAAAGTACACACCGTGTATTCTGGTATTTTCCGGGCAGTAGCTCTAAAACTGCACCGAAGCCCATAAAACACTGAAAAACAAGCATGAAGGTGCCAAATTCTGATCTGTGAGGGCCTATACTCCTTGGGAATCAAATCTTGGAATCTCATACATATCATATATAAGAAAAACAAGTCAATGATCCACCATGTTCTGATTCATGAGGGCCCAAAACACCTAAACAACAAAAATTTGGCGTTCATTTAAGCAAGGTACAATACAAACAACATCTCTATCAAACTACATGGATTCTATCAAGGCATCTATCACAACAGCATGTATACTCTACACAACCTCTATCACAACAACATGCAATTTCTAATGCACCCTAGATGGCATGGTAAGAACGCATTGCATGTGATTTCTAACAAGTGCATGTATGATGCAATAGATGGCATACCCTCATCTCATCAGGTTGCGAAGAAAATAGAACCACAATATCAACAACAATAACAACAAAAATCATGTAAATCACTCTAGGTTAAATCAGATCAACTGTAACATAGCAAAACCTGAAAACTGTAATAAGCAAGGTAGATTGGATTTTCCCTGTACACGAGTTAGCTACTCCCGGGCACAACTTAATACCAAGTAACGAATCCATCCTATCCCTTCCTAAGGCTCAAAACAGTAAATCAAGAGAAATGAAACTCTCTGATACCACTTTGTAACATCTCAGTTCCGGAAGCCACCTAGAGGCCCCCCGTACTCGGTTAGTCACATGGCCTCAAGCGCATTTCCCCGAATGCCAGTGGTTGCCGACTAGAAGTGAGAGCATTGGGTGTGATAGTGGGTAAACTATGCCCTTACTGGAAGAGTACACAGTGGAAGTAAACAACATACAATAGTTGAAGTAATAATAATCCATACAGAAATAAAGAGCAGAAGACTGAAAGAAGAAAACTGGAGCACACATATATAATAATGATGCATGATATATATATATATATGTCTAGGAAAACATCCAAACAAGTCACAATGATGAAAACAGTACTAAACTGAAGTACAAAAGAAAAACAGATGAGCAACTCCTCAGCATCGCAAGCCTCGGCTTAGTCCCATGCTCTCCAGCTCCACAGCCATCAAGAACCTGAAGTAGAAGGGCACTTGCCCTTATCTATTCCTGCAACAATATAATCTCTTTGGGCTCCAAATCATGGCCCAAAAAGGGTGTGAGACAAAGTCCTAGTAGGCAACCACCCAAATATTTGGGCCTAACAGTCAGTGAACATATGGCAGGTGAAGTGTAGTAAGCAGTAAACAGTAAGCAGTAAACAGTAAGCAGTAAACAGGATAATACACAGCAGTAATAGTCAAAAATTTCTAGCATATAGTTTACAAACAAGAAACATCCACTCAAGCAAGTAGAACAAAAAGGTAACCTCTGGGTAGTTCTCACAGCCTAACCCCTACGGTTCAACCTACAAGTACAAGAAACCCTCTGGGAGGTACACATAGTCTCACCCCTTTGGTTCAGCTACAGTAAAAATAAATAGACTCTTTGAGAAAGCACTCACCGTCAATTCCCCCTATAGTCTTGTATCGTATTAAAGGCTCTCTGGGGAAGCACTCAACGTCTTATTCCCCATGTGGCCCACGTCGAGTAACTACATGCTCTATGAGGAAGCACTCAACGTCAATTCCCCTTGTGGTCTCGCATCGTAAATTAAAGACACTCTGGAGAATCCCTTACGTCCATTCTCCCTATGGTCTACTACATTACGTTCTCACAGCCCTGTGTAAAACAAACATTCATAGCGCACGTATCACCCCAAGTAGACCTCAAGAACTACTGGGCTATCATTCTAAGGCACAAAAGCATAACAATACAATAGTTCCACTATCCTACAACTAGGCATGGCAACTGAAAAAATGCCTAACAGGAAAAACATGCATGGAAAAACATCTAGAGCACAGTAAAGATTACCCTATTCACAAGCATCGACCTCTACTCAAGAAATCAAGTAAAGAAGGCAAACAATAGGGAAAAAAATAAGAAACACACAATACGCCGTTCAAGAGAATTTGTGAAATTGAACAAAATATTCAAAGACTTCCTACAGAAAGGCACATACCACCTACCTCGATCCTAGAAGATCGATATACTTGAACCACGATGATTGATTCTCCTTAGAACGACGTAGATCTATGAAAACACACAAAACATTCAACCCAAGATATCTTGAGAAAGAGTAATAATTGGTAAACAAATATCTAGGAGAAGGAAGGGCTTACCGCTGCAGTTCCAACGCAATTGACGACAGTCGATTCGGAGAACGGATGGAGGCTGGGGGCTCGGAGAAATTCTGTGGCCGTACAGGTTCTCTCGGATGAAGAACCTGAAGAAGAAGCGACTTCTGTCCGTCAGGCGCGACCCCGTTCTGTTTAATAAAAGAAAAATAAAGTACACTGTGTGTACTTTTGGGTTGCATGGAATGTACTTGGCCTTTCTGTACTCCACTTAAAGAGGCCTCCACATCGCCCTACACACCGTGTGTGTTGCCCGGACACGACCAACACACAGCCTGGTGCTGCATCAAAGTACACGGTGTGTACTCATAAAGTGCTCGGTGTGTATTTTGAAAATTTCCAAAATTTCCCCTTTTTCTCAAAAATGACCAGAAATGAAAAGACATACCTGAAACGAAGATCCAGGTTCTTACACGTATACTGCAAGCTAATATGGTGTTGCATATTTTACAAGATAATCTTGGTGTAGTGTACAATAGAAGGCATCAAATAAATTAAAAATAATATATCTCATAAAATCTTAGGGTGTTACATTCTACCCCCCTTAAAATGAATTTCACCCTTGAAATTCGTCGGGGTTATAAATCGTTTACTACTTGAAAGTTTCATTCATAGAAACCCACATCGTAAAATGGGATACTAAAACTTAATTTGAAAAAGTGAAGTATGAAACGTAATGGTTACCCAAATTAACTCATCACTGGGTTTCCACATAGGAGATCATAGGTGAAAATACGGATATGGAAGAGGAATCTAACCATCATGTTCTGATGAAGAGTGGTAGAGAACATGGCTATGAAAAATCCAACAATCACAAAGCCATAAATTTGTGATGATCTAAGGTACCATCTGATTCATTGAATATGAGGGTACTAGGACAACATTTTTGTTTTTCAATATCATTTCCCTAATGTTGATAAATTTTTTCACAAGGAGGAATACCTACTTTATTTAAGTGTAATATCATCATTGGTCATTCCATGAACAATTTCCACTTCATCTCTTATTTAAAGAAATGAAGTTGAATTTTTCCTTCTTGAAATATTAGTAAATCATGCGATAGAATGATAGGTTATTCCATATGTCTCAAAAAGTTATAAAAAGTTATTCAATATACATAAGTCAATATATGGTGAGATTAACCGTAAATGATTCAAAAAATGGACTTATACTTTAACGATCATACCGCTTAATAAAATAAAACTAATTTCTACTTACCAGGGACATCCTATAGACCAATGGTAGGAGATAAAGGCATGTCACACTTCGGTTGTGGGTTCGATTCCCACAGCCTTGCCCGGTGCGACGGGTTGTCACCCATTCTGCTGGTTGTCCCTTTTCTTAAACTATACTATTATAACATTCCAGAAATAAAATCGAAAAAAAGTTCGAGCCTTAAACAATACTATCTGATGTTCAACTTAATCCATTCCAACCTTAAGACTTATCCAAAATACTTCTTTCCAAACTCATAGTATAAAGATAACGATTACTAAAAAGGCCATATAACAAGCACATGAATACCATCATTTATCCCACATATATCTCAAGATATATCTTGTTGGTCACATTCCAAACATGTGATTACCTTAATCGTGTATTCTTTTAAAATATGTATTACCATAGAACCTTAGTGAAAAAAAGATTTCTATCAAAAGTTAACTCTTTCAACATACCAAAATCCCAAAAATTATACATACTCAAACCATGATATCACTTTGTCCTTATCTCAATCATGAGCTCATGAATACTATCAAACATATTATTTTCTTCTTATCCATTCATTATGCGCATATCATCTGCTTTCCAAAAATATTTCTATCACTTTTTATGGTTACTGGTACCATATTCTTTTGGAAAACCATAATGGACCAATACATAGAAATTACAATATACCATGAAAGTACCTCAACAACATTATTCTTAAATACCAATACATAGACACTTTAATCCATCATCTTCAATTATTGTCATGGAATAAGTCCTTCCTCAATTTAGAGGTAACCTCTTAGGTCAGGTCATTGAGTTGGGTAATGCCCATGTTCTCCATATATAAGACATTAAACTCCATAACATTTTGTCACTCTATGAACCTTCTCTCTGCACAGATAACATCTCCCCCTCCATTTGATGTACTCATCATGGTTCTTCTTCCCTTCTTTAGAAATATCAATCTTCCTTTCCCTATGATCCTCACCATGCAAACATGCATAAAAGTATATCTTCCTCTTATTTGATGAATTAGGAATACCACTAAAGTTCAATTTGTTAATTATATATCATGATGACTGATTCGACATAATCACAAAATCTTTCATTCTAGACATTACACAATTTCATTGCTCATAGTCACCAATTTTTCCATTGGATTCAATGTTGACACAATTCCTTCTGGTTCCCTCCATTGACTAAATCCAAAAACCGTTGTGTAAGAAATAGTTAAAATAACAAGGAACCACATAATCATAAAAAGTCACTTATGGGATGTATAACTTATCACACATTCTTTAATCCATGACACCCTAGGTTATTCATGATCGTCAATCTTAATTCTAGGACTGTAACCTATAGTTATACTAAACCTTAGGAACATCCCTAGACATACCTTAGAAATATCTCTAGGGATCTCACTAATGTTTTCGCATCATAGTTTCCAAAGGTTAACTAAACCTTCACTATGATACCAACTGTAGAAGCTCATACTTGAAGTACATATAGATTGCATTACTTTTGCGGAAAACTTAATACATTAAAAAAAAGACGCCCAAAGACCATATTATTTTAGTGTCTTTGGAAACTCGGAACATAATCTTCTAATCATGGTGAATGATCTTCAACATCTCCCATAATGATCTTACCCTTGCGTTTTCTTACCTAAAACCTTTATTTATATCCTGGGGAAAAGAAAACATAAAATTTTTGAGCTCAAATACTCAATAAGGGTAAACATGAGGAACTTAAAAACAATCCGTCAACATTTGAACGTAAAAACGTGAACATAAAACATCAAAATATTGAGAAATGACATAAATCTTGGTAGTACATAAGTCATAGATCATAAAGGAACATTAATCATGATAAAATATTATGGGAATAAAACATGTAATTGTGGAAAACCAGTAATCACATGATATTATTTCCATAGTATCCAAGGCATTGTTTCCAATATCATCATAGTAGAAAAAGTCTCTTACTAAATCGACTTCACTCCTTGTTCCAGTCCTATATCACTGGACAGGATTAACTTTTCATTCCAGCCATGTCTATATCATGAGATATAAATCTTCACCCAATGCATTGGAGGGAGATATAGGTCCCACTCAACTCATAATTAAATCATTCTTTCGTATGCCACAAAATAAACATACATTATTCATAATAACCCAACGAATAAAATGGGTTTCATAAACATCATCCCATCATAACATAATCCATATAAAATAAATGGATATCATTTCATCATAAGAAATGTAACACCATGTAAATAATAGAGAGATTATACTTGAAACATAAACATACTAAATAATTTCATCTTAGATGGAAAATAGTTTTGATAAAACACTTGAAATGAATTCTTGAGGAAAATATCCTTTCTTTTTTAAAATCATTTTCTTTTTACAAAATGCCATGAAATTTTATAAGAAAAGTATTTTTGTTTAAAATAATCATGAAATCTTGTAGAGTAATATTCAAGAAAATAATGCGTTATGAAACTGTAAAAATATGCTCATTGCGTATAAGTTAAAAAAACATTCTCCTCGTACTTTTTCCGGAAAAGTCAAAAAGTACAGCGTATGGTAAACAAAAGAAAGATTCCTTCCATACCTTGTGGTAAAAGTCATAAAAGGGTAAAAATGACTTTAAACATACATGGAAGAATAGAAAACATTATATGAAAACAATTTGAGAAAACGTGGACATGGATGATAAACATAACCCCAGTAAATACTTACGAATAAACAATCTCAAATAAGAACGAGATTGGAATAATTATCCCTTAACTTAGGTCCAATTTCTTCCGTACGTGTCCAAAACTCTTGTATAGTGGGTTTAGACATATTATTAACTTGAAACATAACCATAATAATAGTTATGATATCATATATGATTCACTTATGACTTTATATTACCCGTTCTTTTGTAAATTCCATGTTAAAGCAGCGTTTTGGGTAAAATCGTTTCATTTATCGTACGTGTTTCAACTTGTTGTTCCTAATATTATTACTTATATCCTGATTTTCTTAATTCTAGAATGTAAAACATGATTTCTATATAATATATATTCATAATATAAATATATATGAAATATCGATAAATGGAATGAAATACACCGTTCATGGAGACGGTAGGCCGTACGTACGCATGAACACTGTTTTCGTTTCCTTATTGAATTGAATGGAATTAAGTAAATGAAAAATATATTTACATAAATCCAGTATCATTATTATGTAATATATTTCATGATTATTTATTATATATACTTTATAATAATACTTTAATGGTTAATCATGGAAAATGAATCACATCGCGTTCGTGGATACGGTAGTCCGTACGTATGCACGAGCGACAATATCATTCTTTTGATATTAAAATCGTATATAATTGGATGGTTTATCATATATACATAATCATTATAATGTTATATTTTTTATTTATATCATTTATACTCATTATTATACCCATCCAATTGATGAAATGTTTGAATAACAAACTACACCATGACGTGGAGAGGGTAAGCCGTACGTATGCACGTGTGGTGACTTTTTCATTCATAGGATGGATAAAATAACTAATATGGTTGTACAATTTTTTATAATAACATCACAGTATATATAATATACTGGATTTATTATTTTAAAATAGAAACAACAAAGAAGGAGGAAGTGGAAGAAGAAAGGAACTTGAAATAGGTGGTGATATATTTACCTCTTCTTCGGGTTCTTCCTTTTGATTTGATCAAAAGGGCTCCTTAAATTGGCTTTATTACTAAATTAATGCCTCTATGATTAATTTGGTATAGTTTCAAGGGTATTTGGTCTGGGGTTGGCCGATCTAAATGGCTTTGGAGGTGTGAATTAGAGAGAATGGTGGGTGCCCTTTTATAAGAGGGGTGAGGGGCACCTTAGGAAAAACTTTAAATATTATTTTATAATAAATTCATATTCGGTTTATAATGGCCCCAAAGTGACTTATTTTGAGACTAGGGTGAGTATGGGTCTAAATAATTTCAAAATAAAGGTTTTATACAAGTTTAGGTTACCATTTTAACCTTATCATTTAGATTTAACTTTAAGTTAAATAATTTAACTATTACCGTGTCTTCTTATATTCTTACACTATATGGTTAATAAACATAATATAAACAGACAATAGAACCCCAATTGGTTTATTAATGAAATATATATTATTATATAAGTCTTTTGGACGAACCTTAAATTTTTAGGACCATTATATAAATTAATAATATAATATTTGTTTTAAAAACTCTTTTATGTCAATTTTGACACTATTTAGTATTTTGTTTTTTCTAAATTCATAACAGCATTATTACTTAAAAAAATTCATATAACCAACCCTAATATGTTATATTAACCTAGAAAATTAGTTTAATTCATAAAAAGCCTCAAATTAAATTTATTTGGGTATTTATAATATCAAGTATGTTAATATTTCATTAATAAGGTAATTACTACATCATCATTGTGTCATATATAACATAAATTATATAATGTATAAAAACTATAAATAAATTACCATTATGTATTAAATCTTTTTATATTTATAATGAATATTTATAGTCGAATTTATCTTATGGATAACCCTATATTAAAAATGTTTTACTTATTAAATTTTGATTTTAACTCTTTTAACTCTTCTTTGAATTAAATAATAATAAATGTCCTAATCTAATCCAAGTAAACCTAAAGGGTCATATTTTATTCATAAGGTTTTTATGGTCAAATTAAACATATACAATAGAATTATCACATGTGTTATGGTAATAATTATATAATTTTTACCCTTAATTTCCCTATTTACTTTTAACCGTGGTAAATAAAAGTAAAAAAGTTATTGTTCACCAAAAATTATTTTTATCTTATTGGACCACATTTTACTTAATGATATCAAAAATTTCTCTTGTATTTTTGAAATTCCACTCAAAGAAGTGGTAAAATTAAGTTTTATGTAAATTTGAAAATTCTCTTAGGAGGTGCGTAAAAGACGGTAAAAAGTTCAATAAAATTTTTATAAATCTAAAATTATTATAAAATGACTAAAATGAATTACATTGAACTTATATAGGTATTATATATCTATTTTGACCTAAAATAAATTTAAATAAAATAATTTATTATTTAAATAAAATGTCGGTTTTAACCAATAGTTAAGTGTTTTCACTATTCATCAAAAATTCAATGTTTTTAGAAAAATACCAAAAATTCACCCTAGGCTAATTTCGATATTACGAATCCAAAAATGATGTCCATTTTGAACGATAAAGTTTATAAAATTTTAAAAAGTGGGTATTAATATTCATAACTTCTAGTTTATATAATATTTTAATAACATATCGTTGTTTAGTGAAACCCGGTATTGCGTACTACAAACACTATTGAGGAAGGTCGTGATTGCATGTAATGCAGGCCAAGACAGGGCTACATGTAGTGGAAGCTCCCTTTGGTTTCGCATATAACTTAATCAAAACTTATTTCATTTATACATGAAACAAAATCTATACTTAATGTTGTGTAGAATAATTTCTACAAAACGAACTTGAAATTGTGTGTAACATGAGCCAAGAATAGTGTTGCGTATACTGCAAGCTATTAGGATGTTGCATATAGTACAGGATAAACTTGGTGCAATTTATAATAGAAGACATCAAAGAAATTAAAAAGAATATATCTCATAAAATATCGGGGTGTTACACTACCATTATGGGATTTATCCACTCATATGACAAGAAAATACATCTGAACCATGATTGAATTAAATTGAGGAAATTCATGGTCATTCTTAGTTGAGTGACATGAGATGTGATTAGCTAATTTGATGAGGGACATGAGATTTGATCATATTCTAAATTAATTAAATGTAATGTATTCATCAACTTGGATAATAGTGTTCATAGAATCAAGAAAGTATTATATATAATATAGTAGATTGACATTATTCCATGTCAAGTGGTCACTAAATGTCAGGGAAAAAGAGATTATATAGGTGTACATTTGATGTATATGATACATATTGTGGGGAAAATTTTCATATAGATATATGATTATATTTTATGGAGATCACACTCAAACTTGTAGTATATTGAGTGGAACTGATGTTTTTCTAGACACTACTATCTTCTTACATTTATTGAATTGGTACATCATAACTATTGTAAATGACACTAAGATCTATAGGGTCACATAGTTAGTCTTTCTATAAGGATTAAATTTTGTTTGAAATATTTGTTTTAAAATAAATATATATTTGATAAACCACATATAAAATATTTTTGAATGGATTCACAAAGAGTTATGAAGTTTTACATCAAGTCCTTATGAAATTTTAGTGAAAGTAGAAGATTGTTGGATATACACAAAAATGAGAGATATAATAGCTTATATTATCCCATGGATTGTAATAGATGATATGCATGTGATGAATATCATAGGTTAGAACATGATGATATCATAATGGCATTGGGATACTGTTGTTAGCTTCTATTTTAGAGTATGACAGACATATAATATGGGGTTGTGAGTACATGAATTCAACCACATATTCCCATAATGTTTATTTTGGATATGGATCAATGAGATTTATTCTTTTATGGTATGAAAACCATTTGAAACATTAAAAGATATACCAGTGGTTAGTAAAATTTATTGATCATCATGAGAGGGAAATCGACGCTCTAATGTTATGACTCTTACCATTTAATGAAGAGTGTTTAAAAAATGGGTAAGATCCCTCTTGTTATTGGTATTGTGAATCATTCCATAAGTTGAAGATTTATTAATTTTAACCCTCAATTCATATTCTCTAAGATTAAGGTGCTATAAATACTTTGTTGATTTTAAAAATTATCATTATGAATGATGATCCAATTTCTTTATAATCCCCTTAGAGGTAAGATTCATTTTGGTTGTTGCTTTAGTGACCCCCATCTAGCATATTAAATCACATATAATAGAGATGGAGATCACAACCCATAAATTATAATTTTTTTTAATTATTTTTATTCTATTAACAAAATTATAACCTGAAAAAAATATATATATGTTGTTAAAAAATATTTTCAACAATATGTATTTTTTGTATGTTGTTAATTGCATCTTCTAACAATAAGAATTTAAGTTTGTGTTTAATTTTGAATTGTTAAATGTATTTTTCTTATAGTGTATTTTCACAACATACTCTATTTTTATATTTTAATTCTATTTTAATTTAATTAGTATGATTTCAATTTTTTAAATGTAATTCCCACTATTTCCATTCTCTTAGGCCAATATATCCACCATTCACATTAACATGTAATCGTTCTAGGAGAGGAACTCACTAAGTGTTTTCTAGATTTGTAAGACCATGTCAGAGGGGTTTTTAAATATTACTAGTTTTGAGTATGTTGTGGTCAGTTAGAGTTATCGGAATCTATATTTTTATTTATTTTTTATATTGATTATTTTTGGGATTTATTGACATGGAACTATTTTCCAGCTTGGTTTGTTTCATTTTCTTTTTTTGGTTGTGTGACATATCATGCATGTAATAAGTTTTCGACATTTTAAAATGGATTTATCATGGTGTTTTTGGATGTTAATTTTTTCTAGTGTGTGGGATTTATATTTAAAAGTTTAATACATATTATAGAGTTATTTTTATATCATAAGTTCTAGTCTATACTACATGTCCTATTGGAAGTGGGATTTAAGGTTCACTCTCAATCACTTTTCCGACATAAGAGGAGTCTTTATTAGGATTCACAAAACCATTAAACTATAAGAAAACCACTAGAACATCATGTTTGGTATCTAAATAAATATAGTTTATTCTTCAAGAGTGGGTGGTGAATTTATCTCTTTAAAAAATATAACCACTTATTAGAGTTAATTTACTATGCAATGGGAAATAAAATATTAATATAAGCATTTTTATATTAGTTTGGATCAAAGTGATCATATGTATACTTTTCACACTCTAAATGTGAGCTCATGAAACCCACTAATATAGCGACCTAAATTTTGAAAGGAGTTACAACCTTTTACAATGACTTTTTCACACCCATATGCACAACCCAAAACCTTCCTTTTGAAGTGGAGGAAAGAACCAGCCTTTCCTTTACCTGAACCAAGAAAAAAATCCATCCCCAAACTTTTATCGGACTAAGGAATAAAAAAGAAACATCCTTTTCCCCTAGAGGCATAACCCAAGACATACCCGTTGTAAGGGGCAGAATAACCTAGACACTAAGGTCCTATTTTTGAATGAGAAATCATAAACCACACAGTACACATGTATAAATGATAGAAATAATTACAACACCACAAAAACAAGATTAAAAACAAAATCTTGAGTGTTGAGTAATAAATGTTCACTTTGGTAGTATATTATTAGTGCAATGATTTTTTCTACGCTAAATAATGATTGAAGTAGCGATCACACAAAATAGATTTCAATTATCCTCAAAACTTATATAAATATTATCAATTAACAACTCATCGATACTAGGAATTTATCTATCAAAATGTATGTATAAATTTCATTCATGAACAACATCCTATGAAAAATTGTACACACATGCATAGCCATTGTAAATTATCTTTTCCCAAAAAACAGAACTTTTATCACCCAGATATAATGAACTAATTTAAATTTCAAAGAAGTTTTGATAATTTGTAAAACTAGAAAAAAAATACACAAAAAACTTGTTAGAAAAAAACATTTAATTATCAATAAATAATTAGTAAGAAATTTCCATGGGTAGTTCTTATAAAACATTCAATATAAGTTCTTTATGTTTTAAATGATTCAAATTTGAACATTCATTATCCCATGTGATGATGATTAAAACATTCATAAAATATCCTGAAATTAGTTTTTATTAGATTAGAGTAATTAATACATAATTATGAAACATATAATTTAAGGAAAATATGAAACAAAAACAAGAAGAAAATTGATATATTAAAAGTTAGAAAAAACATATCATATTTCAAACATTATAAAAATATACCATTTAAGTATGAATATGCATACTTTTGGTGTAAGAAACATTCTTTGTAAGCATGAATGTTCATAAACATCATTTTTATGTTCTATGTAAACATAATTTTTTTTGTATTCATCATCCTAATGTTTTGAATAAAGATTATCGTGAGTAAGAATAATTTTATGTCACACGTAAACTTTATCTTATATTTCATGAGCATCATCCTATATTCTGTAAGAATCATCCTGTATTTTTTAAGAATAAATGCTATATTGTGTAAACATAATCCTATTTTTTACATACACATCATTGTCTTATATCATAATCATAATTATATGATGTGTAAACATCATCTTAACCATAAGTATGATATTTGCAAGCATCATATTCTTATAAGGATGAATTTTATTTTATAAAACTGTGAGGATAAAATTATAAGAATCATTTTTTTTGAATTAAAATGCATAAGGATATACTTGTAAAATAAAAAATATCAATACTAAAATTTTAATTATGATTTAATCAATAAGTAAATAATGTTTTTAGAAATTGTAATTATTCAATTATGAAGGATTCAATGTATATTTTTATATAAAATAATTTCATATGACACATAAAAAACATGAAGAAAAGTTGAACAAACAATATAAACAATTATATTTATTTCCAGAAGTAGTGTGAGATTAACACACATCTCTTCACTCATGTTAGAGTGAATAAAACAATAATTTTTTAATTTATCAGAACAAAAAAAGGTATAGTATTAATTATGAAAATAATAATTGAGTGAAGTATAAAAGAGCCACTCAATAATATCCCATTTTTTATCATTAAAAAACCAATATAATTTCCAAAAAATCTCCCCATTTTTGAAATTATTAAAAGGATTAAATGATAACAAACATATCTCCCCCTTAAAATCAAATAAAACATTTCTCCCCCAGTATTAAAATAATATCTCTTCCTTTTGGAAATAATTATTAAATGACTTATTCTTCCTAGAAAGAAAATTTTAACTCCACCTAAGATAAATAATATTAAACTAAGGGTAATACTTATAAATAAATTAAATACAAATATTTAAACATGTTTATAATAGTATTGAAACAAATTTCAATATTTGTAGCATCATATTTTAAGGAATTTCATACTTAAACATGAAATAACCACCTTAATTCATTAATTATAATCAAAAAATAAATTGATAATTAAATAAATAAAATTATATTAAAAAGTTATATATTAAAAATAGAAAAAATCTACCATAATATATGATTTTTTCCTTCTTGAAACATTATAAACTTCAAAATAGTGTGTGTGTGTGTGTGTGTGTGTAGATTTTAAATTTTGTGTGTGTATATTTTGAGAATCTCAAACCCTATAAGACTTAAAAATATTCAAGTAACCATGAAAATAAGTCAAGAATATTTAAGGAATCATATATTTAGTATCCAAATGTTAAATCAAATACCATTAGACCATATAATCAACATATTTATCATGCACACTAGAAAAGAATCAAAACTAATTAAATATCTTTTCAGTTAACCATATAATTCAAGTAGATTAAGCATACTTATTAACCATATCTAAAAAAATTTCATAGAAATAATGATTTAAAAACTATTATATTGAAAATAAGTGATATTTGGAATGAAAAATTATTTTATCCTTGAAGAACAACCAACTATCTATAAATAGATTCAGAAATAAAATTTAATTCAAAATTTTATGTAAAATGTTTATCAATCCAATTTCATATTTTATTTTCATAAACATAGCTAAATCCAGATGTTTAGTAATTACATATATAATTTGATCATATATTGGAGTATATTCTAATCAAATTTCACCTTTTTGACCATGGACTCTAAAAATTGATATTTTACTTTTACACGTTCATCCATACAATGTTGTAATGGATTATTAGAGATTTTAATTGCATAAGAATTATCATATAAAATAGGTATCATTTCAAAGTGAACATAAAAATATCTTAAAGTTTTCTAAATCTATATGTATTGATCACAAAAACTTGTAATAGTAATGTATTCTACTTTTATTGAAGATAAATAAATGATTTTTTTCTTAGAACTCTAAAATACTGATAATTTCCTAATAAAATGACACACACCACTTGTGGTTTTTATAAATATATTGAAACCACAAAAATTAGAATTTTTATAACTTATTAACTCAAATTAAGTTTTTCTATCATAAAACAAACCAATATTTAAATATAATTTAATAAATTTTAGGATTCTATTAGCCAAAAATCCCTTATGATGGTGATTTTTGGTTGATTGTGTTTTTTGAGAAGGATTGAAGTTATTGAAAAGGATGGTTATTATAGAAGGTGTGAAGTGTTAGCATGAGTGAAGAATTGATATCGTAATGTGACCACATGAAACACTAATAATTGTATTTTGAACTCGTGTTGAGTCATAAAAAAATTGAATACAACAACATTTAAAATCACAATATTTAACATGATTAAATTTGAATTTATGTAATTAACAGTTTGCATTATTTCTGAACTGAACGTGCAAAGCGAAAGTGATGAACTAATCTCATAATGTGATCATGTAAGACCCTCATAGTTGTATTTGGAACTTTTGATGGTTCATGAAAATCATTGGACGATAAAAATATAAAAAATAACAAGATTTCACATGATTGAATCTGTGTCTCGTGGTGAAATATTACACATCTCAAAATATTTTCTTTGGATCTCATAGAGATATCTTGTGCGACAATCATGATTTTATTTGGGTCTCACGGAGGGATCTCGTGCATCACTCTTGATTGTCTCCAGATCTACCACCCAGATCCTTCACAAAGATTGAATATGGCTCACGCTTAGGACTCGCGAAAGCACGTGAAAATAAAGGAAAAATATAGAAATTATGGAAGGGACTTGCGGTCATTTTAGATCTTGTGAAGTGCATGATTGTCTTTGAGACTCACTCCAGTGACTCATGCAGGGAGAGAATGCTGACCAGGTACATGTGCAAAGTGCAAGTGGAAATGTGACGTAGAGAATTGCACAAAGTGTGAATGCTGACCGAGGACTTGTACAAAGGGTGAATTTAGACCAGTGACTCATGCAAATCGTAAGCGTGAATTCTGACCTAGGACTCACACAATTCACAGATGTTGAAATAGGGCTCATGCAAATCGTAAGAATGAATACTAACCTAGGACTCACATAATGCATGGATGTTGAAAGAGGACTCATGCTAGGATATCATGAAAAACAGGAGAAAGTCACACACTCAGATCTTACAGAGAACATGATTCCCATGAGGTGGATGGTTGTCTACTATTTTGGGAGTTAAAGTGGTGGGCACTCGCCGATAAATACCACCATACCCGTCCTTAATGATTTATGATGTTGGATTAAAAATATCAATTTGAAGCTCTTCCGGAGGAGATATTTGCGGTGACATCTCGCAATAGAGGTTCACAGAGAAGAAGAATATGTTATTGAAATTGTGTAAGTGTTGCGTGTTATCTGAACAAAATCTTGTGAAAAGAGAGAAAGAAGATTCATGAAAGAGGACTCATGAAAGAAGACTCATGGAAGAGACTCACATAGAGTGGGACTCGTATAATGTTTGAACAAGGTTTTGTGGAGAAGGAGAATACGTGATTGGAATCGTGTAAGTGTTGTGTATGATCTGAACAAGGTCTTTAGAAAAGTGAAAAAGTAGACTCAAGAAAGAGGACTCACAAAAGTAGAATCATGGAAGAGACTTTCAGAGAGTGGGACTTTCACAATGTGCGAATAAGGGTTCGCGCTAATGTTTAGTGGTGAAGAAGATTTGCATGAGGGGTTTGCGGTGAAGGGTTTAGTGCTAAAGGTTTGTTCCAGTGGTTAATGATGGGATAATTTCATAAGGTGAGACTCGTGAAAGGATCTAGGGTTTCGCGCCAGGGGACACACGCTAGGTGAGACTCGAGCAAGGTGCCATGGGATCAGACTAGGATCTCATGCAAAGGTACATGCCATGATCTCACAGAAGGAGTTATGAACTAGGGTATCTCATATGGGTATCACACTAGAATGTTGCACATGGAGATTTGTGCTTACCTTTCCCTATTGATATTATCATTATAACATATTAATTTTAAAGGAGAAGAAGAAGATAAAGGATGTGCACTATTTAATAATACTTGTTGAAGGAGGTTATTCACTACAACATTTAAAGCAATGAAAGGAAGACTTAGCATCACATGAATATCCTACCAAAATGGAGGTAATTACTATGTCTACAGTAAAGAGAAGTTTGTTTAGTTTTCTAGAAAGTAGAATTGTGCATCCATGTGTTCTCATGGAAGTGAGGGATTAACCAAGAAAGTGCTTCAATAGGGAATCTACCAAAATTTTAGGATGCATTCATTATAAATAAATCAGGTTCCTACATGTCTATAAACTATGTAAGACCTACAAGTTGATAAACTGTGTGTGGTTACTTTTTGGAGTACTGAGAAAAATAAGATGAAGACAATGATCTTTTCCACCGGTAGTAATCTAGTCTAAGGGACATAGGGAGTGACCCTGGGGAAAGAAATGAGAAGACCTTAAACCATGTAAAGGAAGTGAGCCAAGGCATAGAAGTGATCTACACTGAACATAATTATTAGCAGTGAACCTTAGTGAAGTTGGTACAATTGGCACATTTTCTCTACATTCTCCTTGGATTTAGCCCAGTGCAGATGAACTGAGTAAAAAACTCTATGTCATTATGCTTGCATTATTTCTTTACTTTTAGTACATTATCATTAGATAAAACTAGAAAGTATATGATCCATATAAACACTATAGAGAAAACAAAGGGACCCTTATAATAAACATGCTGAGATTCAGTGGGTTAGGAGGAATTTTAAAAATAATATTCATACCCTGATTCATCCACCCTTTCAAGGTATGTAGGCCCCTTTTGGACCTAAAAATGGGTATCAGAGGCATATTTTTCCTTTTTTGATTTGTTTGATCTGACAAGGTTTACTCTACTATTGGAATTGAATTTTAAGTTTTCTATTATCCCAGTGTTCCATGGAAAATAGAATAATTACAAAGAAGAAGCAGAATTAAGGTGGTATTCCTCAGTGTGGAATTGTCTAGAGAAAAAGTGTGATTCAGTTTATAGAAACCAATAGTGTACAAAAGAAAGGTTTGGATGAATAGAATAGTGAAAAGATAAACTCACTCAATGATATTGTTGGAATGAGTAAATAACTTTAAATTCAAAGTGATGTTGAAACTACTGATGATGAAGAAATTATAAGAAGGAAAAAAGTGGATGTTGTCCATGAAAAAAAAAAGAATTGGATTAGAAATTTGATGTATAAATTAAATATAAATATATTTGAATACAATAAATGGAAATTGATGTAAAAAGGATAAAAGGTTTAAATAAAAGGATTGTGAATGTGGCTATTGATTAGATGGAGAAGAATTATTCCCAAGCTGAAGAACTACAAAATTTCTCTACAAAGATAGAAAAACTCAGAGATGACAAAAAGGGAAAGAATCGAAACTCGAAAGAAATTTAGAATCTGAAATCTAGAAAATTTGATCTTACTAAACATCCATCTGAACTAGTTCTGGAAGAGAAAATATTACAATAGTATAATTCATGCTGTATTGATTCTGTTTCTCATAATAATTCTAAGTTAAAGTAGAAATATGACATGATGGATAATCTCACCCATTAATTGGAAGATGAGATGAGTAGTGGGAAGAATATAAGGAGAGAACACAATGCACAACTTGAATCAAGGGTTATGAAGATTCAAAAATTATAAGAATATCTAGAATCAGTGAAGAAATAAGTTGATAAATCTAATACCAAAGGCAATCCCAAGTTTAATGGTTCTCTCCACTTACTATTTGAGTATCCTTCAGTAGGTGATAATGAAAAGAAAAGAAAATATAATACTTTTTATGAAAAACATAAAATGATTGACTCATCTCAAAGGAAATCCAGTTTAAAAAAATATAGTACTAGCCATGATGGACCTCCACCAATATATGATAGTAAGAGAGATGTGAAAAGTTATAGAGATAAGAAAAATCATATAAGAGTTATGGATAGACCGAAAAAAGTTTTTACAATAATTAGTGATAACATGTGATATTTTGTGGGATAAATGGTAATACTGCAAGTTCTTTTTTTGAGGCATTGGATTATATTTCATATCATGATGAAAAAAATATTTATATATATATGGATAAGAAAAATATTCTTGAAAATTCTAAAAGAAAAATCTCTCAGAAGAATGTAGTTGTCAAATTATATTATTGTGGAAGATAGGGTCACACCATGAGTACGTGTCAAGAATCCTGAGGGATCAACATTAAAGAAAAACCCTAGATGCATCAAGATATCTACTGAGAAATGATGAAATCAGTTATGTCGTTGATGTAAGATGTCTTACATGTTCTAATCATAAGAATTTGTTGAGACATTGCAGTATGAAGAATTAACGGAAAGAAAAGGAACCCAGAAATAGATCCCCAACAATGGTAGTGCATAAAAAAATACTATGTTAGAATACAATATGATAAGTTAAAAAATAGGATTATGACCTTAGGGGAATCCCATAGATCACAAAAAAAGTTTTATCAATCACCTATACTATTACACTCACAATAACTCTCTTTGAAATAATGTAAAAAATCCTAGATGAAAAAGGTAGGAGATTCTCTAGTTGTAATTTAGAAGAATGCAAGTTTAGTGGAAGACTCGTATCCAACATGAAAGGGTGGAATGACTCGAATAACTGATAAAAGAAAAATTAATAATGAATGTATTGAAAAATTCATGTATCACTCTAAATGGAGAGAAGTGAGAGAAAGATAAAGTGACCCCTAATGGAGGAAGAAACAAGAAAATATGAAAAACGAAAATATTCCCTCTCAAAGAAAGAGTCATGAAAAATGGAATATCAACATAGCATTAAAGAAGGAAGTTTCTATAGATGGATTTAATCCCAAAACTGGGAAAAAATCCAAGCCTAAGGAATCTAAATATCAGAAGAAGACTCAGCATGTGGGTAAATAATGTTTTGTTATATATCGAAAATAGTTGAATTTGGATGGGTAGTTAGAATAAGCACAAAAGTAGTTTAATTAATTTCAAGAAAGTATCAAAGGGTTTTTACATCGGGATTGATCAAAATTATCTTATTTAATATTCCAGAGGTTTCCCTCTCCCTATTTGTATAAATTATATTAATTTATGTTCAAGTGTGTCATGTTTTAGGGGATATATAATCCAATGGAATGTGGCATCAAAATATGAAAAGTGGTGATGTGATGTGCTCTATAATGTCAAATAATTCACATCAGTTACCAGATATGGAGAAAAAATCTAGGAGAATTCCTTGAAATGAGTTAATGTTCTATGGATGCTTGAGACATATGGATGTAATTGAGTGAAATAGATATTCATGGGGTTATTAATTTAATCTATTGTATCCTACACCAAGTTCTGACTTAGTAGGATTATTGTTTTTTTTATGGATAATTTATAATTGGTAAATTGACACAATGAAAATCTCATTTAAGGTAGATACAATTGGAAAATTTTATTGAGATGGAGAAGTCTCTCAAACCTGCAGTCACATGTGATGAAATGATGTAGGAGAAGAATAATTTTAGTGAGTCTAAATAGAAAGCATAACAACTGGAAGAGTTTCATATCATAGAGAGATCATTATGTTTCCTAATTAGATGCATTTTCTCAATGTTATAGAAATTATAAATTTTCATGTTCATGAAGACTAATTGCGGGAAAAGAAGAAACTTTAATGTATTTCATTATCATTTACTTCTCTCTAATGATATGGTATCAGCTGAATATTTTCAGGATACCAATAAGATGTAAGAGAAGATTAAAATTGTTCCATATGGTTTTATTATTCATAAAGATGATAATAGATTTTTTTACTGAAGAAGGCACAATATGGTTTGAATCAAGCCGCAAGAGCATGGTATTCAAGATGATATCAGTTTTTGAAGAAGCTTGGTTTTCAGCGTGGCAGACTTTATTACAATCTATATGTCAAAAATGAAAGTAATCAAAGAATGATATTGATGGTATATGTTGATAACATAATATTTGGTGGATCAGATGAAGATCAGTGCAATCAGTTTTCAAAGTTCATGAAAATTGAGTTTCAAATGCCAATGATTGGTGAACTAATATTTATCCTTGGTTTACATGTGACACAAGGAAATAATGACACATTAATTTCTCAATATAAATATGCCAAGTTGGTTTTTAAAATATTTGGAATGGATAATTGAAAGCAGCATGGTATCAAAGAAATCTTAAGGAAACCTACTTTCTTGCAGTAAAAATAAAACTTTTTATATTAAGGGCATGGTGGATTTCAATTTTTCGTACAATAAAAAATATTAGCAAGAGTTATTGGTCTACTCAGATGAAAATTGGGTTGGATCAGTAGATGCTAGAAAATCAATGTTAGGATCCACTCAAGCATGCACATAGTTATTGTGGATAAAGAAGAAGCTTGATGAAATGGGATCTGATGTGAAGTCTATGATCAGAATCCATTGCAATAATTGAGGTGTTATAATTCTTATAAAAAATATAGTCCATCATTTGATGAAAAATCACATTGAAATCGATTATCATTTTATCAAGGAGAATGTGTAGTAGGGTCTTATGAAATTAGAGTATGTACCTACCGAACTACAAGTTGTAGACATTTTGACAAAGGCCTTAACTACAGAAATGTTCGAATGGCATCGATTGGCTCTTTGAGTATATTCGACTCTCTATACTTGAAAAGGTGTGAATGTGGGACCACCTCTCCCCAAGGTATGATGTCTTTTTCCCCAATATGCTAATATGTGTTATTAACCCTGTTGCAGACCACAATGAAGTAACCTTTGGGTTCATTGAAAAAGGGATAGAAATTGTGATAGAGAAGGTATAAAATGACTTAATTAAGAAAAGGGGAGAAGCTGATAGGGGGAGAAGTGAAGTAGGAGGAGTTTTAAATCTGATGATTCTAGATATTATTGATCAAATATTACATATCACGACAGTTGATGTTCATAATGAAAGTACAATAGTGGTTCTGGAATGTAATGAAGTGTTTGATTGATGAAATTTTCATTATACTGTTGTTTCTCACATCGATAATGGCTCATGTGGGCTTAGAGTGTGTGATGGGTAAATCTCTTATTTCTATCGTAATCATAAGAAGAAATTTTTTGGAAGATGATAGAAGAAGCTTTAATGTGGTATCAAAATGTTAAGAGTTTTCAACAAACCCAAAGGGGGATATTGTTAGCCAAAAATACCTCATTAAGGTGATTTGGGTTGATTATGTTTGTTGACAAGGATTGAGGTTGTTCGAAAAGGCTAGTTGTCAATGAAGGCATGAATAGTTAGTGCGAGTGCAAAACTGATCTTGAAATGTGATCATGCTCGATACTCATATTTGTCTTTAGAACTTGAGATGAGTCACAAAAATCATTAGAAGACAACAAAATTTAAAATCGCAAGATTGTGCATTAATGGATTTTTCTATAAGGCATGATGATTTAGCGTGAATGATCAATTGAACTCATGAAAAATTGAGTTCTGAACTGATCTCGCAATGTGATTAAGCGTGATACTCATAGTTGTCTTTGGAACTCGTGATGGGTCATGAGAATAATTAGAAGAAAAAAAGATTGAAAATAAAAAGATTTTTTGTGATTGAATTTGAGTCTTGTGGTGAGATCTCGCACAATGAACATGATTTTCTTTGGATCTCACAAAGAGATCTTGCGCAACACTCATGATTGTCTTTGGATCTCACGGAGGGATCTCGTGCAACAATAATTATTGTCTCTTGAGCTCATGCCTAGATCTTGTGAAAATCACGGATAGGACTCACACTTGTGACTCATGAATGTGAATGAAAATAAAGAAAAAACTGAATTGATATAAGGTTTTTGTGGTTATTTAAGATATTGAGAAGTACGTGATTGTCTTTGAGACTCACGTTAGGGACTCAGACAAGGTGTGAATGCTGATTGGACACTCATGAAAATTGAAAGCATGAATGTAGACTAGATACATGTGAAAAGAAAAAATGGTGACCAAGGACTTGAGTAAAGCATGAATGTAGACCAAGGAATTGTGAAAATCATTAGCATGGATTCTAATTGAGGACTCTCACAAAGTGCATATGTTAAAAGAGGACTTGCACCTGAATCTCATGAAAAACATTATCAGATCATGCACATAGATCTTGTAAAGCATGTGATTCCCATGAGATGGATGGTTTTCCACAATTTGGGGAATTAAGGTGGTGGACACTCACATATAAATACCCCAAGATCCATCCTCAATTATTGAAGAATTTTTACAAAAGAATATTGATCTGATGCTCATCCAGAGAAGAGACTCGCGGTGAGATCTTATGATAGAGGTTCGTGGGGAATAATAATATGTTATTGACATCACATAAGTATTGTGCATGATATGAATAATGTCTTACGAAAAGTGAAAAAGTGGATTCACAAAAGAGGACACATGAAAGAAGACTCACAGCAGAGACTTGCGTTGAGTGGGACTCACACAAAGTGAAAATAGGGTTTCATGCAATGTGTTCGAAGAGAAGGATAATACGTGATTGAAATCGTTTATGTGTCATGCATGAACAAGGTCTTGGGGAAATAGAGAAAGAAGACTCATTAAAAGAGGAATCGTGAAAGTAGACTCATGGAAGAGACTTGTGCATAGTGGGAGTCAGGAAAAGTGTGAAAAGTGGTTCGTGATGAAGGATATTCGTGCAAGGGGTTCACTATGAAGGGTTTTCACTAGAGGTTTGTTCCATGGGAATCACGCAAGCCACTAGGGGTGTCTGCTAGGGGACTTTCACCATGTGTGACTCATGTAATGTGTCAGGGGTTTTCTTCTGGATCTCACACAAGGGTACATGCCAACATCTTGCATAAGGAGTTATGCCACAGGGTCTCACACAGGGGTATCACACCATAATATTTTACATGGACATACACGCTTACATTGCCATGTGAATAGTATCATTGTCACATCTAAATTCTGAAGGAGAAGAAGATGATGAAGGATCTCCACTATTCAATAATACTTGAATAAGGAGGTTATTCACTACAACATTAAAAGTGATGAAAGGACAACTTGGCACCACTTAAAGATCTTCCCAAAGTAGAGGTAATTTATATGTCTACAGTAAAGAGAAGTTTTCTCTACTTTTCTAGAAATTGGAAGTGTTTCATCCATTTGTTTTCATGGAAGTGAAAGAAAAATCCAGAAAGGGCTTCAAAAAAATATCTACCTATAGTTGAGGATGAATTGATTAGCAATAATGAAGGGACCTACATATCCATAAATTGTGTGGGAGTCACAACTCCATAAACTATATTATGGTTACTTTACAGAGTAGTGAGAAAAGGAATAGGAAGACGATGATCCTTTCCATCGACAGTGAGCCAGAGAAAGAGACAAAGAGAGTGACCCTTGGGAAAGTAGTGGGCTGACCCTAAACCTTGTAAAGGTAGTGATCCTGGGCATAGAAGTGATATAGTCGAACAATATTATTGGCAGTGAGCCTTAGTGAAGTAGGTAAAATTGGCACATTGTCTTTGTATACTCCATAGATATTGCCCAATGAAGGTGAACAAAGAAAAAATCTCTATTTCCTTATTCTTGAATTATTATTATAGTTTTGTTACATTATCATCAAATAAAATTGGAAGGGATATGATCAGTATAAACACTAAAGAGAAAAAAATTGACCCTTATAATAAATAGGTCATGATCTAGTGGGACATGAATAATTATTAAAATAATATCCATACCTCGATACACCCCCCCTCCCATCAGGGCATCTAGGATCCTTTTGGACGTAACATACTCTTTTTACAGCTTTAAATGAATTTCTTTAGGATTAATTTAAAATCTTGCACAAATACAAACTTAAAACATTAAATCTGACCTATAAGCTGTTAAATATCATAAGGTATCTTTATAAAGTTTGTTGTCAACTGCATCACTAGATCAATTAGTATCTAATTTACATGAATTAATAGTAGTAATGTTTGAGATTTTACAAATATATAAACCAAATATTTTAACTAATTAATTAGTATACTTATATTTATTTAAAAATATGCCTCCATTCCTTTTAAAAATTTGAATTTTAAGGAAGAATCTTATTTCTCCTATAAAACTCATGTCAAATTCACCAGTTATCGATTATGAAAATTCATTACAAATAACATCATTTGAAAAACCAAATATAATTCAATACACATAGATTTTAACAATAAAAATGTCTTTAGAACGTTTTTTATAAAAAAATAATGATCCACCATTCATTTTCTAAAATAATTCTATAAAAAAAATTGACAATCATTTATACCAAGATCTTGGAGTTTTCACAATTCCATAATGTTAAGTAGACACATTTAAAAAACTTTTTGAAAAAAAAATCATTTTCAAAACCGAGGGGTTGTCGAACATATACTTCCTCGTAAATATATCCACTTACAAATGAATTTTTGATATCTATTTGAAATGATTTAAAACCATGACAGGACACATAAGCTAATAATATTATATGGCTTCTAATAATGAAACCACTAAAAAAATTCTTTATAATCAAAGTCTTCTTATTAAAAATAGCCCCATGTAACTAATTTTTCATTATTCCTAATAATATCTCTATATTAATAAATCATATTTATTAAAAACCATTAATACCAATCTCTTGAAAATGTTTATGCTGTTTTATGAAATACCAAAAATTATTTTTTAAAAACTAGTTTAAATCTTATTCTATAGGAATTATCCATTTTTAATCATTTAAATATTCATCAACATTTTTAGGAACAATATCATAAATAAAATCATCTTTACCACAAAATTTACTTAATTAATTTTTGGTTTGAATGATTGAATTAACATTTCTAATCACTTTGTCTAAAGGGATATATTTATGACTTTTCTATGAATTTTAATGATGTTGACTCTCCCCCTAAACATTTTAATATTATTTTGGCGTTCAACTTATCTAAAATTAAATTCTCTGAATTATTCTTTAAGTTGGTTTAAATCACCATTCCATTCTTTTGAGACATTTTCATTAAATTTCACTTGTATATTTTCTTCAACTACCATGGATATTTTAATATAAACTTAATATGATTTACTAGAGTTTCAATATCCTAAAAAATAACCTTTTTCATATTTTTAATCAAATATATATAATGTATATTTAGTGTTAAGAATAATATCTCCACAAATGAACACTCTAAAATACCCAACTTTTGGTTTTATATCTTTCCAAAAGTCTATAAGGTGTTTACTTTAAAATTGGTCATAATAGAATTCCATTTGTCACATAAAAGGATGTAATTACAACTTCCATCCATAAATATATAGGTATTTTAAATTCATTTTACATGGTTCTATAAATTTATTATAGTGTAATATTTTTTCTATCCGCAACACCATTTTGTTATAGTGTCTTGGGAGCTAAAAATTAAGAGAATAACTTCTATCTTCATAGAATTTCTCAAATTTTAGATTAAAAAATTATCTACCACTATCACTTATAATAAAAATAATAAACACACTTTTTCATTTTGAAAAATATTATAATAATCTGACGATTTTAAAATTATTTTAGACTTATGACTTAGATAGAAGACCCATGTAAATATGATGAAGTCCAAAATAATTACAAACACATACCTTTTACACCAAGACTTGTAGTAGATATACGTATAAATAAATTAATTTGTATTATTTATAAAGGTATCACAATATAAACTTCCTTGATAGGCCTAAAATACTATTTATAAATTTTAACTTTTATACACGAGTCTCAAAAGTAGGTGTTGTCCATCATTAAATCCAGAATTTTTAGAACTTTCTAATTTTTGGATAATTATATAGTAATATAATTTTGGAATAATTTATTCCCCTATTCCATAATATCTTTTCGAACTAAATTACACTTAAATGTTTTACATTATAATTAGTTAATTCATATAAATTAATATGAAAAATATTATCCTTTCAATTTTTTTCAAATAAGAGTAATTCATCTTTATAAACTATAGACTTATCATTTTGAAATTTCACATCCATTATATCATTACACAATTTATAAATAGTTATCAAATTATGTTTTAACCCTTAAACATATTGTAATATTGAAATGACAAAAAAATCATAAATTTCAACCCCACAAAATCCTTTTACCAAATATTTTTAATTATCACCAAATGTTACATTACCTCCTTCGCATTTATTGAATGATATTTTTTTTGCATCACCTATCATGTGTTGCGAACACCAACATTCCATATACCATAATTATTTTATGAAAAATTTAATGCATATATCCTATAAATACAAATTTAATACAACTTTAGTACCAATGAAAACTTTTTTCCAACTGGGTTAGTGTATAAATTTTTAGAAACCCACATTGATTTTAAAAATTTATTTAAAATAAATATTGATGATGAAGATTTAAAAATAAAGGTTTCGGTGTCTTCAAGAGATTTTGGAAATCTCAATGAACATTTACTTGCATATTTAACTTTCATTAGACATTTAAAACAAGGTAATATTGAAAAACTTACCTCATAAAATTTTATAAAAAATGTCTCATACATTTTAGGTAATAGATTATCATAACCATGAATTGGTTTATTTTTTTAGTTGTTTCATTCTTAACATTATATAAAAAATATCAATTTATTGAAAAAATATGGAAAGATGGATTTTTAAGATTTAAATTTTCTTTCTTATAATTTCATTATAATCTAAATAAGACTTAAATTTTATTTCTTGGTCTTTGTTATATTAAGAAATATAATCCTTCAGTTAAAAATGTTCTTTTTAAAAAAAATTCAAATAAGCACCTATTTTAATATTATTTCTAAAGAAAATATTCCATAACTTTATATTCTCTTCAATAGTGATTGAAGTTCCAAGGATCGAGTAACAAATGAAAGGGGGGGGGGATGAATCAGTTGTTTTACTTTTTATAAGTTTCAAAACATTATGAAACTTAACCCTTGTAACCTGTGAAGATTTATTTCCTTATCAACCTTTAGCAAGAAACTAAAGCATGAAAAAAGGTAAAGCAATAAAGAAACACAAGATATGAAAGGTTCGACCTCAGTAAGAGAACCTAAACCCTTTCCATAACCACTCCAGTGGGTCAATGGAAATCCACTATAATAAAGAAGTGAATAAAAGATATTCCAACTTATGTTAGACACCTTTTATCTCCCAATAGAAAATATTATACTAACTACCATCAGTTTAAAATGTTTTATTAAAGAAAAAATGATCCAAACACAAGAATAAGAACTTTGTTTAAGATTCTCTACAATTTCTCACATTGAATAATCAGTCCAGTTTTCTAAAATATGATTTTATTAAACCAGCCTTTTAGTAAGGTAATAATGGTTCCGATTTCCTTATGCTAAAAAATCAAGAATACTTCTTCAATATAGTTATGATCTTTTTACTAAGGTAAGATGACTCTAATTCTCTTCTTCTTAAACACTCAGAAATATTCTTTAAGATGGTAGGAACTTTTCACTTTGAATTCTCCAGTGCTTCACCTTTTCTGTGTGTGTAATGTTGCAAATGAGCTAATGATCTGATCATATATTTATAGGAAACTCATAAAAAAATGGCAAGAATCTTGAAATTGTTTCATGTTTCCTCAAATCTCAAAAACTCCACAAATCTCTCACATTTAATCTTTAATCTTTGACTTCTTCAAATCATCTTAAATTTCTCCAAGATTTACACAAAAGTTGAAATTCAGGTTTTCCTTCTTGACCTCTTCATATATTTCTCAGAATGATAAATCTAGATGTTCGTTTAGATTTTCTCAATAACATGTTCAGAAATCAGTTTCCGAATAGTGAAGAAATCAGGTTCCAAATTATGCAGATATCAGGTTCCAAATTGCTCAAAACTCCAGTTCCGAATTATGCCAAAAGCAGGTTCCGAATAGTTAAGAAATTAGGATCGAAATAACTCAAAAATCAGGTTCTGAATTGTGCATAAATCGGATTCTGAATTATGCAGAAATCCGGTTCTGAATTTTTCATAAATAAGGTTCTAAATTACTCAGAAATCAGGTTCCAATTTGTTCAGAAATAAGGTTATGAAATTATCAGAAATCAGGTTCCAATTTCTTCAGAAATCAGGTTCCGAATTACTCAGAAATCAGGTTCCAAATTGTGCAGAAATCAGGTTCTGTTTTTTAGGTTCAGAAAAATAGCTTCTGAATTTTTCTCATAATTTTTCTTATTAAAAAACATCAAACCTATTAACCATTTCTTCAACATATTTTATCATGAAAATTTTCATGATATGTGAGAACACTAATATCAGCAATGCATCATCTAATTTGGTTAAGAAAGTTTGAGACTCGTTCATAACTTCTGACTTCTTATTCTTCGACAACATCCTCTTTAATAAAAACTTCAGCAACCAGTAACTTGAACTTTTTGTAACTCAAAATAAACTTCAAAAAAAAGATTTGTTGTCAAAAAATAAAAAACTTTGTCTAAAAAAACACCAAAAAGGTTCTTTAAAATCCCCTTTTGGATTTTTTGGAAACCCTTGTTAACAAATTTTCACCTCTAAAAAATTCCACATTTCAAGTTCTTGAAATTTACCAAAACATATCCTTTATCAAAAAGAGTGTCCTGAAACCGCACTACTGAATAAAGTAATGTTTTTGAAAGATTTCTATCAATCAATGACAAAAACATTTTGCATCCATGTAAGTATAAACATCACCTTACTGAAACGCCCCCATCAACTTTTATCTTTCTCTTTCTCACTTTTATTTTCCTCTCCCATTTTTCTTTCTTTCTCCCCCATTATATGATAACCACATCTTCATATTCATAAAATAATACCAAGTGAATATTGTTACTTACTCTCCCCCTTTGTCAACATAATCTGAAGCACAGTGGGGGAACTTCTTTATGAGTTTTAGGAAGTTATGGGAAGAGGCTGAACATGGAGTTGTATCCTCATTTCAACAAACATTTCCTTTGACATTGGTTTTGTAAATATATCATTAATCTGATACTTTGCTAAAATATATATCATCAAGACTTCTCTAGCAACAACATTCTATTTAAAAATGTGATACTTTATATCATTGTTCATTGATCTTGAATGTTGCACAAGATTCTTAGAAAGATCAATGGCACTTTGATTATAACAGAGTATCTTCAAAGGATTAGAAACTTTCACATTCAAATATTCTAGCTGAACGTTCATCCACATCATTTGAGTACAAGACTGAGTAGCTAAAAAATATTCAAATTCATCTGTGCTTAAAGTTACTGAAATTTTTTTCTTACTATGCCAACTCACATAGTATACCCCTGAGAAAAATGTTCCTCATGATGTTGATTTTCTATTATTACAATCACCAGCCCAACTCAGCTTCAGTATAACCATGAAACTTAATCTCATTGTTTCTCTTGTATAATAACCCATGTGAAGTTGTTCCTTTAATGTATCTCAGAATCCTCTAAGCTGCAAACATGTGTGATTCTTTTGGATTACTTTGATACTGGGAACATAGAGTCATAACATAAGCAATATCAGGCCTTGAATCTGTAAGATAAAGAAGACTTCTTATCAGATTTTGAAAGTCTTTCTGATCCACACTTTTCCCTGTTTCAACATTGCTCAACTTTGTGCTCAATGAGATAGGAGTTAAAACTTCCTTTTATTCTTATATCCCAAACTTCTTTAGCAATTATTTTCCATACTTTTCAAGGGATAAGAAAATGTAGTTTTCTTATTGTTGAACTTGTAATCCATGGAAAAATGTTAATTCTCCCAACATTGAAATTTCAAAAAAACATCATCTCTTCGGAAAACTCTTCACAAACCTTCTCATCATCTCCATAAAAAATTATATTATCCATATATAAAATTATAATTAAAGTTTTAGAGTCAACATCTTTAACATACATGTTTCTATCAACCTTTCCTTTAGAAACTTTCATCTTTCTGAAAGAATTTTCATGCTTCCAATACCATGCTCATAGAGCTTGTTTCATCCCATACAAGTATTTCTTCAATTTCAAAACATGTTTCATCATCATCAAGTAAAAACCCCCAAGGTTGTTCAATTTAAACTTCTTCCTAAATTTCACCATTTAAAAAATCTAATTTTACATATATCTGATAAACCTTGTATTTCTAATGAGCATCCACTGCAAGAAACATCCGAATAATTTCCAACCTTGCAACAGGGGCAAAGGTTTCATCAAAATACACACCTTCCACCTGTGTATATCCTTTACACACTATCCTTTCTTTATTTCTTGTAACTTCCCCATGCTAATTAAATTTATTTCTGTAAACCCAATTGGTTCTTAAAAATATTTATTTGATGGACTTAGAACAAGTTCCCATGTTTTATTCTTCTCAATTTGATCCAGTTCTCCATTCATAGAATACACCCATTATTTCTGTTGAATAGATTCTGAAACTGATTCTGGTTCATCTTTTGAGATAAGTGAAGTCTAATTTTCTAATATCAACTTCCTTCTTGTTTGAACTAGATCCTTCTAATTCCCAATAATATTTCCAGATTCAACATGTTTTTTTAAGGTAGGAAAAAATACATTTCCTTTCCGAGAATCACTTTCTTCTCCATATGGCTCATCAAAGTCACTTTCACTTTTGTGAGGTTGCTCTAATTTATCTTCCTCGGTATTCTTAACAAATTTTGTGGAGGAACTAGGATTTTCAATTACCTTCATATCATATGAGTCCACCAACTTCTGTAAACATTTGTTCCAGCATTTTTACCATCTTCCATTTTTTGAATAACTCGTAAATATTCCTTCTTCAGCTTTCTCATCAAACATTCCTAAGTCCATATTTTTTATTTTGAGCATGCACGGACTCCCAAAAACTATGAAGTATTTCAATGAAGGATTTTTGTTATATCGTAGCTCATAAGTAGTCATGTTGGTTTCTGGTCTCAAAAAGCATCTATTTTGAACATGTAAAGAAGTACTAATAGCTTCTCTCCAAAAGAATTTTGAAATTTTGTATTCTAATAACATACTCCTTCCCATTTACACCAGGCTTCTATTCTTACTTTCTGCTACTCCATTTTTTTTGGAGTATAAGGAGAACTATAATAATGTTTGATACCATGATTCCTTAGATAAGTTTCAAAATAATTTCTTGTGAATTTGGTACCATTGTATGTTATTAGCTTCTTTATGGAAACCCCCAATTCTTTCTCAACATCTTTTCTGAAGAAGTTAAATATTTTAATAGCCTCTAACTTAAGATTCATGAACCTGATGTTTGTCATCCAAGTGAATTCATCAGTAAAATTGATAAAGTATAAATTTCCTTTTGTTTATTTATATCTCATATGCCCACAAAAATCAGAATAAATAAGCTCAAGAGGTTTTTTATATTAAATATCAACTCTTTTATGACTTTTTTTAGTCATCATTTCTTTTTGGAAAGTAATAAAAATATCTTCATCTCTTATTTTCAGTTCTGGAAAATTCCAAACTGCATCAACTTTAGAAATATTACGTATGTTCTTCTACCCAAGGTGGCCAAGTCTTCAGTGCCACAACTTGTTTTCATCTTCATCACTCAAATGACAAGAGTTATTGGATTCTCCAATTTGAAATACATTCCCACTGGTTCTTTCTCCTTTTGTAATCACTTTTCCATTTTTCAAAATTTTGATGATACAAGAATCCTTTATGAAGATAAATTCTCTTCCATCATCAAAATGTTGACTTACACTAAGAAAGTTATGTTTTATCCCATCAATAAGAAATAATTCCTTGAATTTTAGTTTCTCTACTTCAATCTCTATCGTTCTGATTCCCTTAACTTTTAAGGAACTATCATTACCAAAAGTAACTACTCCTCCATAATGACATTCAACATGTTCCAAGATTTTTATATCACCTATAATTTGTGAAGAAAAACCCCTATTAAAAATCCATGGTTTGTTCCTCTCACTTTCTTATAAATTCATCTCAACAACAAAAGATATCTCATAAACCTTCTTATTTTCAGCATTCTTTTCTTTCTTATCATAAGAAACATGTTTTGGAAGGTTTGTCATGCCTATTTCAGCATGATGACCAGACTGATCACATCATCCACAAAATTCTTCCAAACATTCAAATTGATTCTTTGTGGGAATGTTTCTGACAACTTAATAATTTACCTTTTCAACTTTCTGTGAGTACGGAAAGTTACTCATTCTTCATTCACTATTTATTCCACTTTTCTCAAACCTTCTTTCAGGTAGAGATAAATTGTGAAAAAAAATATATGATTTATGCCCATATATTTCATAGCACTAGAAATGTCCCTCAAATCATGATTTTATATTATAGAATAATCCTTATTTATAGAATCATTTTTGAGGTTGATAACTTCTTTCAGCTCTAAAAAAAGCAGGATGTAGGCCAACTCTTCTTTTGAGTGATTTTTCTAATTCTGTAGGATTGATGGGTTTCTCACATCCTTTCACCACCCGATCTTTACAAATACTTTTTCCATAACCTGAAATATTATAAGAATCAGATAAAACATTATTTTTGATAGGAGAAAATTTCACCCGATTCTCATGGTAAGCCTTCTCACCAATCTTGGAAGTCTTAGCTTTTGCTTCAATGGATTTGTTGAATTTTTGATTCATCTTCCTTAGGGTATTTTTGGACTCAATAAATTTTGATTTCAACTTGTTGACCTCTTCTTCTTTAGTTTCCAAATTCATGCTAAGATCTTCGATCATCTTTCCCTATTCAGCAATTATATGTTCATAACTTAAAATTTCTGCAATGTATTCATCTTCCTTCTTAGTGACATCTTTACTTCCATCATGAAATTTTTCATTATTCTTCTTCATCACATGAATTTATTTCTTGATAGATTTTTTTGCTCAAGATATGCAAGAATTTTAGATCTTAGCTGATATTCTCTATAATATTCTTCACCACCTTCTTCACTCTTTGAGGAAAACTTTGTTTTCTCAACTTTTGCAATGAAGTTTCTGAAACTTTCTTTACTTTCATCTTTCGAGGAATCATTTTTAGAAGATTCGGATTCAACCATCTTTATCAACATACTTCTTTTCTTTCCAGAAAACTTCTTCTTGAATTTTTTAGAATTATTTTCTTCATTTTTATTCTTTTTATATGTCTTCCATCGAGGATTATCATCAAAAACATCTTGATATTATCCAAATTTCTTCTTAGGGAAATTCATTGAAAAGTGTCTGATTCCACCACACTCAACACATTTGAGAGGAAGTTTCCTTCCTTACTTTTCTCTTCCTCTTTGATAGTTCTTGGATATGAGTGACATGTTTTTTATTCAACTCATCATCTTCCTTATCGTCAGACTCACAAGGATCAGCTTCATCATCATCTTGGATTTTCATCTTTCTCATAGCTTCAAAATCCATTTAATCTTTCATCTTATTCATAAGGATTACAGCTTTCCCAATTTTATAAAAACAAGAAATTTATGCAGTACATCAAGAGATAAATCATCCTTATCTTCTAAAGCTGAAATTTTAGAATCAAACCTATCTGAAAATTTTCTCACACGTTTCTTCACAATTTTTGAGTCTTCGAAAACATCCTTGAACCCCTTGATATTGCAAACAATTTTATTCACTCTGGTGAAGTATTCATCAACTGTTTCTTTATCTCTCATTCTGATTTCTGTAAACTTACTATTCCATATATGTATCTTTGCTTCCTCAACTTAAGTATTCCATTAAAAAACACTCTCAATCTTGTCCCACATACTTTCAGCAGATTTAACACCCATCAAATTTCTGATAAACATTCTATGATAAGGATATAAGGATTGCATTTCTTTCCTTTCCATAAAATTCTATGTTCTTTTTATTAATAGATATCATGGGGGAATCTTTCTCAGTAGGGGGAAAACCAATAGTGTCAGCCTCAACAACTTCCAAGCCAAGAGATAGGAGATAAGGAATCATCCTATTTTTTCATCTATAATATATCTTTTCATAGAATATAGGAACTCCCCTACTATTGATATAATTGATATTATCCATGACAAGGATTCAACAAAGGAACCTCCCTTTGAAAATAGTTGAAGTTCTAAGGATCTAATAACAAATGAGAAGGGGGGTATGAATCAGTTGTTTAACTTTTTATATGTTTCAAAACTTTAAGAAATTAAACCCTTGCAACCTGTTAAGATTTATTTCCTTATCAAACTTTATCAAGAAACACAAGAATTCCTGAAAGGTAAGGAAAGAAATGAACACATGATATAAAAGGTTCAACCTCAATATGAGAACCTACATCCTTTCCATAGCCTCTCTCATGGGTCTATGGAAATACACTATAATAAATAAGTGAATAAAACTTGTGAATACTCCCATTACACACCTTCTATCTCCTGATAGGAAATATTATACTGACTCCCATCAGTTTACAATGTTTTCTTAAATAAAAAATGATCCAAAAATAGTAATAAGAACTTTGATAAAGTTGCTCCACAAATGCTCACTCTGAATATTTAGTTTGGTTTTCATGAATCAGATTTTTTGAAACCGGTCTTCTCATCAAGATATTAATGGTTCTAATTTATTTCTGATAAAAACTCAAGGAAAATTCTTCAAGATAGTTCTGATCTTATAAGAAAGGTAAGATGAATCTGATTATCTTCAATCAAACACTCAAAAAACTTCTTCAAGATGGTAGGAACATTTCACTTTGAATTATCCAACGCTCCACCTTTTCCACGTGTGTAAAGTTGAAAATGAGCAAATGATATGAGAACATATTTATAGGAAACTCAGAAAACAAAGGCAAGAATATTGAAAAGGTTTTCCACTTCCTCAAATATCAAAAACTCTACAGATCTCTCACATTTAATCTTTAATCTTTGACTTCTTCAAATATATTTAAATTTCTACGAGATTTAAGCAGAGTTAAAATTCAGGTTTTACTTCTTGAACTTTTCATATCTTTCTCAGAATTATAATGATGGATCTTGGTTCTGATTTTCTTAGAAGCATGCTCAGAAATCAGGTTCCAAATTGTGCAAAAATCAGCTTCTGAATTATGTATAAATCAGGTTCTGAATTATTCAGAAATCGGGTTCTGAATTATACAGAAATCAGGTTCAGATTTTTTTAGAAATGAGGTTTCGAATTACTCAGAAATTAGGTTCCAAATTGTGCAGAAATCAGGTTCCGAATTATGTAGAAATCAGGTTCATAATTGTTTAGAATTCAGGTTCTGAATTACTCAGAAATCATGTTGCAAATTTTTCAGAAATCAGGTTCTAAATTTCTCAAAAATCAGGTTTAAAATTTTTCAGAAATCAGGTTCCGAATTACCCAAAAATCAGTTTCCTAATTGTTTAGAAATCAGGTTCTGGTTTTTATGTTTCAGAAAAACAGATTCCAAATTTTTCTAATAATTTTTCTTAGTGAAAAACTTCAAACCTCTTCACCATTTCTTCAAAATATTTTATCATGAAACTTTTCATGATTTTTGTGATCTTTAAGATCAGAAAAGCATCGGATGATTTGGTTAAGAAATTTTGAGACACTTTCTTAACTTTTGACTTCTTATTCTTCAAAAACATCCTCTTTAAAAAAAACTTCAGAAACCAGCAACTTCAACTTTCTATACCATAAAAAAAACTTCACCAAAAATATTCGTTGCCATCAAAAACAAAACCTTGTCAAAACAAATCACCACAAAATTTCTTTAGTGATACTATTTTTCTCAATAATTTTTTTATACCTACACCTGAGTTCCTTGTGTATTTTTGTATTTTTTTAATATCATTGTGTAACATTATTATTTAATTATATAATTCATCCATTGTATTTTCATTAAAATTAGAATTAGGGGAATCATTTTCAAAATCACATACCTAATTCAAAGAAGAAATTAAGCATAAATTTGTTGCTTCCCTTTCAAAACTAGATTCTTTACTTGAATATATGTCTTCAGTACAACTTTATACAGTTATAAGTTCTCTCCTTTAATTTTTATTCAATTTTTTTATTTTTTTTATTTATTTCCTCACCTTTTTAATTCATATTTAATGTTCCCTTTCCCTCTATATTTATAATTGGTTATATTTATAACTTCATTATATGTGGCATTACCTTTTTGGTTTGTTCTATGATGATCATAATAATAGTCACTTTTATTCCTTCCTGAATATACCTTCCTTCTTTTACAATCTCCCTTTGAAATGTGAGCAACCTCATCACTATCATTTTCCAGTAACTTTGAATCTAACGAGTAGTAAGTAACATTAATTTTTGATTTCAAATATACTATTTAATATTTCAAGATTCTTCTTCTAATATATTTTCAATTATAACCCATATTACAATAAATATCCAACTAGATCACTCATAGTAAATTATTTAAAATTCATACATTCATTAATTTATACTTTCTTAGCATGCCATTTTTTAGGTAGATCTTTTAAAAGTCCTTCAATTAAAATAGTTTTATCAAGAAATTCTCCTAATGTATTCATTCCATTTATAATTATAGTAAATTGATGAAACATTTTATTCAATGTTTCATTTTCAACCATCATAAAATCATGATATTCTAACTTTAACTAAGAAATATTAGTTCTAAATATTTTATCAAAACCATAATGTGTAGTTTGTAATATTATTTGCTTATTATTTGTAGTTTTAAATAGTAAAATGTGACTGGAAAATTTTTTGTTAATAGCACAATAAAGTATGTTTATGATTTTATACTTAAGTACATATATCCAGGAATTATTATTTGTTAGATTATCAGTATCAACCATAGGAATTTTGTAATATTTTACCAGAGTTTTTCAATTTTCAATTCCAAGTTTTTTAAGATATTCTTCCATATAAACATTCCAATATCCATAATAATTACCATCGAAAAATGATAGTCTTTTTAGAGAACAACCATTGTTATGATTTTTTACTACCATATCAAATATATATTTTCATTAGATGGTTAAGTATAGGATATAAATGTAAACAATAAATATATATATAACACAATTTTGATAATATTATCAAGGTCCATTGCATGATGCCAATTGTTTTCTCTTGAAGGCATGATGGTCAATTTGTTAAGGGGGAGAATTTACCTCTTTAAATTTTATATATACTTATTATAGTTAATTTAATATAAAATGAAAAATAATATTTTAATGAAAGTGTTTTTATGGTAGTTCATATAAAAGTAATCCAATGTTTTCTCTTAATACTCTCAACGCAAGAGTATAAAACCCACTAATATAGTGACCTGACTTTTGAAAGGATTCACAAAGTTTTATAATTTTATTTTCACTCATGGAGGCATGACCCCTATCTTTCCTTTTTCCCACCTAGAGGCACAACATAGAACCTTCATTTTTTAATTGGCGGAAGAAACAACCTTGTCTTTATCTATAAAATGTAATAGTCGGATCCCCTACCCTATATTGGACCAATGTATAACTCAGAAATTACCTTTTTGACATGGAGGCACAACCCAAGACGTGCCTTTTTTAAGGGGTAGTATAACCCACACTCTAATTTCCTGATTTTGAATAAAAAATCATAAACCATAAATTATTCCCACTGAAATGATAAAAATAATTACAACACCACAAAAACCAGATGAACAATGAAATATTGAGTGTTGAAGAATCAATGTTCACTTTAACATCATAAAATCAGTGAGATAAAGTTCTCCACGCTAAATAAATATTGCAGTAGTGATTGAACAATATATAGTTTAGGTATCCTCATCACTTAGATATATTCTTGATTAACAACTCTTTGATAATAGAATTCGTTTAGTCTAACTTTAAATATATATTTCATTCCCATACAATATCCTTCAAAATAATATACAAATATGTATATCCATTTTAAATTATCTTTTCCCATGTAGCCACATTTTTCAATCTCAAAGATAGTGAAGTAATTTAAAGCTAGAAGAAGGTTTGATAATCTATAAAATAAGAAAACAATTTTAAAACAAAACTCATTAGAAACAATCATTTAATAAATTAGTAAGTAATCAATAATAAATATCCTTGGATTTTTCCCATAAATCTTACAAGAAAAATTATTTATATTTAAATTGATTCAAATTTGAAACTTCTATGTTTCTATGAAAGTTATAGGAATATTTAAACATTATTTATTCCATGTGATGATCATTTAAATATAAATAAAATATCCTTAAATTATTTTCATAGAATTTAAATAGTTAATAAATAATTAAAAAATTAAAAAAAATATGCAACATAAATAATCGATAAATTGATATATTAAAAGTTATAAAAAATAGTATATTTTAAACTGTATAAAAAATGGTGAAGTGTAAGTAGGAATAATTTTTTATGGGAGAATCATTCCATGTAATAATGAATGTGCATAAACATTATTTTGGTGTTCTCTATAAACATGATTTTTTCATAAGAAGCAACACATAAACTTGAGTGTGTGCAAGAATCAGTTTATAGCACGCATAAACATCATCTTTTATTTTATAAGAATCATTCTATATTCCATAAGAAGTATCTTTTATTCTTTAATAATAATTCTATGTTTCATGAACATCATTCTATGTTCTACATAAATACCATTCTCCTATAATGTAAGTACCATTCTATGATGCATAAACATCATCTTAAAAACAAGGATGGTCTATATAAATGTCATATTCCCATAAGGATGAATTTGATTTTATAAAACTATAAGGATAAAATCATATGGTTCATTTATTATGAATTAAAAAACATACGTTTGGATTCATAAAACCATAAAGATCAATCCTAAAACCAAAATTATGATTTAACTAATATGCAAATAACATCTTGAGAAATTATAATTGGCCAATTATTAAAGCTTCAGTGTATGAGTTATAACCTAACTCCTTCTAAAATGGATTTTTCTTTGAAATTAGTATATAATACCCCTAAAAACATGAAGAACGATTAAATAAACAATATTAAAAGTAATATTTTATTCTACAAGTAGTGTAAGCATAAAATACATTTACTCTCTCATATTAGAAGGAATAAAAAACAATTTTGTAATTTATCAATAAATAAATAAGTAAAAAGTATATTTTTATTTAGAAAAATAATAATTGAGTGAAGTGGTAAGGAGCCTCTCAATACTTCAACCATGAAAAAATTATATACCTCCCACAATCAGATGATCCTATGAACCGATGTACCAAATTTTAGAAGAAAACACACCTCATACACAACAATGGATCAACTAACACTCATACACTCACAACTCATAGAAAAAATACCAAATAGAAAAAAAAACATAAAGAAGGACAACAAGAGATTACATGGTATATACTTTAGTCTAGCTTTGTGGGAGAACACTACTACATTCTTTTATAAAAATAGAAAAAAACATAGTTTCCATTTTCCCACATTTTCATAATTAAGTGGCCCTACTATATCTATTTATAGTGGGACCAACTAATTAAACTAATTATATCACCTTCTAATGTTCATGATAATACCACCATTAATCATTGTCACCTATAGTTTCCCTTAGATCGCACCTCCTCAATTATTATATTTCAATGAATAGTGAAATATATCTTTGTGTAACCCTCTGATGATTTTGAAATAGCCATTGAAAACCACCAGTTACCCAGATGCATCAAACTAAGTTCACCCTACACATAATCTTCTTCTGCACTCGCATCATTCAAACATGGCCACTTTCCCATTGATTTTAAAAAATTACCTTCCTACCACCCCTACCTCTACTGGCCTTTTTCTACTTCATGCTTTCTCTAGGTTTGAACTAAAATTTCTAGAATCCCTTCTCTCAAACATAATGAATCAGATATATGAAAAGATGCATAAAAATCCTAATAATATCCTGCATGAGGATTACATTGAAGGATTCAAGGAAACCACTAACACTTAGGATGTTTTTTGAACATATTAACTTCCACAATAACTGTTAGTGTCTTTATTCCTTCCTTTATTTTGGTCACCCTAGTACAATTGTGGTACAATTCTTCCTCAAAATTTTTTAAACTACATACATAGTCAACATGTCACCCAAATTCTAACTTCTACTGATCTTTCATATTTCTAACACCCCATCCTCTAACATCTTCTAGATGAGATGGTACTTTAGATCAATGTGTTTTTTTATAAATGAACCATTGGATTTCTCACCTAGTAGATCTTGCTCTGAATATCATAGAACAATAACCCACATTCCTAAACCATTTCATGTTCTTCCAAAAATCTAACTTGAACCTGATCAATTCCTTTCCTACTTCTACAAAAATAATTTATTTCACTTCCATGGTTATTCATTAAACTATCGATAGAAATCGTGACATCCAACCAATAGTTTCCTGTCCAAAATTGAACACATCGCTTGTGGTACTCTTCCATCATCTATATCTCCAAAAAAGTCCACATAAAAGTAAAAAAGTATCGAATCATCCATTTTGAAATAAACTAATAGTTCATTGATGCCTTTGTGATATAAGATAATGTACTTTATATCTTCCTTGTGTTCTTTTCCATGATTCTCCATATACTAACTAAAAACACCCACTACATGTGCAACATCTAGCCTCATATAAACCAAGAGATACATAAATATTTCCAATACTAATGAAAATAGAACTTTCACTATATATTTAGACTCAGTTTATGTTCTTTATCATTGGATAACCTGATGTTTCCAACCAATGGGGTGGTCATAGGTTTATATACAGTCATTCTGAATCATTTGATAACCTTGGAGATGTATTAATTCTGAGAAAAAACCAATATTATAGTCTTTCTATCCCTATTAATCTAAATCATTGAAATTTAATTGGATTCACCGAAATCCACCATCTCAAACCATCCAAACAAATTAGCTTCTATATGCTTAATTCGACCCATAAAAGACCCTTTAGGAGCATATTATCCACTTATAAAAGAATTATGACATAAATTCCATCATTTAACACCTTCTATTAATATAAATGATCAACATTATTCTAGAAAAGATCCTTCTTATCCATAAATACATTGGGATTCTTGGCCTATTTCCATGGATTTTTTTATAAACCATACAAGATCCAATTAATCTTACACACCATTCCCTCATTCCATTTTTTCATGAAATCCTCTAACTATATCATATATATCTCCTCCTTCAAATCACTATGATGAAAAATTATTTTCACAAATAACTATTAAATATGTATATCCATTGAAGTTACTATACATAACATTTTGTAAATATTTTAATGATTTAAAATAGAAGAAAATATTTAAATAAATCTATTCCATCTTTTTAAACAAACCATTTCACAACTAACCTAGGACCGTATTACTTTTTACCATCCCCTTTCCCTTTTCATAGATATAGTCATTTATTAGTGGTTACTTCTTCCCATATGGAAGTTTTATTAGATTACAGGATCTATTTTCATTAAAAAAATCCATTTAATATTTCATATTTAACTCCCACATTCTAGAATCAATGAGATTCACTTCTTATTTGGATATCTTGGTTTATCCTCCATCCATAAGAAGCAATCAGTTAGGATTTGTTCTGAACCTTTCAACTGGTCATCATATCCTATTAGATTATCTCTAATTATAGATAAGTATCATATCCTTCAAAATCCTCATCTTCTAGAGAACTTACCCATGCTTCCATAGTCTCAGAAATTTCAACTACTTCTAGCTTGAATGATTCTTCCAGACTTTTTTCACTCCCTAAACTTTTTAGAACTATCGATATCTCATTCACATCAACCAGGATATGTGATATTGATTATTTATTATCAAAAAAAAATCTTCCACCAAGTTCCAATATTTCTCTAATAATTTATAATAAAAGAAAAAAAATCGATTTCTAATGATCCTCTGATTATGATTATTATAAATCCAAAACCTAATGTTTTCATCACTATACCCATTAAAGAGACATGTTTGAAACTTTGATTCATGTTTTTTTCCCATAGCATTAATATGGATCATATGAGAGTTATACAAAAAACTTTTAGATGGGAAAATTACATTGGTTTTCTAAACTAGAGTTATTTCTGAATCTCTTACTCCAACGGTGTAGTTGGTCCTCTATTCACGAGATAAGTGACACAGTTATCAGCATATGCACAAAAATCCTTTGTAAACTGATATGAAACCTCATTTTTTAAGCCTTTTTATCATTTTTTTGATTCGTCCTCACTATTACGGCATTAATTTATTTCCTTTTCGAGATAGTATTCACATACCAGATTCCTTTTCTCCAACAAAACCTCCATAATTATTTCATACCATATCCCTCAATATCGTTAGACATTATGAATTTAAGATTATTTACGAATTATTTTTCCACCATGTATCTCTATAATAAAAACTCTAAAAACATTATATCCATTATTAATGAAGTATACCTATACCTTCCATATTGCATCATCTATGAAGGTAACAAAATACAATACAACATGAAAATGGACTGTATTAGGTCCCCAAACATCCGTATGTAGGATTTTTAACTTTAGAGACTTGGTTTTCCTTCTATTTATGACAAATAAAACCTTTCTTTGTTTTCCTAGGATATTGATGGGATATTTTGGAAGATCATATGATCAATAAAGTAGAATAAACCCACAATAAAGCTCATAATATATCATTAATAGACCAACATGTATAATGATGAATATAAATAATAATAGGAATACCACATAAACAGTGGTCTCCATCTCTGTTGTGCTTGATGTAGTATACTTGATGGAGATCACCAAGAAAAAATCAACGAACTCTTTCTTCCATAGGTGATACATCGTCCAATTTAATCCTTCTGTAGAATGAGAGGTCCCTTGAACACCATATTTGTGCTAGTAACTTAAACATGAAGATAAATGGTGAATTGCGATGGATAAATTTTTGAATATGGATTATCATAATATCACATGAACATACTCACACCTACCAACAGGATGATTGTATCCTTTATATAGGTCTCCCTTCATTTAATGAAGGGATTTGAGAATTTATTTCCATTTTATGACAACAGAAATATGTTATGATAAATTATTCCATCATTTTTTTTAATAATTATTGAAAGTTTCAATGATTATATAATGTATCTATATCCATAAAAATCAACTTAATGATTCATAACTGATGGAATCCTTATAGAGGATGTGGTAGTATCCATGCACCCATGTCATAATTCTATCATAAGCTTTGATAAATGCATAACATACCTTATAAGATATTATAAAACCATAAACTATGGTCTGTATCACATGAATATTTATTAGAATCACTTGGTATATCAATAAGACTAGGGGTGAATAAATATTGTTGTATTTTTTTATTATTAAAATTATTTCCCTTGTTTAATTCTAAACCTATTCAATTAATGGGCATCTATCTCTCTCTATATATCTCTCTCTATTACCACTTTTAGTTAAGATGCAAAGAGAATAATTAGGAAAGGAAAATAGCATGACACACATGATTTGTAAATGAGGTTTGCATCCAAGATGGATGACTACATCTCTAGTGTATAGTGGTCATTATACCATGCATACACATTTCACCTTTTATTTTCCAGAAGAGTCTTGAGTAAGGGTATTTCTTTGAACCTGTACTCTTAGCAACAACTAGGTATAACAAAATCATTGACTTATAGTTATCAGTATTTTTCATCGACCTAGAATCCCTCTTCAAATACAAGATTTGTCTTTTATCACTTTAATGTATGATAAGCAGCAGTGAATATTCCTATCCCTCCCATATGGTATGATGATATCCCCATTATGAATGTATAGGAATCTAAGAGGATTACTATTCTATTCTCCCAACCATTAAATTTATAGATATCATAGTCTATAAACCTTATACCTTCTACTTCGTCCTATAGTATCTTCACGAGAAGTAAATCTAGTCTCTCTCTCCTTCATCTTATACTTAAATACACAAGGATGATCACCATATCAAAAACACCAGATCTATATAGTTTTAACACCAATTATATCACAATTATGGAAGTTATTTTTCTATGTCTTCAATACAGTGGTTTCTATATGAGAATGCAATATCATTTTTCTCTTATATTTCTTCTTCAAATAACATAATATATTAGATTGTAATAGTGTTATGTATCCTCATGTTTCACCTTATTCTTCTCACCATATATATTCACATACCATGAAAATATTATTTTACTTCAATTCTATTTTCTTTTCCTTACTATTCAAAATACTTCTACAAATATCACAACAATCACATCATATATATTTATTTCTCTACTACCAATAATTATCTATATAATTTAATCATTTAGACACAACTTTTTAATCATCAAGATCACCCTCAATTATCATGGAATCATACATTTATGCTTCCCCAAAAGCATCTTGCACTTTAAATCCTATAATTTTATAAAAACATGTTTTGTGGCATGAAGAGCTCCATTCATGGAATATCCATTCATGGCATGAAAATCTCTTTCATTTAAAATCAATATTGGGACTATCTTACATGAAATGATAATGTGATATGAATCTATCCCATGATATCCTCTCTAGTAAAGACTCTAATGTAGAAACTCATTCTTTTTAATTCTCCATAAATCATTTCTTGAATCATGGCTTGATCATAAAAACATCACAATGTTTAAGACATTAGGAACACAATAATGTCATTAAAAATATATATTCTAAACTAACCTACTTCTATAAGTTTTATATTTTAAATATCCCAATTTAACATTTGAAAAACTCACACATTTTTTCCCATGGGGTGTTAACCGAGTGGTACCCGCTGGTTGTACCCCTCACACTCCGTGGGAACTGGTGAAGCCTCAAGTCTCACCAGACTCAAACATCGTGCCTATTATGAACAAGGATATTCAAATCCATTTCTTATATAGGGAGTGTGGAGAGAACCTGTGCTTGGTCGGGGCCCCCTGTTGAGGAGTTAGTGTTAGCAACCCACATTTTTTCCATGGGGTGTTAGCCGAGTGGTACCCTCTGGTTGTACCCCTCTCTCTTTGTGGGAACTGGCACAGGATCCAGTTCCACATGACTCGGACACTATGCATATTATGCACATAGAGATTCAAATCCATTGCTTATCTGCGAAGTGTGGAGGGCACCTAGGCTTGGTTGGGCCCCCTGTTGAGGAGTCGTTATTAGCAAACAACATTTTATCTCTCCGTGGGAATTGGCATAGGATCGAGTCCAGCCAGACTCGAACATTGTGTGTATTATGCACAAGGTGATTCAAATCCATTTCTTATATGGTGAGCTTGGAGTGCACCAGGGGTTGGTTGGGGCCCCCCAATGAGGAGTCGGTGTTAGAAACCCACATTTTTTCCCATGGGGTTTTAGTCGAGTGGTACCCACTGGTTGTACCCCTCGCTCTCCGTGGGAACTGGCACAGGCTTGAGTCCCACCAGACTTGGACACTATGTGTATTATTCATAGGGCGATTCAAATCCATTGCTTATCTGGGTAGTTTGGAGTGCACATGGGCTTGGTCAGGGCCCCCCTTTGAGGAGTCAATGTTAGCAACCCACATTTTGAAAACAAGCTCGTACCCGAGTGGTAAAGGCTCCTGCTTGGCATCCAAGAGGCCTAGGTTCAAAACTGGGTGGAGGAAAATTTTCAGGGAGTACTGTAGAAGCACTATCCTAGTACTTTAGTATTCAGTGTATCAATACTATAGTAGTTACTATTTGGTACTGTGGCAGCCGAAACCATTCACCGGATTTGGGCCTTCAGGCCACCTGTTTGGGCCTACGGGTCTCAAGGGCATTCGGGTCATAAAAGGCTTTCGGGCTATAGGGCCTTCAGGCCACATAGGCCATGGATTATCCCAGTTCACATAGAACATGCCTTAGAATAGGATCAAAGTAACAAGAGTAGCATCCACCTGAAGTAGAGCTACCCAAATTGGAAGAATGAGAGGGTATGGAAGCCGCCATCGGGACCAAGCCTGTGCAGCTTTGTATGGGGCAATGTTAGCTGATCAGCAATGCCAGGTGGGGAGATAGGTGATCAATGACACAGAATCTGGGGAGGGTTAGTTCTAGTGGGTTGGGCCTACAGGGTCATGTAATGGGCATGGTATGCCTCTATGCCTTCAGGTCATGTATTACGAGTTAGTCGAGCCTTGGGTCTTGGGCTTACGGGTCACGTACGGGTTTCCCTTCAACCCTTAAAAGGGGGATTATCCACAATAAAATAAAAAGAAGTCCTTTGGGATATACGGTGGAAAAATCATACATTTGACAAGGTAAATACCTTTACATAAGATATTTTTACTCTTATATACCTCAATGTTACTTACAAAACATTGTTTAATCTTAATCTTTAACTCAAATTTATTTTTATATAACTTAGTGTATCTCCAAAACTTTAATTCATTTTCGATTTAAATATTTTGTATGACTCTTAAATATTGTCAGATGACTAATATATATTTCATGACTTTGAAATTTCTTATGATTTGGCTCAAAGTTACTTTTATATACCAAGAAAATGAATCTTACATAGTTCATGATTTTTTCAATCCATTAGTTCTGCTCATATATTTTCTTTTATATATGGATTAAAATCACGAAGTTAATTCTACATATCATTTACCTAGACAAATTTCAAACAACCGGTTACCCAAAATTTTTAGACTTAACTCAATATTTCTCAAATTAACTCAAACGCCTTAAGTTTATTTAGAAAAAATTGAAAATCCACTAAAATCACCATTGTATCACCCCATTATAGAGAATACTTGATAGTGCCCCAATATGAGGAACTACATGGTATTGGAAACACCTCTCTGTATACTAGAGGTTGATGACTAGTTGTGTGGTCATAATCAATGTAATGAGGAGACTATTCTATCAAATCGGATTAAAAAACAAAGTGGAAATAAACAAACAATATCTATCACAAATACCAGAGTGTGAATAATCAAATAGACACAATGCTATAACAAAAGTATCATACAAAAGTATACAGTCATGCATCCCAATTGGTCTGCCACTTGGTTGACCCCATATAAAAAATAAATAAAAAGAAAAAATATATACATGGGGATTTATTTACACCCCAAGACTCACCTCACCCTGTTCTCCAATACCCATTGAGCCACTCCAGTTTGATCCACTACATAATCTATTTTATTACCTATAAATCAGATAAAAAGTCTACACTTGCACCGGAGTTCCCATTCAAGGTGTCGAAAGTATATCTAAATAGGGTCTCACTATGTTCCCCTAATATATTCAATTATATACATGTATTCCATATAAAAATAAAAATGTACACATAAGTGAATTTTACATCATGTTCTAGACAGTCCACCATGGCTCCATGCATATTGGGACATCATGTGTTAACCAGACCACCCAAATACCCAATCATGACTTATATGGCACCATGACGGAATATAATTATCATATGATACTATAGAACCCATATCCCATCCCACACCTGAATACTTAGGGTAGGTAATTTCACCGAGTTCCAACCATTCCCTAATGGAATAGGGCATGGTGCTACAACTAAGTCATGGATCAACCTTTATTACTCAAGGGAGGCCATCCATTAAGCTTTAGAAAGTATCTTATTACTTAGGGTGGGGTCTCACATCCACATCCCAACCACTACCTTATCACTCATGGTACATTCCATCATCCACATCTCACACCACATCACAACTAGACTAGTCTTCTCACTCAAAATTTTCTACTACCTATACCATCACCTTCTCACTAAAGGAAAGGTCCATGACAACACCTTTTCATTCAAGGTGAATCCAAATAATCTCAATTTATACCTTCTCACTCATGGTAGGCCTAGAATTTATAAATAAATAGGATACTATCTTACTCATGGAGAACCTATCAGCACAATATCACTTAGGGTGGGTCAAGACTAGAGGATCCATACCCCAAACTTGAGTTTATCACCTATCATAAGCACACAACCATGAACACTCTTGAAAAAATAACATGGCCCATAAACTATTACAAAATAACACCATTTTTTTACCCAAAAGCTAGTCACTCAGACTTATCCCCACACCTCAATGTACCCCGTCATCCAAATTTCTCTTAATTTACTCCTGAAAACCATTCCCACACCACAAGGGTGTTCTCATAGCCTATAATATCTACCTAAACCATGACTCAAAAGGTTGTTCCATACCCTCTACTAATTTCCATGCCAGGATCCTCACTCAGTTTCAAAATCACATCACTCTTAGAATAGATCTCAGCCCACTACTTGGTGGAAACTTTTCTTCATCACACCTCATATAGACCTAAAGGACCCCACTCAAAATGCTTTCCAAGACTCAATCCACCCTCTGGAGGGTGTCTCTCATCAGGGATGAGACATACAAGCATATCACTCATCACTCCATGTATTAATCTTTCTCACTCTCACTAAAATAAACCCATAAATGACATCCTAGGATACTTAAAACTCATCTTACATACTGATACCAACCCATAATATCTTATTAACTTAGCTTACACCCTATCCCCTTGGAGACATAGTTATTGGGTGATTTTAGCTCACTAAAGTTATAAGAACTTTTTCTAACTCGGAGTGGCTCATATCCACCCTATCCCACCCTATAAGGCACTCTTGGTCCCTATATTCTCTAACCAAACCCATGAAACATGATTTTCATCGGAAATAATGTCTAAAAATCATATTGATTGGTATTAAAGGGACTACCTACCTCCAAAATAGATTTACCATTAACACCAAGCTCTAGTAGCCCCCGACCAAGCCCACCCATGCCTCATCCATGATCCCATTTCTACCCAATATACTATATCATACTATAAAACATTAATAATTTTTTATTTAATTTAATCCAAAGATTCATAATCAACAAAAAATTCATTGGAAAATATTTCTTTACCATAACCTCACCCAAAAACATGCGATCAACTGTTCAGGATGTCCTACATCCAAGACACATGAAAGCGCCATATCAGAATGATTTCACTATATTCTAGTCAAATGAACATTAAAATACTAACCTAATCACACTAAATCAATGTTAGTTAATGTGGTAAACAAAAAATAGAATAAAATAGGGGGAGACAACACTAATAGACATCATAAAATCACATCAAGAACATCCCCTCAACATGGGGGGTCCATGGGAGGAACAGGGGAGAGGCTGACTGAAATGGAATCCTCTAAGTTACCCTAGTCCTAAAAACCCTAATGGGGTTGAATATAATAGATAGGTTTTCCCCAGTTAAAAAAGACTTAGTCCTTGTTCATGGTGTTACTAAGGGGGTTTTGGTCTGATGCCCACCTCCACCTGAAAATATCATAGCGGGGACAAGGGTCAATGTGAGATGCTCCATAGGTAAAGGTCTCAACCCTTAGCCAACCACTATCATAACACAACCTATTGGACAAGGTGAAACTAACTTCATAAGGTTCATTAACCATACTTTGTAAGGTTCATGGTCATGATTTGACTTCCCTCTTTAAAGCACAACCAACTTCTTAAGGTTCCTCCCATGGTTGAAAATCATAAAACTCATTGAACTATGAGCTAATAGGTCACGAATAAACCTACCTCTTTGTGAAAAACTCATGGAATGTCTAAAGTCCTATCATGAAGTAACCTATGTGTCATAGAATGGCCTATAGGTTGTGGAACAACTTACTTTAGTTATTGAATTTCAAAATATAGGTCCCCACAACCTCATCTCTAATGCTTTCTAAGGAACCCAAAATACCAACTGGGATTTAATTCACATCCAAAAGCATCTTTTTAAGACTTATGAACACTCGTATTCTCAATTTGATTCTCAATTCATAAGATGACCATTTATCCAAGATAAAAATTAAAAATTCCTCTAAATTTTATAACCTATAATGACATGGGTTATTATAAACTCCCCACCATAAGGCTTATCATAATTGAGAATCCATGATCATCCTCAAAACATAAAGCATGACCTACTACGATCATCAAACCACCACCTATTGACTTTTTCCTATCCTTGAATTCCAAACATGCTTTCACAATACAATTTTAAACACTAAGGAACATGATTTTTTAAAATTCGAGCCACCCACTCTCTATCAACACTAATGTTGAGGAAATTATCACTACAACCATATCTCCCTGAGATATTAAATTTCCAACCATTAGTTCATCTTGAGGTGTAGGTTGATCTCTACCATAAGGTTCCACTCGCACTATATGATTCCATAAAATTATATTCCCCACTATAGGAATCTGATCTTGGTAGTTGATTCCAATTTATAGTAGTTTGATGCCATTATTGATGTGATTTTCACCTCACTGCACCCAATTATGTTCTAAAAAACCTATTGGTCCTCCTCTGGATGATCTCTCATGAAAATGATTGACCAAACACACCGACACATCACCATAATGCTCGATCATGATTCCTCAAAGGAATCCTGAGATTTTCCAACACCCATACCAAATTAAAATCCTTACACTTAGTGTAATTCCATGGTTAGATCACCAACAACCCACCCCAACTATCATGCTCTCACCATGATCACTGAAAAACCCCTAATCTGACTCACTCCTAAATCATGACAACTCCATCATGATCCTAATTCCAACACACTAACTCCACATAACTATGCATTTGAATTATGAACCTGGTATATTCCCATAATGAACTAGTTATCAGTGGATCTTTTCACACAATATAATCCTTGTTCCATATTGAATATTCATCAACTAGACTGACCGAAACCACAACTCATCCCACATGTGGTTTGTACCCTCATGACCAATTCAATTCTACCCACCATGGATGTATCCTTATCATCACTCCACCAAATTAAAATACTGATCATTATATCCCATGATCTATCCATTTCTGAATATAATGACTAGATGTTGTTTTCCCACTCATACATGAGTTCCAACACAAAACACCCAGTGTTTCCCATTACCAGATCATCATGGATGTCATCCTTGACATATGCCAAAATTTCTCTACAATGAGGGTCGCATCCTCTACCATCCCATGGTGCACTACCCACCATATGGATTCCTTCACACTTCCCATAAAAAAAACACCTTATATGATCCACCATAACATGTGTTATACTCTTTTGATACACACTCACCCATCCCATGCAACACCTATCTAGGATAAATCTTTGATCAATTGCACCATCGTACCCTAATTTATCTATGATTTAACCATCTATCACATTGGTGGAATCCCCTAACCTCACTTAAACCCATTGTTCTTCATCACACACATATCCCAACACTAATCAACAACCCAAGAAGGAACTAAATGTAACGGACACATGATCATCCCTACATAATTGTACTTTCTCCCTGAAAATCAGTACCAACCCAACTCCTCTCTTCCTGAGGTAGAGTGAACCACTGATACCCCTCTACAAGATTCTTATCTACTATTATATCTCAATATAAACCAAACCTAATGGTTTTACGTGCATATAAACCCAATTACACAACCAGACCCGTGCTCACATGAGTTTCATCCCATCGAACCTGGGCTCACAGACCCAACCCACTGGACATTCCCCTCTCACTTTTGATTCTATGAAGCATCCCTTGGTTCTTACCTTCCAAGGTATTAAGGTCATGTCACTCATTACAATTACAACTACATGACCAACCACCACCCTAGAATCATTATAAATGATGATCATCAACCCATGCCCCCATCATGCCGTTTAAAGCGTACCCAAGATCAAAAGGGATAAGAATCCAACCAATACTTCCATATAATACTAACCTTGATATGATAATCACTTAGAGAACTTTACATCCTGAGGGACCAAGGAATTTAACATGACTTTCCAAAACATACCAGTTCATTTTTGTAGAGTTCCTCTAAGAAGATATATGGAAAAAACCATATAGGTTGTTGTTAAAACACTAACTAACTTAGAACCATCCTCATGGAAACATATTCCCATCCTCAGATGATTCCTCATGAATTAAATTACTGTACCGAACCTATAAAAGTTCCATAACTGAGGTAATTAATTCTTACACCAACCCACTAAGGGTCACTATACACCCCCCTTATGAAGGGACTGCATTGTCATTTCTAAAGAAATATTTCACCAAGATCTATATAACCTAACATCAAAATAAATATCATGCTCTGGTGGAGTATAATTCTACTAACATGTGGTTTTCTAAGACACCGTATAAGTTTTTTTTGAGACATTAAACAATCAAACCTATAGTTAGTGAAATAAATCACATTCAAGCACATGAATGTCATGTGAATTCTATGTACCAACCATGATACATGTGCACATACCTCTTGATAATGGGATAATGAACTAAACCATAAATATCAAAATCTAGCAAATGAATCTTATTTGAGGAAGCATATCAACCATAACAACAAAAACCAAGAAGAAAAGTCTCATACCCTTGTAACAAATACTTCCCACCGAAAAAGTGTTCATGATTCACTAGTACAAGGCCCATAACAAGATATGATACATTCATAAAACACATATCTACCATCTAACAAAATAATAAAATACAATATATTTCTCAGATACCACATTGTAACACCCTAGTATAGAGTCCACTCGATAGTACCCCGGACAAATGAGCTATGTGACCTCAGGTATGCCTCCCTATACACTAGAGGCATCTCACTAGTGGTGAGGGCCTAATCAATTAAATAGTAATAATATGAACTCAAATTAAATTGAAGAAACATAGTGTAAATGACCAAACAGTATCAATCCCAAACATCAAAGTACATATAATCAAATAAAAAATTTTATAATAAATGTACCATGAAGAATCATAAATTAATTATAACATCCCAGATCCGGATGCCACTAAATGGGTGCCCCGTACCCAGTTGGTCACACGACTTCAAGAGAATTTCCCCAAACGCCAGAGGCTGCCGACTAGCAGCGAGGGCCTAAGTCTAATAGTAGGTAAACTATGCCATCATTTTTCAAAGAAAAGTGTAGCAGAGAAAATACAAACATACCAAAAGTGAAAGCAGTAAACAATACTAAGATGAAATGGAAAAAAAATATAGAAGTAAAATATGAAAATGATGCAATATGTCCCTAAGTCTAAGAAAGCCGCCAAAACAGGACACACTGTGATCTAAATAATACAGTACATGGAACAAGTACAGCAAATAAAAACAAAATAGTCCAGCAGAAACTCAGTAGCATCACAAGACTAATCTTGGCCCCATGCTCTCCCACCCCTCTACAACAATCAAGTACATTTATAGGGACTCTTTCCCTTATCAACACCTGCAGCAATATAATCTACTTGGGCCCAAGACATGACCCAAACAGGGTGTGAGAAATAAATCCCAATAGGCAAACACCGAAGTCCAGTGCCCAACTGTCAGTGAATTTGTGCAATAGCAGTGTGGAGTAATGAAAACGCAGAAAACTAGGAAGTAATAAAAAAACTACTCCTACTAATTCCATTTCCATTTATTTATTTTTTAACAATTCAATGTAATTGAATTATAGGTTCCCAAGACTCAGCCACAGCTAACAATCTCCTAAACAGTGCCGCAGAAAAAACCAAAACAAGATATCTAACAAGTACAATGTAAAACAATACCAAGCCTATTCTTTAGATTGGCAGATATAACATGTGAAATCACCACAATAAATATGCAAGTAAACAGAGTCCTAAGACATGCAAACCTTACCCTCAAGTAATCATAATTGAAACCCTCAAGTGATTTCCCACGAGAATAATGAATATTTCTATCAGGATTACCATATATTTCCCTCAAGCACGGAAGCTACTACCCACAGGAAGAAGAAAATTTTCCCTGAAGATAAACAAACACATTCCTTCAGGCTAAACAAACACTTTACCTCAGGCTAAACAAACACTTTCCCTCAGGCTAAACAAAACACTACCCTCAGGCTAAGTATGTAATTGGGCCAAGCCCAATTCATAAGAAAGAAATTTATATACATTTTCTCTCAAGAAAACTTAAACATGCTATAATCACGGCATACCCTAGGGTATCCTGGCCAAATGGATAAAAAAGGGAAACGCACCCACGGGGTGCCCCTGGATCCAAGAAATGATCCTAGGCAACAGTTTATAATTATCATTAGATTATCTATGCAATTCTAGATATCTAATTATTCAAGGCCTCAACCATAATACACCCCAAACATGGGCGATTATCACAACGGTACACAAAAACAACTCAATAGTTAGAAATAAACACCAGACCACCTACCTCAATCGCCTCTGATAGATATAAGTGAACAGAGCCTTCCAAAACGTCCAAGAACGACATTGAACTGGGATAAATGAAAAATCATTCAAACCCACATAACTTATCCTCGAGAAATAATTGGAAGGAAGGGTTCAAGAAGAGTGAAGAACTCACTTGTGCGGTTCAATCGAGACCATCAGTGAAGGAATCCGTGTTTCAGTGTGCAGTCGGGAGCTCCTCCAAGGTTCGGCCGTCTCTCTTGCAGCCTCCCAAAATTCTAAGATTCCTCTATTGAAAGAGGATGCTACTTCTCGTTTTAAGAGAAAAAAACAAACTACACGACATGTACTCTCAAGTACACAGTGTGTACTTTTATATTTTTAAACTATTCCTCGGGTGGCTGCTTTTCACCGCCTCACTATTCATCTGTTGATAGGAGTACACGACGTGTATTTCTGAGTACATGGCGTGTCCCGCCACTCCGCTGGAGGATACTCCCACCACCTTACTGTTCACCTTCTAACTTATTACAAGGCATGTATATACTACGTACATGGCTTGTAGTCATTTTTTACACCCTTCATCGCTGACAGGCCTACACGCCCTGTGTACTCATCCCACATGGCCAAATTACATGGCGTGTGGAGAAGTACACGGCGTGTACCCACAAAATTTGGAAATTTTCCCCATTTTCATTATTTTCTCAAAACACTTAAGGAAAAAGGAAAATAATAAACCCATACCTCAAGAAAAGAACCGAGTTCTTACAAACATCCCCCCATAAAGAAATTCGTCCTTGAATTTCCCTTTCAAGGGTGGTGAAGATAAATCTCAAAAAAAATATTGCCATTGAGCACGTACGTTGGTCTCCTGCTCCCAGGTTTCTTCCTACACTCAGCCATGCTTCCATAGCACACGTATAAGAGGAACTGACCGGACTTGGAGAACCTTTGTGCTCCAATCAAAAATATGAATCAGATGTTCCTCAAAAGACGCATCGACCTGAAGTTGAACCTCATCAGACTGAAAATTTTGAGATGGGTTTGAGTGATAACGGTGTATCTGAGATACGTGGAAGACATCATGCATGGCCTGGTACCTCTGTAGTAACTGCAACCAATAAGCAACTGGACCGACTCTCTCCAGAATCTCAAATGGCCCCACATACCTCGGTGAAAGCTTACCCTATCTCCTGATCCTCCTGTGTCCCAACCTTGGTGAAACATGTAATAAAACCGTATCCCTAACCACAAACTCCAAGGGTCATCTGCGGCGATCAGCATAAGATTTATGACGAGACTGAGCACTAGCCATCCACTTTTGTATCAACTAGACCTGTTCTGAAGTCTCCTGCATGAGACGTGGTCCCAGTAAAGCTGCCTCACCTACCTCCAAATATCACAGGGGTGATCAGAATGGCCTACCATATAAAGCCTCATAAGGTTCCATCTCAATAGTTGCCTGAAAACTGTTATTGTAGGCAAACTCGATCAGGGGAATGTGCCTCTCCCAAGAGCCCCCAAAGTCTAGGACACATGCAGGCAGCATGTCCTAAAGCACATGTATCGTACGCTATGACTGTCCATCGGTCTGAGGGTGGTAAGTTGTGCTCAGAAGCACCTATGTACCCAGTTCCCTCTGAAAACTCTTCTAGAAATGAGATGTAAAATGGGAATCCCTATCTAAAATGGTAGAACGAGGGACCCCATGAAGACGTACTACCTCTAGGATATAAAACTCTTTGAGCTCATCAACACCGAAGGTATCCTTGGTCGGAAAAAAGTGAGCTACCTTCATGAGTCTATCCACAACAACTCACACGACATCATTGCCCTGAGGTGACCTCGGAAACCCAATCACGAAATCAATAGCGACGTTTTCCCATTTCCACTCTGGAATGGGTAACTGCTGTAACAGTCTGGCTAGCCTCTGATGCTCTGCCTTCACCTACTGATAGGTGGAACATCTCGTAACAAAACTAGATACCTATCATTTCATACCAAACTACCAACACTGACGTCTCAAGTCACAGTACATTTTTGGTAACTCTTGGATGCACTGCCCAAGCTGAAGCATGAAACTCCTATATCAACTCGTCATGCATATCACCTGGAACCCACACTCATCCATGGATACGCAGTACCACATCATCACTTATCTTCTAACCAGGAGGATGGTCTTTACTTTCCACCGACTCCCGTAGAAATATGCCTTCTAAATATGATAAATATCTCATCCTCACTCAATACAGGAGGGTAAAATTCACAACTAAGGAAGAAAGATAGGCTCTCCCCTGACTATCGTGCGCCTCCAAATGTTACTCAGAGAACAAATCCATGAGCTTCCACTCACCACTGGCCTCCTGCACTGCCTGTAACTGAGTCGTCTTACTTAGTGCATCAGCAATTGTGTTACCCTTACTAGGTTTATAGGAAAGCTCGAAGTTGAAGGAATGAAGGTATTCAACCCACCATCACTGTATCAAATTCAGGTCACACTGGGTGAAGATATATTTGAGACTTTTGTGGTCTGTAAACACCACAAAATGTTCTCCCAAGAGATAATGTCTCCAACAGCGTAATTCTTGAACATATTCGGCCAACTCGAGATCATGTGTTAGGTAATTCCTCTCATGTGGACTCAACTTCCAAGACCGTACGCAACTACTCAATCACCCTGCATCAATAGTGCTCCCAAACCAATACCTGATGCATCATAGTTAACAATATAGCTCTTCCCTTGCTCTGGAAGTATCAAGACTGGTGTGAATGTTAACCTTCCCTTTAGCTTTTGAAAAGTTGTATCGCAAGCTTCTAACCAAACAAACTTCACACCCTTCTGAGTCAAACTTGTCAAAAACACTGCTAAGTGGGAGAAGTCAGGTATAAAGTGCATGTAGTAACCATCCATCCCTAAGAAACTTCGTATCTCAAACACATTCATAGGCTTCTCACAAGAAACTACTGCTCTCACATTCCCTGGGACCACTGCAACTCTTGCCTCTAAAATAATATGACCCAAGAAGTGTATCAGGTCCATCCAAAAGTGGAACTTTGGGAGCTTAGCATATAGATGATATTATCTTAGTGTACTCAGAACAATCTCAAGATGGGTAGCATGGTCGTGTCGAGTGTGAGAGTGAACCAAGATATCATCCACGAAGACTATCAAAAAATAATTCAGATAAGGGTGGAACACATTATTCATCAGAGCCATGAAAATTGTTGGCGCGTTCATGAGTCCTAACGGCATAAATATATACTCATATAGACCATACCTTCTATGGAAGCATATAAGAGGTATATCATATGGTATAACACGCAACTGATGATAACCGGATCTCAAGTCAATCTTCGAGAACACTCGGGCTCCTCGAATCTGATCAAAGAGATCATCAATCATGGGAAAGGGATATCAGTTCTTGACCATCAACTGGTTTAACTTCTAATAATCCACACAAATCATGAGGGTGTTGTCTTCCTTCTTCACAAACAGGATAAGCAAACCCCAAGGAGAAGTACTGGGTCGGATGAAAACATATTCCTACAACTCCTCCAACTACTTCTTGAACACTTGTAACTCTGGTGTAGCCATCCTTTAAGGATGAATGGACACCGGTGATGCTCTTGGAACAATATAAATAGAGAAATAAACCATTTTCTCTAGAGGTAGACCTGAGAAGTCATCTGGGAAGACATACATGAAGCGATCAACCACTGGAGGGAAATCCTTCTGACAAGTTCTCTGGTCATCCAGATATAAACTTGCAATCTAGGCTATCCCTCCACCTCACCCACGATGCTCAGGTCCATATCGGCTCATATGTACATATCATTCTCCCATATATAGAAACTCTTTGCCCTATGGTGATGTGAAACTCACCCTGCGATGATAGAAATCTACAAAGGCTTGAAAGGGTACCAACCAGTCCATCCTGAGAATGACGTCATAGCTCGTCAACTCTAAGACATAGAGGTCCCATAAAAAGTGACACCCACCAACCTCTAGGGAGAAATCCCTGCACTAACTCACACCAACCATTATAATTCCCAATGGTGTGTCAAGAGTCATGATATCAGAAGAAGAAGAAACACAGAGCCCAAGTCTCTCCACAACAGGCATAGGTATAAAGCTATGTGTAACACCAGTATCAAAAAGTACTGAAGACAAAACAAAAGAAACTAGAATAGTACCTCTAACAGTGGAAGGTCCTAGATACTACTTCGGTTGGGTATGTTGCACTGTATATGTCTGCCCAGTGTCGCAGCCCTGTGACACAGCCTGGATACCCTGAGCTGACCCGCCTTTCTATCTCTGAGATCCTTGTGGCTGGCTACCACGGCCATGACGACCACCTCGGCCTGAACATCTCGATGTATTCCAATTACCTGACTGGTAAGAAGTTGTCGGCCCTACTACTGGACGTAGAGTCTGCACAGAACCCCTCTTACTAGACAATGGTGGAAATGCACTGCAATAGCACTGCAGATGACCCATATTGCCGTAAGCTCAGCACTCCACTAGGTAACATGGACACTGAGGTCTCTTGTGCCCCTCTTTACCGCATTGGTAGCACATTACTTGGACACCTGAAGAAATCTACTGGCTAGTGCTGCCATTGTGAGAGAAATCCATCTACCTCTTCCTCTTACTGGTAGAAATGGTACCAGAAACTGGTGCCAAACCACCCTAGCCTGCACTACTAGCTTCCCGCAGGTTCTGCTCAGTAATCAGAGACTGGTTCATAATAGCATGCACTGTAGGAAACCTAAAAACGTTCACCAGCTCTCAGATTTCATATTGAAGACCATCCTCAAAGCGTCGAGACCTCAACATCTCATCTCCCACTAGAACAGGTGCAAAATGATGTAGCTCGGTGAAGCGAGCATAATAATCCATCACTAACGTGGTGCCCTACTGCAGATTCTTGAAATCTCAAGCTCGATCTTCCCTTAGCATATCTCGAAAGAAAAACTCATAGAAGACTTCCTAAAAATCTTCCCATGCCATGTCTCGGTGATGGTCGGTCTGGGTGGTAACATCCCACCGTCTCTTAGAGAAATCACGCTTCATGTTTGTAGCGAACCTGACCCTCCTCCCTAGAGGAGTCTCAAGATGCTTGAAGATAGTCTGCATAGAACCTAGCTAAGACTCCACAACCTATGGTCCACCCTCCCTTGAAAACGTAGGAGGAGGATGCTGCTAGAATATATGAGTCATATCTTCCATAGATGTGGTAGTTGGCGGTGCTCCCTGGAAGGTCTGCATAAACCGCATGAAGCCTTCACGGAACTGCACCTCCACACTTGTGTCCGGTATAACGGCTGGCGCCGCATCTAGCTTTGCTGGGGGATCCATCGGTAGCCCGTGGCCTACCATCTCAAGAGTATAATAATTTTCACTCTCTTGGAGAACAACTCGTGGTTGTCTCGGCAGCATGACTCTACAAAGTCAAAACATGCCTAAAATTAAGATCACCAAGGACCAAGAACTGGAAGCGCAATAAGAGAACAAGGAAAATAAAACATTAATGTTTTACAAAACAATAATACACAGTGTGTATAATAACTACACAATGTGTTTCCTTAAGTTGTTCACATGGGCGTGTACTTCTACCAAAACTAGTCCTATAACACCCAAAACACACAGAGTGTAGTCCACACACACACCGTGTACTTGAATTTTCTTCCCCTTCCCAAGTCATTCTACATGGATTATCCACACAGATCTCTTTTTAACGAGACTACATGTCATGTATAATGTATACATGGGATGTACTAAACAAGATTCACTGACCCGTGTTGTCCGTTACACGGCTGGGTACACAACTCACTCTACACGGCGTGTTCCAGATATAAATGGCATGTACAACTTAGATTCCAACTGCTCGTGTTGTTAGTGACACGGTCGACTACATGGCTAACACTACATGGCATGTTACACCTGGACACAGTGTGTACACCACCCTATTTCTTCAGCCACACGGCTGATTCCACATGATCTATCCCCGGTCAAGACTACACGGCGTGTCCCACAGGTACATGGCGTGTACTATAAAGGATAACACTGACACATGTTTGGTAGTTACACGTACGGATCCCCAGGTTAAACTACACAGCGTGTTCTTCATTGACACGATGTGTATAAGCTCATATTTATCCACTCGTGTTGTTAGTTACATGACGGACACAGGGTCAACATGACACGATGTGTGCAATCGGTACACGACGTGTTCTCTATAGTGTTTTTTCATCCCGTGTCTCCGCCTACATGGCCTGGGACACGGTTAGAAACTACACAGTGTGTACATAAGGTACACGGCGTGTACTTGAAAATTTTTCATTTCTTCCTGAACAGAATAGTTAATGGTGTGTATTCATAGAACCACATGCCGTGTTGTCTGGGTTTCCAGGCAGTAGACCTCAGAACCTACTCTGGATCCCCCCTTTTTTTGTTTTTAAATTTCAATCATTAGTATGCCAAATTCTGATCCATGGGGGGCCACACTCCCCGCGAGTCAATGTTTAGCACCTGAACTTCACAACAACAAGCTGGATCATGATCTGCTAAATTCCGGTCCAAGAGAGCACATACTTCTTAGGAACCAAATTTTAGAATCCATAAACCCAACCATAACATATACTAATACCCTATCAACAACAGGCGTATCTATCAAGGTACATATCAAAACTTCATGCATTTTCTAGCACAACATCAATCACAAAAAAATGAAATTTCTAATGCACCAACATGACATGGAAACTATGAAAGACATGTGATTCTAACATGTTCCTAAATGATGCATGAGATGGAATACCCTTATCTCATCAGGTTTCAACTAAATATAACCCAATATAAAAATATAAACAGCACACCACAACTGCATCACCCAACGGTGAAAATCAAATCAACTGTAAAGTTTCAAAACCAAATAAATTGCAATGAAATGAGATAGATTGGATTTTCCTTGTACACGAGTTAGCTACTACTGGGCACAACATATTACCAAATACCAATTCCATCCTATCCTTGACTATAGGCTCCAAACAGTAAGTGAAATAAGACCTCACCTTTGATACCACTTTGTAACGTCCCAGATCCAGGTGCCACTCAACAGGTGCCCTGAAACCGGTTGGTCACATGACCTCAAGCGCATTTCCCCAAACACCAGAGGCTAGCGACAAGAAGTGAGGGCCTAGGTCTGATAGTGGGGAAACTATGCCATCATTTTTCAAAGAATAGCATAGCGGAGAAAATACAAACATACCAAAAGTGGAATCAGTAAACAATACTAAGCTGAAATGGACAATAGTACAGAAGTAAAAGATGTAAATGATGCAATATGTCTCTACGTCTAAGAAAGTAGTCAAAATAGGATACACTGAAATCTAAATAATACAGTACAAGGAACAAGTACAACAAAGAAAAAAAACAGCATACCAGGAACTCAGCAGCATCGCAAGCCTAAGATTGGTTCCATGCTCTCCCACCCCTCTGCAACAATCATGTACTGATATAGGGACTCTTTCCCTTATCAACACCTGCAAAAATATAATCTATTTTGACCCAATACATGACCCAAATAGAGTGTGAGAAATAAATCCAACTAGGCAACCACTAAAGTCTTGTTCCCAACTATTAGTGAATTTGTGCAACCGTAGTGTGCAGTAATGAAAATGCAGAAAACTAAGTACTCAAAAGAATCTACTCGTACCAGTTCCATTTCCATTTATTTATTTTTTAACAATTCAATGTCGTTTAATTATAGGTTCCCGAGACTCAGCCTCAGCCGAAAATCTCCTAAACAGTGACGCAACAAAATCCACAACAAGATATCTAACAAGTACAACGTAAAACAATACCAAGACTGTGCTTAGCTTGGAAGATATAACATGTGAAATCACAATAGTAAATATGCATGTAAGAAGAGTCCTTATACATACAAACCTTACCATCAGGTAATCAGAATCAAAACAATCAGTTGATTTCCCATAGGCAAAACAAATATTTTCCTCAGACATATGAGATATTTCCCTCAGGCATGGAAGCTATTGCCCACATGCATAAGAAAAATTTACCTCAAGCTAAACAAACACTTGCCCTCAGGCTAAACAAACACTTTCCCTCTAGCTAAAAAAACACTTTCCCTTAGGCTAAAAAAAATACTTTTGTCAGGATAAGCAAGTAATCATGCTGAGCCCAATGCATAAGAAAGCAATTTATATACATTTTCTCTTAATAAAACTCAAACATGAAATAATCACTGTATACCCTCGGGTATCCTAGCCAAATAGCTAAATAAGGGAAATGCACCCACGGGGTGGCCCTATATCCAAGAAATGATACCAAACAACAATTTATAATTATCATTAGATTATCTATGCAATTATATATATCTAATTAGTCAAGGCCTCAACCATACGACACCCCAAACATGGGTGTGTAGCACAACCGTACACAAAAACAACTCGACGGTTGGAAATAAAAACTAGACCACCTACCACGATCTCCTCTGATCGATATATGTAAACGGTATCTTTCAAAACGTCCGAGAACGACATAGACTTGGGGTAAACAAAAACACGTTCATACCCAAATAACATACCCTCAGGAAAGAATTAGAGGGAAGGGTTCAAGAAGATTGAATAACTCACTTGAGCGGTTCAATCGAGACCGTCACCGAAGGAATCCTAGTTCTGGTGTGTGGTCGGGATCTCCTCCAAGGTTCGGCTGTCTCTCATGTGGCCTCCCAGTATTCTAAGCTTCCTCTTTTGAATGAGGAGGCTACTGCCCGTTTTAAGTAGAAAAAAAACTACTTCGCATGTACTCTCAAGTACACTACGTGTACTTTTCCATTTTTAAACTATTCCTCTGGCGGCTACATTTCCCCACCTCAGTGTTCATCTCTCGATAGGAGTACATGGCGTTTATTTCTGAGTACACGGTGTGTCTCGTCGCTCCACTGGCAGCTACTCCCACTGCCATACTATTCACCTACCAACTAATTACACGGTGTGTATATACTATATACAGGACATGTAGTCATTTCTTTACACCCTTCATTGCCAACAGTCCTACACTCCCTCTATACTCATCCCACACGGCTGAAGTACACGACATGTGGAGAAGTAAATGGAATGTACCCACAAAATTTTGTATTTTCTCCCATTTTCCTTATTTTCTCAAAACACTTAAGGAAAAAGGAAAAGAAGAAACCCATTCCTCAAGAAATGAACTGGGTACTTACATTAATACACCCCAAAAATTCACCAAATGGGACAAAATCATATAAAAATTAAAAAAGGAAAAAACTACACATGAGGCTCTATAACTATATCCAAACCTCACCTAATAGCAGTCTATAATACTCATTGAGTTTCTCCATCCCGATCTACTGAACAACCTGTGCTTTAACATATAAAGCAGACATAAGGTTTACATGTGAACTAGTGTTTACATTATGGGTGTGAGAGATACATGTATAAAAATGGAAAATAAACATGTACACACAAGTGTATTGGATATTATGTGCTAACTAGACCACCATGAATCATTGCACTTCATGTCATCATGTGCTAACTAGGACACCACAACACCCAATCATACCTACTTCAACACTATGTCATAATCTATTCATCGAATCATAATACCAAACCTATATACCATATAATACCCAAAGACTCATGGTAGGTAGTCTCACTTATTCATGACCACCACTCAAAAGTGCAGGCTAGGGTCGTGTGTCTATGTCCCCGACCAAGCCTTATCACATAAGTGATATCATCCATCATGCTCTGGACACTACCTTATCACTAACGGTAGGGAATCAAGTCTACATACCAACAAATACCTTATCACTAAATGTAGGTTACTTCATCTACATCTCACACTACATCACCACTAGACCAATATTCTCACTCAATATTGTCTATTTTCCCAATAATTTCCTTGTCACTCGAGGCAGGGTCAATGATAAAATGTTTACACTCAAAATGGTGCCAAATGGTCTTAATACATACTTCTCACTCAATGTAGGCCAAGAATTCATGCAAAAATAGTATCATGCATTACTCGTGGTGATCCTTATAGCTATATATTACCCATAGAAGGGTTTTGAATCATGATCCACCACCACACCAATGTTTGTTTCCTATCATAAGAAGATAACCAAGCACATGCATAAGACAATAAATATGGATTGTAACCCATCAAAAAATATCACCAGATCACCACCTGAATAATTGTTACATAAAAATATCACCATACCTCGACATATCTTATCATCCATTCATCCATCATTATACCCCTCAGAACCATCTCTAACACTACAAGGGTGTTCCCATAGCTCGTAGGCTCTATCTAAACTAGTCCTCAAAAGGCCATTCCATATCCTCAACCAATTATCTCACTATAATCTTCACTTGATTCCAATCTAAAAATTAATATTATAAGATATCTCAAACCACTACTTAGAGTAAAAATTTCCATATCACACCTCAACTAGTCTCGAAGGACTCACTCTACTCATAATGCTTTCCAAGCCTCATTCTACCCTAAGGACGATGTTGCTTGTCAGGCATGAGATGTATGACTATGTCACCAATCACTAAAAGAATTAATTATTATCATGAAATCCCAAATATCCCTAGGTAAAAAATTATAGGATTCCCAAAACACATATTACATCCCAATACCTACCCAATGCCTCTCATCAACTCATCTGGCACTCTCATCCCTTAATCACATAGTCATCAGGGGATTTTAATTTACTAAAGTGAAAAGGATAACCTATTATAACATGATGAGGCTTAGTTAAAACCAATATATTACTCTAAGGTTATCTTAGTCCTTATCCCCTTTAGCTGAACCCATAAAACATGAATACCTAAGGAAATTTTGTACAAATAAGTATATGGATTTTTATTGAAAGGACCGCCTACCTAGAAAATGTAGTTACTATCCATGCCAAGCTCCACTATCCCCTGATAAATCTTTTACATTCCTATTACAAGATCTAAATACCACTGGATCTTTTATATCACACTATAAAACAAAAATAATAATAATAATTAATTAATTAATTCATCCAAATAGGCATAATCAATGAAAAACTCAGTGAGAAACTCTGTTACACAGAATTTGTAATAAAAAAATGTGATCATCCTTCAAGGACATCCTATAGCCAATCCACCCCATTGAATAAGAACATTTTTTTCATGATCTAGTGAAATGTAATTAATATTGTAACATAATCCCACCCAAATAGAGGCAATGAAGGAGGAATACAAAACGAAAGGATAGAGGGGGATAACACACCTAGAATATCCATAGAATCATGTAAAAAACTCACATTTGCATGGGGGATCCTTGATAGTAAGGTGAGGGGAGAGGAAATCCAAAATAACTTTCCCTTGATTCCCCCATCCCTTAAAAACTAAGGGGGACCTAAAAAATACAGGGTTTCCCCCATTAAAAATTGATTTATGCCTTGGCCGCAGTGTGTCCTGGGGTTATGAACTGATTCTCCACAAGCAAGGGGATTGACCCTCAACCAATAATTATTACAGAATGACCTATGGGTCATGGAATGATTTAGTTTTTATGTTTTATAAACCTTAATTTTTAAGGTTCATGATTATGGGGTGACTACCCCCTTCACATCACAACTCACTTTGTATGGTTTCTCCCTTTTTTAAAAATCACAAAACCTATCTCTCTAAGAAGTCCTTTTCTACAAAATGATCTCCCTATTTTTAAAAATTTCTAGGTTTTCATAAAGTTCCATCATGGAATAACCTATGGTTCATGACATGACTTATTGCAGGTGGTTAATTTCAACAACAGGGTTTCCCCAAACCTAGATCTAACCATTTCTCGAGCACCCGAACTACTAATCTGCCCTCGATCCACATCTAAAAATTTCTTCATAGATTATTTGAACACTATAATATATGATCTGGATCACAATTCATGACATGAACCTTGATCTAAGAAAAAAAATCAAACTTTATCCAAATTTCACAACACATAACGATGTGAGTTGTTATAAAAATAAAAATAATTCCAAATATTTATACAGCATGTAAATACTACTTAGAGTATTTTAATGGAATTACACTACCTTTACCAGATTTAACACCATATGATTATATATCCATATGATAGAACACTATTCAGTCTTGATAACTACAAGGATGGATCTTCATAAAAATACATAATTCAATGCAACCTTTATTCCACTCCAATTTAAAATAGCTTCTTCATATAGATAAAATATCTATCAATATATGCACTCTATGGAACTCCTATAAAATTTTAATCTTACCATAAAATCAGTGAATATAATAAATTGACACATTAATTTTTTACTACAATTATATATTACATTTTAATTCTTTAACCAGAAACATATCCATCATCTTCAACATAGTTTTCCAATCATTCATGGAAGCACCTTCTTCCCTCACTAATAGTTCTTTAGAATAGCTCAACTATAAGTAAACATACAACTTTAGGATACATGGTTATATAATGTGCTCAAAATAGTGTATATAGACAAACTTTCTTGGATATATAACACCATCTACTTGGGTACTCAAAACTACTTCAAATCTATTATTCCAAGATTCTCTTCTCAACACATATTGACATCATTCTCATTTTCTTTATTATTATTTGGAAAAATACAAAAAACACTAAGTAGGTTCAACAATATTTCAGGATATGAATTATAGGATATCATAAAATATGATATCCCTATTTTAATGAATTTCCAGTAATCCTCCACTTTCACTAAAATTTCATAAGGTCTTTATGATAAACTTTAAAACTCATTTTGAATATATTAAAAATCTTTTGGATAAAATTTATCAAACTCTATTCATTTTTTAATAAACACTTTGTGGAAAATCGATTCCTTATTCTATGACTTCATTGTATCACCATGTTTTCTTTATAGTGTTGATAGAAAATATAAAATCATTTTTCATAGATGCAAGAAAATACAGGCCTCTAGGAAAGCATTAGTCCTACTCAAGCTACAAAGGGGTATGATGTGATCTCAATAAAACATAATTATATCTCTATATGAACATATCCACTACAATATGTATCATATAAGTCATATGAATAAAAATATAATCCATTTTTTCATGAAATCAAGATACAACTATACATGGAACATGAAAATCTTGTATAATTCATATCATACATTCATGATTCTATAAAATAGACAAACTTGGTCGATGAATACATCACATAAAATTCATCCAAAAGATGAGAACATGACATTTCCAACATCTAAATAGATTATCACATCACATGTTACTAATCTAAACATGGAAATGATTTTTTTTAGTTTAATTCAATAAAGGGCCCAAATATATTTACTCATCACATGAGTAAAGAAATCCCACCTTCATTAAGATCCACCTAATGATATGATCATCAACATCCTCAACCACCCCTGATTAGATAATCTTGAAGGATTTCATAAGAAATTTATCAAAGTATAAAGGTTCTCATGATATGTATATCTTCAACCATAGCTAATGGGGATTCAAATAAGTAACACCCCTAAGTATATCAATGACCTTATGACATTCCATGTGATATACTTTGGCTGGCCAATACTGATAATATGTCTTGGCTTATTACCTCATGATTATATTATTTATATATCATGTACAGCTATTTTTATAGACTATAATATTTTACTCATGATAATATTAACATATAATCACAAATCACAATTCTCTGTGATGGTCATTGAATAGGGATAGCTCAAATTCATAAATTGAGGGGATAATCATTATTTCACATCATGAAAAAATTGTAATCAACATAAAATAATGATAAAGTAGAAATTAAATTTTATATAATATGATGAATTTAATATTCTTAAACACATTTATGAATACTTAAAAAATATAATCATAAAAACTAGAGTAATATATCATATATGATATACCATCAAATTAGCCTTATATTTTCTGGACTTTCAGTGGTTTTGTTAAACTTGTTACATCTCTATGTAATCCCTGTCGCATATCTATGTAAACACATGGTAAAAACCTCCCACTATACTATTTAGTGAGTAAACATTATGGATAAATATATTTTGAATAATGGGGATATTTATTAACCATATTCCCAATGTTCAACTCCATGAACATATTCAAACTCATCAATTACACCACAACAAATGTTACGATGTTAATAAATTATTTTGTCTACTTAGAACTCTTTTTAAGTTCATAATCATAATTCTTGGAACCCTTTATATTAAAACTTTATCTTGAAATATTTTGGTAACTTATGTAAGTTTTTAAATTAATATTATACCAATATACCGTAAAATTTTAGAATATAAAGTGATATTCACTTTTTATTTTACCTAGAATAATATTTTATTTGTTTAATTTGAAATTATCTTAGTCCAAACATACTCTCAATGTCCTATTAGACACTATATTTAAATTAAAATATCACTTTAATATATAATATCTTTTTTTAGGAAATAACACTTATTTCTTATATTTTCAATATTTAAGAAACAAATTATTATTTTTCATATCATATAGGGTATTCTGTGAGTTTGGAGAATTTTATTTTGAAAATAAGATTTTATTATTTAAAATATTACATGGATGAGTGGTGTAAATAATTTACCATATATTTTATTAAAAATATGGATAAAAACTTTTATCCAAGATAAAACATATTTATCCATGTCTCATTTTCAAAACATGATATAGAATTTTATAAATCATAAAGCATGTGTATTGAATAAATTATCTCATATTGTCTATAACAAAAAAAAATTAATAAAAAAATACATCTATAATATAAGTGAAATGATATGAATGTACACATAGTTTACTTAGATCCATATGAGCTTGATATATTACTTTACATTCAAATATTTGATGCAACAATTATTTTGAATGAAAACTATAATATATACCAATTCTTTTTTTAAACTCTAGTATAATGAAAACATCTCTTAATTATAAATTTGGTATTTTATACCATTAAAAAGCAAATAATTATTTTCTATAAAATCATTACCTAACATGTGCATTCCATAGAGTTTCATAAACCCCTTCAGGTATCCTAAAAATTACACTAAATGGAATAATTATTGTTTCTTCTTGAGAAATCTATGTTTCAATGACCTAGTATTACTACTCAAAGAATTTTTTTTGGAATCTCTACCAAAATTTTATTCTTACAGTTTGAACTTTTACCCACTTTTACTATCAACACAACACCAAAACCTCATCATCATATACCCTATTTCATTATTCATCAACACCTTGAGAAAACAAGGTAAATATTTCCTGAACTTATTCACATTATCAAAATGTTTATATAGATATAAACAAAATTAATTCCTCAAATATAACCAGCCTTAAAATATTTCTTCAGTCTCACTATGTAATTTTCATACTCAATCATATTGAGTATATGAGAAGAGAATAAAGTAACTTAGGTCACTTTGGATTTCATTAATTTAAAGCCATAAGTAAATCATTCAATTCTTCTCATAAGCATCCAAATTCTATGTGTTGAACAATTCAAGAGTTTGGTTACTCATGAAGGTGTTTACTTCAACCCATAGAATTCATCTTAAGAACTTTTCTTAATTTATTATTCCCATAAGTTTCTTACTTAAATATTCTATTTTTGAAGGGTTAATCACAAAGTTAATTTTGATTATGGTGATGCTATTTATCTAAAATATGATCTTTAATTATATGAGTATCATGTTCTATAAAAAATTATAAGGATTATTAATGAATGTAATCCCATTAAAATTATGAACCCTTTTTAATTAATCATATCCATTAGTGGTCAAAGATACATATCTCACTAATCTACTTTATAATTCCTATTAAAACTTAATTATTTGAGAAATAAATCATCTTAATCATATCAAATATGATTCATTCATAGTTGAGGATACAACCCTTTACGTAAATCCATTATATGGATAAAACCATCTTTATTCATATGGTATCCTATCTCTTATTATTTCATAGCTAAGTGTAACCTAAATACCACATTGGTATTTTATTACCTAACTTTAAGGGATTTTTATTTCAACCATGCCATACATAAGATAATCCATGGGAATCCTACATTGGTGGAACCAACCCAGTTGATTGATATAGGATTTGACACATGTTTCTTAAGAAGGATATGACACCATTATTTTTAATGGCAATTTAATCTCTATATATTATCTCACATTATTCCCTTTACTTGTATGCAAGTTTCTAGTGATTTAGTCTAGAATCCTATTTATTCCAAAAAATTAATATGTTTAAACCATATTAAAATGTAATTATTTACACAACCCATAGATTTTGTTACTCACTCAAAAATAGAATACAAACATATTTATATATATTTAAATGCATCCCATGCGTAAGGTGCTAACACATCTATCATGGGTGTTAAAAACTCTACAAAAAACTTAGTTTGATATTAATATAGCACAGTGGAAACCATTAGTTTTCACTAGAGAGGGGTAAAAAATTTGATGGTAACTATAAGTTATAAAAAGGGGTTGTTTGGTTGAATAAATATTTGAGATAAATTTGAATCAATTTAAATAAGTGGGTTATTTTTATAACCTAGGATTCCTTGAGAGGGGAGGGGTGAATCAAGGTGTTAAATTTTCATTTATTATTTAAAGAATCTTGTCCCCATAGTGGTAGGAACTCATTAAACCTACATGAAATAATTCACACTCACTATACACACAAAAGAAGAAATAAAATGAGACACAATAATTTTATTTGATTCTACACTAAGGTATAATAGAAGGAGAATACACATATGATGTTTCAGTTGTATAATAACCAACTAATATTCACTAGTTTCTTTATATAAAAAATGTTTGTCCATGTTCACTAAATTCCAGGTGCACTTCCTTTACAAATGTTTAGATAATGGTACACTATGTCCCTTAGATCACTTCTTTCAACTCCAACATTCTAACTAATTTGGATGAAGATTTCATTAGTTTAATTACTTTAAGGTTTTTTCCACATTTTTATACGTTTTCTATATGGGTCTCCTCATGAATTCCAAAATAGGAGGCCTAAAATCACTCCATGATGTTCAAAAAAATAACTAGATATAGCTGTAAAAAATGAAGGATCCAAAAACTACTAAAAAATAAGTGTTATATGGAACACTGTTGACATTACCTTATGCTTCTTTTCCACCTTCTATGTTATAAAAATATCATTGTGTTTTGTAGTACTACACTTCACAAATGTTCTTAGCAAAACACCCTTCATGCTAAGTCAGCTACTCAGTGCTATGTGGTATAACACTTTCTGAACTACTTCAAATAACCACCTTCATGGTTTTCTTAATGTTATTATTTAAAAAAACCATTACTTAGAAACCCAATATACTTTTTTGATTTATCATGTTATATAGACTCTCCTTACTTTTCAGTTGAGATGACTCCTTTGTTTTTCTAAAAAACTCTTCATCTTCTTAAAATTTTATTTAATTCTTTGTTAAGGGATTTGTGGGGGAATGGAACCCTAAAAAACTCACTAATATCTAGATTAAAAAAATTACTTGATGATGTCCTAAGCCTAGTTTACTCATACGTAACCATATCGGGTTAGATATATGGCCTCATGAATTCCTTCCCATACGCCAAAGGCTACCGACAAGCAGCGAGGGTCTAAGGTGGTATGGTGTGGAGAATATACCATCATGATAAATTTTATCATAGTGGGATAATAATAAATGGAATGATAATAATGAATAATAGTGGAAGAAAATCATCCAAATAACAAAAAAAAGCAGTGAATATGGTGTATACAGATAATGATAATGGCATGATTTCATACAAAAATAAATAGCCATTCATGGAAATAAGAAAATATACCATAAAAGTATATCAAAATAATAAAAAATATCTTAAGGAATATATCTAGTAGAATTATAATCCTAATCTCAATCATGTTCTCCTAATCCCCCCCCCCACTACACGAAAATCAAGCATCCATGACCGGTCACTTTCCATTGTCCATACTCACATCCATGAAGTATTTTTGGGTATCAATCCATGTACAAAACTGGGTGTGTGATATACATTGTTGGAAACCAAAAATGACATCTATAACAAGTTCATTTACTCATTATAAAGGTAGTTGAGTTTTGGTATAAAAATAAACAGTGCAATAAAATGAGTTAAATAATAACCAAGTCATGCTAGGACTCTTCATAAGATACTTGGCTGACAGTTAATACATTGGACAAATCCAAAAGTGTATGAATATGGGACCTATAAATGGTTATGATCTTAGGATATAACCAAGGTGACCAAGTATAAGTAATAATAATGTCGGTCCCAAAGTTAAAATAAGGCATTCTCGACCTTATAATGTCAATCCATCTCAAAAAAATAATCTAAGAAGCCTAGATATAAGTGACTAAGTGCGATCCAAGGGCACATTTTTGGCATTCCACTAGAAAATTCTCTAACTAATTACATGGATCACATATACAATAAATCCTAGGATAATCATGATTGGATCCAAATGAGTAAATCCAAGGTGTTGCATGTTTGAGGACATAATGTTTAATCTAAGGAGTGAATCCAAGGTAGTCCAATTTGTGGATATGAAGTAAGTGATTAATTCGTACTATGATACGACTTTCATGTAATAATAAGACAAGGAATGAGTTCGAAGGTTGGTATATTCCTTGGAAACTGGCTTAATGAATCAAGGTGGAATCATTTGAGTGCTCAAGACATTAACTCTGGAATCCATGGTTGGATAATGTCTGACCACTCCTTAAATAAGAAAAATGTCCATAATAGTAGTATGCACCTTCAATTTATTAAAATAACCAAAGGCTATGAAATAATCAGGACAATTTACTATTACCATTTAATTCAATCCATTTTATTTTTCATTCAACAATGATAAAGGTTCATATGATGTGTCATACCATTAAACATTTCATTTTAAATTAGTAATATCCTATTGATCCATACTTTACCATTATAATGTAATGGTGAATTTATTTAAATTAATTAAATACCTTTGTGAATGTTGAACTAAACAAACCGAATGATGTTTTGGTTAACAATGTACAAATGCTCATATAGGAATATACGTGGCACACCCAAAGGGATAGATCACATTGATTTCATTGACCTCCAATGATTGAAATGGGATCTATTGGTGTGTTAATGTTCCAATATAGGAAACTAATTTAATGCATATTTATTTTAATTGAAATGTGTGAGTAAACCCAGCATGTTGCACAATGATAAAAAATATAAATGATTAGACTTTATGGAAAAGTTATAGACCACCTACCTTATGGAGGTAGAGTAACCCTCATCTAATATTAGCTTCTGATTTTTTTAGAATAGAATAAATTAGAGGAATAGAAAAAAGCCATACAAATAGGGCTCATTATCCTATGTAGAAGTAACATACCAGGTTTTCTTATGAGGTAAAAATCTTTTTTTCAGCTTAACTCTTTATTTTTGGACCTATTTGAATTAAATAGGATATAATGGATGTATTGGGGGATTTTAGGACTTGTTTGGATCCCAAAGGCCCTCTTTTTGGAAATAAGAAGACATGCTTCATGATTAGTGGAAACTGTATGGGATAGGTTGCATGGTTACTAATAACCATGCAGGGATTGATATTGAGGTGTAGGACACTACATGGTTTGAGTAAATCATGCAAAATTATGTACAATCCCATGAAATATTTTCCAGTCTTTTCACATAGGGTTTGGGTATGGTTTGTGCATGGTTATCCAAACTGTACCCATAATATTGTGCAAGGTTATCCCTTTGGATAGTCAAGGGCGTACGGTTGGATCATGGTTTGGAAACCATGTGGAAAAACCATGAAACCCAGTTAAAATAGTGTAAATGACCATTTAAACCTTAAATCCCTTATATAAACATTTTAGTTTCTCTTTTCCACCATTGGATAACAACTCACATTTTGGAGCTCTCCTTTGAAGACAAATCGTAGGATTGGACACCGTTTCTCTATTTGGACTTGGATTTAAGCACCATCAGTATTGTTGGATCTATATCAATGAGTTTTATCTTCCTCTTGTGTCATTATTTGATTGAATTTATATCTATAGAGTTATTTTAGTGGAATATAATTTGCCTTATTTTCAATATTTTCATCCATTGTTTGACTTTATCGCGATCCAGATTGAATTAGAGCTTGATACTTGATGATTTATCTAATACATACCTGTGGTAGGTGTTTTATATGTTTCTATTGAGGTTTGGTGTTTTATATGCCTAGATACATCATTCTACATGCTGAAATATCTGACAAGGCCCCTTAAAATAATTGAATGACTGAATTGAATGAATTGAAACCTGTGAGGTTTCCCTTTGAGTACTTTTCTGATGGTTGGAGGATTTTATCCCCAACTATGACACCCCTGGTGTGTGCCTATATATCTACCTTACTTTATTCCACCCCACTGGGTGTGTGAGTGCTCATATTATTAGAGGGAGCCTTCATAAGTGATGAGAATAGAAGTAACTACTTATGAGAGAGTTGATTCATCCTTTTCCAAGTGTTTACATAATATAAATTGATTCACTTATTTAAATGTAATTGTAATATGAGTTTAATGAACTCATGGAATGTTTATGAAATAGTTAATGAATGATGATGATATGTTGAATTAAAATGGAAATGCATTCCTTAGATGACCTCCTTGGATCCTGATTCCATATATTGCATGGATGTTTCTCCCATTGATCTTTTTTATATTAGTGGGCTACTTTTACCTATTTAATCCTTGGATCATAATTCTATAGGATTATTTGGGCCTTGAAACCCCTTATATCTAGCATTCTTGGGATCATAGTGTACATGGTCTGTTGACATGATCCTTGGACCCCACCCAATTCTTTATCGATTTTCCACATAGATGATCTTGAAATTTGACATGGATGTCTTGGTCTTCTATACCTTGTATCTATCCCTTCATGGTATAACACATTTGATAACACGGTGTATCCATTATGGATGAAACTTGATTATATAGTTCAGTCATGATGGATATTGTATACTGGTTTATACGGTGTGGCGATGGCAGTTTTTTACACTAGTACATGGTGAGGATGTAGTGGATATTTTTTTCATTGCTTGATAGGTAGCCCTGGTATGGGTATTTGACACTAGTTGGTATACTGGACAATATCACTTTCTTATTTCTATTTTACAGATTCTCTTGTTATGGGATATTGAAATTTGTTTGTAGGTAGGTTTATTAGGATGGGTTGTACCGTTTGACTTTCTCACTTTACTTTTACTACTTATATACTTTTATTTATACATTTCAGATAGCTTTATATTGTTATATAGAGACTAGATTTTTTATAGACACCATTGGTGGTGTCCCACTAAGTGTTATATCACACCCTGTTTGGGATGTTTATGGGTACACAAATAGATTTCATGGATGTAGGTAGGGACCTGGGAAAGATCCCATTGCACGATGCTTAACGTTTTTATTTCATAGGAGAAGGGGAGCACAAGATCGAGAATGGATCTTGATGCTAGCTAGGATTGTGATTTTTTTTAATTTTGGAGATTTTGATACATATATTGTATTGGATTCCAATATACATTTTTTCTAACTTTGTAGAGGCATGACATGACACATCATTCTGTATATGAATTCCCTTTAGGAATTTTTTATTTATTACTACCTTGTATGTTTATCTTCTATTAATGATTTATCATATTATTCATCTATTGAAGGATATGCTTATTTCATTGCATTACACTCTGATGTTAGGGAATAGTCTCTCCATAGACACAACCTTGGCCGTCACTTATTGTCAGAAGCCTCTAGTGTATAGGGAGGTGCGCTTGAGGCCTTGTGAACCACTACCTTGGGGCACCGTTTAGTGGATCCCATGTCGGGACCTCAAAAAATGGTATTAGATCTGTTTCTTTATTGGAATTACTATTGTGAGACAATAAATGGTATATTAGGAAGGAATTTTAATTTAGTAATGATCTATGCTTGGGATTAACTATTCCACATACAGGAAACAACCAAATTACTTGGAATAGAACATTTTTTTCTAGATTTTTCATATTATAATTGAATTGATTTAACCGTCGAGTGAAACACATACATATTAGTGTTTCTTTTGACTATAGATTTCATTATTTCTTGATGATATGAAGGTATACATCTCATTTATTATTTTAATCACCTTATAAGATTCACATTCCATGCATTATTTCATGCCATATAGGATGCATTTGTGGGATTAATGACTTGTTTATGTGTGCCATGTGTGATATCTATGTGATTTGAAAAATTATTTTTACATGGAATTGATAAATATAACTGGTAATAAAAGTGACTACCATAACCTAAATAGTTTTTTCCAGCATAAGCTACAACATACACCCTAAGTATCTAATTATCGACTGTTGAGTCATAGACCATAACTCACCTGGACTGGAATGTGCTATGGTTTGGATTAAGTGGATGCCAAACTTTGGTTTATGAGGTGATGTGACCTTATGAATTGTAAGTGGTGAAAAATTTGGTTAAACAATTTAAAATGAGAATTGTAAATGAATATAAAATAAAACGAAATTGGAAGTTGTGAAACAGATAACATAACCTTAACCCAACTTTAGAGTTGGTAGTAGGCAGTGCCTCTAGGACTTTTTATGACTATTTTTTACATAGTATTATCTTTAAGTGTATACAATAGGGTGTGACTTTTCTATTTGAAGGTTTTGACATGTCCTACACTTTAAATAGTAAACTCTGGTAAAATATCTTTTCTGAGGTGTGTGTTTCGAATTATAGATTTTTTTCCACCATGAAGATCTCTAGTCATACACCAGGAGGGTGGCGACTAACATGCTTTGGAGGTGGTGGGATATAGTCTATCGAAATATCCTATTATGGTGTTAGCTGCGACACCAGTAGTTTTATAGAATATGGGTGCTAAGGCTTAGTTTCATAATGGTTTCCTATGCTATAAGTAAACTTTTCAAGAAGTATCACATCCTACCTTTTATATGGAACAGATGACGGGTGTGTTCTAGAAGAAAAATCTGCCTACATTTTTAAGGGATGGTATTCCATAGGATACTAAGGTGTCTCTTGAGAATACTTTTTCTTTTTTCAAGAATTTTGAGAGACGTTTTTCTAGGAGAGTGAATCTTGTGACTTATATACTTCAGAATAAGCAATGCACTAGTGGAATGCTTTGAACCAAGAAGATACATTGTGAGATATGGTTTGGAGGGATTTCTAATCTAAGTTTTATGAATACTTTTTCGCTGAGACTCCGAGATCGGATGGGGCCAATGAGTTCATGCATCTGGAGTAGGGCAATATGGCTGTTCTGGAATATCTGGCATGCTTTATATAGCTTCAACTTTTTTCACTGATTTATCTTGCTGATTAGTTATCAGTGGAGAGACGATATAAGGAATGTCATAGGCATGTCTTTCAATTTAAGGTCAACATGTTCAAGTTCATGGTTATTACTGAGATAGTGAATGAGTTTCTTATTAATGAGAAGAACCCGAGGGAAGCTAGGGGTACAGAGTTAGATAGTTCATCCTCTCGGTCCAGTAGTTCAGTGACCTCTATTATGAAGAACCATTTTGAGGCATCTTGTGAGGTGAGTATCAGCCAGGATTTTAGTGACGGTAGTGTTGTATTTCATAACTAGTGTGGGAGATGGGGAAATATGAAGAAACAATTTGATTAAGACCTAGTCAAGTGTAATTCTTGGAGAAGGATGGTCCACATACAATGTTTTTGTAGGACCACCCCTCTAGTAGTTAGTGGAAGGGGATCGACTCTGATTCTAGGTTTAGGAGTCAGATTTATAGATCCATGTTAGGATGGGATATAGAGTTGTTCTAGTCATTTAGGATGAGTCGGTGGTCATGGACAAGGTATCAAGGAATCAGTTGTACCTAGAAAGCATAGTGGTATTTCTCCAGGTGGTGAGGTTTTTTCACAGGGTCATAGATCAGGACATATCTATATTGTACAACCTACCCCTGAGGAGTAGATAATTGTACCATCTATATTGAAAGGTACAATTTTAGTAGCCTCTACTATTGTATCTATCTTTTTTGATATAGTTTCTTATCATATATTTATATTTGTAACTTTTGTGGAAATCCTTGGGCCTTTTGTTCAATTTTTTGATGGAATTATGACACGTGATACTCCATTAGGGATCATAAAAATGGTTTATACCATTGTAGAGAGTTCCCCCTTGATATTTTTGAGTGTCACTTCATATAGAATATTTTTTTACTCGAGATGATAGAATTTTATGTCACACTTGGGATGCACATGATAATTTCTTATCATGCCTATATTTATTTCTATCACCAGAGGGTGACCTTCACATCACCAGAGGTTGGATTTTTTATTCACAGGGGTGAATGAGATGTCTAGGAAAGCTGATATGGACCATAAAATCATGGCCTGGGTGGTATGATAACCCATATTTTTAGTTTATATCTGGGTGATCAGGGATCACATCGGGTAGATTTTCCTCTAATTGTTGATCGTTTCAGTGATGTTTTCTTGAATGAATTTTTTGGTTTACCTCTTAGGTGAGGTGGAGTTCTCTATCAAGCTAGTTACAAGAGATGCATTGGTATCGAATCCTCCTTATAGTATGGATTCTATGGAGTTGCAGGAGATCAAGAGGAAGCTAGAGGAATTGGAGGAAAAAGTGTTTATATAACCCAATACTTATCCATGGTTTCACCTATCCTTTTGTGAAAAAAGTAGACAGTTCCCTCAGGCTATGTTTTTATTATCGGAAATTGAACCAGTTGATATTTAAGAACTAGTATCCATTGCTATAGATAAACAATATCTTCAACTAGGTCTGAGGAAATTAGGTTTTCTTGAAGATTGATTTGTGACTGAGTTACCATCAGGTGCAAGTTTGGCTTACAGACATACCTCATTCATATTTTTATAGTAGGTATGGTCAATATGAGTATCTAGTTATTCCATTAGGTCTCATGAACATTACAATAGTTTTCATGGTGTTGATGAAATAATTTTTCCATCCCTATATGGATTTGTTTATGATGGTATGCATGGATGATATCTTGGTGTATTCTCACCATTGACACAACCATTACAAACATCTTTAGATAATTTTGGATAAACTAAGAGAGAACTAGTTATATGATAATCTCACAAAGTACCACTTATGGATGGATGAAATTCACTTCCTAGGTTATATTATCTTATAGAAATGAGTTTCAATTGACACGGAGAATGTGAGATAAGTAGTTTCCTAGGAGCATCCTAATAAGTTATTTAACATATAATTTTTTTAGGTAAAATGGTTATTAATGGTATTTCATATAAGAAATATCATTCACAAAATCACCTCTGAAAAAATTACTAATAAGGGTGTAAAGTTTCTATGGTCATATTCCCATGAGACAAACTTTCAAGAGCTGAAAGAGAGACTGAACTCAGTGCCAGTCCTGATTCATCCAGATCCAAGCAGGAGTAACATTATATAGTTTGATACATCAGGTATTAGGGTAGGATAATTTTGATGTAACTATGATAGATTTGTGCCTTATGGGTCTCATCAGTTGAGGCCAGATGATAGGAATTACCCAACACACAATATTGTGTTAGCATTAGTTGTCCATGCTTTGCAGTTTTGGAGGAATTACTTTCTAGGAAGGTGTTTTGTGTTATACACAGACCAAAAAAGTCTGAAGTATATATTTAAACAATGTGAATTAAATATGAGAAAATGAAGGTGGGTTGAGTACCTACAATATGTCGACATTGATCTTGCCCATTCAAATTAAAAGAGAAATGTATTTACCAATTCACTAAGTAAGAGGACTCAAATATAGGCAGTTTAGGAGGCCAGTAGCAAATGAAATATTATGTACTTATTTTCAGAGATGCACTTAGAGGTGTAAGATATTGATGGGAATAATTTTATCTCATACTTATTAGTGAATTACACTCGTCTAGATAGAGTGAGGTTGACACAGTTATCTGATTCAGAGGGCCTAGTCTTATGGGAGAGTGTGGAAGGTGAGGACCCAGCACCTGGTTGGACTATGGGTGAGGATGAAAACTTTCATATGAATGATCACATATGGGTTTCAATAGACATACATGGGGATATTATATGATATTTTCATGCCTTATTTTGGGTAGTTCAACCCATCTTTACCAAGATGTATCGTGATTTATATCACCAGTATTGGTGGTTGGGGAATAAACATGAGGTGGATAGTTTTGTAATGAGGTGTTCCACCTATTAGATTGTGAAGGTGAAATATTAATGAACCATTGGTATTTTATAGTAGTTAACTATTCTTGAGTGAAAATGGGATGATTTCATGATGGATTTCATAAGTGTGTTGTTGGGGTCACGTTAAGGTAGTGATGTTGTTTGGGTTTTTTACAGAATCATGAAGGTTTCTCATTTCATACTGATTAGGGAGACTTTATTAGTGGATGATATTGGAAGGTTGTATATCCATGAGATAGTGTCTCTTCATGAGGTTCCTCAGATCATTATATCATATAGGGATACCTAGTTTACATCTTGTCTCTAGTAGACATTGTAGATGGTTTTGGGTAAATAAGTTTCTATGAGCATGACATACCACCTCAGACTAATGTCTAGTTAGAGAACCTGATTTAGTTGCATGAGGACATGTTGTGAGAATGTTTCTTAGATTTTGGGGTCTCTTGGTTGAGGCATATTCCCCTAGTTGAGTTGTCTTACAAAAATAGATATCAGGAAATTACATAGATGCCACCTTATGAGGCTTTATATGGTACGTCATGCCGATCACCCCTGTGATAGTTAAAGGTAGGTTAGGTATATTTACTAGGACCACATCTCATGTAGAATAATTCTAATTAGTTCTAACTGATAAAAAATTATATGGATATTGTATAGTCTTGAAAAAAATCTCACACTGATCATTTTCAATGAAATAGAGATTTCATGGTTGGGGATCAGGACTTTTTATGTATCTCATCATGGCTAGTACACATATGTATTAGGAGACATGGTAAAATTTTCCATGATATGTAGGGCCGTTCAAGATTCTGGAGATATTTTCTCCATTATCCTATATATTTAAGTTACCATCACTACTAAAAAAACAGACAAGGGAAGTGCTGCCATTTATCAGCGCTAAGAAAAAAGCACTGAAAAAAAGCCCTTTATGGGCACTTTTCTAGCACTGATAAAGAAGCCTTGTATCAGTGCTAGAAAAGTTCTGATAAAGAAGCCCTATATCAGTGCTAAAATTTTAGCACATATAAATTGTAACCTTTATCAGTTCTAGAATTTTAGTGCTGATGAAGGAAGGCTTTATCAGCACTTTTTTAGCGCTGATAAAATTGTAGTCCCTTATTTTATAAAATCAGTCGCACAATGTCCTCTATTTTTCACACCCTAAAGCTCTTGTGGTATTATACCCCTACAAAAACTCCCCTTGCCTCCCCCCCCCCAATCTTCATGCTTCTGGACCTCCGTCGCTAGCCCTACACTTTATCCTCCCCCTCAAACCCCTTCCGTGGATCCTCCTCCCCGCAAACCCTACTTCTCATCCTCTCTGGTCGACCCTACACCCCGTGAACCCTACTCCTCCATTTCTCAACAGTTGGCCATTCCTCTCATGCACCTCCCCCTCTAGAGATCGCACCTTCCCCTCCCAACGTAGTGCAGAAGGCTCCCTACTTCTCCTCCTCTAAGGTGAATTTATTTTCTCTTCTTCTTAATTCTCTACTTGAACTTTCTTCTTAGGAAGGATGTGACAACAATGATGATTCAGTTTTTGTGTTTTTTTGTTATGGTTTTAATGGTTAATGGTCATACATAGTACTTTATATTACACTCATTTGTTAAGTCATGTTTTATTTGACTATTATTCTCATTCTTATGAAATACTGGTTAAATCTTTAGTTGAGGTTGGGGACATGAAATTTTTCCTTATTTATTATGTGTAAATTGTGGAATTATCATGTTATTTTGTTTCCATTAGATGGATATTACTGATTAACCTAAATACTATAATGAATTACACTAAAAGAAATTAAAGTGAAGATGGAGTTTTGCATGTGATTTATGAAATTCCATAATATTTCATATATATTTATGGATTTATTGGTGTTGTTTCTAAGTGATTAATTCATGATGTTGTGAAATATATTTCTTACTACTAGTAATATGTTATTATCACTTTTCATTATTTTCTAGTCACATAAGGTAGGTAATGAATTGGTTGTATGGAAATATATAATTAAAGTGTTATATTTAAACTATAAATTCTACTTTAATATGAATGAATGTTTAAGGGGGAGTTTTAGTGTGAATTTCATATATGTTTTCCCTTTCATGATACTATGTATGGGGTATTTATCACTATGATTATAAGGGTTATGGTTTATTGATGTGTTTTAGAGCATGTAGTGTGGTAATTAATACAGTAGTGATGGATGGATTATTGTGTGGTCATGATAGTAATGATTTGGTTGTTTAGGCAGAAAATAAGTGGTTTTATGAATATTAGAATATGTTTAGTGGTATTTTATGTCATGAAAATTTTGTTGTTATTGGGTGGTGTTATAGTTTTCTTTTGGCATGGAATATGGTTGTAATAAATGAAAATAGTAATTGGTGATGGGTTGGAAATGATAAATGATGGTTTGTTAAATGATTAATGATAATGATTGGAATAATTATGTTTAATAAATGGTTAAAGATTTAGTAAATGTTATTAATGATTAATGAATTAATTATAGTGGGTAGTGATTTAATGATTAGTTTTACATTAAAATGGTTAAAAATTGAAATGCATATGGTAATAAAAATCCAAGAAATTGCAATTTTAAATGAAATGAGAAGTTGGTAATGTTGATATGGATGTTTATGTGATTTTTTGGGGATTATTTGTGTAATTATAATGGAAGTGGTTATTAGATGGTGGTAGTAATAAGGAAATGGTTGACAAGGGTGTTTTCAGTGTTAGTTTTGTATAAACCCTTAAGAAAGATTTATGTGTGACTATATACTTATTATGTTTTCTTATTATTTCTTATGCACCACCACTTGATTTGAGTAACCTAATTGAAATACATATGGGTAATTTGGTTCTGAGTTTTTTTCTCAATATCTATGTAATAGAGGGAACACATATAGAACCACTCCCTCTTCCCTTCTCCCCCTTCACACTTAGTATGAGTTGTAATGGCTCACAGTGGGTGTATATATACTACCTATAACGATTTTATGTTTTGGTGTATATATATTCATGTTGACATGATTATGTGTATTTGGTGTGGATAAATAGTGGGGTTTCTGCATTGTAGGAGGAGAGTATGATGTTTATGTCCTTCATGTTCACGATATCATAATATGACGAGGATGTGATGTGTGGTTGTGATGTGGATATGGTTTTTTATGTGTTTGTGACATTTGTATGTGAAGATATATGGTTATGATATTATATAGAAGGGTTTCAAGCATAATAAATATTCCATTAGAGTCTAATAATGACCAAATTAGTGGGGAAGTGAATGTGGGGTAATTTATTAGTATATATTCTTTTGATATTACACTTAAGATGGAGTTTGGAATTAGAAACTAATGAGGATTTAATGGTGTGATAGGTCAATAATATTTGTTAAAATTTTCATATCGAAAAACATGGGAGACCATATATGACAAAAGTTATTATCCCCCCCTGTGATTTGAAGTAAGTAACTTGAGCTTACCAAAAATATTAGGCATGATGATATTGAATATAAGGAAGAGACCTAGGAGTGGTAGATGTATCATTCTTGATTATTCTTGTGTTTGGACTGGGGTGGTTTGATGAAACTTTAATGAATCTAAAGTAATTATATTTAGTGAATTCCATATTGTAGAAATTATGAGAATCAATTCCTTACTTATAGAGTTGGCTACTGGTTTTCATCCATATATATTTTAGTTTGGTGAGGTATAAACGGATGGACTAGTTGACCATATAAGGGTTGACCTGATAGAATATGATGAGCCATAGAGGATGATGTTGTGTGAGTTCTACCTTCTATGACACAAGTGATTGTCCCTGTGAACCCCTTTGTGTTTGGAAACTGTGTTGATTTTGATGGGGGGTCTTTCCTCGTTATATTGATTTCTAAATCTTTATTGGAAATGGTTAGGATCTATTAATATCTATTTCTATAAGGAAGTGGTTCTATCCTACTATATTTGGAAGTATTTTTTTGTATATTTGAACCATAAATACTAATATTTGAGATTCAAATAGGTTGGTGATGAATAAAGATTGGATGGATGCTAATCGTTTGACAATAGAGTATGAGAACAGAGTGAAAGTTTTCATCAAGTTTGCAAGGATAGTGCAAAAAATACTTCTCAAATACTTTTTATGTGTTTATGTTGTTTTTATTATAGAATAATTACTCCACATGAGTTGGAAGAACATTTTATATGTCACTGAATAGATCAAAGTTATAAATGTTGGAATAAACACGGAGAAAAAAATAATGTAGCTATAGGCTGGGATAAAACTGCGTTTAATGGATCATTAGATATGAATAAAAATATGGATAATGAATAATACCATATAGAGGATGTGATTACAGATGTCAATGATGATGAAGATCGTATTAAGGAAATGACAATGACAATTGAAGATGAACTCCGTGATTGCCCAAAATTTTGTGAGAAGTTAAAGAGTTTTGAAAAGACGCCATTGTATGCTGGTTGCACTAAATATACATCATTGTCAGGTGTACTTAAGTTGTACAAATTTAAAGCAGGAAATGGATGGAGTGATTTCAGTTCTACGGAACAACTTGCTCTCTTAAATGACATGCTCCCAGAATATAATGAGCTCTCAAGATGGACATCTGAATCTAAACGAGTTCTACAATCAATGGGTATGATTTCTGAAAGAATAAATGCCTCCCTGAAAGACTTTATATTGTTCCACAAGGAGAACAAATCACTTATAGAATTCCCAAAGTGTGGTTCTTCTCTATACAAGAAAGATAAATCCAGTTCTATGAAATTTTTATGGTACATTCCAATCATTCCAAGGTTTAGGCGTCTATATTGAAGTGAAGAAACAGCAAGAAAATTATCATGGAATGTAGATAAATTAAATAAATATGGGAAATTACATCATCCGGCTGACTCTCCTCAATGGAAGAAAATTGATCACGTGTATCCTAAATTTGGAAAAGATCTGAGAAACCTTCGTCTTGCGTTATCTACAGATGGAGTGAATCCTTTTGGTTTTCCAACTAGCACTCACAGTACATAGCCTGTTATGTTGGTAAATTATAACTTGCCACCATGGTTATGCATGAAATGGAAATTAATCATGTTATCTATGCTTATATTAGGACCAAAACAACTAGTTAACGATATTGATGTTTATCTGGCTCCTTTGATCAAGGATTTTAAATTATTGTCGGATTCAGGTGTTATGTTGCGTGATGCTTATAAAAGTGAATACTTTATATTGAGAGAGATGTTGTATGGAACAATAAATGATTTACCTACATAGGGAAATTTTTCAGGCTATATCATTGAAGGAACTCGAGGGTGTCTCATGTGAGAAAAAGATACATAATCAATTAGGTTGAAAAATTCATCGAAATCTGTGTTTCTAGGACATCTTAAATTTCTACCTCATCGGAATAAGTACCAATTTTGGACGACATCATTCAATGGAATTTCAAGAACAATGCACAACACCATCTCCACTAACAGGTGATCAGCTGTTTGAGAATGTAAAATATGTGAACACTGTTTTTGGTAAACCGTTTTCGAAAAACCTTACAAAAATCAGTTGGAAAAAGAGATCTGTTTTTTTTAATTACCATACTGGAATTGTTTGTACGTCAGCCATTTTCTTGATGTGATGCATATGGAAAAAAAATTATGTGACAGTGTTATCAGAATGTTGCTAAATGCCCCTAGAAAAACAAAGTATGGAATTAAAGAAAGGTTGGACATGGCTGACATGGGAATACGAGAATAGTTGGCTCTCGTGAAAGGGTGAAAATCGAATGTTTCTTCCTCCAGCTGCTTACACTATTTCTAGGGAGGAGAGATATCAGTTTTGCAACTTCTTCAATGATGTAAAGGTTCTTGAGGGGTATTCATCATATATCAGGAGCATTGTTTCAATGAATTATTTGAAGTTAAAAGGTTTGAAATCACGTGACTGCCATGTTTTGATGCAATATTTAATTCCTATATCATTACGTTGCATTTTTTCCAAGAATTTTTGTCATACGTTAACCAAAATTTTTTTCTTTTTCAAAGCTATATGTAGCAAAGTTTTACACCCAGCGAAATTGAAAGCTATGAAAAAATAAATTGTCATCATATTATGTGAATTAGAAATGTTCTTCCGGCCAATGTTCTTTGATCTCATGGTTCATTTGATGATTCACTTGGTGAGAGAGATTCGAATTTTTGGTCCTATGCACTATAGATGGATGTACCTCGTTGAATGGTATATGAAGATTTTTAAAGGGTATTTCAAAAATTGAAGTCATCTAGAGGGTTTTATAGTGGAGATATATATTGTTGAGGAAGCCATTGAATTCTTTACTGAATACCTATCTGATGTGGAAAGCATTGGTCTCCCGAAATCACACCACACTGGACGCATTGAGGGTGAGGGAATTTCTAGAAGAGATGTTGTGACAATTAGTATTATAGATCGGGAGCAGGCCCACCTTTATGTTTTGCATAATAGTGGGGAGGTTTCTTCATATATTGAAACTCACAAAGAAATTCTTAGGTAGTTGAATCCATTAATCTCTAAAAATGGATATCAAATACACATAATCACCAGTTTATAGGATGGTTTCAGGACCATATTTTTAAGGATTTGGAAGAAAATCTGAATTCAATTTCAGAACGACTTCGATGGCTAGTTGCCAGACCAAGTGTGTATGTATTTTCTTACAATGGTTATGTAATTAATGGTTATACATTATATACAGATGAACATGATGAAGATAGTACCATGAAAAATAGTGTAGTTACACTTGTGGCTGAAGCGATGCATGTTTCTGGTAGTAAGGATAGAAATCCAATTTATGAAAATATGTCATACTTTGGAATTATCAAACAAATATGGGAGTTGGATTGCACAACATTCCAATTTCTGATTTTTTAATGCAAATGGGTTGATAACAACAGCGGTGTTAAAATAGATGAATAGGGATTTTTGAATGTTAATAATAGTAATGAAGGGTACAAAGACAAATAGTTTATAATGGAATCACAAGAAGTACAATTTTTTTATGTTCCAGATCCCGAAAACAAAAAGTGGTCTATTGTTTTGTTATCATCCAAAACTACTGAAGGGTCCGATGAAAATTCAATTGAGGACGATTCTTTCAATGGTACATCGCAATCATTTTGCAGCGGTCCCAATGTAGATGATGTTTTTTATTCTAGAGGAGACCATAATGAAGGGATTTGAATAATCGAAAGAGGTGTCAAATCCCATCAGCCTTTGAAAAAAAGAAAGAGATTTCAATAGATAGGTTATATTTTGTTTGTAATAGAGGTCTTGTTATCATATTTTATTATCTTATCATTACTGAATTTATGTAATCTAAATTAACTGTTCAACCACTTCTGTATATAATGACTTCTTCACATTCTGGTTTTCCTAACCTAGTGGCTGAACAAGTCTCTCAAGCTGCTGATGCAGCTGCTGCTGCTGCTCCTACTGTGGCTGCTCACAATGTAGAGCAATAAAAAGTTTCTGAACCTGTTGTTGCTCCTAGTGTTGAGGTCCAAAAACCATCAGTACATGTCTTTGGTACCATTTTAGATTAACATATAGATGATGTTGATATTGATGAAATGGTCGGGGATAAAGGACCGATGTCACAGAAAACATAGGTGCATCATAGTTTGACGGTGTTAGCCACAGTTCTTAAGGAGAAAAGAAAAGGTATCAAATTTGATGTCGGATGGAATGCACAAGGCCAACATGTGAATCCCAACCATGCTATGTTTAGTAGTAACATTGGAGTTCTCACTCAGTAATTCGTGTCGATGGACATAGATTCATGGAACCATGTAGTGTCCGGGCTGAAGGCTGTGATCTGGGAAGAAATTACAGTAACATTATGATATTATTTCTTTAATTTACAAGAAAATAAAATAATGAAACAAGGTCATACTCTTCTAAATCTATTGAAGAGTACATTTATAGTAGATGATTCACACAAGAATTATGTATTAAGTCTTTCAAGAAGGATTCATCCTGATTTTTGCACTATTTTAACAAAATGTCACCTGAAAAATTCCAAAGGTAAAATAAACCTGCACCCACCCATTATCTATGCTCACCTGATATCCCAAGAAGCATGGGATGCATTTATTGGCCGTCGTGGGGATGATAAGTTTCAGGTACATTGTGGGTGATAATAAATTGTTAGAGGATATGTGTATTCATCACTTTTATTGTTAATATTTAATTTATGAAACAAAAACTTAGTACTGAAAATAAAGAGCGTGCATCAAAACCAACATACCACTATCGTAAATCAAGGATGGGGTACGCTTCACTAGAAAATAAAATGTTACGTATTTTAAATTTACAGTAATATTGTTAGGTTCCAATAAAAAACATCATAATTATTTTTCTATATTTATATGTAGATTGATGTGTCTAAAACCAAAGAAACTTACATCCCACGTCATGTACTATGGAAGGACACACGTGTGAATAAATAAGGGAAGCTAGTAGATGAAAATACACAAAAAGTTTGGGGAAAATGTGTAAGTATGACACGATGATAAAAATATTTGTTTTAAATTACTATTACATAAAAATAATTAGTTATTTTTCTATATCTGACAGTCACAAGAATAATCTACTCCTATAGCGGATAAAGACCTATTATCGATGGCTATGAAGTAGCCAAAACAATACAGTCATGTCAGAGGTGCGGATTTTGGCATGACACCCCAAGTATATTTTTAGAAAAAAAAAATTGATGATAGAGATGAAAAATTGAAACAAATGAGAAAAATACTAGCAAATATTGAAGAATGATTTCAATGGTAGGGAGAGTTTCTAGAAACTTTTATGGGTGGGAAGCAAGGGGAAGACACAACTCAAGAACAACCGGTGCATGAAGATCCCACCCCACCCCCACTAGCTTTGAGGAGAGCCATTCCTCTAAAAGAGATGTCTTAGCCATGGTAATCAATATTCTAATAATTTTCCCATGAAATGTGAATTAGACAAACACTGATACTTTTCTTGTACTGATCTTCTACACAGTGATAATGACTATGATTTATATCTATCAAAACCAACCTATCACCTTGTAGTAAGGGCTACAGTTTTCAACATCCCAGATGACAAGCTACATAATAGACCACTTCTGAAAGATCATCTAAAAGTGATGATTAATATAGCTCATGATCCAAATGTAGAGCTACCTATTACACTTGATGATGATGATATTCATACGGTCGAAAAGGCTATTGGGACATTAATTGCATGGTCGTCACAACTTGTAATAGTACATGGGGACAAAGAGGTATTTATTTCCTTTTTGTCTTCAAGCTAAACCATTAACAATTAATGAAAAATTGGTCTAAACCAATGAATTTTATTATAGACGGAGAAAGGGTAGGGGATGAAAAACGTCGGCTCAAAACCATCTAAAGGATCAACTAACTGATCCCAAAGAGCTACTGAAATTAAAATAACACCACATGTTCTCTATCCACATTTTCTAGCATTGAATAGTCCTGTGGATACGAAGCTAAGAGGTGGTAGTAGTCATATAGTGGTTTTTGAAAAGAATATATATAGAGAGGAAAGTAAAGATTTCATTGCTGCTGAAAATGTAAACGAGATCCTTGAAAATGGTTGGATAGGCATCACAGTTGTAAATATATATATTAGGTATGTTTTCATGAATTTATTTTCTAAAAGATGATCTAATGTGTAAATTATGACTAAATGAATTTTATATTGTTAATAGACGTATATATAAAAAATAGGTGAAGAAATTTTCTCATGATCCAAAATTTGGACTCGTTAGTCCTCATACCACATCAACACATCTAACGAAATTAGAGCCATCAAAAAATGCTGAAATAGTGAACGGCTTGCGGAAAACATTTGAAAGAAAGATTACAGATGATAGACTCTTCCTAATACCAACCAAGAAGGGGTAAAACTATAAGATTAAAGCATATAAATTATATTTTTAATTCTTTTATTAATTATTCCTTTTTTAGGCAACATTGGATGCTAATTGTGGTGAACTTCGATACACCAAATATTTATATTCTAGATCCAAAGCAAGGATATCCAAAAAACCAACCACACATGATGGGGTTTGTGAATCTGTAAGACACTACATCCTATGTTTTAGGTATAAACATCAAGTAATATAATTTATATTATATTTTTCTAAGGATTATATTATAATAGGGTTTTGTATCATTATTTTCTAAAAAAAGGAATGAATACAGGGGATAAGCATAAGGAGGTGAGCAAGTACTACGTCTGGACAAATATCAGGGTATATATAATAAAATTTCACTATCCAAACACATATCAACACAAGTTATGTATTCTCTAAATGATCAAATTTTTTGAAGTGTCCAAACCAAACAAACGATAATGATTGCGGTTATTATGTTTGTGAATTTATGAAAGAGATCATCTTTCATCAACAAACTGGCATCCCTAAAGAGGTATTTTCAAAAACAACTACTATTTAATTTAATTTATTTATTAATTATTTATTTTTATATTTTGTAGTAATAATCTGACTGCAGAAAAGCCTCAAACTCACAAGACAATATAGATTTGTTCATAAATGAGTGGGCCACATACTAGATGGCAGATTGTACTCAAATAGCATGAAGATCTGACTTAGGGACATGTACAATTGGCAGACAATTTTGAGAGGGGTTAAGGGGATAAAAAGATGAAACATTATTGTATTTAAATGTTCATAGGAAAATTGGGATTGTTATATAATAAAACATCTTTTCTCCAATGATCCATTTTAACATTTTAACAGATGAAATGCACCAGAAACATGCAAGAATGATGAACCATTCAAAGTGTCTCTCTTTTGTTTAAAATGGACAGAATTTTAAGTGAAAACAACAACTGACCTAATGAAATATGCCAAAACGCATTTGGATTGTGTTGATCATTTATGAGAAAGATCCATCGGTGAATTGGTGACATGTACGAGTCAACACCACCTCAATTCAAGGCACGGTGTGGCCAGTATCACTCAAAGGGTCTCTCTTTGGTTTAAAATGGACAAAATTTTAAGTGAAAACAAAAACTGACCTACGGAAATCTAACCAAACGTATTCATATTGTGTTTATCCTTTATGAGAATTATCCATGAGTCATTTTTAATGTGTAAAAGTCAACCCCTCCTCAATCTGAGGCACGGTGTGGCCGGTATCACACAAAGTGACTCTCTTTTGTTTAAAATAGACATAATTTTAAGTGAAAAAAACAAATGACCTATGGAAATCTGCCCAAACACATTAATATTGTGTTGATCCTTTAAAATAATGATCCATGGGTAATTTGTGACGTGTAAGAGTAAACCTTGCCTCAATTAGAGGCACGGTGTGGCCGGTATCACCAAAGTGTCCCTCTTTTGTTTAAAATGGATAGAATTCTAAGTGAAAACAACAACTGACCTATGGAAATCCAACCAAAAGCATTCAGATTGTGTTTATCCTTTTGGAGAATGATCCATGGGTCATTTTTGACATGTACGAGTCAACCTCGCCTCAATCTGAGGCACGGTGTGGCCGGTATCACTCAAAGTGTCTCTCTTTTGTTAAAAATGGACATGATTTTAAGTGAAAACAACAAATGACCTACGGAAATCCAACCAAACACATATTTATTGTGTGGATTCTTTAGTAGAACAATAATTTGGATGAATTGGTGATGTGTACAAGTCAACCCCGCCTCAATCTGAGGCACAGTGTGACCGGTATCACTCAAAGAGTCTCTCTTTTGTTTAAAATGGACAGAATTTGAAGTGAAAACTACAACTGAACAATGGAAATATGACCAAAAACATATGGATTATGTTGATACTTTAGGATAACTATAGTTTGGGTGATTTTGTGATGTGTACGAGTCAAACCTACCTTTATCCGAGGCACGGTATGGCCGGTATCACTCAAAGTGTCTCTCTTTTGTTTAAAATGGAAATAATTTTTAAATGAAAACAACAATTGACCTATATAAATTCAACCAAATGCATTATTATTGTGTTTATAATTTATTAGAATGATACATGGGTTATTTTTGACATCTAAGAGTCAACCCCTCCTCAATCCGAGGCACGGTGTACCTAGTATAACTCAATGTGTCTCTCTTTTGTTTAAAATGGACGGAATTTTAAGTGAAATTAACAACTGACCTACGGAAATCTGACCAAACGCATTCAGATTATTTTTATCCCTTAGGAGACTGATCCATGGGTCATTCTTGACATGTATGATTCAACCCCGCCTCAATCCGAGGCACGGTGTGGCCGGTATCACTCAAATTATCTCTCTTATGTTTTAAATGGACAGAATTTTAAGTGAAAACAACAACTGACCAACGAAAATCTGACCAAATGCATTCAGATTATGTTTATCCTTTAGAATAACGATCCATGGATCATTTTTGACTTTTAAAAGTCAACTCTGCCTCAATCCAAGCCACGGTGTGTCCGGTATCACTCAAAGTGTCTCTCTTTTGTTTAAAATGGACATAATTTTAAGTGAAAACAATAACTGGCATACGGAAATCCAACCAAATGAATTTTTATTGTAATGATCCATTAGTATAGTAATACATGGGTCATTTTTGACATGTATGAGTCAATCCAAACTCAATCTGAAGCATGGTGTGTCCGGTATCACTCAAAGAGTCCCTCTTTTGTATAAAATGGACATAATTTTAAGTGAAAACAACAACTAACCTACGGAAATCTGACCAAACGCATTAGTATTGTTTTGATACTTTAGGATAACGATCCATGGGTCATTTTGTACATGTACGTGTCAACCTCGCCTCAATCCGAGGAATGTTTTGGTCAGTATCACACAAAGTGTCTTTCATTTGTTTAAAATGGACAAAATTTTAAGTGAAAACAATAACTGACCTACGAAAATCCAACCAAACGCTTTTTTATTGTGTTGATACTTCAGTAGAACGATCCATGGGTCATATTTAAGATGTTAAATTCAACCCCTCCTCAATTTGAGGCATGGTGTGGCTGGTATCACTCAAAGTGTCTCTCTTTTGTTTAAAATGGACTGAATTTTAAGTGAAAACAACAACTGCCCTACAGAAATCTGTCCAAACACATTCATATTGTGTATATACTTCAAGATACAAATCCCTTGCGTGCATTGGTGATGTGTACGAGTCAACCCCACCTCAATCTGAGGCACGGTGTGGCCTGTATCACTCAAACTGTCTCTCTTTTGTTTAAAATGGACAGAAGTTTAAGTGAAAACAACAACTGGCCAACAAAAATCTGACCAAATGCATTTGGATTGTGTTGATATTTTAGTAGAACAATCCATGGGTAATTTTTGATGCATAAGAGTGAACCCTGCCTCAATCTATGGCACGGTGTGGCCGATATCACTCAAAGTGTCTCTCTTTTATTTAAAATGGGTAAAATTTTAAGTGAAAACAACAAATGACCTACTAAAATAAGACGAAACACATTTGGATTGTGTTTATCCTTTTTTAGAACAATAAATGGGTCATTTGTGACGTGTACGAGTCAAACCCAACTCAATCCGAGTTATGGTGTGGCTGGTATCACTCAAAGTGACTCTCTTTTGTTTAAAATGGACATAATTTTAAGTGAAAACAACAACTGACCTACGGAAATCCAACCAAAAACATTCATATTGTGTTTATACTTTTGTAGAACGATCCATGGGTCATTTTTGACATGTATGAGTAAACCCTACTTCAATCTGAGGCACGGTGTGGCTGGTATCACTCAAAGTGTATCTCTTTTGTTTAAAATGGACAAAATTCTAAGTCAACACAACAACTGACCTACGGAAATCTGACCAAATAAATTCGAATTGTGTTAATCCTTTAGGAGAATGATCCATGGGTCATTTATAATTTTTAAGAGTCAACCCTTCCTCAATATGAGGCATGGTGTGGCCGGTATCACTCAAAGTGTCTCTCTTGTGTTTAAAATGGTCAGAATTTTAAGTGAAAACAGCAACTGACCTATGGAAATCCGACCAAATGCATTAGGATTGTGTTGATCCTTTATGAGAAAGATCTATGGGTCAATTTTGACATGTAACTATAAACCCTTCCTCAATAAGGGGCACAATGTGTTCGGTATCTCTCAAAGTGTCTTTCTTTTGTTTAAAATGGACAGAATCTTAAGTGAAAACAACAACTGACCTACAGAAATCTGACCAAATGCATTCAGATTGTGTTGATCCTTTAGGAGAATGACCCCTCTGTCATTTGTGACGTGTATGGGTCAACCCCGCCTCAATAAGAGGCACAGAGTGGCTAGTATCACTCAAATAATCTCTCTTTTGTTTAAAATGGACAGAATTTTAAGTGAAAACAACAACTGACCTACGGAAATCTAAACAAACTCATTCGGATTGTATTGATCCTTTAAGAGAAGGATCCATGGATGACCCCCCCAACCCCCTAGATGGCCCCCACCCCTTGGATTCCTCCCACCCTCCCTAGACACACCCCACCACCTGGACACCTCCCCCACCCCTTGGACACCCCCACCCCCACCCATTGGACACCACCCCACCCCTATTGTACTGCCCCACCAACCCCCTGCACCGCCCCCACCTCCCCTAGACACCACCCCACCCCCTAGACACCCCACCCCTCTAGACACCCCCACCCCCTGGAAAGCCCCCCCAACCCCCTGGACCCCCACCCCCTTGGACACCCCCATGGACACCCCCCTGGACACCCCCCCCCCCCCGGACGCCCCCACCCCCCTGGACACCCACCAACCCCTTGGATGGCACCCCCACCCTCTTAGACACCACCCCACCACCTGGACACCCCCTGGACACCCCCACCCATGGACGGTCACCCCCACCCTCTTGGACACCACCCCACCCCCCTTGAATATCCCCACAAACCCCCTGGACCACCCCCACCCCTCTAGACACCACCCCCATCCCCCTGACACCCCCCACCCCTTGAAAATCCACACCCCGACACCCTGGACACCATCCCACCCCCCTTGGACACCCCAATGGAAACCCCCCCCAACGAGACACTCCTTCCTCCCAGACACCACCCCACCACCTAGACACCACCTCCCCCTGGACACTCCCACCCATATGGATAGCCCCCACCACCCCTTGGACACCACCCCACCCCCCCTTGGACATCCCCCAACCTCCTGGACTTCCCCCATCCCCCATGGACACCCCTACCTCCCCAGACACCCCCATCCCCCCGGAAACCCCCATCCCCCCTTGTACAGCCACCCCAAACCCCTGAACAGCCCCCCCAACCCCCTGAATTCTAAATTGAATCCTTTATGTATTTAATTTACTTATGAATTATGTGTTAATGGTGAATGGGTATACTTGTTTTATGGGTATACTTGTTGTAATTACCTTATGAATTACGTGTTAATTTTGTATGGGTATACTTGTTGAGATGCTTAATTTTTTGTAGGTGTTGTTTTGGTGTGCTGTTGCAGAATTTTTTGTTGCAGTAGAGAGGGAATTTATTAGGGATTTTTTATCACTGATAAAGGAAGCTTTTATCATTGCTAAAAAAGTTCTGATAAAAGACACATTTATCATCACTAAAAAAGTGTTGATAAAGGATCAATTTATCAGCGCTTTTTTAGCACTAATAAAGGAGTCATTTATCAGCGCTTTTTTAAAACTGTTAAAGCCCGTTTTGAGCGCTGATAAAGCTCGTTTTTTGTAGTAGTGCATAGAGGTATTCATCCATGCATGAAATATTATATATATCTCATTCGCACTATTTTCACTCAGAACCATCTCATAATCTACATCCAGTTAAGGAAGAGCTACAGGTAGATGCATCCTATGAGTAGCATCCTATTTTTATCATTGGTAGGAGCATGAAGGTTATATAAGGCTAGATGTTACACTAGTATGGGTGTTATGGAAACATGTCCATTTATAGGAAGAGACTTGGGAGTGGAGACTGATATACATGATTAGTGCCCATAGTTTTTCTCAAGCATTTCTTGACCACCCTTAGAAGAAAAATTTGAGGATGAATTGCCTTAAGAGGGAAGATTATAAGATCCCATGTTTTCCTATGAGGTATAGATATTTTTTAGTATTAACTCCTTGTTTTTCTCATAATTTGAATGCCTGAAGATGTCATGGGTATATCAGAGCTGTAATAGGATAATTTAAATCTTTGATACCCCTTTTAAAAAAATATACAAGCCTCACGATTAGTGGAACCCATATGGGATAGGTTATGTGGTTACTACTAACTGTGTGAGGCTTGACAATGAGGTCTAGGAGGCCGCATGATTTTAAAAAACCAAGTAACCTCATGCACATGACCATGTGAAATTGTTCATACCCTTAATAGAGGGATTGATCATGGTTTGCGCATGGTTATCTAAACTGTGCATAAGAGACCATGTGAGGTGATCCCTTTGGATAGTGAAGGGCGCACAATGCATGGTTTCACCAATTGTGCATCCAAACCATGTGACCTAGTTAAAAGTGGGAAATTTATCACATATCTATTAAAATATATTATAAGATAATTTTAATTTATTTTTTCCACTATTGGATAATGGGTAAAATTTTAGATCTTTCATTTGAAGCCAAATCATAGGCTTCTCCACCATTTCCCTCTGCCCAGACTCAGATTCAAGTAACATCAGTTTCATTGGATCCATGTAGATGAGATATACATTACTCTTATTATATTATTCATTTGATTCGATATCAATAGAATTATTTAGTTGAAAGATAATATGCCATACTTTCAATATTTTCATCTGTTTTTTGTCTTTATCTCGATCTGGTCAAAATTGAAGCTTGATACTAGATGAGTGATCTACAATAGACCTATGGTAGGTATTCTATATCTTTACCTTATTTTTTGTTGTTTTATATTCTAATATGCAATTATTCTGCACACTGGAATTTCCAGTATGTCCCCTTAAATTATTTGAATGATTGAATTGAATTAATCAGAACCTATTAGGTTCCCCTTTGTGTACTTTTTTTATGATTGGAAGTTGTTAGCCCCAACCTAGGACACCCATGGTCTGTGACTCTATATCTTACTTACTTTAAACAACCACACTAGGTGTTTGAGTGCTTGAATTGTTAGACCAATCCATTATAACTGATAAGAATTGGATTAATTCTTAGGAGAGAGTTGATGCCACATTTTCCATGTGTTTACATGATGTAAATTGATTTAATTTTTTAAATATAATTGGTATATGAGTTTAATGAACTCATGGAATATTTAGAAAATTATTAATGAATGATAATGTGATGATGAATTAAAATGGTAGTGGATTCCTTGGGTGATCTCCTTGTATCTTGATTCCATAGATTCCATAGATGTTTCTCCCATGGATCTTGCTAATGGTAGTGGATTCCTTGGACTGATTTACTCCTTGAATCATGATTTCATAGTATACCTTGGGCCTTAATAACTCTTCGATACGTCTTTCATAGGCTTGTAGTGGGTGTGATCTATTGACATGATCCTTATACCCAACCCAAGTCTTTACCGAGTTTCCAACGAGATTCTCCTGGGACTCGATGTGGATGTCGTAGTCTTCTATACCATAGATCTAGACAATCGTGGTTAGACACTTTTGATTACATGGTGTGACTATTGTGGATAAAACCTTATGATATGATGTGGTCATGAAAGATATTGTATGCTAGTTTATATAGTGTGTCCATGGTAGTTGTTTACACTAGTACACAACAAGACCGTTGTGGATATTTTTGGGTATGCTTAGCAGGTAGACCTATTATGGGTATTTGAATCTCGTTTGTAGAATAGACAATATCTATTTCTTATTTCTATTTTAAAGCTTCCCTTATTATGGGATCTTAACATTTGTTTTCATGGATCCTCAGTAGGCTGGGTTGTACCATTTGAATTGATCACTTTACTCTCAGTACTGATATACCTATTGTATACATTTAACACTTCTTTATATTTTTATACACACATCAGATTTGTTATATAACCCACTGGTGGTAGATTACTGAGTGTTACATCAGACCCTATTCAGGTTGTTGATGGGTAACCAGGTAGATTTCATGGATGTAGGTAGGGACGGAGGCAAGTTCAAACTATACAATTTCTGACTTGTTCTTTACTTAGGAGTAGGTGAGAACATGACCAAGCCTAGATCGTGATTCTAGATGGTGTAGTTTCTTTTGTTCTTTTGTAACTTTTGATACATGTATTGTATTGGATTCATGTATACTTATTTTATTGTTTTTTAGATACATGACATGACATATCATTTTGTATATGAGATTACTTTTGGCATTAGTTATTTATTATTTCCTTCGATGTATATATTTTGTTAGTGATTTATTATATTCTTATTCAATTTATTGATATGCTTATTCTGTTGTGTTATATTCTGAAATGAGGGAATAGTCTCCCCATAGACACACTAGAAGACATCATTGCTAGTCAGCAGCCTCTGACATGTGGGTAGGTGAACCTAAGACCTTCTGACCCACCGAATCAGTACACCATTTAGTTGAACTCATTTTGGTAAATTAAAGTATAAATAATGCTAAATATAAAATATAAACAATGAAATTAAGTTTATGGATTGAATAACTTACAATTAGCTAACCAATGTGACATATAGCAGTTTAATCAAAGTCTGGATGAAGGTGAAACATCAATACCTAGGTTGATTCTATAGAAGATATCTCAATGGAAGGAGGCACTACATGTTTAAGGGAAACATATAGGGTTAAAACATGAATTTCACTCATTGTTAAGTGGGGACAGGTTTTGGATGCATGGTTTGAACACATGTTTCACCAATCGTGCACACCCTCTTTATATGTGTCACTACTCGTGCATGTCTAGTGTATGGTTTTATCCACTGTGCACTTCCTGTTTGGCCCCTCTAAAGACCCTCTACATGACCAAATGGGAATGCATCCTAAGGTGCGTGGTTTAAATAAACCTTTAACCCTTATGTATTTTACTGTACTACCCTGGATGGTTTAAACAAAACATGTGACCTTAGGTGCATGAATAAATCAAACAGTATGCCAGGTCTATTTTCCCCAATACCTAAAGCTCTAGCCAACAAACAGGCCCTAGAAATCTTTAAACCACCTTAACCACATTAAGAATTTCTGTAATGGTACAACTAAATATTACAATTGAAATTTAATTGATACATACCTTTGAGAAAAACAAGGATCTTACAATCTCCCCCGCTTAAGAAAACTCATCCTTAAGTTGGAATCTATAGGGTAGTAAAGCATCATTTAAGAATAACTCTAGTCGATAAGAATTTAAATCATCATTTATCTCTTCCAGGTCTTGTCATGTACTCATACATAATACCCTAGTACTAGGAATAATAAACTGACCTAACTAAAAAACATTCACTCTATGGTCCATGATATGAATAGGTCACCCTTATAAGAAGAATTAAAATCTAAAACAACATCTTTAGGATCAACGGTATGGGACAGGTCAGAGTAATAATGGTGAACTTGAGATATTTGGAAGATGTTGTACATGGATTGGTGCCTCCGAGTAAGAGATATCTGAAAGGCTACTAGCCTGACCTGCTTCAAAATCATTAAGGGACCACTAAACCTAGGATCTATCTTCCCTTGTTTCTGAATCCATCAATTACCTATCCTAGTATAAACACATAATAAGACTCAATACCTAACCTTGAACTCTAGTTGTCGTCAAAGATGATTGGAATAAGACTTCTTCTTAGATTGAGTTGATGGCATGCAATTTTTGATAAGATGTACTTTCTCTACTGTCTCTTGAATGAGACAAGGTACTAATAGAACTACCTATCATACCACTAATCAACACAGGGTTCAATGATACAACCTACTATACAAGGCATCATAAAGATTCATTTGTATTCTTGAATAGAAGATATTATTGTAGTGAACTCAGTTAGAGGTATCTGTGTTTCCCAATAACCTCCAAACTCAAGAATTCATGTTTTGAGTATGTTCGTTGACAGTTTTATTGTACACTCAGATTAACCATTATTTTTTGGGTGGTATACTATAATCAAAGTAACATATGAAGCTAATAGTATTTGAAAAAAAATTAGAACTATGAATTAAAATGATCATCCCTATCCAATAAAAAAGTCCTTAAAACTCCATGAAGACATATAATCTCCAAAACATATATCTATCTAAGATCATCCAATAAAAATGTATCCTTCATTGATAAAATTTAAGTGACCTTCATTAATCTATCGATAATCAACAATATAGTGACACTACATTTAGGTGATCATGACAATCCTATATTGAATTCCATAGTGACATCAACCCATTTTCACTCTGAAATTGGAAATGGATATAAAATCCTTGATGGCTACTATTGTTCTGCCTTCACTTGTTTATAAGTGGAACACCTAGTGACAAAACTTTCTATGTGACTTTTAATTTTTTTTCCACCAATACCAGTGAAGTAATTCATAGTATATCATTGTAATCCCGAGGTCTACCACCCAACTAGAATAATTTGATTCTTACATCATCTCTGGTCACACATTGGTACGAATCCAAACACATCCATGAATGCACAAGATCTTATCCATTCCAATGGTCTAACTAGGTGGTGGTTCCTTACCTAAAACACTTTCCCTTAGTACTAAGCCCTTGGTATCAAAAATCTTCTTCATCTTCACTCTATCCAGAAGTGAAGAGGCCATTGATAAATATGAAATTACAGGTTACCCAAGGACCTCCTAAACCTCCAAGTGTATCTCAGAAAACTAGGCCACTGATTGCTACACGCTACTAGCCTTCGGAATGGCATGTGTCTGAGTTTTCCTGGTCGTAGAATCTTCTACTGCATTTCCCTTCCCCAATATATAAGAAATATCAAAGCCAAAAAAATTTACATATTCAAACCATATACATTGTTTGATATTCAAGTCACACTAGGTAAATATATATTTAAGGCTTTTGTGGTCCTTATATGCTACAAATAATTATTACAACAAATAGGGTCTCCAACAATGTATGGCGTGAACTATAGATGCTAGATCAAGGTCATACATCGAGTAATTATGCCCATGAGGCCTTAACATTCAATATTATTATACCATGACTCAATATCACTATAATACAATGAATCATATATCAATAACTAATGCACCACAATAAATCATATAGCTTATACCCTATTCTATTATAATCAATATTGGTGCCAAAGTTAATCTCCATGTCATTTTCTTAAAGGATTTCTCACAGTCTTAAGATGATAAAAACATAACAACAATTTTAGTCAATTTCGTAAAATGTGTTTATAGGTGTGAAAATTATTGAATAATTCACCTATAATATCTATCTATCCCTAAGAAACTCTTCATGTCAAAAATATTCTTGGGATTCTCCTAAGACACCACCGCTCTCACAATCTCTGGGTTCAGAGATACTTCTTCCTCTAAGATGATATAACACAAGAAGTGAATCTTATTAATCAAAAAGTGTCATTTTGTGATCTTGGAATACAATTCGTTCTATCGTAGTGTACTAAAAATGACCTCCAGATGTCTGGAATGTTTATATTGAGTATGTGAGTACACCAATATGTCATCCATGGAGACTACTACAAAAGAATTCAGATACGGGTAAAAAAAATGATTCACCAAAGAGATAAAAATGGAAGACACATTTTTTAAACTAAATGACTTAAAAAATACTAATAAAGGCCATAAATACTTTGAAATACTATACGAGGTATTCTTAAAGGATTAATGTTTACATGATGATAGACTGAACTCAAAAAGTTTTTCAAGAAAACCCAAGCCCCTCGGAGCTGGTTGAAGAGGTTGTCTATATGAGGTATGGGATATTGGTTTCTAACCATAACCTAATTCAATTTCTGGTAATCCAAAAAAACAGAGGTTCTCATCATCTTTATTGGTGAAAATAATTGTTGAATGCTAAGGAGAAGTATTGGGTCATATAAACCCCTTTTCTTATGATTCATACAATTATCTCTTGAGTTGTTAAAGTATAGTTTGAGCCATCCTGTAAGGTGGAATAAATTATATTAATAATCTTAGAACCTGCTCAATAGTAAAATCCTCATCTCTCTCAGGAGGTAGTCTAAAACAATTAGAGAAAAAATCCCTGAAATTATCCACCAATGGAAGAAAAACTACCTAATGCACTCCCTGATCATCTAGAAAAAAACTTTTAATATAGGTTATCACTCCTCTCAGTCCATGATTCTTTGCTCCATGTCATCTTTCCTGTACATCCAATTTACCCTCATACAAATAGCTACCACCATCAGGTTATAAGGAACCCCTATGATGATAGTATTCAATATGGGTATGATATGGAACCAACCATCCCATCTTGATAATGATATTGAAGCCCTTCATCTTGATGAATAAGAGGTACCATAGGAAGGGTAATTTTCAATCTCATGATGACACACCCTACATTAATGTACACATTTTGGCTATACTCATAATGGGGTATCCAAATTCATCACTCCAAAGTAATACTAAATTTTCATCCCAAGTCTGTCCATGATAGTCATAGAGATTAAAGAATGAAAAGTTCCAATATAAAAAATTCCAAATAGTAAGTAAAGGACAACAAGATTGTACCTCAGACTATAGATGTCCCAAAACCCTACTACTCTAGTATATGTTATACTACATATATTTGGAATGATTCATGGCCCTGATATGAAACAAAATACTCAAAGAAGTCTCGCTCAACAGGCATTGAATATCATAAGTCTGGTCCACTTCACAACATCCACCTCCTCAACCTGTACAACTAGTGTATGTCTAGATTCTGTCTTGGCACGGATCTACCGATCCTACTCTAGAAGGAGGATATGGTCTAAATCCCCTCCCACTAGGATCATATAGGAACTCCTAAGAAAACCTTTGAATATCTCTCATTCTTCCAAAGGATTAACACTCAACTAGGTCTCGACCAAACTAAGGATTTACATGAACTTAACTTCCACAATAATGGCATATCATAGAACAAATGGTGTAAAAACTCTATCCCCCACTTCACTACCGAGAACCCTATAGATGAAAGTTTATTTCATTGGATATACTACTACCCTACTTCAGTGCTGAACCACTATGCCTTGTACCGTCATATTCCTTCATGCTGTGATCAGTGATAAGTGGTTGATTCAAAAATCCCAGGATATTTGTAAAATGGTAGACATTTACCTAAGAATTTATGTATATTTGAGCCTATCCTGAATGTTACTCACTCTAAAAATCTAATCACCATTTAAGAAAGGTGAAAAAAATTTAATATTAGTAAAGTGAGCAGAGTAATCAATAACTGATAGGGATCCTTGCTCTAGATGAATAAATTCCCTAACTCAGTTATCACTAAGCATCTATGGAAATAAATATCCATATAAAAAATCATGTAAATGTCTCCAGACTATATCTTGATAATGGTCTTCCTGAGTGATAACATCACATCAATGCTTGGTAGAACCACAAAGCTTATAGTCCATGAGTTTGATCATCCTCTCTAGAGGTGTCAGAGGATGGTCAATGATTAAAAAACATTCCCTCTATCAATGTATCCATAGCTTGGGGCCCCCCATCCCCTGAGAAAATTGGTGGATATTTATGCTAGAATTATCATTTAACTCTATCATAATAGGTATAAGGCCCCAGCCTTAAACATTACATAATCTTGAGTTAATTCAATAGTTCACATTGAGTATCTTTTCTGGTTGATAGTTTTATATAATCGGGACATATCTATTGCATAACAAATCAAATTTATAAAAATTTGATACAACTATAACAGTATACATTTTTTCAAAAATATAAAACTTTTAGAAGTACACATGATTTCCCTTTCATGATAAAAATATTATTGACTTCGTCCTTTCTCTTACCCATCCTTATACCAGGTGAAAACATTTTAAAAACTTATTATGAGCACAAAAAGTTTAGTAAGGGATATAAAATAAGGAAATAAAATTTTAGTCAATGAATATTTATAAATCCCTAAAATCATAAGAATCCTTAATAACTTTATAGAAATCATAAATCATAAAGATAACTTCTCACATCCATATCGTACTTACATTGTAGCTGTCATAGCTATATATGGAGCAACCTTCATGGTTACATTTGAAATTCTCATCACTGTATATTCCATTAATCTCTTATGAGAAACCTTATAATTAAACTCCATCTCATTAATCAAAGCATTAGAGATCTATCACAAGCTCACCCACCCTCAATTTATCATAGAACCAGTTGTATACATAAACAATTCTCAATATCCATAACATAATCATAACATAATCATAACACATAAACCGTGCATAAAAGAAAATTAAAATTTCAATATTGAAATCTTAAGAAATAATTTCAATATATGGATACAATAAGTTATCCTCAAACCCATTTTAAATACCAAAATACCTAAAAATAAAATATTTCATTTAAATTTCTTTTAAAAACATTATGGATTGTAGAGGAAGCCAAATACCAAATAATGGTCATGATGGAAAAACGGTCGTTGGCGTTGTATATGTAAAAATCATTACATTTTTTATTTTTTAAGTGTCTTGGTTTAAAAAATATTTCTTTTAAAAACTGTTGATTGAAATTAAAATTCAAATGGGTTGATCATACACTATATAAATGAAGGTGGTGTATATTATCAAAATATGCCTCAATGAATGGAGATTGAGACAAAGTCCCTTACCACGAGTCTGAATCATTTCGTAAATTCTTTATATTCCTAAACAATAAACTTAGGTTAATTTATAAGTTCTTGAGAAAAATTTTCATGTCCATTATTCCTTTTATATTACTTATTATCTTATTATAACAATTACATAATTATTTAACTGCATATCAGACGTTTTGTCAATATTTAGTACTTGAGTTGAAAATAAACATGGTATGATGTCAATAGACCATGTGGTCATAATTCCATCATCTCAAAAAAAATAATGAATAATAATCACTTTTATACGTCAATTATACTTTTTAAATTATACCATTCATATACAGTATGAAAAATGAACAATGTTATAATCATGGAGACGGGAGGTCGTATGTATGCCTAAGTAACGTTTCCATTCTTCATTGATCATTATAGAAATAAAGTAATTATTATTATATATTTCCATACTTATAATAATATAATTAAAATCATAATAATTATTTAAATATACTTATATATATTATACAAGTGATGTAGTGAATAAATATGATTCACATCACTTCGGGAAGTTGATAGTTCACATGTACGTACGAATGACATTATCATTTTTATGTGCGTAAAAAGTAAGAATGTAATTGAAATGTTAACCTTTTAAAATGATAAATATGTCATTAATGTCATATATAAATATTTATTCCATCATTATAATCTGTCTTGATACATAGTAAAAAAAATTATATCGGTCCGTGGAGGTGATAGTTCACATATACACACAAATGATTAATTCCATTCCCATTTGATGGAAGTGGAGATGGATTTAGGTGATGATATTAACATAATAACATCTAATGATATTTAGGTTTTTTTATTTATTATCTCATCATAGTTTGAGGATATTTGAAGGAAGTGGAATAAGAAATAAAATATAAATACTTAATGAAAATGATACCACTTCTTCGGTTGATCACCCGTGTAGAACACCTTAACACCTCAAATAAGGGTGTTCTGTCTAATGTAATGCCTTAAGAATGTGGGTAGTTATTTTAGGAAGATTTTTGGTTAGATCATCACCGAACCAAAAGGCTTTATGTGTTTTATTATTAGAGAATATTGGGTAACATTTATAGGAGAAGGGTGGGGAACCCATAGAAACTCTTAAAATATTAAATTAATATAAATTAATATTTAGTTACAAATATTCCCAAAATAATTTATTTATAATATAAGATTAATTTGGGTCTAATTCCTATCATCAAATTAAAAGTATGCAAGTTTTGAATATTTTTTAATACTTATCTTTTTGGTTTAACACTTATTTTACCCTTTTTAATCATACCATGATATCATGTTATTTACACTATATGTCTTAATGAAATTACCATAACATGTAAAAAGACCATAAAAAGTGTGATTTATGACATATTAGGACTTATCCTAACTATTTGGTCTAATATTGTATTTTTATAAATTTCATAACATTTAATTAACAATTTTATATTTTAAGTTATGAACTATCTCAATTCTGATACTATTCATACTTTATTTTTTTTAAATTCATAAAAACATGATTCCTTAAAAAGATATATTAAACAATTACTAAAAATTTATATTCATAAAAAAAGGTATGGCTTCAAATATTTAAAATTAAATTTATTTTAATATTATTATTATCATTTATTTGATTCTGCCTTTAATAAATCTATTTATGCATCACCATTGTGTGATAATTAAATTTAATTATATAATTTTAAAAAATAATAAATAAAATACCATAGTGTAGGTAATTTTATATTTCTAATGAATATTTATAGTCAAAGAGATCACTTATATAACACTATATTAAAATTGGTTTAGTAATAAGAGTCATGTTTATGATATTTTTGCCTTTAATTTAAATTTAATCTTATAAATGTCATAATCCCACCCAAGTGGATTCAAAATGCTAAATTATAGTCCCAAGGGTTTTCATGGTCTTAAATAACTCATCCAATAACATTAGGAAAATTTTATGGTAGTTTTATATTATTATAATATTATTTATACCCTTATTTACCTGATTTACCCTTTAAATGTGGTAAATAAAATACTAAAGTTACTATTCATAAAAAAATTTCTCATCCTATTAAAAAATTCATAATAATTACAACCATGTATATTAGTTTTTGAAATTTCAATTCAAAGAAGTGGAAAAGTTAAATTTTAAAATTAATCCTATTGTCGGTGTAAAAAACTAGGTTTTAAAAAGTTAAAACCGTCAAAAGATTGACATGTGTTTATATCAAATTTTAATGTGAAATTACTTCAAATGACCAAAATTGGATTAAATGATAAAAAAAATAATATAATTATACTTTAAAATCAATTAAAAAGATAATATAACAATACAAATAAATTAGACGAAAATTAAAATTTTAATTTAAATGCAGTATTTTTCACAGTTCATTAAAATGTAAATTTTACCAGAAAAATTTCAAAATTTCAACCATAGTAAATTTTGATGTCCCACTTATAAAGAAATAATTTATTTTATCAAATATAACTTATAAAAGTGATTAAAACTATATTTAAAATGGGTTCTCCATCAAAAGGTGGTAAAACTTATTTTTGGAACAAGTAGAGTATTTATGCTTGAAATTTGATTTATTCTCATTCTAAGACTCTAAATTTTTTTGATGAATGTAAAAATATTTAATAAACATGTGTAAACATAATATAGTTAGTTATTTTCATTCACACCAATAAAACATCTAGGTGATAAAAACTATTTAAAATAATAATATATTGTTTTTCAGTATAACTTAGTCTTGTGTCTAATGTAAGATTTTGGAGAAACTCATTATAGCGTGTTGGGTACACTACCAGACAAAGAATACCCTTTAAAGTAAAATTAATACCTTATTAATAAATATTAATAGATATTAAAATGCTTTATTTTGTAATTACCTAGGATGTTACGTCCTTCTCTGCTTTTGGAAATCGCATCCTCGCAATTTTTAATTTGGGCTCAGTTACAAAGGTTTCAGTTTTAAGAATTACTTCATTGCAATCCCACATAAGAAAAAGTTTCAATAAAACATTAACTTTAAAATAAAGAAAGTGAAGTACAAAGGTCACATGAGATAACACAAACTGTGATCCCATGTAGGAAAACATGGATATGAAAGAAAAACTAATCGTCATGTTCTGATGGAGATTGATAGAAAACATGATCAGAAAAAAGTTAACAATCAAAAAATAAAAAACTTGTGATGGGTTAAATGGTCATTGATTTCATAGTAGAAAAAGTAAATGGAAATATTTCTATTTTTAGATCATTTTTATAAATTTTTGGAACTCATTTACTACCTAGACTAAGATCATAAGGAAATACCCTTACTTGACAAGTAGATTTTTATCCATTACTAAAATTTTACCAGAAACTCATCTCTTTTCCCAAATGATGAGTATTTAAAAGGATATTTTTTCATACCTGAAAAACTAGAATCAACTTCTAGAGAATCACATAATCCACAAAATATTAACTATCTACTCATCCTATCTGAAAACATTATCCAAAATCAATCTAATTTGGATATGATAAAACAATTCTCTAAATATAATAAACTTTAAAAGAAGAATGAATAATTTTAATATCAAAAATTCAAATGAAATACCCAAAGTCCAATATAGGCCACTAAACAAATAATTTTCCTTAAAATTTATCAAATAATCCATACTAATATTGAAACCCAAAATTCAGACTAATTTTATTACCTAATTTTCCAAGATAAATTTTAACACTAATCTGAAAATAACATCAACCACTCTTAATGTCATATAAAAAAAAGTAATTAACCTAATCACATATTCTACAAGATAGGTTAATCATTTTCATAAATAACCCAAATCACCACAAGTCCACAACAAAACCATAGATTCTTCCAAAATAAAATTCATCCATTACTCCTCAATTAAAATACCATAGTATTATATTTACTTAAATCATATAAGGTTCCCACAATATTGAACGTCTTCAAAAATAACATTTATCACTTAATCCCCAAATCATTTTTCAATACCAAGTATATCAATTTGATAAAGCATAAGTTACCAAAATCAACTTATTCTTATTCCATCAACTCGTTTAACTAAAACAATGAAGTCCTACTAACCAGGGACTTCACGTAGGCCTATGGTAGGTGATGAACCTTTATCACCCTTTTCTTGTGGGCTTGATCCCCATGACATTTTCAGAAGAGATGGGTTGTCACTCATCCTACACTTCGTTCTTTTTATAAAAAATTATCATTCTTAAAAAATTCTCCCAAAATGATATAAAATCCTCAAAATAACCATAACATATTTTAACCTCAATGTTTATCTCATTCCCCTCTTTTTGCATCCTGAAAATGTAATATCCCATAATTACCACAAAATCAAATATAATGTAAAGGTTATCCATTACTTTGTAATTAGGTCTATAAAAGAAAAGATAATTCTTCCTCGAATAAAATTTTGACATAACAAACTTCAGGGTTACACATTGTAGAAAAATTCTTACAGAGTAATATCGTCATCGAATGGGTATTAATACTTTTAAACTTTTCATTACACTACAATCTACTATATCTCTAGAAACTCTTATATATAGAATTCTTAATCATTCATCATTCTTAATGATACCCTAACCATGATTTTCCATATTATTCATTAATACTTATTTCCTAAATATAAAAACATAAATCATTTACTAAGATTCAATAATGTCCAAACAAGAGACAATAAATAATCCATATCATTCATATGTAATTTTCAGTTTCCTTATCTTGAATTAAAATGGAATTAGGTATTTCTAAACATATATTTGTATCTTTGTGTTGATATTTTTCCCAAAAATTCTTTGTAGGAAATATATTTTCATGATGACCATACTCCCCACATTTGAAAAATTCAATTGATAACTCGGAAAGAATTTATTTTTCATTCCTATAATCAACTAAATGCTTCATTTTATCTTAGATGGTTATTTCTTTATGAACTTTATTTCCACAATTATAACATCTTCATGTCCCTTTAAAACATTTTTGTAGGTGTTTATTTCCCCATACATGAAAAATATATTATTGAATATAATAACCTTTAGGATTATTACCTGAATGTCTACAGGGATTTATTTCTCCCACATATGATGATTTAGAAAAATCAACAAGGTTCAATTGGTCAATAATGGCTCTTGATTGTTGGTTTATAATAACCATGAGAGTTCTCGTTGTAGCTCCCATTTCATTCGGTTGATTATTCATATAACCTCCACATTTTCTTTCACATCCATTGTTACTTTGGTTCCTGCTAGATCCATCCATTTACTAAAACCAAAAAGGTAAGTGTGAGTATGTCACTAAAATCATCATATATTATCATACAAGGAAGATAAACACTAAGATATACTTATTCATGTTATCTCAAACTCTTAATTATGACACATTCTATTATGATAACCATTTTGGTTTTATACAACTTGTAACTTAAACTTAAATAACACCCTAACCTATAAAGTTATCTAAACTGAAATTTGATACCTCCTATAAGGACCCACCCTTAAACATTACATAATATTGAGTGAATTCAAGAGTTCTCATTAAGGATATTTTCATGTTTAGAGTTTTAGATAATTAGGACATACATATTACATAACAACTCCAATTTATACAAAGTGAATACAACTACAACAGTATCTATTTATTCCACTATATAAAACTTTTAAAAGTGAAGGTTTCTTTTTCTTGATAAAAAACTTATTGATTTCTTCCTTTCTCTTACCCATACTTATACCCTGTGAAAACATTTTAAAAACATGGGATGGGAACAAAAATCTCGTTAACGGATATAAAATAAGGAAATAAAGTGTTAGTCTGTGAATATTTATAAACTCATGAAATCAGAATTATCCTAAAAACGTCATGGAAATCATAAATCATAAATGTAACATGTGTAATCCATATCATACTTACATTTTAGGTTTCACGACTATATATGGGGTGAACTTCATAGTTACATTTGGAATACCCATCATAGTATATTCCCTAAATCTCTTAGGATAAACCTTATCATTTAAATCTATCTCATTACCCAATGAATTGGAGATCTATCATGGGCTCACTCACCCTTGGTTTTTCACGGAATCACCTGTATACATAAACAATTCCCAAGAACCATAACATAATCATAACACATAAACCACACATAAAGGAAAAATAACATTTCCATAATGCAATCATGAGATATAATTTCAAGATATTGATATAATCAATTCATACTAAAAACCATTTTCAAAACCAAAATACCTAAAAATGGAATATAGTATTTATGTTTTGTTTAAAAACATTGTGCCTTGTATAGGATGACAAATACCAAATAATGGTCACGGCGGTGGAAACGTTGTTGTCATCGCATATGTCAAAAAATATTCATTTTTTCATTTAGTAAGACACTTATTATAAAATTGATTCCTTTTGAAAATAGTTTAATGAAATTAATAGAAAAAGGGGTCTATTATACGTTGTATAAGTAAATTTGGTGTATATTATTGAAATATGCCTCAATGAAAAGTGATTCTGACAAAGTCCCTTACCTCGAGTCTGAATCATATCATATGTTATTTATCTTCCAGAATAACAAAAATAGGTTAACTTATAATTTATTGTGAACCTTTTTTATGTTCATTATTCCTTTTATATTAATTTTTATCATGTTATAAAAATTTCATAATTATTTAAGTTCATATCGGACATTTTTCCGATATTCAGTACTATAGTCAAAAATAAACTTGTTACAATGTAAATAGTCCATGATTTCATAATTACATCATCTCCAGAAATACATTCATGTAATAATAATCACTTTTATACATCAATTATACTTTCTAAATCAATCCATTCGTATATGGTATGAAAAATGACCAATGTTCTAATCATGGAGATGGCAGTTTGTACGTATGCATGAGTAACATTTCCATTTTTCATTGGTCATTATGGAAATAAGGTAATTATTATTTTATATATCAATAATGATAATAATATAATTATAATCATAATTATAATATAAAAATACTTATATATATATATCATACAATTTATGTGGTTAATAAAAATGATTCACATTACTTCATGGACGTGATAGTTCACACATACGTACGACAACGTTATCATTTTGATGTGCCTGGAAGGTAAGAAAATAATTAAAATATTATTCTTATAAAATGATAAATATATCATTAATATCATATATAAACATTTATTATATTATTATAACTATTCATGACAGACGGTAATGAAAAACAAATTAGATCGATTCGTGGATGTGATAGTTCACACGTATGCACGAATGATTAAATCCATTCCCATTGCTGGAATTGGAGATGGATTTAGGTGATGATATTAACATAATAAAATCTTAATATATTGAGGATAATTTATTTATTATCTCATCTAGGATGGAAGATACTTGAAGGAATTGGATGAAGAAATAAAATATAAATACTTAAAGAAAACGATACTTGTTCTTCCGTTGATTGCCCTTGTAGAACACTCAACACCTCAAATAAGGGTGTTATGTCTAAAATAAGGCCTTAACAACATGGGGAGGAATTTTTCTAAGAGCTTTGGGTAGATATTTTCTGAATAAAAAAGGTTCTGGAAATTTAAGTATTAGAGAAGAGTTCGTACCTTTTTACAAGAGAGGGGAGGGCACCCTTGGAAACTCTTAAAATATTAAAATAATATAAATTAATTTCATTTTAAAATGGTCCCAAAATCATTTATTTATAATATAACATGATTTTGGGCCTAATACCCATCATATAATTAAAATTATTCAAGTTTTTAATATTTTTCAGTCCCTATCTTTTTGGATTAACCCTTGTTTTACCCTTTTTAATCTTACTGTGATATCAGGTTATTACACATTGTGTCTTGTTATAATTACCATAACATGTAAAAAGGCCAAAAAAGGTTTCATTTATAAAATATTAGTAATTATCCTAACCACTTGCTTAAATATTATATTTTAAAAAAATATATAACATTTAATAAATAATTTTATATTTTAAGTTATGAATTATGTCAATTTTGACACTATTCATACTTGACTTTTTTAAAAATTCATAACAACTTGATTCCTTCTAAAAATACATTAACTGAATCCTAACATGTCATAATAATCCAGAAAGTTTTTTGATGGAATCGAATATTTAAAATTATATTTATTTTAATATTATTATTAATATTTATTTGATTCTTCCTTTAATAAATCTATAATTGCATCATCATTGTGTCATAATTAAATTTAAATATATAATTGCAAAAAATGATAAATAAAATACAATTTTTATATAACATTTTTAAATTTATAATTAATATTTATAGTTAAAGATATCACTTATATAACCCTATAAAAAATTGTTTTAGTAATAAGGGGCATGCTTAAGATATTTTTGCCTTTAGTTTATATTAAATGTTATAAATGTCATAATCACTCCCAAGTGTTTTATGAAGGCCAAATTTTAATCTCAAGGGTTTTATTGCTCGACCATAACTCATCCAATGAAATTAGGACAAGTTTTAGGTTAGTTTTATGTTAATATAATATTTTTTTTACCTTTATTTACTTGATTTACCCTTTAATTATGGTAAATAAAATACTAAAAATTCTATTAACAAAAAATTATTTTGATCATATTAAAAAAACATTAAATAATTATTACAATAATGTATGTTATTTTATGAAAATTAAATTCACTAAAGTGGAAAAATTAAATTTAAAAATTAATCCCATAGTCAGAATGAAAAAACAGGGTGTTAAAAAGTAAAAAACATCAAAAGAATGATATGTGTTTATATCAAATTTTGAAATTACTAAAAATGACCAAAATTTTATAAAATGATAAAAACTTAATATAATTAAAACCAATTAAAAATATTATCTAACAATACAAATAAACTTGATGAAAAGGCTATTTTGAATTTCAATGTAGTATTTTTCACTATTTATTGAAATATTAATTTTATCAGAAAAATACCAAAATTTAAACCAAATAAAACTTTTATATCCCTATTCCAAATTAGAAGTTTATATTTTCAAATATAACATATAAAAGTGACAAAAACTAGATTTAAAAAGGGTTCTCTATCAAAAGGCCGTTAAACTTATTTTTAGAACAAATAGAGTATTTTAGGATTGAAATTGGATTAATTCTCATTTAAAGCCTCTAAAATTTATTAATGAATGTAATTTTTTTTAAAAACATGTGTAAATATAAAATAGTTAGTTCTATTTATTCCCACCAATACAATATCTAGGCGTTAACTACAATTTAAAATAACAATATTACTAATATATTATTTTTCGGTATAACTCAGTCTTGTGTGTACTGTAAGATTTTAGAGAAACTCATTATTGTGTTTTGGGTATTATATTCAACATAGAATACCCTTTAATTTAAAATAAATATCTTATTTATAAATATTAATTGACATTAAAAAATCTTATTCTATAATTACCTGGGATATTACAGTAGGGGCAGGTCATGGGGTACCCTACATTCTCTGCATAAGCCAAAGGAAACCCTCTTGAAACTTTGAATCGATACCGAAATTTGGTATAAAAAGAGATGAATTAGGTGAAACATATGGTGGGTCAGTTCCCACACCCTTAGTATCATGTTCATCACCACCTTCCTATTTCTTAACCTGAGTTCGTCGTGGAGGAATATATCTACAGTTACCAAGAGCATGCCTCGTAACTTAATAACATTTAAAAGAAAGTTATCATGATGGAAATATGCATTGTGGTTCACTTCCAAATACATATTAAATAAAATATATAATATCTAAATTTAGGGTATTAGTTATGTTCCATGTTTTAATCATAGGGTTTCCAGCATATGAAGTTTCAATTACATGTTATAGAGGAAAGCACCCTTTAAGTTGTAATTATCATCCCCATTTAATGGAAACCATTACTATATGAATTTAGAACTCAGTAATTAATAAGTGAATCTATATATATATATATATATCAAGGTCCATTTGGATTCATCTACCATTCCTAAGTTATGAAGTCATATTCTTTCTAAGTTGCAATTGGTACTACATGTAACTACAACCAAAATTTCAATTGTAATCTATTTAAATGAAAATAACTTACATTTTAGCTCATGCGACCAATGGTCCTTAACTCAAACACACCATAATTATCTAATTAAGGTTCCAAAATCAAGATATATAGGAAACAATATTTAGTTTTATGTAGAAACTTTAATTGAACAATTATTCCTCTCAATCATCCTATATAAAAGTTATTCATTTAATAAATATAGTAGTCACGGTAGTGAAAATTCTATAGGTAATGCACGTAGTAAAGTAAATATGACATGACATATGCATGGAATGTAAATCCTCAAGTTCCAATAATGATGCATGAGATACTATCTCTTTGCCATATCGAGCCAAGGGTAAAAGTAAAATACACAATAATAATAAAATTCCAAAATTCATGTGCTTCACCCAATGGTGAAAAGAATACAACCATAATAGGAATAATCCAAAACATTAGATACCATCCTAGGAAATTTGGATTCTCCCCTATATGAGGGTTAACTACTCCCAAGAACAGTCTCATTACCAAATTTTGACAATTGCTAATATCTTTTATACCATCTCAAATAGTATGGTAGGGAAAAGAGATATGATACCACTTTGTTAAATCTCAAGCCTAGTATAATCATAAGTAACCAGACCCAGTTGTCAACATAACCTCAAGCACACCTCCCTGTATGCCAGAGGTTGCAGACTAGTAGTGAGGGTATAATATGGTATGGTGGGGAGACTTATACCCTCATAATCAGAGTGTAGAACAAAGAGATAATAATAAATTGAAAAAAAATGAAAGAATAATAATAATAATGAATAATGAATAAGAGTGGAAGCAAATAATCTAGATAAGAAAAACAACCAGTAAACAAGATGCATGCAAATAATGATATTGTGATGATGCTAAAAAATAACAAGCATACATGGGAAAAAGAACATATTCAATACTAGTATATCAAAAGCACAAAAATACCATAAGTAATATCTCCAAAAGCATCACAATCCTAGGTTTGGTCTTGTAATCCTAAGATCCACTGCTATAAGAAAATCAAGAATCCATGACCGAGTGCTTACCATGGTCCCTACCAACATTAGTAAAGTATGTCTAGGTACCAATCAAATTCCCAAATAGGGTGTGAGATACACTCAGTAAGACACCATAAATGACATCTGTAATGAGTCTAGATGGTGATTATAAAGGTATCTATTTGTAGGTATAAAAATATTCAATGCAATAAAATGAGTAAAATAATAACCATGTTGATATTGGACTCCTCATAAAATACCTAACCAACTATACTTGATTTGGATTAAGATGGAATTATTTGTATAGGGTACCTATACATGTTCAGAGACTATGTAAATAGAAAATGTGACCAAGTAGAAGCAATAATAAAGTAGAACCCATGGTGAGACCAAGGTGTCCTCGGCCTAATAAGGTCAAGAGAACTCACAAAAATAATCTATGATGCCTAGATATAGGTGTATATGTGTAATCCAAGGTAAAATCCTCAACATTCTACTACAAATGTTTCTAACTGAGTCCATGCAGTGAATTCACAATAAATCCAAAGCTAAGAATTATTTGAGACCAAGGAGTGAATCCAAGGAGTATCATGTTTAAGGACATCAAGTTGAATCCAAGTAGTTAATCCATAAAATTATAATTTCTAGATATAAATCAAGTGAATCATCAATACTATGTTGAGTCATTTACATACTAATTATACAAGGACCGATTTTTAAGGTGGGTATCTCCCTTGGAAACAGGATTAATGAATCGAGTGGTATCCTTTGAGTAATCAAGATATTCTCTCAAGAATCCAAGGCTGGTCTAATTCTAACCACTCCTTAAATAAGAAAAAGGTACATACTAATAGTAGGCACCTTATATTTAATAAAATAACTAGGGATATATAATAACCATGTTGGTGTATTATTTCCATTTAATTAGAGACATTTCATTTTTATGTAATCATTATAAAGGCTCATAGGACGAGTCATACCATTAAACATTTTATTAAAAGTCAATAAGATCCATGTAAAACATAATTTCCCCCTTATAATTTAAAAGTTCATTTATTTAAATTAAATAAATAAATTTGTGAAAATCAAACCAAACACACTAAAGGGTGTTTTTGTTAACAATATACTAATAGTTATATATTAATACAAATGGAACTCCCAAACGGGATTCTCATGTTAACTTTATTGACCTCTAACAATGGGAAAAGGTTTTATTAGTGTGTTTAGGTTCCAGGTTAGGCAACTAATTTAAGGAAGATTAATTTTAGGGGAAACATGAGGGTAAAAATGGTTTTTGGAATAATGATGAAAAATATAAGTGAATATAACTGAGGGAAAAGTTAAATACCACCTACCTTATGGTTCAAGGGGAACCTTCATCCAGTATTAGCTTTGGATTTGAGCTAGAACAGAAGTAATCAGAGAAATAGAAAAAATCCCCACAAATAGGGAATATTATACTAAATAGAAATAATGATGAATAGGGTGATATAAATAGAGAAATAGTGGTAAAACATTGAGTAACATTCCATTTTCTAACCAACATGATAGATGATAGTCTGATTAGAGTCTGATTGAAAGAGAAGCTCCAATGCCTAGGTTGATGTCATGGTGGAGCTCTCAATAGAGGGAGGCATTTCATGTTTATGGGAATAGAAAGTGGGTGAGAGTTATAAAGGGAGAGGGTAAAAATAATAATTTTACAAATTTTTAAGTGGACACGTGGTTTGGATATGTATTTTGTCCAAACTACACATCAATCATATGCACCCACTTCCTAAGTGGTACTACATGTGTGTGGCTTGTGCATGGATTTGTCAACCATGGCAGCCCATGTGGCTCCTCTTCAAACCCTATGCATGACCAAAAAGATGTGTGGACTGGGGTTCATGGTTTAATAAAATAGTGCACCCCTTTGTAGTTTACTACGTCACCTCTTAGGTTTTAGAAAACCATGTGAACTCAGATGCATAGTTTAAACAAACCTTCGCTTGGTCGTTTTTCCCCAAAACCTGGAGCTTCGAGTTCCAAACAAGCCCCATACTCTCTTGAAACCAACCCAAAATAATTTTTAATTTCAATAATGATAAAACTAAAGATTAAAACTAATAATTAAGGGATCCATTCCACTGAGAAAAATAAAAAACTTATATCCTTCTTCATATCTTCATTCATGATTAGAAAAGAAACAAAACCTAATTCACATAAATGACATCATCCTTCATGTACCATCCACCTTTCATAGTGTCACTTTAAATAAATAATACATATCCAGTTTCTAAAAATATCTACCTATCAACCACACATGAAATCATCACTATGTCGGTCACATTGAATTCCTCTTTTTCAATTCGAAAATCATTTTTCCTTTTAACCAAAAAAATAAGGTTCTAATATGAACTTTTTATGTGGTCTCACATAATTTCTATGTGAATATATTCTATTTTCCCAATTTATTATTCTATGAACATCATATGTGGATCTTCATACTCACTAAGCAATTCACATACTTTCTATATGGTTTGAATTTCCTTAATACATAAATTCTCCATTTTCCTCTAATATATCATGAAAATTAACCAAAACCCCCAAAATTCCATCACAAATCATCTTTTGGGCTTTCATTACCTTTATGAAATCTCTTTCAAACATCTAAAATATTTTTTTACCTAGATAAAGAATGAAGATAAAAATAAAAAAACCTCAAACAACGGCTTCGATCACCTTAGTTCCAGTGGTTTAAATCAAGAATATGGATAGTGATGGGTTCAAGGTTGGATTTACAATTGTGATGCAAATATTTTATTTAAAATAGTTTACTCTCTTCTTATTAATTGATATATTTATGAAACCACAGTCATTTAACAAATCACCCTTGTTTGAAGGTTATGGTGAATACTAGTCAAGTTTTCCTTCTTATATGTGTGAAAGGGTATTAGAGGTACTGTAAACAGTGATCATGTCTTAAACCCCTAAAGAATAACTGAATTTGTTTTTTTGTTCCTAAGTAATTCAAAAGTGATTCACTATATACATGAACATGCCTATAATTTCTTGGCTCCCACCACTCATCCTAGTCTATTTCGTCATATACCATCCACATTGAGTAGAGGGAGAATATAAATCATCAACTAAGGAAACAAACAATGAACCGGTTTAAAAATTAAAATGAAATCGCATTTAAAGTACCAACCTTACACTTAGTATTAAAATAAATTAATATAAAATAGTTTTTATTCATTTAATGTGAAAAATTAAGTATTAATATTGGATCAATTTCCATTCCCCAGTCACCTAAATTTTTCTTATACTTTATTCTAGGGAAAAAAATTACAAGATAAAGAAGAAAAATTACAAAATAAATAAGAAAAGACATAAAAAGTTTGAAGACTCTAACAACAACAACACACAAACCGAAGACCTCTTCCATATTGACCTTATATTATTTTTTTATATTTATTAGTTCATACTATATTCTTAATCAACCATATGATATTCTTTACCTTAGATTTTTAACATCTTTCCTATGATTTCAGGTTCCCTATAAAAATACATCTCAAACTCTTTTTTCCCGATATTTGTTCAAAAATTAAACACAAGGATTCACTCTTTATTATAATATAATATTTTCCCAAAATCATCCTGCATAACCACATGGTTAACAAAATTTCTAAAAGTATTTGAATTCCAAAAATTATTGATATCATTCCATGACACATTATAATTATTCGTGGTGTAATATATTACCTCATTACATAAAATATAAATTTTCCAATTTTTTCCAAGGAAAATATGATCTGTATTCTTCAGGGGTTTCCAAATATATCACATATCACCAAAAAACTTAAATATCAATTTCTAATCTTGAAAATATGTTATGTATTATTCAAATCATTCCCAATGTTATTTCAACCACACAGTTTTAAAGTAGAATGTAAGAATATATATTCTATAATAGGGAATAAGGAATCCAAGAGTTTCATTGTTGACCAATAATAAAGGAAGAAAGGTGGAATCTATAAAAAGAATATAATTTTGATAGGTAGGAGTATTTTTGTTCATATGTTACTATTAATACTAGAGTCTTATGATTTTTATATATATAAATATTTTCTACTATAATTTTTTATCCTTATCTTATCATTAATGTTACCCCTAAAATGGAGGTGTAAGAAATTTTTAGTCAATGGGGAAGGTAATGAGACTACATTTTAATGATTTATTTTTAACTTTTAATTAATAATAAAAATATATTGATTGATTTTAGTATTAAATGGTAGTATATTACATTAAATGTGATTCTGTTTGAATTATTAAACTGGTTAATTATTTTTTTCCTAAATGTTTGATCTATATTCTCCATTTACTCAGTGTATCTTGTGTTGTCGGATTTGGTGTCCTGAGACAAAAAAATTAGTAATTTTATTATATGTATACTATATGTATTAAATATTAATAAATATTATTATTACATATTGTTTATTATTTTTCAGTACTTTAATGTGATGATGTCTTAGATTATACATATCATTGATATGGTCATGGAAGTTCCACTATATAATGAGAAAATTTATGTTCTATGATGATATTCTTAAATAATGTTCAACGATTGGATAAAATGTAATGATGGGAATAATTATACATATATTTTTAGGTGTGAGTACTCATAGGTGGATAATGGTTTTTTTCTCTTGAAGTTCACACTTGGTAATCTCCAACATGGGAGATTATGAGAACCGACCCACTTGTAGGAATTCTGAATGTTTTGGTGTCATCAGATATTATTATCCATGGGCTTGTGTTATAGTAAATAAACTTTAAGATAATCATTAATGCATGTCATGACTCACACACTTATATTTTTTGATGAAATATGTGGTGACATATATTCATGGTGGGGTAGGTCACATTGGGTGCATCATGATTAACATGTCATTAATGGATATATCGTTGATGGATTTATCAATTCGATCATTATAGAAGCTGATATCTTAACCCTTTTATTGAAATATAACCATGACATTGAATTCCATTTCCATGGTAAAATTATTAATTTATTTCAATTAGTCAAAGAAAGATACATTGAGCATATAGGTTGGTGACATAGATGTGCAACTTGTATGATAAGATATTGTGACAAGGAGATTATATTACACAGTGAGCGTTCATATATTTTTATCATCATTGTGACATTAATCTTTTTCTCTTGGGTTTCTTGAATCGATACTAGACAGTAATATTATACTTTATATAATCCCTCCTAACACCAATGAGAATGAATTCTAGAGTTTCACAGACTAAGAGTTTCTGATGAACTTGATTAAATTATTTTTGAATTTAATTAATTGAATAAATATTATTCTAAAGACTAAAAAATAATTTTATTCATGTTTTTTTATCACAAATATTTATTGACGAATGAAATATTTGAATTAAATATTTATTTAGGAGTTAAATTAATGATATAAGAGTTCAAAAATACCAAGAACAAGTCTAGTGAAAAATATTAATTAACAAGATGGTTAAATAGTATTTGTCAATACGCAACATGGTGTGTGCTAAAAAATAATATTATTGTTATTATTATTCTGTTTAATGGTGTTTATTAAGGATTATTATAATATATAAGGGACGAAATACAATTAAATTGTTATTTTAACCTAAACCCTAGCTCTATAAATAGAGGGTTATGTCTATTGTGTATTTCATCTAAAATTGAAACTAGAGAATTGTTGTGAATAAAAAATTCTCTCTCAAATCCTCGTTTTCTCTTCCTCTCAAGAATAAGAAATGAAAGAGATATTATTTTATGATCGAAGGATAGGTGATCAATATAAAAAATGCAAGACAAATGATTCACCACGCTATTAATCGAAGATCGATTGATGTTTCTTGGAGATCAAAGGATCACATGTAGATCACCACTAGAGAGATTATACCCTTGGATCATCACAACTCAACAAAGAAATTATGAAAGGGTCTTTTCAAAGAATAAACATACAAATTGATAAAATATCCTAAGACAAGGTATTCATTTGTTCTAATATTAAATAAATTAATTATAAATTTGATTTTCAAGATCACCACTCAAGGTTTTTGAAAAATTGAATATTAAATAAAATTTTAATATATCATCCACCACTACATGCTTAAACTATGCCAATAACCAAGAAGTAGTATCAAAATGGTCACATTTAAATTTATAATTATTTATTTGATTGTTGTTTCATATGAAATCATGGTTGAATTTTCATTATATATTATATGTTCTTTAATATGATTTGGATTAACATGTTATTGACATATAATCATGTTCATTTAGTATTTATTTTTCTTAAATCTCTAAGAACAAATGAATAATGGCCGACGATGTCATGAGGAACTTCCAAATTTTTGGCTGGTAAGACTCTGTTATACAATATGTAGTCAAATTACACATTGTGTACTCAATTAAATTTCACGTAGTCATGTCATGGGATACACGACATGACACACGATTATTTTATGCAATTTACACTACATGTTTACTGGCCAACCAGGAACACGATATGTCAGATTACACTGCATGTATACTACGTACATGCCATGTAGTCTGCATGGGTTAGAAGTGAAAATTGCGCAATCCGTGTGGTCATTGTACATGATAAAAATGTATGACACTGACATCCTAGATTATTTATCATATAAATGATGTGTATATAGGGTATACAACATACATTACATCATTTCCTACATCAAAAATACAAAATCATTCATTCGATGAGAGTAGTGGACACATGACCGAAGAGATACATGGTGTGTAGCTAGCTTGTACATGTTGTATAATCTTGCTAATATACACAATAAAAACCCAAACAAAGTATCTCAGGCACATGTTAAGTAGATACACAACACATAGTTGGCATGTGCATATTGTGTAGTCAGGTCGAGTCAAGACACTAAATCCCCATGCATGTGACTCGGACACACGAAAACTAAGGTACATGGTTTGTATATGGATAGTACATGCAGTGTATTCTCCTAATGAATAGTAGAATTAAATTAAATTAAATTGAAAATATCATCATAGGACCTTATTTCATTTATTGTCACTTTAAGTGTTTGAAAATGTAATAAGGGTTTTAAAGAATATTAAATTCTTAATTAATTTATTATAAAAAAATTTAATTGTTAGATCTACCATATATTTTTCATCAATGAATTAATGATGGTTATATTTAAATTAATTTGGAAGGTCATTAAGATGAAAGGGAATCCATTAATTCAAGAATGTTTTTGTCAATAATAAATAATAGATAAAGAATTCAATGTTATCCATTTACTTTTGTGTATATGTTGCATGTATGATTTTTTATGAGCTTGACCAAGACCAATGTATGTGTTGATATTTTATTAATTTAATTTTTCATATAGGTTTGAAATTTTTTATTATTGAAGTAAATTTTGATGGACTACGAGTCATCCATCCCTCCATTATTATATAGGACCTTCATGTCCAAGGATATTTATGTGATTCCCCTTTAACCAATCGTATAGTTACCCTCACATACTTTTAATTTATAAATAATTTTAATCAATGGAGTTTCTCAATGTGCGTGGAGGAGGTTCAAGATGGAGCCATAATGATTCCAACCCATGAGATACACCTTCGAATAAGTTGAATGCTTTAACTCATACCATGACTAACAATATGAGTTATTTCCACTAATTCAACGGTTGGTTTAACGTCCTCTCATTAAATCGACCATTAGATAATCTCATTATATGGTCATTTAATTAATTATTTATTTCTCTCTATGAAATTATTTATTTTATTGATACAAGACTATGGACACAGAAATAAATGAATTAATGATAAAATATGGAATTAAAATAAATTGATTATGAGAAATTTTTTTATCCCTGATGGTTAATTAATTAAGTAACATCCACTTAATACTGACAAGACATGTAAAGGAAAAAACAAGATAGGATTTTTTAATAATAAAATTAATATATCTCAATTAAATAATAATTCAGACTTAGCCTTCCATTACTTGATTATGAGTGAAAGCTATAGAACTAAGTGTTTGACCAACCCTCATTGGGAAAATAACTTTTAACATAGAGTTCTTATTAATGTTATGGGTTGACTTAACCATCTAACATATATATAAGTATCCCTTACTAGACTTGATGTACCTTGGAGACCATTGTTGAAGAAATAGAAGTCAATATTTCATGATAAGGGAGTCCTTACAATTGTTCAAGGAGTTTGAAACCCATAATTGGTGAAGACCTACCTACGTAAATACCTTCATGTAGCTTGACCAATATTCTTTAGGGTTATATGAAGGGTCATATGGATCCTTTCAACTAGAATATCTTAGCAATAATACATTTTGAGTTCAATGGTGAGGGTTATTAGGACTTGATTAAATAGTGTGATATTCGATAAAAAATACTTAATTTATTATTTCTCACATAATTTTTAATCGAGAAAAAGTATTAATAATATAATCTTTGATTATAGATTAAAATGTAAATCATTTCATCCACACTATTTATATGATCAATTTGGGATAAATACAACCTCATCACTAGTAGTATATTCTAGGAGTGGTTTAGATGCCTTCAGATTTTGATATTCCATGAACATAAATCTTACATTCTAGAATCCTCAATTCCTGATCCACTATCTAAGGCAGAGAGTGATTAATAGTTCATTGTATACAAAATAAAATCTGTGATTTGGTCAGTGTTCAATGTTTTATGCTTTTATTTATGTCAAGTTAACTCGTGAAGTATCATGAAAACATGGATGTGTATATCCTGATTGAGAAACTTTGTGGTGTTTACTTGAATAGATCTATATGGGAATGGTTTGAGATTTTTGTGGTTCTATTTTATAGAAATCTTGGATAGGGTTCCCCAACTAGGCCTCATGAAGTCTAGCACATTGGAAACACTGGGCGCCTAGAGTTTTTAGGGTTTAAACCTACTGGAGAACTTGGAAGAGATCTCATTATAACATGAATTCATCAGATATTATCTATTTTGTTTTAAATTTTAATATGAAAAACATTGAGAAGTATCTCCCATATATACTTAATCTCTATCACCTAGCAGATAAGGATAAGAAGTGATAAAATCCTTTAATTCTTATGGTGGGAAAATGGAAATAGAAATAGAATAGATCTAAGTCCAAAGCTTCTTCACACCCTTCCAAGAAGAGAAATATAAAGGGGAAAGTAAGGGAATAAGATTTTTTTTATCACATATGGAAATACGGTCCATTGGAAGAAAAACTACACCAATCTAAAGAAGCAAGTGGATGTTTCAGGTGCATTTTTTGTTGACTGTAATTTATCTATTTCTAAAAATTTGGTATTAGATATGTCTTGTAGTGCTAATATATATATTCAAATATTTGAAAAATGTAAATTCCAAAAACAATTATTGAGGGGAGGTAGATCTATAAGCATCCAACAGAGCTAAAGTTACTGTTTTAGCTATCAGGGACTACTACCTCAAATTTACAAATGGATTTATCTTGGTTTGGAATGATTTGTATTATGTTCCATAAATAACCAAAAACATTATTTTTCTTTCTATACTTGATAAAAATGTATTAATTTTCAAATTCAAAAATAAATATATCTTCTTTTATAAAGATATATTTTTTTATGGTAAGATGCATTAAAATAATGATCTTTATGAGTTGGATTAGAAAAACAAACTAATGGAAATTGATAATGAAACTGCTTCACATGACTCATACCACACCTAACTATTGAATCATCAGTTAAGTCATGTAAATGAAAAGTAATTGATTAATTTATAAAAAGATTGATATTTATATTCTTTTTAAGTAAAACCACATTGTATATATCATGAATTTTTACAAGGTAAAATGTCAAAACCCCCATTCATTAGAAAGGGTTAAATGGCCTAAGTTATTATTTAATTAGTTTATATAGATGTGGTGAACCACTTCCTATTGAATAAAGTGATGAGTACTCACACTTTATAACTTTATGGATTATTTTAATAGATATGGATATGTAAACTTAATGAGGTATAAGTCACATTTTTTTGATAAATTCTAAGAATAAATAAATGAAGTTAAGAACTAACTTGGTAAAAAAATTATGAAACTCCCATCATACCATGGTGGATAATCTCTTCATCAAGTCTTCATTGATTACTTATAGCTGTTTGGGATCCTATCACAACTCACTTCTCCTTATACACCTTAGTGGAATGGTGTAAGTGAAAGGATGAACCACACCTTGTTATCCATGGTGAGATCAATTATGATTCATGTGAGTCCTTTATTATCCTTTTAGGGATATAAACTTTAAACAACAACAAAAATACTAAACCAAGTGACAAATAATGAAAAGATAGTATACCTTACCATTTGTTGAATGAAAAGAAACTCATTTTGTCATACTTACATGTGTAGGGTTTCAAAGTGATTTTTAAGGTCTCTTCGAGTAATAAAATTTCACCCCAAGTTACAAAGTGTACCTTTACAGGAAACTTGAAAGAGACAAGGCTATATTACCTATATGACCCCTCATAATAAAGGTAATAGTGGAAAGAAATATCTTATTACTTGAGCTTGTGAACATCCCTAAAAGAGATTGTGGGAGAGATATAGACTTTGATGAAGTTGAGACTCGAGGTATACCAGGTTAGAATAGGAACAAATTCCAAAATTCCCCATGGAAGAAAAAACGTATCTAGAGACACAAGTACTGTGTAGGAGTACATGAGAGGTTAGAGAACAAAAAAATATGGTTTTATAGTCACAAATTATGGTAACTTGTTATTATTTGATAATAATGATCCTCTAACCTACAGGTATTCGTTAATTGGACCAAATATTACTAAGTAGAAAGAAGTCATGAATTTTCAAATGGATTACACATACCAAAAACCAAGTATAAATTTTGGTAGATTCTCTAGTGGATGTAAATTCCATTGTTTGTAAATGGATATTCAATAATAAACGAGACAAGGAAGGAAAAGTCAGTACCTATAAGGAATGACTAGTTAAAAGGGGTTTAAATAGCATCAAGGCATTTTCTATGATGAAACTTTTTCACCAGTTTCAATATTGAAATCCATTAGACTTATACTTTCCATTGGAGCTTATCGTGACTACAGGTTTTGGAAAATGGATTTCAAAATAGCTTTCCTTAATGGTAACCTTCAAGAAGATGTCTATATGAAAAAACCCAAAGGGTTTGTGACTCCAAAAGATTCTAATAAGATATGAAAATTTAAAAAAAAAATCATTTATGGATTAAATAAAGAATCTAGGTCATGGTACATTTGTTTTGATAAAGCCATAATATAATTTGGTTTCATAAAGTACGAGTGTGATCCCTGTGTCAACAAATGGTTTAGTGGGAGTGTATTCATTTTATTAATAGTATATGTTAATGACATATTACTTATTAGAAATGAAATATCAGTCTTACAGTTGGTTAAGTAATGGTTGAATAATTTCTTTACTATGAAAGAGTTAGGAAATGTATAATATTTTTTGGGGATTAATATCTTTATTGATATATCCAATAGGCTTCTCAGATTAATTCAAAGTAGATATATTGAAAAGATTTCAAATATATTTAGTATGGAACAATCCAAGAGGGTATTTTTTCCCGAATCACATGGAATTGATATTTCCAAGAAAATGTGACCTTAGAAACATGAGTAAAGAAATATAATTGTAAGGATTCCATGCGCATCATCAATTGGGTCGATCATTTATGTTATGATATGTACTAGGAAAGATGTCACCTATGAATTTATTATAACAGAAAAATCAAGCTAACCCAAGTGACCGCCATTGGATTGTATTCAAGACTATCCTTAAGTATTTGAGGATTACTAAGGATGTATTCTTTTTTTAGGAAGGAGATAATGAATTATCCATCAAAGGCTATGAAAATTCTAGTTTCCAAACAAATCAAGATTAAATAAAGTCACAAAAGAGATAAATCACCACTTTTAATAGAAGTTATTTAATATAGAATCGATCTGTAGTGTTCCACCCCATAAAACACTAAGTGGTGCCCCAATACAGTTGGCCACATGGTCTCAAGCATTCCTACCCATATACTGAATGTTGTAAACTATCAGCGAGGGCCTAGGGTCTGTATAAGGGGAGAATATTCCATCATAAATTAGAGTGTGACATAGTGGAAAATAATAAAGATAAGAAGAAGAAATCAAAAAAGACAAGAAACAGTGGAATGATAACAATAAATCATCTAATATAAATAAACAGGTGGAATTTGAGTCATAAATAAATTAAAAATTAGGATAATTATTTCATGAAACTATACAAAAATTAGGTGCACGATATACATGAAAAACATTATTCTACCACATTATAAACAAAAAAAACATAAAAGACCAAAATTTCCCAGTACTACAATCATGAGAATAGGTTCATTACTTTTCTCCCATACTAAATCCTAGTACTCATAATCAAACATTGGAAGCCAGATACTTCCCCTTGACTAAAACTATAATCATGAAGTTTACATGGTTACCAAGGGCATCCCGAGTAGGGTGTGAGTTATATTCAGTAGGCCACCACCAATAGATTCTATAATAATCCATCATGTGCATATAAAATTAATAGTGTGGTGGTATATAATAAAAATATAGAAATAAATGAATAAAACATGTTTTTATGTGTTCCTCATGGATACCCTACCCATACTACCTACTTTAGCCGAAGATAGATGTCTCTAAACCAAGGTGAACATATAAAAATATGATATGGGTGTAGTAATGGGTCATCAAAAAAATAAGTTTCCCAAATGGATTGAACACAAGAATGTGATTTGTCTTAGAGGACGCATCCGTAGTGTATCAGTCATGCATTCTTAATATTTAATAAATTTATCCATTTGAATAAAATAAGAGGCTCCATGAGATCATCCAAGGAGATCTAATAAGGAATCCCGAGTATCACTCCAGTGGAACCATAGATACCCAAAACTATAATATTTCTTCCAAGGAGATTCATAAATAGAATCCAAAGTATCACTCTCAACACTGTGTGAAGATCAAACATTTGATTCTTTTCATGGTATCTTGCATAGGGGACTGATTATCACTCATGGAACGGTATAAATTTCTTTCCATTGATCCCATCCATAGGGTCCACCCTTGGGAACTAGTATCGCTCATAAAACAGTAGAGAATCTTCTCAGTAATTACATCTAATAAATTCTAAGTATCACTCCTAGTGTATTTATAATTAATTTACAATTTATATTTAAAAATCATGATGATCCCATCTAAGGAATCCTTAATTTGAAACCCTTTTATCTCCGTATACATAATATGAAGGTAAGTTTATATTTCAAAATATCTTATCAATTAACAGAATAGAAAACATAACACTGATTCAAAGTTATCCAATTCATTTAATTCATGTATTTTGAGATATTGAATAAGGGATAGGGTCCTAATAGGGATCCTATCATTTTTCTTAAGAAAATTCTTAATCCATTTTATTTATTAAAAGTAATATGATGCACCTAAAATGGTATTTTAACAATTTAATGTAAGGATAATTTAGGCTTTTAAAGAAATAGCACAGGCACAGAGTGTCACATGTCAAGGACGTCAACCAATGGTGTTGATTTTCTATTATCTAGAACCATATTAAGAATGAAAACACATTCAATTTAATTTACTAAGCATTTTGGATGAATTTTAGGAGAAGTATGATGTGAATACAATGAGAATTTAATGGAAATATAAAAACCATCTACCTTAGTTTATTAGCACTCTCCTCATTTAGTGTCATCCCTTGAATCAAGATAGAATAGAAGAAATAAAAAGAATGGAACAATTCCTTGAAAATATGGAATATAATATCACACCAAAATGGAATATGATATGGGAATATAAACTAATAATGGAAAAAAGGATTATATAGATTATCATTACCGATCAAACTCACCCAATGATGAAGAAAACATAGATCAGGTGGAGAAAAGTAAAATCCTAGCATGGCTTGAGGAGGAGCTCTCACGTGAGGGGTGGGTTATCCATTGGATAAGAAATATTGGAGGAAAGAAAAATATAGGTTAATAAAAATTTTATGAAAATGGTAATTTACCCCTTAATTAAGGGTTGTCATGTGTTGGTCGCATGGTTGGCCAAACTATGTTTCAATCGTGCATCTAACACTACCCAAGGAACCCCCTCACATGGGATAGGTGCATGGTCTGACTAACCATGTGCAGCCTGTCACTAGTGCAGAAAATGTTTTTAACGTCACCATTTTTTATATCGGTTATATATAACCGACGTGAACATCTGTGATATGTGGTTTTTTACATTGGTTATTTTATAACCGATGTAAAAAATACAGAGAGTAAATTTTTTACATTGGTTATTTGATAATCGACGTAAAAAATGAGGTATCTATGAATTTTTTACGTCGGTTATAAAATAACCGACCTAAAAAAGGTGGCATCTCAGGCCTATGTGATGTTGGCTATCAAATAACCGATGAAAAAACTCAACCTGCTGAATTTTTCACATCGGTTATATTATAACCGACATAAAAAACCAACACCCGGAAGTTTTTACGTCGGTTATAAAATAACCGACGTAAAAACCCAACACGCGTCTTTTTTACATCAGTTATAAAATAACCGATGTAAAACCTACATTATTTGATACATTTATAATGTCGGTTATTATAATAACCAACGTTATAAATGTAATAAAAATAGTTTATAATGTCGGTTATTAAATAACCGACATTATAAAACTTTTAAAAAATTAACACACCTCGTGGATTTTCATTGCTGATTTTTCGATCGACAGACCGGTGACTCGTCTCTCTCGTGCAGAAAACCCTAATAGACTCTTCATTCTGGTTTCGTTAAACTGATTTTTACATTATTTTTTATCATCTTTACTCTCCTCATATCTATCTTCTCCACTCTTAACACTCAGGTAAGCCTCTCACCATTTTAATTCCTTCATTTTTTCCTGGATAGTCTATATTTACGTTTTGCGATTTTTTTGTTTAAACTAGGCAAGATTCTTCGATTTCGAACCCTATTACCTCATTTTTCCATCATCATATTATTTATTATAACCAGATCTATTAGATCGGCTCCGAATATTCACGTAAGCCTCACCTACTTCTATTTCATTTGTTTTTGTTTCACGGATGCCCGACCTTGATGGTAATTTTTGTTGTAATTGACAACTAATGATCTCATTCACCTATATTACTGCAATTTATATATAAATCATTGTGGTACACCAATTATGTGTACCGGTGTTATTTATTTTATAAGTATATATGGTTTTTCATGGTGGAATGTTTGTTTTGGATCATTGGTTGTTTCTATTTTGGGTATCCCTTTTTTTAGTTCCATAATCTATTTACGTCGCTTATTTTCATGGACTATTATAAGTCTTCATATTCTATTAAAACCCAATACATGGCACAATAGAGAATTTTAGACTAGTAGGAGATACAGTTCATGGTTCTCATTTTGAATAATGGCATGATACCAAAACTAGTAGCTTGAGGTTAAAAAACCTAGATATTCCAATATTAGTTTCTTGAGGTTAAAATCACATGGTTCTAGGGGGCTATCAAGAGGTTTGGGGGCTGTCTAGGGGGTTGGGGGCTGTCTAGAGGGTTGGGGGCTCTCCAGGGTGTCCATGGAGATGGGGGGTGGCAGTCCAGGGGTGTGGGGGGTCCAAGGGGGTGAGGGGTGTCGAAGGGGATGGGGGTTGTCCAAGGGGGTGGGTGGGGGGGGCTTTCCAATGGGTGGGGACCTTTCAAGAGGGTTTGGGGGGTTTTCTGGGGGGTGGGGGTTGTCTAGAGGGTTGGGGTGTCCAAGGGGTGTCCAAGGGGGTAGGGGTGGGGGTGGTGTCCAGGAGGGGTGGGGGTGCTGTCTAGAGGGGTGGGGGCTGTCCAGGGGTGGGGGGGCTGTCCAGAGGGGTGGGGGTTGTCCAAGGGGGTGGTGGTGTCCAGGAGGTGTTGAAGTGGGTGGGGGCTGTCCAAGGGGGTGGGTGGGGGTTGTGCAAGGGGGTGGGGGCCTGTCCGGAGGGTTTGGGGGGTTTTCCGGGGGGTTGGGTTTTTTCAGAGGGTCGGGGGGTGTCCAGGGGGGTGTCTAAGGGGGTAGGGGGTGGGGTGCTGTCCAGGAGGGGTGGGGGTTCTTTCTAGAGGAGTGGGGGGCTATGTATGGGGTGGGGGACTTTCCATAGGGTTGGGGGCTATCCAGAGGGTTGGGGGGTTTCCAGGGGGTGTCCAAGGGGGTAGGGGTGGGGTGGTGTCTAGGAGGGGTTGGGGGTGTTGTCTAGAGGGGTGGGGGTTGTCCAGGGGGTGGGGGTTGTCTAGAGGGGTGGGGGGCTGTCCAAGGGGGTGGTGGTGTCTAGGGGTGTCCATGGGGTTGGGGTGGTGTTCAAAGGGTTCGGGAGGATGTCCATAGAGTTGGGGGGTGTTCAGGGTGTCCATGGAGGTGGGGGGCAGTCCAGGGGTGTGGGGGGGGGGGGGGTCCAAGGGGGTGTGGTGTCGAATGGGGTGGGGGGATGTCCAAGGGGGTGGGTGGGGGCTGTCCAAGTGGGTGGGGGCCTGTCCAGAGGGTTTGGGGGGTTTTCCGGAGGGTGGGGGCTGTCGAGAGGGTTGGGGGTGTCCAAGGGGGTAGGGGTGGGGGTGGTGTCTAGGAGGGGTGGGGGTGTTGTCTAGAGGGGTGGGGGCTGTCCAGGGGGTGGGGGTTGTCCAGAGTGTTGGGGGATGTCCAGAGGGTTGGGGGTTGTCCAGGGGGTGTCCAAGGGGGTAGGGGTGGGGGTGCTGTCTAGAAGAGTGGGGGTTGTCCAGGGTGTGGGGGGGATGTCCAGAGGGTTGGGGGTTGTCCAGGGGGGTTTCCAAGGGGGTAGGGGGTGGGGTCGGTGTTCAAGAGGGGTGGGGGTGCTGTCTAGAGGGGTCGGGGTGATGTCTAGAAGGGTGGGGGCTGTCTAGGGGGTGGGGGTTGTCCAAAGGGGTGGGGGCTATCCAAGGGGGTGGTGGTGTCCATGGGGTGTTCAATGGGGTGGGGTTGTGTTCATAGGGTTCGGGGGGCTGTCCAGAGGGTTGGGGGTGTCCAAGGTGTCCATTGGAGGCCCCATGATTTTCTTTGATTCAATGGAATTTAAAACTGTTATATCTAACTATATTTTCTTTTTAAAATCATATTCAAGCATATTTTTTTAAATACGCATAGATTTGTTTTATATTTCAAAAAAAAATTACATTCAAATTATGATTTTTTTCATATAAACATATATTTTTCTTATCTTAAAAAGATGTATAATTTTGATATTTGTTATAGGTAATAATGAGTCAAAATTGGATTACGGTACATCGAATAAGTAATGAATATGAGGAAGGTGTTGATGCCTTTTTGGAATTTGCTAAATGAAATGTTCCAAGTAGTGACATTTTTTCTATCCATGCCTGAAATGTTTGAGTATGAAGAAGTTGAAAAGTAGAGAGATAAAATATTATTTGATTTTTCATGGTTTTAATATGAGTTACAGCCCTTGGATTTGGCATGGTGAAACTCGATGGAATGTCACTGATGATGATGATTAACAAGATGGTAACTCTGATGGAATTGAAGAAATGATTCGCGATATTGCAGCAAAACAAATTCAGATAGAACCAACAGTTGCACATCTATATGGTGATTCTGGAAACCCATTATATCCTAGTTGTACTGATTTTACAGTTTTGTCAATGGTGTTAAGATTTATTAACCTGAAGGCGAAAAATGGATGGAGTGACAGAAGTTTTACAGAGTTGATAAAATTGATGGAAGACATTCTTCCAAAAGATAATGATCTTCTAGATTGACATTATAAGGCCAAGAAAATATTATGCCCGATGGGATTGGGATATAAGAAAATACATTCTTGTCTGAATGAATGTATTATATATAGGAAGGAATGTGAATTTCTGTCAGAGTGTCCAAAATTTGGGACATCACGGTATAAGGTGAAAGAAAAATGACAGGCTGGTGTAGAGATTAGAAATATCCCTTCAAAGGTATTTTGGTATCTTCCTATAATTCATCATTTGAAACGTATATTTGCTAATTCAAATGATTAAAAAATGTTAAGATGGAATGTTGATGAGCAGTTATTTGATGGAAAAATACGTCATCCAGCTGATTGTCTACAATGGAAGAAAATTGATGAGCAATATTCTGCATTTGGAAATGAAATTAGAAATCTTAGACTTGGGTTGTGCACAGATGGAATGAATCCATATTGAACCCTCAGTAGTACACATATTTCATGGCATGTTTTATTGGTAATTTACAAACTCTCTCTTGAAGTTTGTATGAAGTGAAAATATGTCATGTTGAGTATAATTATCTCTGGTCCGAAGCAACCCGACAATGATATTGATGTTTACTTTTCACCATTGATTGATGATTTGAAACTTTAATGGGATGATGGTATTAGGGTGTATGATTCTTATAAAATGGAATATTTTCAACTGCATCCAATGCTTTTGTTCACTATTAATGACTTCCTAGCATATGGAAATTTGTCTAGATACAGTGTTAAAGGGAATAAATCATGTCCATTTTGCGAATAATAGACGTCATATTGTCAATTGCATCATGGGAGGAAAACTGTGTACATGGGTCATCGGAAGTTTTTGCCTATGGATCACCCTTAGAGAAGAAAAAAAATTCATTTAATGGCTCACAAGAATTTGATATTTCTCCAAAACCTTTATCCCCAAATCTGTATTTTGAGAGGGTGAAAAACCTTGATGTGACATTGGGAAAGACACCGAAATCTGGTAATGATAGAAATATTTGGAAGAAAAGGTCAATATTTTTTGAGCTACCATATTGGAGATATCATGAAGTTAAACATAATATTGATGTCATGCACGTGGAGAAGAATATTTGTGATTGTTTGATTTGAAGATTGTTAGATATTAAAGGAAAGACAAAAGATGGGTTGAATGCAAGATTAGACTTACTATCAAAGGGAATACATTTGGAGTTAGCTCCCACTCCTAAAGGAAGACGAACATTTCTTCCCCCGACTTGTCATACATTATCGAAGAGGGATAAAATTAGCTTTTTTCAGTGTCTTCATGATATTAAAGTGCCTCAAGGTTATTCATCAAATGTAAAAAAATTGTCTCCTTGAAGGACTTTAAGTTGATAGGTATGTAATCACATGATTGTCACGTCATGATGCAACAAATTCTACTAGTTGCATTGCATGGAATATTTCCCATCTGTGTCAGAAAGACTATAATTAAGTTGTGTTATTTTTTCAATTGAATTTGTAATAAGGGGATTAATGTAAATTCTTTGAACATTTTGGAAAAGGATGAAATTTTTATACTTTGTCAATTGGAAATGTATTTTATACCAACTTTTTTTGATATAATGGTGCATTTAATGATTTATTTGGTTCAAGAAATAAAGCTTTGTGGACCTGTATATCTTTGTTGGATGTATCCTTTTGAAAGCTATATGAAAATATTGAAGGGGTATGTTAAGAATACATATCGACCTAAAGCCCCCATTATTGAAAAGTATATTTCTGAGGATGTTTCAGAGTTTTGTACGAGCTACATGGATGTGGAGCAACACATAGGTTTGCCTCCATCTCTCCATGAACGAGTTAATAATGAGGGAAAGGGGATTCGTGGATTAAAATTCAAATCATTGTCATCTGAACAGATGAAGAAGTTAGAATCATACATCTTTAATAACATAGCTGATGATCAACCATATATCACATTGCATATTAATGAGTTAAAACAATGTCATCCAAATAAGAAAGAAATGTGGATTTTGAATGAGCACAAAAAAACATTTTTTTCATGGTTTAAGATGACCTTTCTTGGTAGATTATATGTATCAGAGACATTAAAATGGATAGTGGGTGGTCCATGTTTAAATTTGATAACATGGTCCAGTTATGACATTAATGGCTATACATTTCAGATGAAAGCTCAGGAAAATAGAAGTGCAGTTCAGAATAGTGGTGTATTGGTTTTTGCAGAAGCAATGCATTTTTCGAGTGCTAAGGACAAAAACCCAATTTCTGCATCAAGTGCATATTATGGAGTGATTGAAGACATATGGGAGGTTGATTAATTTAAAATTAAAGTTCCTATTTTTAACTGTAAATGGTTTATCAGTAACAACAGTATCAGACATGAGGAATTTGGAATGACACTTGTTAATCTGAATAGATTGGAAGACACAGCTGATTCTTTTATAATGGAAACACATGAAAAAAAATTTCTATGTAGTAGATCAATCAGATATGCAGTGGGTTGTTGTTTTACAAGGGAAAAAACAATATGTTGGTGAGGATGAACTTAATGAAGATGCTGATTTATGTGAGATACCTACTTCCATGAAAAGATTAATAGAACATAATGATGAGCATGTTAAAGACATGGTTTGTGCCATAAGGAACGGTCACGACGATGGAATTTGGGAAAACAATCCATTTGTACATTCCGAAAATTATAGGTAACATATGTTTATTTCTTTTTTACATTTATTTTGTTCGTAAAATGTTAGATATTGTAAGTTTTTTATTTAAAAAAACATGTATTAAAACAAAATAATTATAAGTTTTTGTTTTTTTAAGTTTGTTTAGTTTACTTTATCATGTTTACTGTTACATGAATTATATATCTATTATTTCTGTTCAGTGACAATTAATTTACCATGTTTACCAGGTTTACCATGTTTACCATGTTTACCATCTTTACCATCTTTACCATCTTTACCATTGTTTAACATGATTACCATATTAACAATGTTTACTATTACGTAACTTAGTACAATTTTATATTTTCTTGATTATAGTAGTATTAAAATATTTAAATTTGTATATTTGTGAACTAATGTTTGTTTTTTTGATTTGAAGGATAATTTCAGATCATTCAGTTGATCAACCACATGATTTTAGAGAAGAGCATATTGGTCATACCTATGGGGTGGAACATTCACATGATCCTCTTGATTTTCCCCAATATTCCTCATGTGATACTATTATGACAAAGAGTTCAAGAGTTGGTAAACGTGGGTGCAGACGTTTACAAAAATTTGCACTTGCCCGTATGTAGGATCAGAGGATACACGTTGAGTTTTATGATAATGATATTCCTAGAGGACCAAATTCAAAAGATTTAATGAGTTTTGTATCAACTCAGGCTAAGAGTAAAATAAGCATTTTGTATGATGACTAGAGAAGTGTGGATAAAGAGATAATCTCTCAGTTGTGGGAGATGATTTTGGTAAGATCTTTTTCTATTATTTGACTATTATTTAAATGTTTCTACTATATATAATATTTTTAACCTCTTCTTCATCAGATGACACTTGATATTCCTAACACTGGAGGAGTCAGGAAGAAATTCTTATTGATGGCTGCCAGGAGATGGAGGGATTTCAAATCAACCCTCTCATATGATTTCATTTTTGGTCATAAGAGTCATGACTATCCATGTCGTATATATCCTTTTATCGATGAAGACACATGGAGACAATTTGTTGAAAGTAGAAGAAAAGAGTCATTTTTGGTAAGGGCATTGTAAACTTTTATAAGATTTCTTATATAAATGATCTTATTAATGTTTTGTTAATGATTTCTTATTCTTAATTTACAGAAAACAAGGAAATATCATCAAGAGATCCAATCTAAAAATGTATACCCTCATAGTTTATCTCGGGGAGGGTATGCATTTTTGGAAGAACAAATGATGGTGGAAAATTTTCAAAAACAAAGAGCTGAGACTTCAAGATCTAGAGAGGTGGCCCCTCCATCCCCTCGATCTAGACATGAAAAATGGAAGAGAGCTCGGATGGGAAAAAAAGGGCAATATCTTTCGAAATAATCGAGAATCGTAGCTGAGAGGATTGTAAGATATCTATTTTATTTATTTAAGTTAACTATTTTCTTCATATAATTTTAATCATTACAGAAATGTTCAATTAATTAATAACGTACTTTCTTGAGGAGAAGAGCTCACATGGGGAATTTACAACTACTGGGAGGCAAGATATTTTATCTGTAGCATTGGGAAAGCCCAGACATCCTAGTCGTGTAAGAGGATATCTGGAAGGTGTATCGGTAAGAAAAGTGTTTCCATGTCCTTTAATTTCTAACATGGAGGGTGTTTATAAAAAAATAGAATCCATGGAGGCTGAATTTCATAATATTAATGTGACAATGGAGGAAAATATTATAGCATCGTTACAGTCTATGTTTGTAGACATGCAAAGGAAATTTCATACTGCAGCTCCCACTCCTCCACCTCCCCTTGCAGACCCCATTATTTATCCTCCACCTCCGCCAGTAGATCCCACTCCCCCACCTCAGCCTACGGACCCCATTTTTTATCCTACTCCTCCGCCGCAACTTCCTACTTATTTCGAGTTGTATGTTGATGATCCTCAACATCATATAGTTGCATATGGGTTGGTATATTGTATAGGAGATACAGTTCATCATAAAAAATTAGAGGTAGAGAATCATTGGGTCACTGTACAGGATATTATAGATAGATCAGCTCGAGTACCATTACCTACAGATGAGGTGATGAAAGTTGGACATAGTATCGACCATTTTATAATTTGTTCATCCAGACTTCTTCGACTCATTACCATATAGGTATGATATCTTTTATTTTATTTTTTATTAAAGTTGTTTTATCATTTGAAAACTAATATATTTTTTTATTAATTTTTACAAGAATACTTCAAAGGTAAAGAAATAGTGTATTGACAACAACAAAGACAAATGGCTATGACATTAGATACAGATTCTAGTAGTCTTGACAGATTGTCAAGATATTCAAATTTGTTGGCGGGTCATTATGAGTTTCCAATGGAAGCTCATGTTTGTGGATGTGAAATAACTGTGGGGATTATGAAAACTGATATCATGGAGCTTGTTATTGGAGATAAGTTGGGCATCAACGAGGTGAAATTTTTTTCCATGTAAGTCTTAACACCTTTTCCCTGCGTTATATTTATTAAAAATGTGTACTTATGTCTGTTTTGTATTAGGCATCTTTATAACATTTGTGAGAGGAATGAGCTGACAGATGTATATGGATTCATGGACCAACAATTGATTTCCCCTTAAACATGTTCATTGGATGAGGAACAAAGAATGCTTTATATTTCTGAATGACTTGAACAGAATATAGTCACACAATGTTGGATGATGCCTTTTTGTGAGAGGTAAGTAACACATCTCTATCAAAGAGTTCATTATCTTTTAACATAAAAACCCACTAACCTTAAATTATCTTTTATCAGTGATCATTGGATGTTAGGGGTTTTTTTCCCAAGGGAGAAAACACTTTATTGGATATGCTCTATCCATGATGATGTGCGAGAATGTTTTCTGAATATATTGGAAAAGTAAGTTTCAATTTTTCAATAGTTTTATATATTATATTGAATTTTAATTTTACCCCATTTGTATTATTTTCTAACAGTTCATGGGTCTACTTTATAAAAAACACAAATAAAAGGATTGCAAAGATAAAATATGTAAATGTGAAGGTAAACATCCATTTATAATTTTTACTTTTTGATTTATTACAAAAAAATATTATATTGATTTTACACTCATTCAAACAGAATTCCCATGAACAACAAGGCATCATTGAATGCGGATTTTATATGTTATGATTTATGTATGAAATAATAACAACTGGGACAGTTGTGAACTTTTACCTGGTAAGATTTCCTTTTAAAAATTGTCATAATATTTCAATTTTATTTATTCATTATACACATTAACTACTATACTTTTAATTTGTATCTATTTGATGACCCTCAACCCTACACTGCTCAAGACATCAAACACTTACATGTGGAGTGGTCAAATTATTTTACAGGTTTGATTGAATTTTAGTTGTTTATAGTGTAAAATGAAAGTTTGAATATTTTCATTGTAATTGTGTATTTGGTAGTCATTTATGTTGGATTTAGTTTTTTTAAGTTGACAGTGTAAGTTTTGAATGTTATATATGTGAATGTTTAATTTTACTCTACTTCTGGTTTTGGTCTACTTGTGATGGTTTTTCCGGTATGGATTCTGGTCTGGGGAGGAGGGGTTACAAGGGTGTGGGGGTGTTTAGTGGGGTGTGGGGGTGTCCATGGGTGTGGGAGGGATTTCCGGTGGGGTGGGGGTGTCCAGGAGGGTGGGGGTGTCCAGGGGTGTGGGGGGGTGTCCAGGAGGGTGGGGGTCGTCCAAGGGTGTGGGGGGCTATCCATGGGGTGGGGGCTGTCCAGGGGTGTGGGGTCTGTCCAGGGGTGTGGGAGGGATGTTCGATGGGGTGGGGGTGTCCAGGAGGGTGGGGTGTCCAAGGGTGTTGGGTGTCCAAGAGGGTGTGGGGGCTGTCCAGGGGTGTGGGGGCTATCGATGGGGTGGGGGTTGTCCAGGGGTGTGGGGGGATGTCTAGGGGTGTGGGAGTGTTGTCCAGGGTGTGGGGGGTATACATGATGGTGGGGGGGGGGGGGGTTTCCCGGGGTGTTTGGGGCTGTCCAGGGGGTTAGGGGGGTAGTCCAGGGGTGTGGTGGTGGCTGTCCAATGGGGTAAATGCTTAATTTTTCTTTGGTTCATGTTTTGGTCTACTTCTGTTTTTGTGGTACGAATTCTTGATTTGGTTTCTGGTTGTTTCTAGGGAGAGAAAGGGACTCCAATCCATTTAAAAAAATGGTCTTTCACGTCCGTTATTTTATAACCGATGTGAAAAAAATGGGGAAGCGTTTATCACGTCGGTTATTTGAATAACCGACGTGATAAAAGCCCCCCGGACTGCTTTATCACCTCGGTTATATAATAAATGACCTGATAGACCATTTCCCTGGACTTTTATCACGTCGTTTATTTAATAACCGACGTGATAAAAGTCCGGCGAACTGGTTTATCACGTCGGTTATATAATAACCGATGTGATAAACCATTTCCTGGGCCTTTTATCAGGTCGGTTATTCAAAAAACCGATGTGATAAAAGCCCCTGGACTGGTTTATCACCTCGGTTATATAATAACTGATGTGAACCCCCCCTGGTTTATCATGTCAGTTATGTAATAACTGATGTGATAAAGGTCGGGGAAATGGTTTATCACGTCGGTTATTATATAACCGATGTGATAAATGCCCCCGCACTGTTTTATCACGTCGGTTATATAATAACCGATGTGATAAACCCTCCCCCCTAGTTTTTGCACGTTGGTTAATTAATAACCGATGTTATAAACACCATGATGTTATGTTTTTTACATTGTTTTGTAAATAACCGACGTAAAAAAAATATTTATAACGTCATTCGTATTAACGCTGGCTAAAAACCAGCGTAAAAAATGAAAAATAACTGACCCTAAAAAAGTTTTTTGCACTAGTGTGTGAGAAATGGACCTATCAAAAATCCTACAGTTCCCACATGGGTGTGTGTCCCAGATCATATGGTTCAATCAAACTTTGTAGCCTCCTACTAGTCACAGAGTGCCCCAAATGGTTGATCCCCATGGTTATCACTAACCATGCACTAACCATGCAACTCAGTATATCTCACCAATTTCCAAATCTCTAGGATTCGAATGATCCCCAGACTCTATTGAACCATTCCTTTTCCTATTAAGCACATTATTAATATAAAAAAGGTATTTTTAATAGTTACATAAGATCATGTACTTCTACAAAAAATATAGGATATTACAACCTCCCCTTCTTAAAACAACTCATCCCCGAGTTTCCCTTCCAATAGTGGTAAGGAATCATCTGAGAAAAGTTTTAGCCATTGAGAATGTACATTGGCCTCCCACTCCTAGGTCTCATATTGTACACAGTCTTACATCAATAGCGCCTAGACCATAGGAACTGACCTTCCTTGGAGATCCTTGGTTCTCCAATCAATTATACAAATCAGATTCTCTTGAAAGGTTGAATCTATCTATAGCTTGATATCCTCAGGAACAATGTAATGATATGGGTCGGAATGATAACAGTGATGTTGCAATATGTGGAAGATGTCATGCATGTCCCGGTACCTCTAAGGTAACTGCAACAAATAGGACACCAGACCAACCCTCTCTATGATCTTAAAATTCCATAATTTACAAGGCTATAACTTTCCATTTATCCAAATCCATCTATGTTCTAATCTAGGTGAAATTCATATAAATAATCAATTTCCTACCAAAAACTCCAGAGGTCAATGATGATGATCCATATAAGACTTTTGAATGGACTGATCTATAGCCATAAATTTCTAAATTATATGTACTTTCTCTAAAGTCTCCTAAATAAGATAAAGACCTAGTAGCATGGCCTCACCCACCTCTAACTAGCATAAAGGTGATTGAAACAACTTAACTCAAAGGTCCTCATACAGATCCGTCTAAATCATTTCCTAAAAACTTTTTTTTGTAGTAAAACTCAGAAAGAGGTAAATGATTCTCCAAATAATCTCTAAAATCAATGACACAATCTTGGACCATGCCCTCTAACACCCATATCATCTGCTTGTACTACCCATTAGTTTCAGGATGATGTGTTGTACACAATAGAACCTATGAAACTAGTGCTTTCTACAAACCATTCTAGAACCACAATGTAAACCAATAATCTCTATCAGATACGATGGAATATGGAACACCATTAAGTTGCACAATCTTTTAAATATAAATCCTACCAAGATCATTAATTGATAATGTCTCTCAGATTTTTAGGAAGTGTGTGACCTTGGTCAACCTATCAAAGATCACCCATACTACATCACTACCTCAAGGAGATCTTGGAAATCCCATCACAAAATACATGGTGGAATCAACTCATTTCCACTCAAGAATGTACAGAGGCTATAAATTTATTGCAAGACACTAGTGCTCTTCCTTCACCTACTGATAGGCGGAGCACTGAGTGATAAAACCTAAAATCTATCTCTTCATACCTATCCACCAATATTAATGATGTATGTCTCATTATATCTTGGTAATCCATTTATGAATTTCCCAAACAGAGGCATGAGATCCTTGGATCAACTCACATTACATGATTTTAGGGACCCAGACACATCCCTTTAAGTGCATGATATCATCAACAACGATAACCCAACTAGGAGGTGGGTCCTCTCCTAAGACACTCTCTCTTAGGACTAATCCCTCAGGATTAGAAAGAAGACTCATTCTTACATTCTCCATAAGGGAGTATGTCTTTTCCAAAGCTACAAACATAGGCTACCATGGTATTATTGAACCTTAAAGTTCATTTGAAAAAATGGGTCCATAACATTCCACTCCCTAGTAGCCTCCTAGATGTCCTATGTCTTAGTATTTCAACTTAGAGCATCAGCCACTGCATTTCCCTTACCAAATTTATAAGTAAGCTCAATATAAAATGACTGTAGATATTCTACCCACCTGCATTTCCAAATATTCATGTCACACTATGTGGAGATGTATTTGATACTTTTATCTTCCATATAAATAATGTACCACTCTCCCAATAGAAAATGTCTCAAATAACATATAGCATGAACCATGACTTCTATCTCAAGGTTGTGTAAATGGTAATTTCACTCATGAGGTCTCAGGTGGTGGGACCCATACATTATTACCCAATCTTTCTACATCATAATTACTCCAATAATGATTCATAATGCATCACAATAAACTATATATCTTCTACCTGGCTCTGGAAGAACAAAGCTCAATGTTGAATTCAATCTCCCCTTTAACTCTTGAATGGTTTTTTCACCATATTATCACCTTCACTAGGTCAATAGATATGCTTACATATGAAATTATATGACTAAATAGTGAACCTTATCAATCAAAAAGTGTCATTTTATGATCTTCTCAAATATTCGGTGCTCTCTCAGTATATTTAGTACGATATTAAAATGTTTGACATGGTAATTTTGGTTATGTGAATACACAATGATTTTGTCCATCAAGTCTGACATAAATAAATCTAAATAGGCATGGAAACCCTGATTAATCAAATCCATGAAAATGGAAGGCATGTTCATAAGGCCAAATGAAATAACTAGATTCTTGTACAAATTGTATCTACTCTATTGTAAACAGTATGTCTAATGATCTCACACACACTTAATGTTAACTCAATTTCAAATCAATTTTTGAGAAAACCATTACCCCTTAGATCTAGTCAAAGAGGTCATCTATATGAGGCAATGGATACTGGTTCTTAATAATAAGATAGTTCAATAGGCTATAATATATGCACAAACTGAGGGTACCATTCACCTTATTAGATTAAAGGACTCGTGAACCCCATAGATTAATACCAGGTCATTTAAAATCCTCTTCCTCTAAGTCTTCCATCCTTTTATTTATCTCCTGGAGCTCAATAGGTTCCATCCCATTTGGGCTAGTGGACACTATTTTTGCACCTGGCACTATCTTAATAGTGAACTCTACCTCTCTCATAAGATGTAATCTAGATAAGTCATCAGGGAATATGTCCCTAAAATGATCCACTATTGGAATAAATTTAATACTCTATGTCCCCTAATCTCTCATAAAGTGACCAGTCATCTTGTTTGTCACTCCACCCAGCCCATGATGCTAAATTCCGTCTCAACTTTCCTAAACATCCCATTATCCCTTATGAACGTAAGCACTACCCTCAAGTGATGTAAAATACACCGTCTAGTGATGGTAATCAATATGGTAATGATAAGGAACTAGCCAATCCATTTTGATTATGATATTAAAACCTAACATCTCAAGGACAAATATGTTCTATAAGAAATGGTAATCATCCATCTCAAGGGGGCACTACTTGTACTAGTGCACACACTCTGATTGAACCCCTCATGGTGTGTCAGGAGTCATTACACCATATAATTACACCATTTATAGGACCAACATTTCCATAATTTATGGATATATATAATAGTGCAATGAACTTGTATCAAAAAAATAAAAAACTAAAGTAGAATCTACTAAAATATTACCTCATATGGAAGAAGTCCTTGGACTCTACTGCTCAGGTGTAGGTTGCACTTCATAGACATGTCCTACCCAGAGATCCTAAGATATAATCTGACTACCTTAAGAAGTTCCACTCTATTGGAATTGAACCTTTGAAGTATGAAAACCTCAACCACAACCACCCTATCATCTTGATCAGCCAGTAGTAGAATAACTATTATCTTAATGTGGAGCTACATATCCTATGCTCGAATGTGGTGTAGGTACTGATCCATTCTCACTTGGAATAGGGGGAAAACTCAGAAAAAGTGCTAAAGGAGACACATTATACCACAATATTAACACTCAATTAGGTTCCTCATACATTGGGGATTCTTATGGTCTACCCTATTACACTAGTGGAACACCAGATAGATGTTGGTTTATGTCATCTATTTGGAACTTCCCCCATATGCACCCTCAAAATGATGCTTAGTACCACTAGACACACCATTTCCCTATCTCAAAGTTGAACCACCCTTCTTCACATTTTCATCTTATCTCAAGATTATATTGGTGATGATGGTTTTTTTAATATATTATAAATATAGTACTATCATAAAACATTCACCTACAATAAGAGAGAATATGAAATCTCATACTCAAACCATCTTGCAGTCATCAACTCATCACTAGTCAGTGTCAAATCACAATGTTATAGCTTGTTAAAATGATTTGAATACTCCATCACTAACATAACACCCTATTGTAAGTGCATAAACCTTTAAGTGTAGTCTTTTCTCCACATTTGGGGTGAAAATTAATCATAAAAGACTGTTTGGATACCTGACTAGACCATACCCTTTTGGTGTCTAACCTGGGTAATGAAATCCTACAAACGTTTGGAAGAATCATGAAGCATATAGGTATAGATCTTGACCCTCCACTCTAGAGGAATATATAAATGATAAAATATTGAAAAATTGTCCTCTAGAAAAGATTCTATAGCCTAAATACTTCCATCCCCCAAGAAGGTAGGTGGATGATGCTACTGGAATTCTCACATCAATTCTTCTATAGTAGGGCCAGGACATGAAGTTTTCGGTAAAAAATTCATAAATCTAAAGAAGCTATCTCAAAATTGAGCATTAGTGCCTAGTATAGATCAATAGGAGGTACCTACGGTGCCACTCTAGTATGTAATAATGGTGATTCAAGGCCCACCACCTCTATAAAATCGACTTCACCACCCTCCTACCATACAAATAAAGTATTTTGTGGTGTAATATACCTACAATTTCCAAAGACACACCTCGTATAATAATTAACATCAGATTGGAAATAGTGATATAAAAAAGGACAAGTGTATAACCTTTATATAAAAGGTCGCACATTTTATAATTCTTCTAAATCCATGTCTAGGTGGTAAGAGAGATCACAAGAGTTATAAGAGACACTAACTACCACCCAATACTAAGGTTGGGTTAGGATCATGGTCTCAAACATAGCAGAGGTTCTGATACATGGATTTTCAATTGCATGGTATAGGGTAAAACCTTGTTACTTTGTAATTGGAATCCCCATTTAACAGTAACAAATTTATTTTAAAATTTAAATTTAAAAGAGTTCATACTTATTTATAAACAAATATATTTCATATTTCATCTATTTTCATCACCATTCACAATTTTATAAAATATTATACTCTTTATAAAATAAAATTGACATGTCAAGTAACTAGGACCTGGCCTTTACATCCAGTATCAATAAGTAATGTGTCATGTATAATGATTTGATTTAACGAACTATCATTTCCAATTTATATAATTACATGCTTCATAAAATAAAATTTGCATTCACACAATCATGTAAACTATCATTTTAGTCGATATAACTAATAGTTTATGGATTGAACATGAAATAATTGGCTGAGTCAAGGTTTTATCATAAAAATATATGGTAAACCACCATTTTGATTGATGTATTCACTTTAATTAATCCAATTATTTTATCCCCATAATAAAATTTAGTACATTTAAATATATAAAATCAATACACTCACAACAATCGCATGCAATATAGGAAATTTATTTAGGAATAAAAATATGGAATTGTATAATGAATGACATGTGAATCTTAAAGTGCTTAAAATGATGAATGACATGATACCTCATTTCCATACTGGACCTAGGAAAATATAATCCATAATAATTATAATAATATCAATAATAATAATATCACAAAACATGTTCATCAACCAATGGTGAAATCAATACAACTGTAATAGGAACAAACCAACAACAATGAAAACCCATCCCAAGAAATTTGGTTTTCCCCTTTACGTAGGTTAGTTACTCCCAGGCATAGGATCATTACCAAATTTTGATAAATAATAGTCTCATATGTAATACCCAAATATTAGTACAAAATAAAAAGACATATAATACTACTTTATAGTGTATCGTCTTGGAATCCACTAAGCGGTGCCCTGATACAATCACCCACATGACCTTAAGCGTCCCTCCTCATATGCTAAAGGCTACTGACTAGTAGTGAGGGCCTTGTGTGCATCCATATGAAGAATATTTCCTCAAAAATTAGAGTGTGGAATAATGGTAAATAATAAATATATGTAGCATAAATAAGAAAATAAAATCAGCAACAGAATAATAATAATAAGTCATCAAATATAAATAAACAACTGAAAGATGAATCGTAAATAGATACGCAATTATGATAATGATGATGTCATGAATCTATAGAAAAATGAGGTACACAAGATATAGGGGAAACAATATTATACAACATGCAATAAAAAATTTAAAAAAAAGACCAAAATCTACCTCTACTAGCATCATGCACATAAGCTCAGTCCTCTGCTCTTGTATTCCATACTAGTACTCAAAATCAAACCTTGTAAGTTAGACGCTTCCCCTTGTCTACACTTATAACCATGGAGTCTTCTTGGATACCAAGGTAGGCCCGAGCAGGGTGTGAGAGATACATAATAATCTACCCCCAATGGTGTTATGAATATCCTATCTTGTACATATAAAATAAACAGTGTGCAGGTACATAATAAAAATATAGAAATAAATGAATAAAACATATCATTCATGGTTCTTCGATAAAACTTGAACAACACTACCTACTTCCACCTAAGTTCAATTTCCTTGAACCAAGATGAACCTATATAGATATAATATGGGTGTAATAATAGTTTATCATAAAATAAGTATCAAGAATGGAACTAACCCAAGCATGTGATTTGTCTTGGCAGACGCGTCCTAGGGGTATCAGCTATGCATTTTTAGAATTTAATAAAATTTATCATTTAAATTTAATAAGAGGCACCTTGAGCCCGTCCAAAGTGATCAGAAAAAGGAATCCCATGTATTACTCCAGGGGCACTATAAATACCCAACACCATAAGAGTCCATCAAAGGAGATCTATAAATGGAATCCCAAGTATCACTCTTGGCATTGTGTGAAGACAAGAACCTTCGAACCCATCCTTAGTATCTCACATAGGGGACCGAGTATTGCTCATGGAATGGTATAAACATCTTTACACCAAGTCATACATGGTCTCCCCTTGGGAACTGGTATCACTTGTAATGAGGTATAGAATCCAACCAGTGAGCTCGTTTGAGGCATTCCAAGTATCACTCCTAACTTATTTAAACATTATTTAAAAATTATAATTATGAATAATGATGATCCAACCCAAGTCATCCTTAAATTTATACCCTTGTATCACCCTCAGCATAATATGAAGGTTAATTTAGCTATCAACAGCTCTTATCAATTAACATCATGAAAAAAAATACACTTATTCTAAGTTTTTTAATTCATTTAATTTATGTTTTTGAGCTATGGAATAATGGATAGGGGCCTAACACAGACCCTATCATTTCTATTAAGAAATTTTCATTCCATTTAATTTATTACAAGCCATACTACACACCTAAAAACGTGGTTTAACAATTTAATTCAAGTGGAATTTATACATTTAATGAAATGGAACACCCATGAGGTGGCTCATGTCAAGTAAATCAACTAATGGTGTTGATTCTTCATTAGTTAAGACCATATTATGTATGAAAATCCATTTAATTTAATTTATTAAGAATTTTGGAGGCATCATCATAGAATTTCATCACGCGGTATGATGGATCATAATATAAATTCAATGATACTTTAGGGGAAAGAGCTAGACCACTTACCATAGTCCTTTAACACTCTCCTTATCCAGTTTCTTCCCTTGAATCTAGCTAGAATGGGAGAAATCATAAGAAAGGGTCAATTCCATGAAATTTTGGCATATGAGATCACACAAAAATATCATCAGATATGATAAAATAAACTAATAATGTAAGTAAGATGATTAGAGAGATTACCATTATTGATCCAACGTAACTGGCGGGGAAGAAGATTGAGATCAGATAGAGGTGGAATGGCAAAGCCTAGCTTGGATTGAGGAGGATCTCTCACATGAGGGGAGGGATTCCCGCTAGAGAAGAAATTAGGGTGGAAGGAGAAATATGGGTTAAAAACATTTTTGGTGAAAATGGGTAATTTAACCCTTTAATTAAGTGGTCTCACAGTTTGGCCGCACGGTTGGCCAAACCATGCGCCAACTGTGCACCCAAAAATGCCCAAGGAACCATGTATCTTGGGATAGGTTCACAGTTTTACTATCCATGCATAACCCCTATCAAATGGATCTTTTAAAAATCCTTCATCACCTGCATGGGTGTATGTCCTCCTATTATGAACTGAGTGCCCTGCACCGTTGAGTCTCATGGTTAGCCCAAACAATGTACTAACTGTGAGGCTCAATCTGCCTCCCCATTTTCTGGAGCTTCAGGATAAAAAAAATACCATACTCTCCCAAACCACTCCTTAGCTTCTTAATAGAATTATTAACATAAAATGATGGGTTCTTAATAGTAACATAAGAGTCCATACCTCTCAAAAAATCCAGGACATTACAATATCAAAGACGGTTGTGGTCACAGATTCTACAGTAATGCCTGAGTATATTGAAGGATCTAAGGAAGATTAAGAAGAATTATGTATGCAAAAATTCATCCAAGATATTTATGTGGTACCTATAATTAATAATCCTATCACGCTCTAAAATGATAATACTACTGTGGTGGCTCTTTCAAAAGAGTCATGGTCACATCAGCGGATGAATAAAATACTTCATAAACATCATCTCTTGAGAGTTTATTTCTTATAGAGGTGAAGTTTTAGTGAGAATTATTTATATAGAATACAACATGGTAGGCCCCCTGACTAAATCCTTGACTTATAAAAAAACATAATTATCCATTGAGGTCTAGTAGACTGAATTTCATAGATCATTGGCTCTATTCCAAGTGGGAGTTTGTTGGAGTTGGTGTCCTATGACCAACAATTTGTACTTTGATTATATATATATATATATATATATTATTTAATATTAATAAAAATTATTATTATATATTTTTCATTATTATACATAAATCTAATGTAATAATTTCTTAGAGTATACATCACATTGATAAGGTCAAAGAAGTTCTCCGCTGTGATGAGAACCTTGAAGTGCTATGATGATATACTTAAATAATGTTATTCAGTTAAATAATGTACTATTATGGGAAACATAGTACATATATTTTCTGGTTTGAGTACTTTTAATTGGATGAGTCTTATTCTCATGATGTTCTCACTTGGAAATATCCAAGATGAGAGATTATGAGAACATACATGCCAGTATAAATCGTTCATGTTTTAGTGTCATTATATATTCCTATATAATAGCATGTGTAATAGTCCTTATACATTAGTATTATAATTAATTCATGTCATGACTCATTCAATTTGATTTTATGATAAAATCCATGACACCATATGTTCACGATGAAGTAGGTAATGTTGGTTGTGTCACGATTGACATGTCATTCATGGATAAGTCGAGGAAGGATTGGTCCCTTCCATCATTATGGAAGATGATATCTCGACCATTTTATTGGAATATAACCTTCACATTAATTTATAGGTACATGGTGAAACATTGTGTTTTTGTCATGGATGTGCAACCTTCTTGATGAGATATTGTGATAAAGGGATTATATTACATAATGAGAATTCATATGTGATTATCGTAATTGTGACATTATGTTTTTTTCTCATGGGTGCCTTGACTAATTGCTAGACATTAATATTACACTTTAGGAAATCCCACCTATTTCCTATGATAAATAATCCTAGAGTGTCACACACTAATTATTTATAATGATCTCAATTAAATTCTAATTGAATTTAATTAATTGAATAAATATTATTCTCAAGACTGAGGTATAATTTTATTCAATTTTTATTGATCAAAAATTTTTATTGATGAATGAAATATTTAAATTAAATATTTGTTTAAGAGTTCAATAAATTCTAGAAGAGTTTTAATGGACCATGGCCAAGTCTGATGAAAAATATTAATTAACAAGCTAGTTAAATAATATCTTATATTGAAAAAGTTGGAGCATGCCATAAAATAAAAATATTATTATTATTATGTAGAATGGGGTTTATTAACAATTATTATATTAGTTAATGGGAAGAATGTAATTAAATAATTATTTTAACCTAAACACAAGCTCAACAAATAGCCGTTTATGTCTATTCTAAAATCCATCCAAAATTGAAACATGAGAATTTTTGTGAACAATTAATTCTCTCTCGACTCCTCCTCCTCTCTCCCTCTCAAAAATGAGAAATACAAGAGTGATTCGTTCGATATAGAAGGATGAATGATCAAAACAAATAATTAAAGACAATAAATTCATTGCGCTACCACCTAGAGATCTATTATCATTTCTTAGAGATTAAAGGAGTATGTGTGGATCACTATTAGAGGGATCCGTCCATTGGATCATCACAGTACAATGAAGGCAATCTGAATGGGTATTCTCAGATAATTAACATCTACATAGAATAAATATCTTACTCTACGGTATTTGTTTCTTCTAATATTAAATAAATTAATTATAAATTTGACCTGAAAAAACCTTGACATGTAGGTTCTGGGCACAACGGAAGTGTGCAATAGTGGGTGATATATTAAAATTTCTTTTTTATATTGAGTTTCCCAAAACATAGAGCAAGGATTTATCATGTAAAATTTATAATTAATTTATTTAATATTAAAAGAAAAAAATTAATGATTTTGGATGATTTCATTTATTAATTAATAATAACAGGAGTGATTTGTTTTAATGTCTATGATAACATCACAATTGGAAATAAAACCCTAAATCCATCAACTTCTATCTTTTTGATTGTAACCTACTAGTCTAAATTTCTTCCAATTTATTTCAAATATACATTTAACCAAAAAACCCATTCTATAATTAATATTTACTATTACATTTTTACACCACTCTTCAGAGACAACCCATGGTTTCCACCATATTATATCAATAATAATCTAGGGTTCTAAATAGATTTTTTCACACTCATGATAGCTGTGTCAAAAAATTGGCCCCATTTCCGAGGAGTAAGTGCCAAAAAACTAAAATTGAAATTTTATGACCATGTCTGATACTAATTATATTTTCTCTCTTGAAATAATTATTAAGAAAACTTTTCTACAAATACTTATAAAATTCAATTTGCAAACTAATTTTGAAAACATTTCCCTGAAAAGATTTGTAAAAACTTACATTATTCATTATTATCCTACCATAATAGTAGAAAACCCTAACAAGAACTTAATAGATATTTTTCACCCCAATTTGTAAATCTAAACACTAGAAACGAATACATTCTTTGTAAATTAAATTAATTAAAAATTGGTCTATTATAGTTATTTCCTAGATTCTATGGTCTTTCAGGTGAAGATCCAAATAAATATATCAAGGATTTCACCTTGGTATACTCCACACTTAATCCAAGAGGAGTGAAGTAAGAGAAAGTGAAGCATGGGTTCTTTCCATTCTCATTATAACAATTAGCCAAGGAGTGGCTGTCAGTTTTCATCCTAAGGAGGTGAATAATTGGAATTCCCCACAAAAGATGTTTTTGAAAATATATTTTGCATCTACAAGAAGAAAATAATTAGGAAATATATATATTCTATCATAAATTCATTGGTAGTTACTTTACATGATCACTATGAGAGATTTAAAAATTTATGTGTCATTTTTCCTATCCAAGATATATAGAAGCATCAATTACTAATATTTTTCTATCACAACCCATTTGATATTGATTAGAACATACTAGATGAATCATCAGGAGGAGATATCATTGAAAAATAACTAGTCGTACAAAGATTAATTATTTAAATTATCGTATATATTTCCCAAAAATTTGGTATAAGTGGTACCGGTATGAGAGTACTATATAGAGTAAGGTCATTTGACTCACCCCTTCTAGAGTCTAAGTTAGAGAATCTAACTAGTCTAGTTAAAAAATGGATCTGAATCAATTTAGTGAATATAAATCACTAGTTAAGGTATACAGTCTATGATCTTCTAATAATTATGGTAACCAATGTGTTAAAGTACAGAGAACTTAGAGTTGTGAAACAACCTAACAGTAAAGGCAGTTTCAAAAAAATATCACAAATAGAGATAACCTTCCCACATCTAGTTTGGATTTATTAGTAAATAAAATCATGCTATAATACTCTATAAAAACTAGTATTAACTACCAATACCCTTTAAATAACTATATAAATTAACCTTAAACTAACTAGCATACCAACCACCCCAGTTTTAAAAAAAGAAACCCTTTGAGAAACCCTCAACCAATTCAAAACCACCTGTGTAACACCAATAAGTATAAGTAGTTGAGAAGCTGAGGAATGAATTGAAGTAATTAAATAATTATCTTGGAATACATATGAAGATATTTTATAAAAACCAATGAATATCACTGACTCAACAAATTGAAAACCCCAAAGGTAATTTACTCCCGACGACTACTTGAAGTAGAAAAGAATTTGACTCCATTACCACGCCTGATTCCATGTAGAAAAATTCCATGGAGGAAGAAGTAAATAATTATGAAGAAAATTATAGAAGTAATGAAAAGATACTAGGAAAACCCTTGAAAAAAATTGGTAAATAAAGATCTTCGACCACTCATCCCCTAAAGAATGATCTAATCAAGAAAGATACAAAATAAATAATTTAAAAAAAACATTATAAAAAATTTCAAAAAAAATTAAATCAACATATACTTCCTTGAATATCTTATAAAAACTAAAAGTTATTCTAATTTTATCAAAAAAATATGCACCAAAAAATAATACTTCAAGGGAGTGAGAGGGTGAACTTGGGAAGAATAATTTTAACCTTGATCACCCAATAGTTTCCTACTACGTCTGAATATCGAGGTACGTTATCTATCCCTTGTATAATTGGTTCTATATTTTTTAAATATTACTAGTGTTATCTTAGAGCCTATATAAATTTAATGCAATATTATTTTTTTACTTCTTTGTAGGTAGGAGAATATAAGATGACAAGAATGGTCGTTCAACTTGGAAATAGATCCACTAAATTTCTTGTAGGATTCCTAGAATATATGTTTTCTATAGTATAAAATTTGATCTTTCTAAATGACTTATATGTGATAAAGATATAAAATGATAATAACCCAACACATTCACCCATAATTTTGGGTTGATGCTTCTTAAATATATCTAAAACCATCATAATTGTTCATATGGGAGCTCTCAGTAGATAATTTGGTGATAACACTATCCATTTCAACGTTTTTTATTCCATGAAGTACCCATAGGAGGATGATTCACTTATTGTACAATCATACAATAAATAGGTTGATATGAGTAAAGAACTAGGCTTGTTACAATAAATTTTTACTTTGGGAAAAAAATTAATATTTGAAACTTCTATAAAGAATAATTGGAGGAAACTTTAAAAATATATGTACAAACTAGTATAGGAGGAAATCCCTATTTTATTTGATGGTATTATTTTTTTAATGATGAGGAAACTTATATTTCTTTTTATTTGTAGGAATTAAAAGATATGATGGTGATAGATCCAAATATCATTTCATCCTTAAAACAACCCCCAAACCTAGAGTTAAAATCATTTCCCACTCTCATGAAATATGAGTACATGATAGAAGGGGAAAAGTTTCAAGTAATTATTGCTAGAAATGTGGCTCATAACCAGGAAAATATATATATATACCTATTAAAGGAAAGTGTGAAATCTATAGAATGGATTTTAGAATATATTCTTGGTATGAGTCCCAAATTTTACTTCCATTTAATTTTTCTTGAAGAAAAATTAAAAACTATTAGGCATCCCAAAAGAAGACACAACTTAACCCTGACAAATATAGTCAAGAAATATATAAAAAAACTGTTAGTCCCATTCATATAGTTCCCAAGAATGGTGGATTGGACATTGTTAAAAATGAGTATAATGAATCAATCCTTATAAGAATGAAAAACAGTTAGAGAGTGTGAATAGACTACAAGAAGTAGTACCATGTCACTATGAAATATTATATCATCATTTCATTTATTGACCAAATGTTTGAAAGATTATTAATAAAGACTCATTATTATTTTCTAGATTTTTTGTAGGTTATATTTAGGTACCCATTGCACCTAAGTGGTAATAAAATACAACCTTTATACATCCCTATAGAACCTTTGATTTTTAAATAAAGACATATTTCTTGAGTAATTCACCTGTTACATTCAAAATATTCATGGTAATCAATTTATCATATAATATTAAAGAATGGTTGGATGTTTTTTTGGATAGTTTCACTATATTTGGAAATTATTTTTATCACTGTTTTAAAGATATAAATAATGTTTTGAAAACTTGGACTTATAAGAACCTTGTTTTGAATATTTAGAAGTTTTATTTCATGGTTCAAATAGGATTAGTTCTAGGGAATATTATTTCAAAGAATTAGTCGAGGTGTAAAATTCTAAATTTGAATTGATAAATGTATTGACCTATCCAACATATGTAAACCATGTCAGATCTTTTATATGACACATAATGTTTTAAAAAAGGTTCATGAATGATTTAAGTATGGTTACTATAATGTAACTATATTTTTACACATATCACTACAAGATATTAAGAATAATTAACTATAAATTACATTCTAATAATCATAAAATCTAGTGTCATTGGAAGATTAGGTACATAATTAGACAACATGAAACCAAAATAAAAAACATATTTTATTTAAACTCCATAATGAGATCCTAAATTCATTTTATCTCTTACATATTCATAGGATAACCTAGGTAATACATGAATAAAATGGATTAGCTATGAATCCCAGTAAGGGAATAAACAAATTAATAAAGCTTATCCCATGGGTTGAAAGGCATAACATGATGAATTAAAAAGGCATGAGACATGAATAAAAATAAATAATAATAACATATAGAACATTGTATAATTTAATCATAAAATAATAGGAATGTTTCAACAATAAACAAAATGAAATAATCATGAGTCAAGGCTAACTAAAAGACTATTGAACATAGAGGACAAAGTCTAATAATGGAATCAGGTTTACTCCTTGTCCCAACATGACGTCTCCTAAGACTAAACATTACCCAATGAATTGGATCTCTATCAAGGTTCACCCATCATAACATTTTCATTAATCTATTTTCCATATGAATAATCAAACCTAAGGAATAAAGATAAGAGTTTCCCATAGAATTAAATGGGTAACATAATCATGTCATAAGGCATAAAAATGGGCGTATCATTGAGCTGTTCATGAAAGAATCAATTTAAAGTATACATAGACATTAATAAGGTAAAATAGGAATATATAATGATAATTTAATTCATAGTGAATTTAAAACACATAAAAGAGTGTTTGTGAAACTTTATAAATGAGCCACTTTGGTGCGATTTAAGGGAAACATGAAAGAGACTTTAAAGAGGAAAAGGCATAACTTTTGTAAAAAACCAGAAATGAAGTTATATTATTTTTCAAGATAAAATGAATTATTTTATAAAGATAAATTTGTTTTAAAATATATTATGTATGGTACTTGAAAATGTGTAATAAATTGGGAATTTCCATTTAATCGTGCTTACTTATCAGGAAGAATTGAGAAGATGGCCTTATAAAACATATATATACCCATCAAATAATGAATAATTGAAAATTTTACATATGTTTGGAACATAAAAATATAATTTAGTAGTGTTATATAATAATAATTAAGAATTTAATTTGGGTAAATATGGAGAAAAATAGCCTAAATGAAAAAACAGAGGTTTAGAGAGAATTCCTTACCATATGTCCAAAAGTGTTAGGAACTTGTACTTAATATCCTAGATAATAAAATTAAATCAATTAATTAGTTACTTAATAACCTATTATACTTTTATTTTATTTATTATAATTTTATTAAGTTCATTTATTGTCTTTTTTATGAGTTATATGATTCAATTTCGTCATTCCAGGAGCGTTCATTTTCTTGGTTTTCATGATCAGTCCTCTTGTATACAAGTATGGAAGTTCATGTAAAATGGGAATAACCCTACAGAATTGAAATTGTATGTTATTAATTAACTTATATAATTTTAATTGGTCTTACATATCATTTGTTTATATGGTATTAGTATGATTAATTAGATAAAACATTAATGAAAAATGATTTATTTATTTTGGTGGTTTTTTGATCATCGTGAACTTATATCATTTTATTTAATAATATGTTTATATAATGGTTATAGAACATTAAATAAGTTTTAATACACATATTATAATAATTTTTAACCATAAAATGGTTTTATGACCATCCTTGAAGTAGGTGATGAAAAATGGAAAATCGTCGTCCATGATGGTGGTGAATTGACACCTCACAGACAATGTTTTCATTTTTAGAATAAATTGATAAGAGAATGAATTTGATAATTGATAATATATTAAAAAAATAAAATTTAAGTATATGAAATATACCATATTTATCTTTCCACTTTGGGATAGGGAGGTGAGGAGAGGATAAGAAAATAAAATATATTAAAAAGAAAAAAATAAAGGAGGATATTACCTCTTGAACTTCTTCTCATAGAGAACCTCCTTAGGAAAATTTATTTTGGTATTTTGATAAGAAAAAAAGGATCCTATAAATGGGGGAGTGTATCGGGAAAATTATTGGGAAGAATTTTCATAATCTTAAATGCTTTGGAGGTGTCAAGAGAAGAGGTGGTAAGGGGTGGTATTTATAAAGGGAGAGGGGTGTTTGATTAATTTATTCATTAGTTAATTATTTTGGATCAATAATATAAATAGTGATTATTCCCATGAATATTTAAAGTAAATAGAGAAGGATATTTATAGATAATTTTGCTTACATTAAACATACATCAACAATGACTCAAATTTTCTTATATTTAGCTTATTTCGTAAATTATTGTATTTCACTATTCACCAAAAATTCAACTATTTTACAAAAATCCCAAAAATTAATTTTAATAATTTTTTAACATTTATATTTCAAAAATGAACTCAATTTTAATAAAATAATTTTCTAAACATGAGAAATTTAACTTTTAATTAAATCATTTATTCTAAAAATACTGATTTTTAAATTATAACTAATTTTATAACACTTTGAAAATTTATTTATGGTCTCATGAAATTACCTTATAATCATAAGACAAAAAAATATTAATTTGTTAATATATTTCATGAAAAAAACTCTTTTAAATCATTATATTAAATATAAAATTGAAAATAAAAAAATTTTGTTTGATAAAAATACCAACACTTTATCATTTTTAAAGCATTTATTCACTTATTCCAAGATATAAATATATTATATTTTCATTCATAAGATACCTAAATTTTTTTTATAATTTCATATGTGATGTTATTATTCTATTTATCAGTTTAATATTCCTAATTTTCACATTATTATTCCAACGTTCAAGTTAGTATTCCATCAGTATAGGTTACTTAATTTCTATAAATACATATTTTTTAATTAATTATTCATTTTTATAGTTTTTATTTTGATATATATGTGATTTTATGTGATTTTTACTATATTAAATAATTATAATAAGTTAATTTCCATTGATAAAATTATGGGTCATTATAGTTACTATTCTTATGTCCAAGTTATAACACTCCCTCAACCATGAATGAATCGAAATTTCATGAATCAGGGTGTGCCACATGACCTTAGGGTCACCTCCCCATATGCCAAAGGATACTGACTAGTAGAAATGTTCTATGTAGTGATAGTGGGAAGGCTACACCCTCTTGTGATAAATAATATTAATAATAACATGTGGATATAATTTTAAAAAAACCAACACATAATAAAGGTACACATACTATAATCAAGATAATCTCTAACATGGCATGCCAATCATAAAAAATAAACAAGATCAAATGTGGGTCAATCACACATATATACATATGCAAAATAACTAAAATGATCCATCTTAACAACATCGAGAAACCACCTAGACTGTCTGAAAAATCTATAATCTAGCACACACACTATCTGCACATCCCTATAAACTAGGTTCCAAGAATCAAAATGATTCCATTACTTTCCCCAAGAACCATGAAGTTTGTATTTATCCAAGAGGAACCATGAAATATTTGATTATAAACTCGATAGGACACCACCAATGGTGTCCTTATCTTACATCTATATGTATATCAATGTATGAAAAAAATGAAAACTAGAACATAATGCACAATCCACTCCACTAGGGCTCTAATGTACCTAAGTGAGTCATTACATACCTTGAAAAATGTCAGAGTGGAATGATACATCCACAAACTGTCATACTAGAGTGGAACTATACCTCATGACATAAAATTTCGACATAACCACATAACTATTCTTAGTTATCCCAACACCCCAAATTATGCTATGAAAATCATATCACTAGTCCAAATGACTTCTTCATTCTTTTCCAAAGTCAGGTTAACATCTTAAAAAATACCAAGGCACAGTGATTCCCATATTTCCAAAATCACATCCCATCAGCTCTAACGTAATTAGTGAGCCTCAATACCATATCTGGTGGTTTCAAGTATCACACACTATGGCCTTCTATGGTGAAAACCTTTTCCATACTAATGGTCAATTCCACCCCATATGCCTCTTAATTTATAGAGACTCCACCCACAACAAGTGGACTAAACCACTTCATGGGACATTCCAATCTAAACATGGCCCTAACGACCCTATAAAATAAGCATGATAAGAAAAATCACTAACATCTTGGGCCACACCATTGGAAAACATCTTTTTCCGCCTACAAACCATGTCTCCCAAATGCATAAATGGTCTACACTATCCATGTCATCTCAGCGAACCATGTCTCCCCACTTCTGGTGATCAAAATCACCCACAGTAACATGGGTTATACCAAACACGTTCACATAGAATCATATAATTAATAACATCATAAGAACACAAACTATAACCATAGTAATTATACCTAACCAACCAAGGAACCACATACCACACAAGCCACACCATACCAGGACTAAAACCATCATTTCACACATGAGTTTACCCTCAATAACCCCAAATAAAATTAGAAACTCCAAGTAGTTTCATTTTTGGTTTCAACCAGACCATCCCAATACCCCCCACTTACCACGCATCATGTAAAAAAAATATAACTTGGGAATAATCAAGGCACCACCTACCTAGAGTTAGTATGACTCCACATAGAAAACAACTTCTACTAATTCAACATCAATTGAAATATTCACAAAAATCTAAAAAATACCTATTTTTTGCGAGGAACAAATAAATAGTAAGAAATATATAAAATAGATGCATATTGATGGTTGGCCATACCCCCAACTCCCTCCAACTTCAGATGACATAAGATTCTGGTAAGAATTGAAGGAGAAGTCAATCAAATAAGAAAGGAATGAAACTAAGGATTAAAATGTTACATTTATTTTTGATTACCTATATCCCATTTTTTTATTCATTTCCTATGTTAGATAATAATTTTAAATATTTTTTAAAAAATCTAGAAAATTTTCATCAAATACAAAATTTAGCAAAAGGAAAAGTCTTACTATCATGAGTAAGACTTTCCCAAAGCAATATTATCATATAAAGAATTTATTAAAATCCTTATTAGCATAGAAAAACATTCCCATATTCCTTACTATCATATTAATACTTTCCCTAAATCCTTATTATCATGAGTAAGGCTTTTTCAGAATCCTTACTATGATAGAAAGACTTTCCCAAAAGCCTTACTATCTTGAGTATGTTTTTTCTAAAGGCCTTTATATTTTAATATGACATTCCAAAAAAACTTACTATTAGGAGTATGACTTTATAAAATTCTTACTCATCCCAAAATCCTTACTCACACTAACACTTAACCATTTTTTCTAGAAATCATATGTAAGTCATAAAAACTACCAAAACTCCAAAAAATCATTTTAAACTCTTCAAAACATATAAAAACCCTTAAATAATAGTATATTCATGTCAAAAAAATTATAAAAATTTTAATAATAATTAAACCCTCCAACCTACGCTCACTCCCAAGGCTCATTCCTCAACCTATACCGACACCTACAACACGTCTATTGGGTCCAAAGTCACACAGTCGATCTAATATCCGACCCAAATATCTATTCTAATTTTCTGGGAACTTATAACCTCCCCACTAGATGATATTTCATCTCTGATATATCTCTAACACATACCAACCAAGTCTTACAATACCTAATCATCCTTTTCTATGCATTATCATGACATCAAGATGACATCAAACACATCTATATATTCCCTATATACCTAGATTACCCCAGTTACCCAATATAATAAACCAATTCCTTCCATGAAAACTCCCCACCATAGGAATAACCTACCTAGCCTCATCTCAACCTAAATAACCAGCACAATGATGTAATCATATATTTCCATTTTGTACACATCGATTATCAACAAATAGAAAATTGTCATCATTTATCATCACATAAAGTAATCTAGATGGCCACATCTCATCCCACTTAAAATCTAATTCCTACTTTTATACTAAAATCCACTACATCCCACATTTACCATGTTTCATAACCAATGCTCACACATTAACCCGAACCTAGTCAATCCATTTATCATATGTGCACATTATGCACCAATATCCACCACAAAAAATAAAAAACCGTGGTCACACTCTTAAAATATATCACTTACTATCATTGAATCCCTAACCTACTTTGATTATGTTGACTAAACTACATGAAATTGGGCCAAGACCCAATTGTCTAATTCCTATCCTCCCCATAGAGTTGTACTCCCCACTGGCCACTATCCCCACAACTGTATATATCTCCCACTCCCACATCCCACATGTTTAAATGATCCCAAACTACCAAGTCCTAGCCCTAATTATAGTCTTACCTTAGATCCTGGATTCTGATCCAGTCCATGACTCCAAAATTTATGTGTGGTCCTTCGATAAAACCTCTTTAAAAGATTCATCTAGACATGAGTCCCACACTATTTTAGTGGTCGATCACACTGGGTATGAACATGGCTCATCTACCCACATTAGAAACACATTTTTGATGATCCAATCCAAGATGAAATAATCACACCTATACTATGACTACATGTCTAAGTCTCCTAATATCCTCACTTTCGACAACTTTTAGATCCGCTACCTGTCTCACCTGGCCCAACCATCTTACTTTGTATGGTATCATCTATCATGTTTTACACAACTATCAGTGTCTAATTAACTACCTCTAAGAATGAGGTCGACCTAAATATGATTAAATTCACCATGATAACATATCATAAACTATCCACAAACCATATCACCTTGAAGATAACATCTCCATCCATCATCATAGTGAATCACGACATATCTATGAAACTCCTGGCATAATCTATAACTAATGTGTCTCCCTACTATAACTATATGAACTCATAGACTTTTTCCTCCCTTAGTTTCATCTGAAATAAGTACTAAATACATAGACTCAATTTACTTCAACATCAATCTCTCATGTCTTCTTTCTTGTACCTGTATATCCCACCTGTATTTTTTCAATCCTCTTAACATATATGTTTACAACTTCACCCTCCATCCAATGAGTGTCTCGATTTGTTTGATCCAATACCAAACTTGAATATCTTTTCCAAATACCTAATACTGGAAAAAAGATGCTTTTTAATGATATTAAATTTACTCCTGATGATGATTTAGGTAATTTTTTAGTGAACTAAAGAGTAAAATGATCACACCACTAGTAATGTAACCTCCACATTGAGAACACCCATTTGAAATTCTTTAAGATGAATTAAACCATGATGTTAGAGTATTGTTGTCTCAAATAATTGAAGGAAGACCACAAGTAATTGCATATGATTTAAGAACATTGAATTCTACCTAAAACCATTACAAATCCACTAAAAATTAATTTTTATTAGTTTTTTATTATTTGGATAAATTAAAATAATAATTGATTGAATGTAATGTTTCTATTTTTTATCATGTTTTCCTTAGACCCCAAATGAAACAGAAAGATAAACCAAGGCTGGTTAAATGGATTTTTTATATCCAAAATATTGAAATAGAAATAAAAGATAGGAAGGGATATAAGAATCGTGTAACAGAACATCTAAGTATTCTACCCCATATATATGAGGTAGAGATTTTAGATTAAAAAACCATTCAATGATTTCATTCCAGGAGAGAAGTTGTATTTGGTTGAATGATATGTACCCTCTTATCATGATGTGGTCAAATTTTTGGTAACTTGTGAAGTTTGATCTCACATGAATCCACATGAAATTATTAGGTTCAAATCTAAATCAAGGTTTTATATTTAGGATGGTACTTATCTTTAGAAAATATATAATGATCAAATGATCAAGAGATGATTTCTTGAGAGTGAGATATAGAATAATATTGAATTCTTTTATACTCTATCTTTTGTAAGGATATTTGTACATCAAGGGACTATTAGAGACATTTCAAAATCATGTATATATTTTCCCACATTGTTTAAATATTACAATTAAAATTTTTAAATAAGTGAGAAATGTTATTTCACTCGTAACATTCCTAAAATACAAGATATTCTTAAAAAATGAATAATATTTTGTGAAATATTTGAATTTTGGGGAATATAATTCATGGTACCCTTTCCCATGTCTTTTGAAATCTCTTATTTTTTGTTGGTAGAGGAAAATGTTTCGAAATGGGTGGAATCTAAAGCCAAAAATCCAATGATACAATTTTTTTTTGATTTTGTAAATTCTAAATTTTCATAAAGGTTTGGAGTTATAAGATAAATCATTAGTGATCAAGGGACCCATTTCCACAATAGGAGCATGGAATATTTGATGATAAAGTAAGGAGTGAATCACAATAAATCCACACTATTATGAACTGTCTTGGGTCACTCCTCACCAGGGCACCCAAGTTAACCCATGGTAATGCCTGGATGGAATTCCCAATCCCCACAGGTTATAAACTAGTTCCTGGGCATTGAAGAACTACCATTTGGAATGTTTTTACACAATAAATAATCAAATGAGTCCTAACTGAGAACCCACCATGGTATTTATATAATTTTGGAAGTCATGTATCTAAATAAAATAAACCAAATCAAAGAAATATAATCCATAAATGTAAAGTAAATATATTTAAAAATATAAAATAACATCAGGTGAGTCAAACACCAAATAAGAATAAAAGGAACAGGACGGGAACCGATATGTTGATACATGAGAGTAAGATACAATAACTAAGATCAAAATAAATCAAAACATAATACCCATAATTGGGTGATAGGAGGGATCAGTACCACGTTGTCACCATCAACATCCCATCACCACTAACATGAGTACCTGATGCAACCAAGAAACACCTTTCCTTTACCCGAATCAGACAAAACAATGTCTATATACACCCATTAGGAGTATATAGGGTGTGATCTAAACTATCCTAGTAGGATCCCACCAAGATTTTATAATAAATCTTTATTAAAAAATCATGAAAGTTTGGAAATATTAAATATAAAAATTAGCTTTTGAAAATTTTAAAGAGGGGAAAAAGATAGTAGTTTAAAAATATTAAAGAATATGCAAGGTAAATGGTAAATATAAACTAGAGTTGTGGGAAGTACTAGTACATATAAGGTTTGGTCTATCTAGGATACTCACACACTCAGTGATCTAACCAATATAATAAATTGAACACATAACCCTAGTGAGAGTAATCATAAGGCCATGTGGGAAGAGGCCACCCTGAAAAGTAACTCCCTATCATGTCAATATTTCATAGTTAGTATTGTAGCATAAATCCAATGATAGGGAGATAAAATCATGCTCATCCAGGATTTTCTTAGTCCTCTAAGCTCCCATCTATTTTCACCCATTTTAGAGGGCACCCTTGATATAAATTATAATCATTTTTTATTTTAAAGGGGTGTTTCATTAATTAAAACATAAAAATCCATAATTCATTTCCAAACCAATTCCTTAAATTCATTTTAATATTCTAAATCCAAGGGGAAACAATTTCCAAATGTTTATAACTAAAACAATAACGTTAAGTAAATTACATGACATTCTTTAAACAATTTAAAATATTCTTTGAAAATAAGAAATCATTTATATTTTATGGAAAAAATATGAATCCACCTACCATTATCCAGATAAATCACATGATGATGAATTTAAAACCATAAGTAAGGATGAATAAAGATATAGAAACAAAATACAAGCAGTAACAACAAAACCCCTCTCATTTAGATTTGAGAAATAGAAGCCCTAGGTCGCTATAATAATAAGGGATAAAACAATTCTACGAAAATTAGAGAAAGAGGCTAGAAGAGAAGGGAAGATAAGAGGGTTCCATTCATAAGAGAGATCAGATGTCAAGAAGGGATATAAAATTAGTGGTTATACTCTCAAAATCATGCAAGGGTTTTATGAGAATTTCATTTTTCTTATGTTTTGGGAAGACCTTATGATTTTATAAATCATTCTCAGACCTTCAAGATCACCACCGCTTCACCTGGGAACTTTCTTGATTGGTCTTCACTGTTTGGTAAACTAGGCACCAACCATGAAACCCTTCTTAATAAAAAAATATAGAACAATTTCACAGTTTCCACATAGTTACTTCTAACCTTGTTGTGGCCATGTTACAACACATTTTTTCAAAATGTTCAAAATTTTAAGGAAAACTAACTGAGAAACATATAATAAAAAATAAAGATAATATATGGATGATCCATACCTAAAAATGGAGACATGGGTGTAAAAATTCTCCCAAAAATATCACTTTTTTCCTCCATAAAGTCATCATGAAGATGGTTTATCAGAAAATATGTGAGTCCATTGCTCCCTTGTGAAAGTTTTCTACTCACAATACTCATGTGAGTCGCACACATTCCTACACAAGACTATTAACAATGTTAAAGATATTATAAGAAGAACATTCACTCATGATTCAAAAATAATAATTGGATGCTCCTCCATCAATTCATCTGATTCTAATTCAAGCTCCTCTGAGTATAGAAAATGAGAAGGGTCAAGGTGAAACATCGTAACATGAGAAATATGGAATATGTTATGGATTGAGGTATATTGGGTAGGTAAGTACAACAAATATTCCACCTTAAAAATCATCATCATAATCCCAAAGGATCTCATACATCTAAAATCAATCTTCTCCTACTTTCCAAGCCACTAGTGACCTTACCAGGTTGATACTTTTAAGAAAAATTATTCACAAACTAAAAAAATTAAAGGGAAGCATCAAAGATTTGTATATGAATTTTGGAGAGTTTGAGCTTGCACCAATCATTGATATATTATTTGAACCATACCAGTCATCTCTAACACAGTGATTAGATGCAATGTAGTGGTTTTTTCTACTTTATCCCAACAGATAGGTGAATAGTAAGGTTGACCAAAAAACAATTCAAAATGAGGAAATCAGATTGTAGACTGATAACATTTTTTATGATAAAACTCTATCAATCCTAAATGGTTGTCCTAATAACCTTGAAAGTCTAAGATATAGGTGTATATTTTATTTTCTAGTATCATTATCACTCGTATTATTAGGCCATCCATTTGTGGATGATAGGATATAGTCAACTTAACTTGAGCTCTTATCTCCTCTGGAGGTCTTTCCTAAGATGAGAGGTAAACCAATGATTTATATTAGAGATAATAGCCAAAGGCACACCATGAAACCTCAAAATCTCCTAAACACATAACCTTTTAATCTCTTCCACCTTCTTGGTGCCCCTAATCAGAACTAAATGGATAAAATATATAATTTGATCAATTAAAACCTATAATGTATTCTTTCTCTATAGGGTATGAGGTAATTTGATGATATAATCCATAGATACCTCATCCCACTTCCAGGAGGGAACTATAAGGGTATGGAGAAACCTTGAAGGATTTTTTATGATTAAGAATAACTTGTTGACAGGTATAACATTGAGATAAAAAATCAGTAATGTTCTACCTCATTCCTAGACACTAGAACAAATGTCTCATTTCATAATATATCTTAGTAGAACTAGTATAAACAACCCACAAATAACGATGAGATGTTTTCATCATAGTCTTCCTCAGAGATATAGTAACCACAGAATTTATTCCATAGAAAATAATGATATATGATATATAGAGACCACTCATTAGTTGTCTCCCCACCATTCAAAATACACCTCATTAATTAACTTTATTTATCTCTTGGATACTCCTAGAAGATGATCTCTATAAAATAAATCATTAAATAAGTACTTTCCAAGAACACCTCCTCCTTCCATTCCTTGGTATCCAAGTGCATTTGAGAAAAAATTACCATGAGTTGCTAATCATCACTGGAAATCCTAAGAAAGAAAATTCATACTAAGAGCATCATCAACAAAATTCCTCCTACCTTGCGTATAGGTGATGTCGAAATCAAATTCCTAGAGGTATTCCACCCACTACCTCTACCTAAGATTAAATTATTTATATGATAATATATATATATATATATCATACTCTAATGGTAAGAATAGACTATGAATATTTCACTAAATAGGCAGAGTCTTTAACACATTAATGTGTGCATGAAAGTTGTGATCTCAAGGTTATGGGTCAAGTAGTTCCTTTCATGTATTTAAAGCCAATGAGAACCATACTCCACCACTTGATCATTATATATAATAACACAACCCAATCCCATGATCAAAGAATCACAATGCACCATATAAACCCATCTGACCTCATAAAGAATTAAAATATGTGTTGTGGTCAACCACAACATTAATTTATCAAATCATTCCTAGAACATAGATCTCAAAATGAATGTCCTTTTTCTGAGTAAGTTTCATTAAATATAAGACAATATCAGAGAAATCCTTCAAAAATAATTGATAATATCATATTAAACATAATAATATTTGAATCTAAAAGATGTTATTTGGATCCTCCTAGTACATAATGATCCTTACCTATTAAGGATATATTGAAATTTCTTGATCAAAAACCATGTGCTCTAATAAATAAACTTATCATATCAAGAAGTCACATTCCAATAGATTGGAATATAGGTGATGATCATACACGGTCCCCAATAAAATCCTTAGATGATGGAGATGGTCCTCTTTATACTTTGAACAAACCAAGATGACATTCAAAAATACTATGAAAAAAGACTTCAAATATTAGTCAACTTGTAACGTCTCGATTTCGAGTGTCGCCCAAAGTTGCCTCGAACCCGGTTGGTCACATGACCTCAAATGAATTTCCACGAATCCCAGAGCCTGCCAGCTAGCAGCGAGGGTCATGGTCTAATAATGGGGAAACTATTCCCTCATTGGCATAGTATACATAGTGAAATAATAAATAGGTAAATAGTAGCAGAAGCAGTAAAACAATACAAAAATATGTAAACAACAGAAGACTGATATAAAATAAGAAACATGAGCATATATATAAATGATGCATGTCACATGTGTCTAGGAAAGCATCTAAAAAAGTCACAATGCTATAAATACAATACTAAAACCAAAGTAAAGAAAATCAGAAAACTTCAATAGCATCTCAAGCCTCAGTTTGGTCTTACGCTCTCCAGCCCCAATAGAAATCATTTACCTAATGAAAAAGGAAAATTTCCCTTATCTATACCTACAACTATATAATCTTTTTGGGTCTAAAACCATTACCCAATCAGTGTGTGAGACGAATCCCAGTAGGCAACCACCAAAATATCTATGCCTAACTGTCAGTGAATATATATAGTAGGTAATATGAAAAATAAATCTATAAACTAGGAAGTAATCAAAAGTAAAAAAAATACTACTATTTCAAATTAAATTCATTTTCATTTATTAATTATTCAATCTGTTGAATAATGTAACCTCGGGATCTATCATAATATATATATCCCTTGTATAAAAGTAGCAACAGACATCTCAGTAGACCATCTAAATAATAAGTAAGATATAGTGCAAGCTTATGTTTTGGCTTTGCAGACTCATCACAATAATACAAAAATTCCCAAGAAACCCTCTGGGAATGTTCTCCTAGTCGGATGCCTCTAGTTCAACATATCATCAATTCAATAAATAATGACCTTCTGGGAAAGCTCATACATTTTAACCCCTTTGGTCCCACATATCACTAATCATTTATAAACGACCACCTAGGTAGCTCTCACAGTCAATACCCCCATAATCTTCATAGCAAAAAAAATTATATAGACCACCTGGAAACTCTCACAGTCAATGAACTAAGGTTCAACATTCATTTAATAATCTCCCTCGGAGTAACTCTCACGGTGTAACCCCTCTGGTCTAGGACCACCTGACTGCTCTCACAGTCAATACCTCTGGGTCAATATAACAAAATTCATACATAAATGACCCTACCTTAGGAACCTCTCATAGTCAATTCCCCTTAGTAACTCTTTCAAAATTAGAATCGTGTGCATCTCAAATAAATGTTAACTCCATCCTAAAAACACGAGGCATGGAAAACAAAGCAATTCTAACGGGCATTCAAGACCAAATGGACAAAATCAATCAGACATGGGAAATTCCCCCGTATTCAAGGCATAAAACTTATGCATAATCAATAATACTTTCTCAAACAAACACACCATAATAGTTCTTAAATAAGGTTAAATTCCAAAACACACAATACCCTAAATAGTGGTATTCGTAACTTTTAGCATATATAATCCAAATACAACCAAATATAGGCACAAACCACCTACCTTAATGTTGTATGATGAAAACTCTTGAACGCCATCACTTGAATCAGCCTAGAATGACGTAGATCTACAAAACGGTTAAAATTTTTCAACCTTGAATAAACCATGAGAGAAGAGGAATCTGGAAGAGAGGCTCTAGGGAATGAGATAACTCACCAGTGGGAATCCAATGCACCTAGAGGCATCTCTATTAGAGCTCAGGTGAAGAATCGAGAGGATCTCAAAGTTTGTTGGTCATTCTGTGACATTCCTGTAGGAACTACGGGGAGAAGAAATGTGTTTTTGAGATGATATTCAACTCCACTCTGACTCATCAATTAAAAATAAAAGTATACAGCATGTTCATTTAATGTACACGCCATGTACTAACCTCAACTGACACCCACTTTAGGCATTATACCAGGTCACCTATAAGGCCATTTACTTAGTCATTACACATCTACATGCGGAAACTAGGTACACAGTGTGTACTTCTAAGTACACAACATGTACTTAGAAATTTTCCCAATTATTCCTTTTCCGTAAAAAATAACCCAAAATAAGGATCTGTACATGAAATGAAGATTTGGGTTCTTACACAACTCCGGTTCTTGGATGAGGTATGGCCCATGTTGGTTTGTGAAAAAAAAATATCAAAGTGTGATCATCTTTCAATGTAACGTAAAGAAATTTTAAAAATATAACATAAAATCAAGTGAGTCAAACACCAAATAAGAATAAAAGGAACGAGATAGGAAACTACTATGGTGATGCATGATAGTAAGTACAATAATTGGGATCAAAGTAAATCAAAACATGATACCCATCACTATGTGACATGAGGGATTAGTCCTAGCATGTCACCACCAACATCTCAACACCACTAATCAGAGTACACATCACCATCAAGCAGTGCCTTTCCTTTACTCTAATCAGTAAAAAAAAGTCTATATACACCCATTGAGTGTATGTAGGGAGTGAGTATAACTATCCTGGTAGGATCCCACCAAGTTTTTCATAATCAACCTTTATTAAATAAAACCAAGAATGCATGTTTTAAAATATAAAACATAAAAAAATATTTTAAAATTATTAAAGAGGAGAAAAAAATTAAATTTTTAAAATATAAAAAAATTTGTAAGGTAAATATAATATTTAATACTAGAACCATGGAAAGTCCTAGGGAATATAAGGTCCAAGATATCTAGAATCCTCAAATACTCAATGATCGAACAAATATAATCAAGTGTATACACACTTTTAGTGTGATGAATCATCCCAAAGGGGCTTATGCCATGACTGCCCAAGCCTACTTTAAATAGGCATAGGGCTAACGACTAGCACCCAGTAGTCATATCACTAACACAGGAGGACCTATCCTCAGTACCTGTAAACATTCACACATCTCCAAGCCCGTAAAATGATAAAATGTTAAAAAAACTAAACAACTATGCATCAATACATATAAATCCCGCAACCATAGTAAAATAAGAAGTAAATGAATGTAAACAAGGACAAATACAAGCCCACCACAAAGAGTTTGAAGACAAATCCACCCTGATAAAGTAAAGATAGGGACTTCTATCAAGATAATATAGAAACACACCTCAGTCTGTCTGATCTCACTAAGAAACATCTGTTCCTGGTCTATTTAGGACTCTGTCAAAAGGTTTATTGTCTATACAATACATGACGTGTTCAAGCATAACTTGTGTATGCGTGAGTATAAAAATACCTAGTAAGAAACCCCAAAACCACAAATCATACAATAAAATAATACTGTTAGATCTACATATGTATATTTCTACAACACATATAACTAGAATTTCTAGATACACTCAACAAAGACACATAGTCTAAAGCTATGTCACAACCGTAATTGCCAGCCTAAGATTCTAGCTCAAAGGTTCCACATAACACTCATCCATAAGAACACACACTACAAGTCGGATAGCATTGATTAAGTCCATCCTATAGGTAGTGATCATTAGGTATCTCCAACATAAGTACACCGTGATAGTCAGAAGAGATGTGATACATTGATGAAGATCACACACAAGGCCACGGGTTATACCAAAAAATATATGTAGATTAACTTACTAAGTAAAAGATCAGTGGATGTGAAGTTTTGTTCATTAAGATACCAAAAATTCAACCTAGGGTATGAAGAAGGATAGAGTATCTCACTACGAACCTCACAGAAGAATTCAAGAAACTTTATCCAAGAATTCTTGTGGAAGGTATCACTATCCTATGTGTAGGAGGAAATTCTATACTAATCCTTAGGAAATGGATATAGATAACACACTCTAATGAAACTTTTTCACGATATTGAGGACAAGGGATATGACACAACTTTAAGGGAGTACACGAATTGTAGTAGGGTTACACATCGTGTCCCTTCGACCCCAAGTCCTACCCATTTAAATTACTCATTTTCATGTTCATATAGAAGTACATAGTGTTCCACTTCCCATGTACTTATGAATGTGTAATAGTACATGGCTTAGCCAGTGTATATTTTTTCCAGGCCATGTCCATGTGGGAGTACATGATGTGTTCTAGCCCATGTAATCAATCCCATGTTCATGTACACTTAGAGGTATACACAGATCTCACCCAAGGGGATCACACTCTATGTGACAAGGCCACACGTAGTGTGATACTTATCTTCCTCTAGAAACCCTATCTGCTGCTAAAAGGGTCCCACATGGCATGTAGCTCTGACTGACATGTTGTGTGTCATGAAATTTTCAAGATTCTTAGATCTGGTTTGTTTATTTTTATCTGCCATTATGGCCCCACCCTTTACCAGAAACAAGGGATGCCATCTTCTAAAACACATCACCATCAAACACAAGGATTCAAACATTGAATCTTCTCATAAAATGGATTTAAACGTTTTTCATTATTGTTCACTAAAGAACATGAAATCGAGTATGAAAAACCATTCGATCCACCATTGCTTCCATCATCGCACCACCATCATGTCTTCCTAATCCCAGATCTACAATATAAAATCATTGTGTTAAAAATATGTGCACAACGATCAATTTCTCAATGGGTGTCGAACCATAGTTCAAGGATTAACACACATGATGAATGAAGAAATGTGTGATAAATTCACAACCACAAACATAGGGAACAAACCTTGGATAATGTTTGTGCTAGCTTCTATTTTTCACTATTAGAATGATAAGTAAAGAGTTAAAAAGAATCAACCAAATCTCCCAAAATAGCCCCACAAATAAACCCATCCTGTAAGATGAATGAACCGTGGATCAATCAGTTGGTTGATTGATTTTATTTCATCATTGGAATTAAGAATTGGGAAATAATCCAAACACAATAACATTTCTACATTAATTTGTATTGATCGCTGATGAAGAACGAAGTTGTGTCATTGTTATTAGAAAGATCCCCAAATATTTTTGCACACCGATCATCAATCCATGGGATGATTGAAGTTCTCCTAATAGAGATTATCCAAACGTCTCTATAAGGTTTCTACAATGACTTTAGGGTTATGTGGATAACATTATAATTTCATCATAATAGTCTATATAAATACATGTCAGTCACTACCTTAGGAAAATAAAAAAATTATTAAATTATTTTATTCATTTTTATTCATTTTTATGTTTGTGATGAATTTTCCACAAACTTTCTATTCCAATAAATGTTGTGTTATACCTAGGGTAGAAATTTAATTTTGAACTGAACTATGCCCTTATATTTATGATCTTAGCTCCTATTTTGAATTCATTCTACTTTTTTAGGAAAACTACACATACATGATCTTTGATATATTTTAAATATTTATTTCAATCACACTAGGCCTTAAAATCACATTCCATCTATGTGCATCATCTTGAAAATTATCCATATAATACCTAAAAATAATATATGAAAAATCTGAGTCATTACATTCTCACCATAATGGGGCTCTATGTTCCAAAAGGCCAAAACAAGAGGCTACATAAAGAGATGTGGGTACTGAGCATGAATCTTAGCCTCTTGCTCTCATGTTTTATCCTAATGATTACCATGCTACCATTAGACACACACTAAAGGAATCAATCTCTCATGAAGGATCCTCTCCTACTGATCTGCGATCTCTACCGAGTACTCTGTAAGGTTATATTCATCCTCAATGTCCAGCTTGTTGGAACCATGGTCATTCTATGAATTAATTAGAGTTTGGTTTTTTTTTTTCAATACTCAGTGGAAGTTTATAATGTGTTCCAGTAAAGTGATCATACAGTTCAAGCAGAAAACATTATTGAAGGTGTCGTTGTTCTCTAGTGTTTGCCAATTTTTTGGACCTAAAAATCTGAAAATGAAGACATAGGTTGTTGGCAAGAGGAGGTGCGTGAAAATGGGAAGTGGTGTGCAAAATAAAGGAGGATTGCATAAAAAACATCGTTGTGTGTGAAAAAAATAGCGGCGTTCATGAAAAACAGCGTGGCCCATGAAAAACAGCGTGGAGCGTGAAATAGTGGAGTGAGGTTTTTCGTGCAAATAGTGTTTCAAAATCAAAACGTCGAAAAATGGCAAAGGCATGGGCTGTGTGAAAAATCTGATGATGTGAATGAAAAACGATTCATGCGCGAAAATTATTGCATGCTGAATGAGATATTTTTCATGCCAAGATGGGTTTTGTGCATGGGGGTCTGAGACACCTATAAATAAGTGGTTCCCCCCTCATTCTGTATGATTTAAGACTTAGAAAAGATTTATGGTCTGATGCACGTAAAAGGTTGGTGTAAAGGGGATAGCGTGAAAAATTCTGGGCTGCGCGAAAAATTCCATGCAGCGTGAAATATTCCAGTTTGCGCGAATAATCTAAGGTGCGTGAAAAATTCCAGGCTGCGTGAAAAAGGGTGTTGTTTTGAGAAATATTTTTCCACACGAAAAGGAAATATTACGCGAAATAGTAAGGTCTTGTGTGGAAAGGGTTGTTGTTGCGTGCAATTGTCAATGAAACTTGTTTTCACATTCTAGTTATTTGTTTTAGTGGTTTAGTATGTACAAGTGCATCATTTATGGACTTCAATGCAAGAAGATTGTCATGCTATGAAGAGGCAAAGACTTCAATGAGAATCTCTTGAAGAGACCTTCACGTCTATAAATGGATTGGGACTTCACCAAAGGCAATGAGCCAGGGGGATTCAACGGATGTGACCCGAGGGATGCAGTGCGTTATCCCTGAACTGTAGTAAAGGCAGTGAGCCTGGGACAGAGTGACTGTTCTCGATCCTTTGTAATCCACAACTAGTGAAGAATAGTGTAATTTGGTACGACCGACAACCTGTTGGTGTATGCTCCTTGGACGTAGCCCTTAGTGGTGAACCAAGTAAAAAGTGTTGTGTTTTCTCTTTTCATGTGAATGTTTGATTTCTTATCATATCCATCATACAGGTTAAACTAGTTACTACCAACGTGGTAACAAGATCCATCAGTTTAAAAGAAAAAGTTGACAACCTGATTCTCCCCTCCCCTCTTAGGGTGTCATGGGGTCCTACATAGCTTTCCCCAGTCAACAAAGTGAAATGGGTTATGCATGTACCTCCTCAACAGCAACACATGGAATAATTCATGTACCCAGTCTAACTATTTTATTAGAGATAAGTTATATTCCACTTCACCAACTCAATGTAGTATCTATGGAGTTCTAATAAATCTTGGATATAACTTTTTTCCCTAGCCTAATCTCTATAATCCATGACGAGATAAAACCCATAAGAAGACATGGTATCCCTCCTCGAACTACAAAGGGATTCATTGTTTATCCTCATAAGATATAAGATGGACTTGTGTAGTCCTCTTCCACTCTTGGAAGATCTTCACATTCTTGGTAGTTTCTCACACCAACTCTGGACCCATAAGTGTTAACTCTCTTGTGTCAGTCTAGTGAAGTGGTGACCTAAAGGGTCTCCCATATAGAGCCTAAAATGGTGTCATACCGATTGTGGAATGGTATATTTTATTGTAAGAAAACTCCACCAGTGGTAGGTGTTCTTACTAACTATGAAAAAAGTCTAACATGAAAGATTGAAGCATTTCCTTCAAGACATGAATGGTCTACTCTGTCTGGATAACCGTTTTGTGGTAAAAAATTATGGTCAAGTGTAACTAAGTCCTACGAGACTCTTTTAATCCCTTAAATAATTGAGTTTTGAAGCAAGCATCATGGTTAGAAATTATTTTTTAGTGAACTCCATGGATTTATACTATCTCCTGCCAATAGAGGTGTCCCAATATCTCTAATAAACTCTTATCCTAAATCACTAAGAAGTAGTCTAACATGGAAAGTTAGTCTATAATCACCTAGATGGAATCATTTACCCTTTATATAAATGGAAATCTTATCATTAAGTCCACGGACATCCCATCCCTCTTCCACTCTAGCACCTCAAAGGGTTGATCTAAACCTGTTGGAATTTGGTGCTCAGTATTCTCTTGATGACAAGTAAGACATCGAGAGATAAACTCCACAACTACATTCTTCATTCCTATCCACCAAAAATGATGTTGGAGGTCATAGAACCATTTTTCTCGCACCTTGATGTACCGCCAAAGGAGATGTATGAAAATATCTCAGAACCTCCTCCAACAACATAACAGGTACCATTGTACCTCTTTTGACAGCAAGGACATGCTCCATGCCTTTATAAAATCCACTAGGAGCATGTAATTTGGATATTTGAGTTCATAGGGTCTCTTAGTCATTACCCCAAGATTTACCTCCTTGACTCAGTAAAAAAAAGGAGGAGTATCAATTGTTGATTGGAGGTAAGGTTCTCTATCTCTATCTTCAAATGACAGCTACAATGTGGTCAATGTCTCTAATGTCTCATTCAAAAAATAAGAACAAGACCTCCTGATGAGATCATCTAATACCACATTCCCCTTACTAAGATTATAGGAAATCTCAAATTAATAATCCTAGAGAAAATTTAGCCTTAACCATTGTCTTAAGTTAATATCCTTATGAAAAAATATATACTTGAGACTCTTGTGACAAATATAGATGGTAAACTGCTCACCCATTAGGTAGTGTTGCCGCATCTTTAGTACAAAGACTACCACTACTAACTCAAAAATCTGGGTTGTGTAGTTCGACTCATGTAGTCTCAACTGATGTGAAACATAGGCAATCACTAACTTCCCCTGCATCAGAACACAACAGATCCTTGTTCATAATGCATTGCAGAACACTATGTAGTCAACAACTTCCTATGGAAATCTAAATGTGGGAGTTCTCATCAATATCTACCTAAACTACTGAAAAGATTATTGTCACCTCTCAATCCACACAAAAGGATACCCCTTTCAGGTCAAAGTTATCATGTGTGATGAAATCCTGGAGAAATCAGGTATGAATCTCTAGTAATATCTTTCCTGAACAAGGAAGCTCCAAACCTCCATCATGCTCTTGGGTGGTTCCCAAACTAACACTTCCTTAACCTTTATTGGGTCTATTTCCACTCCATCTTCTAAGATAATGTGTCCCAGAAAGTGGACCTCCTGAATTCATAACTAATAGTTTGAGATCTTTCCATAATGATGGTACTCTCAGAGTACCTCTAGAACCATCCTCAAGTGTATTTGCGTGCTCCTCCTCAAATGTGGAGTACATAAGGATATCATCGATGAAACAACCATAAACTAGACTAATAAAAGAAAAATAATAATTTCCATGAGTCCCATGAACACTGTTGGGGTTTTCGTCACACCAAATAACATCACCAAGTACTCATAGTGACCCTAGATACATCTGAATATCATCTTCAATATATCCTCATCTCGGACTCACAATTAGTGAAAGCCTAATCTAAGGTCAACCTTTAAGAATTATCATTCCCCTATTAACTGGTCAAATAAGTCATTGATCCTCGGTAGTGGATACTTTCTCTTCAAGGTCTCCTAGCTAAAGTTCCATTAGTCCACACATAGCCTCTATCTCCCATTCCGCTTCTTGGAAAAAAAACTGGGGCTACCCAAGGGTGAAACAGTGGGTCCAATAAAACCCTTCCTCTACAAGTCCTCCGACTACACCCTCATCTCGTTAAGATCTATGGGAGACATCCAATATACTGGTGAAGATATTAGTTCCATTATGGGGTGTACATCACTGCAAAAATCTATCTATCGATGGGGAGGTAAACCTGGAACATCCTCTGAGAAGATATACTCGTACTCCACCACCACTAAAGGGAATTGAAAACTCATAATATCTACTAAATCAAGGGTCGGGATAGCCAACATATGATTAATTGGATGCACCCTCTAATGCATGAGTTCATCTTGTGCTGTTCTGGTTTCCTTTTCACCGATAAAGGAGAACCTAGTCCCATTACTATAGACACACCATATCCTCTTCCTTAAATAGTAAACTTGGTCATGAATTGTAGATAACTATTCAATACCTAATATGAATTCATAAGGCCTCATCGATGCTACAAAAAGATCCCAAGAAAAACTCTCACCTCCAAGAGTTATGTCACACTATTATCATAAGTGTGTGATTGCTAATTCATCTCGAGTAGAATTATCTAAGCATAAGTTTTGAGTAAAGGGATCAAATAGAATCTATAAGTCGCAAACAACATATGTGGAAATAAAGGAATAAATAGAACTTTTTTTTATTAATACTATAGCTAAGGTAAAAAAAGATAGAGATTGTACATTGAATCATTCCTGAAAACTCTGGGTTATAAGATTCGACCACATGTAGCTAACCACACCCCTCTCCTCCAGCTCCCTTAGTCTAGGATGGACCACCTAGGGTGGGGGTGGTAACAAGTCAAAGCATATACCAACTCCATGTACTCTCCCATCTCCTCTTCCACGTCTTCTTCCTTGAAAACCTACATTATTCTACCACTACCTATGACTCGATGAACCCTACATGGTCACCCTATCAACTGTACGGTGGGTCAAAAAATCACTATAAAGTTGTCTCCTACCATCAAAAGAGTATCACCGCCTCTCCCTGGGATGAATGGACCCATCATGTGAGGCCTAAACCATATACCCTTCATCCTGGGATCTCCTCATGAAATTTATCGCATGTCTAGGCCCGTGAGACTATCTTTGGATCCCTTTTTCCAAGGTAATAACTCCTAATTTCCCACTAATGACAACCACTAGTTGTGGATTCTCATCCAAGAAACTCTCAACTACTAAAGCTTTCTCCAGCACCCTAACATAAATAGGAATGTGTAAAGGGATAACAATGGATCAGAAGTCTCTACGCAGTCCTCACTCAAAGGTCTGATCACAAAAGAACTGATTATGAACCATATTCATTGAGTACTTGGAGAGGTTGGTAAACCTAGATGAATACTCAGCTACTGTCCTACTGCCCTACTGAGGCTGCAAAATCTTCTGGATACATACAGTCCACAACATAGTAGGAGAGAACTCGTATATGAAAAGGTAATGAAACTATGAACAAGATAGAGTCTCCTTGTCATATTACTAGGTCACCAAACCCCACCATCATCCTAATGAACCATGAATAAGGTACACCACCAGGACCGCTATTTGATTTCTTGGTGTCCTGACCAGATGCAAAAATCACATCACTACCTCAATCCAGTTCTCATCCACCTATGGGTTGGACTCACCAGAGAACCTAGGGGTATATATTACTGAAAATTCTAAAGTGTGGACATCCTGCACACCTCATTTCTTGGTATTATGGGTTCCATATTCTACTCTAAAGGTGGTGGTATGGATGATGCACCGCCTGAGGGTAACATCTTTGGGACTGGTCCCTGTATCCATGCCTCATCACTTAGGGGATCATCCTCTTGATCTTGATGTTGAACCCTAGCTGGTATATGTCACGGAGGCATCCAGAAAGTAAATAATATGTACCAAAATAAATTATTATATATGTAGAGTTGACTCAATAAGGACATGAAAAAATTCATTCCTATAAGATGCATGTACCATTATTTTCCCTCTAACTAGTGTTCTCATGCACCGAGTCAATAATTAGGTGATCAGAGTCCTGGTGTTTGGATTCATCATCCACTACACAGTCAATAGAGTCCCTGGTGTGAAATATGAACTTGAAACACTTAGAACTATTACCCCAAAACAATCACACAGACTCTTATCCTAAGGTAGAACTAACTGATTTGATACCACTCTATCACAACCCATCTCAAATTGTAACATCCTAGGTAAATAACGAATAAAACATTTTCATATTTATTAATATTTACAAATTAAATATTAATTTTACTTTAAAGGGGTTTCTAGGTTCAATAGCGTACCCGATACGCAACAAAGAGTTTCTTTGAAATCTTACGTTGCACACTAGTAATAAAATAATATTATTTTAAATGGTAGTTAACACATAGTCGTTGTATTGGCGGGAATGGATAGAAATAACTAAAATATGATTATATATGTTTTTTAAATGTTTTTACTTTTATCTAATAAAAGATAAAGGCTTAAAATACGGAAAGAATTCAATTTTAGGCGTATATGCCCTAGTTTTCACTAAAGGTTCACTTATCACCTTTTGATGGCGAACCGTCATTAAATATAGTTTTGTTCACTCTTATATATTCTATTGGACCAAATAAAACTCTTTTTTCAGAATTGGGACATCAAAATTTACCTTGTGTAAATTTTTGGTATTTTTCCGATAAAGTTCATTTTTTAATGAATAGTGTAAAATGTTGTATTTTAATTCAAAACCTCTTTTTAATCTAATTTATTTATATGATTAGATTATCTTTTTAATTGGTTTTAAAGTAAAATTAGAATATATTTTTACCATTAAATCCAATAGTAGTCATTGGAATTAATTTCACTTTGAAATCGGACTTAAACTAGTGTCAATCTTTTGATACTTATTGTTTCATAAAAACACGCTATTTGCTCTGACAGCGGGAATTAATTATTAAATTAATTAATGAAACTTATATGTTTTGAATTTTTTAAAATGGACCTCATTTTTGAATTCGGAATATCAAATATATCTTAGGGTTAAGTTTTGGTATTTTTCTGAAAAACTTTAATTTTTGATGAATAGTGAAACCACTAAGTGGTACTTAAAAAACTGATTTTTCGTTTAAATGAAATTTTACCACCTCTGTGTTTTGAATTTCAAAAATCCAACATACATGGTTGTCATTAATAAGTAAAATTTGGTTCAATGGGATTAAAATAATTTTTTGGTGAATAGTAACTTATTAAGTTTTAATCGCGATTAGAGGTAATTAATGTAGTTTATGGTAAAAATAATGTTTCAATAATATGAAATGAACTTGACACATGTCCAAACCTCATTGGATGTGTCATGGACGACCAATAAAATCCATGGGTCAACTTGGGGACCCCGTGAAGCCACTTTGGTTGGAAAATGACATAAATACCTTTTTATTTAATGTTAAAATTAAAATGTCACAAACATGAGTTGTTTAACTAAAACAATTTTTACATGGGGTTATAAAAGTCATATTTTTTACTATAAATATTCATTGGAAAGATAAAAATATTTCCTACATCATAGTATTTTTTTGATAATTTGTAGACATTAAATAAATAAAATTATTTATGACATCATGATGATGCGGTGATGACCTCATTATTTAACGATTTAAATAAAATGGAAAGATAATGTAAAATCTATAACCTACACATGTCAAAAACCTATTTTATGGGTGGATTTAGAACCCTTATCACCTTATCCTCGAAAAAAATCAATGTGGGACAATTAAAATCCGAAACTCATTCTAAAATAATGTAACATTTCCTTACTTTCCAAGAGTGCCCTTCCTCTCCTCTTATAAAAGGCCCCCACCTCTACCACCTTAACCACACTTCCAAAGCCTTTGGCTCGGCCAACCCCTGACCATTTTGTCTCTACACATCCCTCTATTACTCCTTGAAGCCTCACTTTGGGAATAAGTCTTCCCAAGGAAGCTTTTGATCTCAAATATAAGAGAGTTACCCGATTTTAAGGTGATGTCTTCACTTGTGTTCTTTTGTTTTATTTTGCTTCTCCAACCCCCTAAACTCTTGTTATTAATTTATTTTGTAACAAATACAGTATCTTCAATATACTAGGATGTTGTTATAAGAATATTTTTAGCTACACTTACACACACCTACATCTAATGGTTAAAGAACATATTGTTTCTGTGGTTGGCGAATTTCTGCCTCACGAAACGATGATTGTTCAATCTTCTTTTAAGCACCTTTAATGGTGGCCATTAAGATGTCACTATATTTATATATGATATATATTATTTTTATGTTTTCTTTATTCTTCTTTATTTTTCATTTGTGGTTTACCTTTATTCTTTCCATTGTGGGTAAACACGATAATTTCATTTTAGGAGGTGCGGACTACCGCCCCCTCAAAGTGATGTGATTCGTTAATGCCATATGTGGGACGTATAAAGGATGGATTTAAAGTTATTATATATTATTTTATATTGGAATTATAATATACCTCTATATCATTATTATTTCTTCCCATTAACTTATGAGATAGAAATGAAAGTAGCGTTCATGCGTACGTACGGCTTACCGTCTCCATGAACGGTGCATTTCATTTCTTATCCCCAAATGTAATGTACTATTATAAGTACATATATATAATGGATATATATAATGTATGTTACATATCAATGATGAATATAATTCTGGAATTAAAATATACGTACCTCTCATTTATTTTTAATTCCATTAATATGACAAAGAAATGAAAGTAGCGTTCATGCGTACGTACGGCTTACCGTCTCCATGAACGGTGCATTTCATTTCTTACCTCTAAATGATTATGTAATATTATAAATACATGTATATTCTGGTTATATATGATATATATGATATCCAAATAATTAATATCATTCTGGATATAATGAACCTTTGACCACATGAACAACATGTAATTGTAAGAAGTTCACTTTTGACTCAAGTACCAAATATCGACAAACGACCGTTATCAACTTAAATGACTACATAATGTTCATCACATGGTAATAAGTGATATAAAAGGAATAATGAACTTGAAAAAGGTTCTTAATCAAGTATAAATTAACTCAAGTTTATTATTCAGGACGTTAAAGAACGATCGAGTCAATTCGGACCCGAGGTAAGGGACTTCATCTCAATCTCCTTTCATTGAGGCATATTTCGTTTTATACACAACTTTCTTTTATACGGTGTATAAACCCCTTTGAATTTTACTTTTATACAAAAGGAATCTTTTTCTACGAAGCGTTTTACAAAATGACAAAAAGGAATGTTTCTATTAACGTACGCGGTGACAACGACCTTTTCCGCCGCCGCAAGTATTATTTGGTCATTCGATTCCTCAACAAGCCGTAATGTTTTTAAAATGAAATAAATACCATATACTCATTTATGTATTTTGGTATTGAAAATGGTGTTTATAATGGATTTGTTATGTCAATATATTTTTGTGATATATTGTGATCAAAGTGTGGAAATTTTTTCTTTCCATTATATTTGTTTTATGATTTTATATTGGTACTTGGACATTTGACGGGTGGTTACGTGATAAACCATATGACGGGTGGTGCCGTGAATACCAGGACGGGTGGTTAAGTTATAACCTCCAATGTATTGGGTATGGAAGTTGGCCGTATGGATATTCCATTAAGTATGTATGGAAGTTGGCTGTATGGCTATTCCATTAAGTGATATGTGTAGAAGTAGACCGTATGGTTATTCCACTTAAGTATGTTTATGTCCCAAGATACCTTTATATGTTATGTGTTCTTTATATGGGTTTTATGGTAATCCTTTGGTTAAAAAAGGGTAAGTAATGATATTTTATTCAGTGAAGTGTTTTTACTACTTCATTAAGGTGAAGGTATTACTTTGATAAAGTATACATGGTTTACTTGTTGTTTTGATAAACTAACAGATTTCATTCTTTGTGTATCCCTTACTGAGCTTTTTATGCTCACCCCAGGTTTTTTTGAAATGTTTTTCACAGGACTTAATGTGGAATAGGGTCAATGATGGGATCAAGGGAAAGTCATGCTATATAAAACATGTAACCAGACATGTTTCTATTAAAGAGTTTTTTTTATTCTATGGAAACTTGGTAGAAGTGTATACTTTGTAAATCTTTTGATATGTAATAGTTATGTTCTAATTATATAAAACTCTAAACCTGAAAAGATCATCAATGTTAATTATTCATTTAATTCAATATTAAGTAAGGTTTATGGCATGGGCCATATAGTTGGTATCAGAGGTCGGTTTATACAACTTTATGAGTTAGAAAATTGTTAAATTATAAGTTAATTTATGGTACGATTGAAATGATATAGCATTTAAATATTACCATGTTGCTTCTCCTAAGATATTTCGGTGTTAAGAATGGTTTTTCATAGAGAAATCAGAACAGATTTTCTGGGAAGGCATACAGAGGGAAATGACCTTTCAAATCTGTATACTGAGATGGTAAGAATCGGAACTAAACAGTTTGTTGCAGTGATGGCTCAGTTGACTCAGGTGAAAAATGTTGGTTGTTTTCATCGATGATATTTTGGTTTTTTCTAAAAGTAAAGAGGAGAATGAAAGCCATTTAAGGGTTATCTTGCAAACCTTAAAAGAAAAGAAACTATATGGAAAATTCAGCAAGTGTGAGTTTTGGTTACAAAAAATTTCTTTCCTAGTTCACATTGTTTCAAGAGATGGCATAACTGTTGATCCTGCTAAAACAAAAGTTGTTGAAGAATGGCCAAGACCCACAAATGTAACTAAGATCCATAGTTTTCTTGGTTTGGCAGGTTACTACCGACGGTTTGTTGAAAAATTTTCACGGTTATCTAGTCCAATGACTAAGCTAACTCGTAAGGGTGTTAAGTTCATCTGGATAAAAGAATGTGATGATTGTTTTCAGGAGTTGAAAAGAAGATTGGTGAATGCTCTAGTTTTGGCACTTCCTTCCAGGAATGGTGAGTTTGTTATATACAGTGATGCTTCGTTGAAGGGACTTGGTTGTGTCCTTATGCAGAATGATCAGGTAATTGCATATGCTACACGTCAGTTGAAAACTCATGAGGTAAATTACCCTACACATGATTTGGAATTAGCTGTTGTTGTTTTTGCTCTAAAAATTTGGAGGCATCATTTGTATGGAGTAAAGTGTGAAATATATACTGATCACAAAATTTTAAAGTATATATTCACTCAGAAATAATTGAACATGAGACCGAGGAGATGGCTGGAATTAATCAAGGATTATGAATGTACAATTCATTACCATTCAGGAAAAGAAAATAAAGTGGCTGATGCTTTGAGTCAAAAAAGTAATGCTTCATTAACAATGTTGCGTTTGGAATGAGATCCTTTGGTTTTTAATTTGATGAACTTTGGAATAGAAGTTGTTGGTGCAGGATGTTCTTCTGTTTTGTTTCAGGTATTAGTGAAATCTTCTCTATCATACAGAATCAAGCAAGCACGGAAGTAAGACAGTGAGTTGCAGAAAAAGGTAGAGCTGGTTCAGAAGGGTAAGTTGCCTGAATTAAACATTGATAATGATTGTGTTTTGAGGTTTGGGAAGAGATTATGTGTACCTAGTGATTCACAGTTGAAGAATGAGTTGTTATGTGAGGCTCATAGTTCCCCATTTTCAGTTCATCCTGGCAGTACTAAGATGTACAGAGATCTGTGGGAGTATTACTGGTGGGATGGAATGAAAAGAGATATTGCTGATTTTACTATGAAGTGTTTGACTTGTCAGCAGGTTAAAGCAGAGCGACAGTTACCAAAAGGGATGCTTCAGCCTTTACCAGTGCCAGAGTGGAAATGGGAGAATATATCCATGGACTTTGTTGTGGGATTACTGAAGACATCTCGAGGTAATAATGCAATCTGGGTTATTGTTGATCGCTTGACTAAATCTGCTCATTTCCTTGCTATACGAGATACTTTCTCTCTAGATCAACTTTCTCAATTGTATCTTAAAGAGATAGTTAGGTTGCATGGAGTTCCCCTCTCCATTGTATTTGACCGTGATCCCAGGTTCACTTATAACTTTTGGAAAGGCCTTCAGAAGTCATTGGGTACTGAATTAAATTTTAGTACAGCTTTTCATCCTCAATCAGATGGGCAGTTTGAACGAACGATTCAGACCTTGGAGAATATGCTACAAGCTTGTTCGATGGATTATCAGGGAAGTTGGGACCAACATCTTTCTTTGGTTGAGTTTTCTTATAATAATAGTTTTCATTCTAGTATACAGATGGCACCATTTGAGGCATTATATGGGAAGCGGTGTCAAACTCCAGCTTTCTGGGATGAAGTGGGTGAAAGGAATTTGATGGGACCAGAATTGGTAGAAGAGATGGTAGAAAAAGTTCAATTGATTTAGAAACACATGAGAACAGCTCAAAGCAGGTAGAAGAGTTATGCGGATAATCGGAGGAAGGATCTATCTTTCGAGGTATGTGATCATGTTTTTCTCAAGGTTTCTCCATAGAAAAGTGTGATGAGATTTGGGAAGAAAGGAAATCTGAGTCCAAGGTTCATTGGACCATATGAAATTCTGGAGAGAGTTGGATCAGTCTCTTACCGATTGGATTTACCTCCGAGTTTATCTCAAGTACACAATGTTTTTCATGTTTCGATGTTGAGGAAGTATATGCCAAATCCATCTCATGTTTTGAGTCCAGAGGTAGTTCAGCTGGAAGAGAACCTATCTTATGAAGAACAACCAGTCCAGATTCTTGACCGAAGAGAGAAAATGTTGCGAAATAATGTAATTTACCAGGTAATGGTTTTGTGGAAAAACCATATGGTTGAAGAAGCAATGTGGGAATCTGAAAATGCTATGAGAGATAAATACCCCCACTTATTTTGATAAGTGAATAAAATTGTGAGGACGCAATTCCCAAAAGGGGGGAAGGATGTAACATCCCAGGTAAATAATGAATAAAACATTTTCATATTTATTAATATTTACGAATTAAATATTAATTTTACTTTAAAGGGGTTGCTATGTTTGATAGCGTACCCGATACGCAACAAAGAGTTTCTTTTAAATCTTACGTTGCACACTAGTAATAAAATAATATTATTTTAAATGGTATTTAACACATAGCCGTTGTATTGGCGGGAATGTATAGAAATAACTAAAATATGATTATATATGTTTTTTAAATGTTTTTAATTTTATCTAATAAAAGATAAAGGCTTAAAATACGGAAAGAATTCAATTTTAGGCGTATATGCCCTAGTTTTCACTAAAGGTTCACTTATATCCTTTTGATGGTGAACCATCATTAAATATAGTTTTGTTCACTCTTATACATTCTTTTGGACCAAATAAAACTCTTCTTCAGAATTGGGACATCAAAATTTACTTTGTGTAAATTTTTGGTATTTTTCCGATAAAGTTCATTTTTTAATGAATAGTGTAAAATGTTGTATTTTAATTCAAAACCTCTTTTTAATCTAATTTATTTATATGATTAGATTATCTTTTGAATTGGGTTTAAAGTGAAATTAGAATATATTTTTACCATTAAATCCAATAGTGGTCATTGGAATTAATTTCACTTTGAAATCGGACTTAAACTAGTGTCAATCTTTTAATACTTATTGTTTCATAAAAACACGCTATTTGCTCTGACAACGGGAATTAATTATTAAATTAATTAATGAAACTTATATGTTTTGAATTTTTTAAAATTGAATTCATTTTTTAATTCGGAATATCAAATATATCTGAGGGTGAAGTTTTGGTATTTTTCTGAAAAACTTCAATTTTTGATGAATAGTGAAACCACTAAGTGGTACTTAAAAAACTGATTTTTCGTTTAAATGAAATTTTACCACCTCTGTATTTTGAATTTCAAAAATCTGACATACATGGTTGTCATTAAGAAGTAAAATTTGGTTCAATGGGATGAAAATAATTTTTTGGTGAATAGTAACTTATTAAGTTTTAATCGCGATTAAAGGTAATTAGTGTAGTTTAAGGTAAAAATAATGTTTCAATAATATGAAATGAACTTGACACATGTTCTAACCTCATTGGATATGTCATGGCCGACCACGAAAATCCATGGGTCAACTTGGGGACCCCATGGATCCACTTTGGTTGGAAAATTACATAAATACTTTTTTATTTAATGTTAAAATTAAAATGTCACAAACATGAGTTGTTTAACTAAAACAATTTTTACATGGGGTTATACAAGTCAGAATTTTGACTATAAATAGTAATTGGAAATATAAAAAGATTTCCTACATCATAGTATTTTTTTTATAATTTTTAGACATTAAATAAATAAAATTATTTATGACATCATGATGATGTAGTGATGACCTCATTATTTAACGATTTAAATAAAATGGAAAGATAATGTATAATATAAGACCTACACATGTCCAAAACCTATTGGATGGGTGGATTTAGAACCCTTATCATCTTATCCTCGAAAAAAATCAATGTGGGACCATTAAAATCCGAAACTCATTCTAAAATAAAGTAACATTTCCTTACTTTCCAAGAGTGCCCCTCCTCTCCTCTTATAAAAGGCCCCCACCTCTACCACCTTACCCACACTTCCAAAGACTTTGGCTCGGCCAACCCCTTCCCATTTTGTCTCTCCACATCCCTCTATTACTCCTTGAAGCCTCACTTTGGTTAGAATCCATCCCAAGGAAGCCTTTGAGCTCAAATCTAAGAGAGTTACTCGATTTTAAGGTGATGTCTTCACTTGTGTTCTTTTGTTTTATTTTTCTTCTCCAACCCCCTAAACTCTTTTTATTCATTTATTTTGTAACAACTCCAGTATATTAAATATACTAGGATGTTTTTATAATAATATTTCGAGCTACACTTACACACACCTACATCTAATGGTTAAAAAACATATTGTTTCTGTGGTTGGTGAATTTCTGCCTCACGAAATGATGATTGTTCAATATTCTTTAAAACAACTTTAATGGTGGCCATTAAGATGTCACTCTATTTATATATGATATATATTATGTTTAGGTTTTCCTTATGCTTCTTTATTTTTCATTTGTGATTTACCTTTATGGTTTCCATTGTGGGTAAACACGATAATTTTATTTTAGGAAGTGCGGACTACCGCCCCCTCAAAGTGATGTGATTCGTTAATGCCATATGTGGGACGTATAAAGGATGGATTTAAAGTTATTATATATGATGTTATACTGGAATTATAATATACCTCTATATAATTATTATTTCTTCCCATTAAAGTATGAGATAGAAATGAAAGTAGCGTTCATGCATACGTACGGCTTACCGTCTCCATGAACGGTGCATTTCATTTCTTATCCCCAAATGTAATGTACTATTATAAGTACATATATATAATGGATATATATAATGTATGTTACATATAAATGATGAATATAATTCTGGAATTAAAATATACATACCTCTCATTTAGTTTTAATTCCATTAATATGACAAAGAAATTAAAGTAGTGTTCATGCGTACGTACGGCTTACAGTCTCCATGAACGGTGCATTTCATTTCTTACCTCTAAATGATTATGTAATAGTATAAATACATGTATATGCTGGATATATATGATATATATGATATCTAAATCATGAATATCATTCTGGATATAATGAACCTTTGACCACACGAACAACATGTAATTGTAAGAAGTTCACTTTTGACTCAAGTACCAAATATCGACAAAGGACCGTTATCAACTTAAATGACTACATAATGTTCATAACATGGTAATAAGTGATATAAAAGGAATAATGAACTTGAAAAATGTTCTTAATTAAGTAGAAATTAACTCAAGTTTATTATTCAGGACGTTAAAGAACGATCAAGTCAAGTCGGACCCGAGGTAAGGGACTTCGTCTCAATCTCCTTTCATTGAGGCATATTTCGTTTTATACACGACTTTATTTTATACGGTGTATAAACCCCTTTTACTTTTACTTTTATACAAAAGGAATCTTTTTCTACAAAGCGTTTTACAAAACGAAAAAAAGGAATGTTTCTTTTAACGTACGCGGTGACAACGACCTTTTCCGCCGCCGCAAGTATTATTTGGTCATTGGCTTCCTCAACAAGCCGTAATGTTTTTAAAATGAAATAAATACCATATACTCTTTTATGTATTTTGGTACTGAAAATGGTTTTTATAATGGATTTGTTATATCAATATATTTATGTGATATATTGTGATTAAAGTGTGAAAATGTTTTCTTTCCATTATATTTGTTTTATGATTTTATATTGGTACTTGGACATTTGACAGGTCGTTACGTGATAAACCATATGATGGGTGGTGCCGTGAATACTAGGACGAGTGGTTACGTTATAACCTCCAATGCATTGGGTATGGAATTCGGCCATATGGCTATTCTATTAAGTATGTATGGAAGTTGGTCGTATGGCTATTCCATTAAGTGATATGTGTGGAAGTCGACCGTATGGTAATTCCACTTAATTATGTTTATGTCCCAAGTTACCTTTATATGTTATGTGTTCTTTATATGGGTTTTATGGTAATACTTTGGTTACAAAAGGGTAAGTAATGATATTTTATTCAGTGAAGAGTTTTTACTACTTCATGAAGGTGAAGGTATTACTTTGATAAAGTATACATGGTTTACTTGTTGTTTTGATAAACTAACAGATTTCATTCTTTGTGTATCCCTTACTGAGATTTTTATGCTCACCCCAAGTTTTTTTTGAAATGTTTTTCACAGGACTTAATGTGGAATAGCGTCAAGGATGGGATCAAGGGAAAGTCATGCTATATAAAATATGGAACTAGACATGTTTCTTTTAAAGAGTTTTTTTTTATTCTATGGAAACTTGGTAGAAGTGTCTACTTTGTAAATATTTTGAGATGTAATAGTTATGTTCTAATTCTCTAAAACTCTAAAGCTGAAAAGATCCTAAATGTGAATTATTCATTTAATTCAATATTAAGTAAGGTTTAAGGCCTGGGCCTTATACAAATGGTCCCATACTATGACTCCCCAAGCCCTCCTCCAATAAGACAGGGACTAGAGACCATCGATGAGTAGGTGGATCACTTACATGGGTGACCTTAGCATAAGTACCGATACACACACACACATATATAAGCCCAAGCATTTTTAAAATGTAAAAAAACTAGAAAACCATGCATGAATACATCTAAATTCCACAAGTAGAGTGTGATAGAAATTAAAGGAAAGTTAAAAGGGTAAAATAAAATCCCACCAAAAAGAGTCTAAAAACAAGTCGAAACTAAAAGTAAATATATATACTGCTTTCAAGATACTGCAGGAACGCATCTCAGTCTGTCTAGTCTCACTACGCACTGTTTGGTCCTAGTCTGTCTTGGACTGTATCAAAAGTTCAATCATTTATACAAGATATTACACTTGTGGGCATATCCCATACATGGGTAGGTATAACAATACCAAGTAGGATACCCCAAAAACACATAACATATAATAAAAGAATACAATCAACTCTTCATAGGTATATTTCTACACCAAATATAACAAGAATATCAAGATATACTAAACAAATACACATAGTCTTAAGGTAAGTCACAACTGTAATATTTAGACTAGGATTCCATCCTAAAGGTTTCACATATCACTCATCTTGGATAATACACTCTATGAGCCTGATACCACTCATGAAGTTTATCTGAGAAGTAGTGCTCATAGGGTCTTTCAATTAGAAGTAAACACTAATAGTTCAAAGAGATATGATACGTAGATGAACATCACACCCAAGGCCATGGGTTATACCAACAACTCAACAGATATTAACCTACTAATTATGGGTTTGGTGACCACATATTTTTTGTCATGATAATACCAAGAACTCCACCTAGGGCATGAAGATGGACAGAGGATATCACTCTAGGCCTCGTAGAAGGATTCCAACAACTCTATCCAAGAAGTCCTACTGAAGGGATCGGTTTCCTATATGTATGAGGTGATTCCATAATAATTAGGGAATGGGTATGAGGGAATAAACCCTAATTAAACTTTTTTAAGATATAGAGTATAAGGGCTACAATACAACTCTAATGGAGTACACAGTGTGTAGTAGGGGTACATGTTGTGTCCCTTAAACCCCAAGTCCTAGCCATGTAAAAGCCAGTGTCTATGTCCATGTAAAAGTACATGATTTTTGTTACCCATATTATTCTACCAATGTACTAGTACATGTCTTAGCCTATGTACATTTTTTCCAGGCCATGTCTGTATGGGAGTACACGACATACTCCAACCCATTTACTCTAGTCCATATCTATGTACCCTCTGAGGTATATGCTAATCTCACCAAAGGGGATCACACACCAAGTGGCAAGGTCACATGATGTGTGATACTTATATTCCTTTGAAAACCCTAGCCTCCATAGATTTGGGCCCACGTGGTATGTAGCTCCAACTTACACGTCGTGTATCATTGAATTTTATTGATTCTCAAATCTTTTTCTTGTGTTTCTAGCTACTCCTTTGACCATCATTCATGCTTTGACCTTTTCTGTAAAAAATAGAGATTGTATTATAAACCACATCATCATCAAACATAGAGATTTGACCCATGAATCCACTCCTAACATGTATTCATACATCATTCTTCATTTCATGCCAAAGAACATGAAATCGGGTATCCAAAATCATCTAGTTCGGTTTTGTTTATATTGTTATAGCACTATCATGTTGTGTTGATCCCATATCTACAATATCTAATCATTGATCCAAGAAACTGGTTCACAATGATCGATTTCTCAATGTGTGTCGAACAACAAGTAAATAAAGAACACTTGTGATGAATGAATAGATATGGGAGAAATGCACAACCACAAAAAAGAGGAACCAACATCTTCCAATGTTCATGTTGGTCTTAATCCATAACCATTATAATGAAAACTTAACAATCAATAATAATTAATCAAAACTACCAAAATAGCCTCGAAAATAAACATATCCTACATGATGACCATACTATGGATCAATTTGTTGGTTGATTGATTTGCATTCATCGAATGAATTAATAACAGAAAAATAATTCAAACACTACAACCATCCTACCTTGATTTGGATCGATCAATAATAAATAATGAAGTGGTTCCATTTTCATTGGCAAGATCCCAAATTCCCATTTCACAATGATCATCAATCCACGATCTGATTGACATTCTCCTAAGAGAGATTCTCCAACACTCTTTTTATGGTTTCTCTAAAACCGTAAGGGTTGTGTAGCTGACCCTGTAATTTCATCATAACATTCTACTTAAATACACATCAATCACTGCATCAAAGTGATAAAAATATAATAATATTTTATTTTATTTTATTTATTTTCACACTCCTGATGAATTTTCAACAAATTACACATTTAAAAAATGGTTATGTCCGTCCTAGGGTAAAACTCATATTTGAAACTCAACGATATCCTCATATTTATGATTTGGTCCACTATTTATAATTTATTCCACTTTTTCAGTCAAAATGTTTGCACGTTCTATTTAATATATTTCAATGATTTATTCTGGGAACACCATGACCTGGAATTACACTTAATCTCATCATATGTTCTCAAAAATAATCCATACAATATCCAAAAATACTACATAGAGAATCCAAGTCATTACATCTAGTGAGAGTAATCTCAAGGACTAGCGGGAAAGGACCACTCCAGAATGTGACTCCCTATCATGTTATAATATTTTTAGTTATTTTTGTAGTGTGAATTAAATGATAGGTTGGAAAAAACAATTATATTTGTGCTTGTTCTAGTCCTCCCAACTAAATACCTAGGATATCATGTGGTGTCCCCAATTTTAGAGGGCTCCATTTTTATCAATTATAAAAAATTTCCATTTCTCCAACCAAAACATAATCAACCCTGATTTATTTCTAATATAAGGCCTCCAAGACACTTTAATAATAAAAACCAAAGGGGAAGAAATTTATAAATTATTATAACATATAAAATATCTTTCATAAATTACATAACATGTTTTAATCAATTTACAATATTCTTTGGAAACATGCAATAATTTATGGATTATAAAAAAGGAAAATTATGAAATCACTAACCTTCACCTAGTGAAATCACTTTACAATGAATTTAAATTAACATTGAAGGGATAAGAGGGATATGAGACTAAATAAATTACCATACTACAATAAACCACTCATTTATATTTGGGTAAGAGAATCCCTGGGATGCTATGTCTATAGGGGAGAAATAAATCCTAGGAAAAGAACAAAAATAAGGAAAAGAGAGAAAATTGGACAAGAGGGAATCATCTGTGGGAGAGACCAGAGGTTGAGAGTGGAAAAAAACTTGGGGTTAGAGGCTTAAAATCACGAAATTTTATAATATAAATTTCATTTTTTCAACTTATGGGTAGACCTCATGGTTTTCCAAATCATGCTTCGACTTTGCATATCATCATTACTTCACCTAGGAACCTGCATGATTAGTCTACATGTTTTATTAAACTTTCATCCAACCATGAAAATTAACACTATCAAAAATTTATGACGTGTTACAAAATTTCTACATGGTTACTCCTAACTATGAGCTAACCATGTGATAACACAATTTTTTTAAAATTTCTAAAATTTCAAGGAAAAACTCAAGAAATATAGAATGGGAAAATAAATACAATAAATGGATAACTCATAAATTAAAATTAAATAAATAGGTTGATAAACTCTATTCCACATAAAAACTAATTTCCATGTAAAAGTTTCAAACATATTGATAAAGGGAATATTGAAGAAAACTATCAAGCCAAATAGAAAATATTGGATCCAAAGTTTGGAAGAAACCTTAGGGATTATAGGATAGCCTAAAAACCACCATTGGAATGATTTCGTATATATTTATTAATGGGAAGAGTTTTAACTTACCTATAAAGCTGGAGCACAAGGCCTACTGGGTAGTCAGGGAGACAAATCTAGATCTAGAAACCACAGGGAAAGAATGTAGATCATAACTTAGAGAGATTGAATAAATTATAATATAATCTTATAAGAACTTTTAGATTTATATGGAAATAAATATAGTGGACTATGAAAAGTTATTTTAATAAAAATGATCAAAAAGAAGAATTACTATTGTGTTACGACTCTAGGCTCAAAGTAATGTTAGGTAAAAGTTATTCCAGATGGTAAGGTCCTTTTATTTCTACAAATTTATACCCCTTTGGTGTTGTTCATATTATTAGGGGAAGATAAAAACCCATTTAATTTCAATGTAAATAGGCTAAATAAGTATCATGATAACTATCCACAAGAACCAATAGTGGAGATCACACTCGTCCAACTTATCTACCAATAGAACCAACAAGTTGTACCTTTCATTAACACTTGATTGATTTCTATTCCTATATTAAATATATTTTAAACTAACATATCTATTTAAATAATTGATAATACTATATCATTTAATTGTGGGGGAAGTAAACCATTATATTTATAGGATTTTCAATTTTATTTCCTTCTTTTTTCTTTTCGTGTCATTTGTTTGTGTTTTTATTTTCCATTTTTAGTTTATTTTGAAACCCATTGAGATCAATCTGAATAAATTTAAAAAAAAATAACCCAAATAAATAATGAGAAAATGATTGTACCCATGAGTTAAAATAAAAGTATGATGAAATAAACTTTTTTTATAATTCAAAGGGTGAGAAAATTAATGAAAATATCATTGATTATTGAATCTCATTCCATGATATAATTTCCTATATTAAAATCAATAACCCAAGAGGCTTCTAAACTAATTTTAAATATTCTTAAAATTCCTCAATTTTCTGATATAATCAAGATGTTATTGAAAAGATATAACATTCTGATTAATCTAGTAAAAACATTAGAGAATTGACGACATTGTGTTGTAAATGTTTGAGACATTATTTTGAATAAAATACCCATTTAAAATGAATTTCTATTTTATATACCATTACATTTGAATCTTGAATCCCATTTTAACCATTAATAACTTTTCTTAGTTGCTACATTACAAGTCCAATATGCCTAACATTAAATCTATAGAAGTTAATTAATGAATCACAGTTGAACTCAAGTGTGGAAGAGGGAGATGGTTGATCTAAATTGAAACTATGTAAGTACTAAAGATGTTATTCATGTGCCGATATAGATGATATTCTTGAGAAATTTATAAATTTTATTTAAATTATTCCAAAATCATCAAATTTAAAGGAAATAGAAGGAAAACTTATTCTAAATAGGGGAAAGTAAGTTCATAATGTTCCTTGGAAATAAAAAATTCCACTTTTCCTTAAAAAATAAAATTAGGAAGAACTAAAAAAATATTCTTATTGAAATTGAGAGAATAAATATTTACCATTGATGAAATTATTAAGGTATAATTTTTCCTCAAAATTTATGAGATGCTAAAATTTAATCAATGTGAGGGATAGTAATTAAAGACTCCATTCATGGGTGAAGACTGTAAATCAAGCATTATTCTTCGAAATAGATCCAAAACTCCTATCCTACCTCATAATCTTCTAAAATAAAAACCTAACCACACTTAGACACAGAAAACACTGAAAATTACCCATGATAAGCACAAGTACTTGAATCATTGGGTAGTGATATAAAAATTTAAAAAGCCTACGGTGACCCATACATGATCATGGAATGAGAAACACTTTTCATAAAGTAATACTTTGAGTGACGAGTGAGATAATTCTAGAAAGGTGGGTATAAATGATCATGGGAAGATAGAAAAGGTCGAAATTAATTTAATGGACTTCATATAAAATAATGAAATTGAGAACATTTATTAGTCATTATAATTTTGAGTGCCATGGATATTAAAAAAGGAACTTTCATTAGCAAGTTTTTCAATTTATTTTGAAATGTGTTTAATGTTCACCTATCCTAGAGTCTAAGTTTTAAGTGTGGATGAATTGAAATAAGAAATAAATTCATTATATTTTGTTGATATTCAATTCATTTTATTCCCTCACCTTTATTTACTGATTGAGTTTTAGGTAATTTTAGACTTAACATGTCAGTTAATTGAATTTTCTGAATATTTATTAAAATGGACTAAATTATTAAATTAATTTATCTACATGATTTTTAGAATAAAATTAATTTTTTAATTATTTATAATTCTTCATTTTTTTATTTTGAAGGTAAAATCTGTTAGCTGTATCCATGGGAGAAAATTTTGTTATATCTTGAAACTCTATCTGAATACATAAGATATACTCATATATAGATATTTTACAAAGAAAATAAACTTCCCTATATATGTATGGATCATATATAACATATTTTTTTGGATAAAAGTGGCTAAAATTAGCAAATTTGGGAATGTGTAACGTTCTTTGGAAATGTATTATTGATACATAACTTATTTTTAAGAAGTATAGAAATATGTAAAATATTTATATTAACACATGAGATGATTTTTACCTACTTCACTGGTACATAACATATTATCCTTTTCCTGTGAAAATAATTAAGATATTTTTAAAGGAAAAGGATGAAACATAATATATTTTCCTTGGATGGTTGAAGAATACATAACCTATTTTCATGAGACAGACGAGATATATAAGTTTTTCATAGTGATATGTGATATATTTTGAAAATATTGGGAGAATAATCATAATAGTTTTCATATAAAGAACTAAAATTTTTGAGTTTCATTTCATTATATGATCCATTAAACCACAATGGTATCCACTATGTCATGGTATGAATCCTAATACTTTCAAGCACTCAAATTGTTTCAAACATTTTTAAGAATATGTGGTTAAAATATATTTTGGGAAAATCATATATAATAGGAAATAATGATGTCTTCAGTTCCATTATTGACCAATAATAGAGGGATAAAAAATGAATCTACAAACTTAATAGAAGTTAAATAGGGAATATGAGTTCACTTCATGAGTTATTGTGTCTAGAAGGGTCTTCTGAGTTTTTATATTTTTTTCTATTTTCATTTTCCTTCTCTTCTAATTGTAGTTACCCTTGAATAGTGGGGTAAGAAACATTTGGTGATTAGTGAAAAGAATAAGATCTGATTTAGGGCTTCATTTTTCACTTTTAATTAATAGAAAATCTTTTATGTTAGTTGATTTTAGTATTTAGTAGGATGTTATTACTTTAAATTTGAATGTGTTTGAATTAAAAAATGATTTAAAATTTTCTATCTGGGTTTATGATCTATATTCTCCCTTTAATCAGTGTATCTTGTAATACTATGAAATATGCTAGGCTGAGTCATGATTGTCTAGTGATTTTTGGCATGTGTGTGAAGGTAATGAATTAATTTTGTATTGATTTGGAATAAAAAACCTGACTGGGATTTACCTAAGGATTTTAAGACCATTTCACAATTTTGGGTGTCTCTATTACCTTTTCACACACATATTAAGAAAAAAATGTTCAAGTAGTGATTAACTTTGGATTATTCTTCACCATAACCTTTAACCAAGGGTGATTGATGAAATGATTATAGTTTCTTTCATTTAACAATTAATATTTAGAGGATTGAACTATTTTAAAGACTATGATAGCGTCACAATTTGAAATACAACCATAAACTTTTCACCTTTAATCTTCATGATTGCAACTTACTTGTTTAAATTTCTCTCAAATCTATATTCAACCAAACAAAACCCATTTTATAAATAATAGTAATGATTGTTTTTTTTTCACCCCTATCTAGAGATAACCCATGGTTTCCAATATACTATATTCAATATAAACTTGGGTTTTAAAAATCTTTTTTTACACCCATAGAAATTATGTCAAAACATTAGTGTTGTTATCAGGGAAAATATGTTGCAAATTCTTCAAACCACAAAAGGAAAACATGAAATATATTAGTGAAAACATTTAAAATTACTTAACATATATATAGAAATATCATATTTATACTTATACCTCTTCAAAATATGCAACATATCAATCATACAGTGCTAAAAACCCATACACAGCCCTTTACAATTTTCAACCACAGTTTTTCTTATAAATATATTTTATATTCTCAATAGAAGATCATATGTATACATAGAAGTTAATTTCCTCTATTAAATCTATAAATTAGATTATATCTTATGTATTCCCACTAGTTATCAAGACATAACCAAATTTCTCTCCCATAGTTACCATTAATATATTTTACCATAAAAATAATAAAATAAAGAATTATAAATATCTAACCATTCATTTTATTCCAAAAATCAAGTTGACCAATTAACTTCAAAATTTCATCCATTTCAAGTAATATTCAAGATATTCATTGAAATAACCCTTTATCCCCAAAGCATTATAAAACTCTATTAGTAAGTAAAGGTGAGAGAATGAATGAATTTAATAAAAAAAATATATAATTGATTTAATACCTATGTTAGGTATATGAACTTTTCAAGTAAATTTTTAAAAATATATGAAATCAGAAATCCCCATATGAGTAATCTTGAAGCCATAGATAGTTGACACATACCTTTATAGAATAGTACATAAGCCTCCGAGATAATGGGAAGTCTGATCCAAAGTCACTCTACCCAACAAAAGTTTACTCAAGAAAGATATTATTTCTATCATAAACTTAATAACTGATATGTATAAACTATAATCAATAACTAAATTCAAGATAATAACTTTAATTATAATTTTAATTCATTGTAAAAGAAAAATAAGCCCATTATCAAACCTATAATATAACTCTTTGGATGTATGTATGATAATTTATAGAATTCATTTAACAACTTTAAACTAAATCATACATAAAAATTCATAATATAAAAATTATATCATTGAATATTGCATGGAATAAATTATAGATAAATTAAAAGTTCCAATATTTAAACATGACATAAAAATTTATGAACAATTCATAAATAAAGATAAAAATAAGAACTTTATAATTTATCTAACCTTATGGAAATTACATAATTTTTAATATAAAGACTTTATATTTACTTTTTAATGTGAACACTTTCATACTATTCATTATATATTATTTACTTTAAATATATGATATTACATTAATTATAAACATTTTATATTTAAATTTCAATTATGTAAACTATTTAAATAATCCAAATATTTCTTATTAATTAGTATTTAAATATTTACCAAATCAATCATAAAAACTCCTTTTGTTGTAGTTTAAATAATTTCCTCAAAAAATACCATTAATTTTAACAATTAAAATTAATAATTATGAACAATTTATAATTTCAAATATAAACTCTTTCTCTATTTTGAATTATTTTTTAATTTATAAACACTTTATAAATTATACATATAATTTCAATATAAAAACTTTATATCTAAACTATAACTCATGCTTTATAACATTCAACAATTTAATATATATCAAATGAATATCAAATCTATATCTATTTTATCCCATGAAATAATTATTGTCTCATGTTTTATTACTCTATGCATGATTAAAAATATATAAGTATTAAATAAAATATTAAATTAATCCATACATGATATTAAAATTATAAATATAATTTATAAAAGTATTATAAAGTTAGGTTATACCAGTATATCTATAAAACTGGTTTTTAAAACCATTACTATGGAACACATATACCAACTATTTTAAAGAATCATTGGTATAGGTTTATTTATATACCAAGCACGTGGCCCCCCTTTACTAGCCCAATTTTTACTTCTTATGCATCCATTTTCTCCCTCCCCTTCAATTCCCCTCACTCTTCGTCCATTATTGACAATTTTTCCAATGATTTTTAGATGTAATCGCCAAGGTATGTTGTTTCCTTTCTCCATATCTCTTCTTTTATTCTCTTCGTTCAAAATATTTCTGAACTATATTACTATAGTGGCATAGCTTTTCATGTTTCAAAAATTTCAATGATGTTTGTTTATTTTTATAGTTCATAAACATAAATTAAGGAACTTTCTTTATCTTTCTTAGTGCAGTAGTGGCCTAGGTTTTCTATAACCATGACTTATTGAATTAATCTAACCATGTTTTTATTAAATATTAAGTTATGTTTACTATTGATAATGGAATAGAGATAGTAATATCTTGGATTTACATTGTTTTTAATGTGAGAAATTGTGGGTTTTCCTTAAAAATACACAAAATCAAATTTTAAAAATAATAGCACACACAAGGTTTCGGATAAACCAACTCCAAAAGGTCCTCAGACTTTTTATTATTATACATATATGTATTAAAGTTTATTTTCCTTTCTTGAAATTAAATAATAGTATTGTAATAATATTCCTTCATTTTATGAATTCTTTTGGCTATATTATTGTTTTATAATTCCTCCACTGAATTTTGATTTTTATAGACAAGTAATTCGTTCCAAAATATTTTAGTGTCCTCTATTTAGACAAAATAATTTTATTCTTCTATATTAATATAATAAATTTGAACTCTTTTTCAAATTTTATTCATAGTAATAAATCTATTTCATTAGCCAAGAGTGAAATACTTGAGATTATAGTCTATTTCATACCAATGAAAAAAAAAGACACAAACTTATAATATTGAACTATAATCCCTCGACATATAGCGCACATAAATTATACATATTTTTCAATAAATATTATATTTTATAGATCCTTATATTTTAAGAGATATTTATTTCATAAATCTAATAGTACCACAATCCATTTTTTATTATTTATAAAATTATTATTTCTTATTATAATATATTTTTAACCACTAATGAGTATCCATATTTTATCACCATCACTTTCCATGATAGAAACTTCAACCACATTTTTCTTCTCAAACTTGATTATTTTCACCCATATGCTCTGATTAGTAGATGGATATCCTCTCAATCCAACATCCTCTTCATAGGGTAGGAGATCACCTTCGTTGATGATATTTTTTTAATTAGATTGTTTTCTTTGACTCGCATTTTTTAAATCTTATAAGAGTGGGATCTCTTCTTTTCATAGGTGAAATTATATTTCAACATGATGAACAATATAATTCTTTGTGAATATACCATAAACATAAAAAATAATAACCATGAAATAAATTCCTTCATAAATAAATATATATGTAACACTCATTATATCTTTGATTAAATTTTAAAATTTTATTTTATTTTAAAATGAAACGTACTAAAATTTAGTGACCAAGACCTCAATATAAAAACCCCAAACGTTTCGTGATTTATTTTGGGTCTTATTTTATGGTATTATCTTCATTTTATGTTCATTGAACTAAATATTATTTTTTTATTATAAAATCTTAAATTTTAACCTTTGGTTATATGTTCATTTTAATTACACCGTAACCCAAGATAAATTTTCCTCAAAGATATAATGGTTTGTTTTGTAAATATTCATCAATAATCCTTGAATATTTTCTATAATATTATCTGGATTTGGCATTGTATAAACTCCAAAACTTTTATATATTTTTGTTTGTATGTTGTGTTCTTACAGTCTCAGTTGGTTTTCTAGCATTCTTCTAGTTTTAACCACATTATCGTCTAGTTCTTCTTTACGTTTTCTTTACTTCACTATAGATATAAATACATTAATGATTATATCATATTATTATACATCAATATTAATAAAAACTATATTCTCAATGTATTTAGATTTTATAAATTTAATAGATTTCTATTTTAATTTTAGACCATCAATCTACAATTTTTGTTGTTTTATATTTATGTTGAAACATTTAACAAAAAGTTAAACCTCATTTCATGTTTACTTTAGATATTAATCTCATCAAGCGATTCTTCTAGCATGTCTTTCATTTTAACTTCTCATTCTATCTCATCTTTATATTAATCATCAACCGATTTATCTTTAGATTAATTAAAATGTGTAGGGAGTATTTATATAATTTTTATGATGATTCTCACATCATTAATGAATTTACTTTGGCCTCTCATGTCCCAAGAAAAGTCCATAACCTAATTGAATAGTGTATCAAAAAATTCCATCCAGATGATTTTTAGATATTCAATTTTTTTCAAAAAGACATGAATTATAGCCTTCTTAACATTTTAATCGCCTTTTTAGATGTTCAATAACTTCTAACATAATATTTGAGGGTTTACATCACATAAATTTTGTGTATATTGTGTTAGAGAACCCCCCCTAAAGGAATTCATCCATTGTGAATCCATATCCCACTACTTTTGATATATTTTAAGGAGTTATCTTCCAATCATATCATAATAATAAATTTAGAAAATTGTAGTAGTTTTTTAGTGGTGGTTTTATAAAATGCTTGTAAATAAAAAAATATTATGCACCCATTTTTAAAGATGCTTTAGTAAATTATTGGTATTGAGTGGTGATTTTGTTAAAAACCACTGCTAAATAATTTTAAAATGTATTTTGTGGTAGTTTTCTTTAAAACCACCACTATATTTAAAAAAAATGTAACCCAACCCCCCCACCCCACACACACACACACACTCACTTTCTTTCAGCCCTCACCACTACTACTCAACACCATCCAAGCCTCTTCACCTAGACCTCCCCATAATCTCCACTAGATGGCATCCAAGACTCTTTCCCTCAAACTTCCCATAAATTATAGACCCCTCTCAGCCTTCCCCTCGGTAGTGCTTAATACAGGAACCCCTCTTGGCCTCCCCCTCAATATCACTCAATGTCTAACTGACTTATCTCTCGACTTAGATGCTAGATCCCCCTCTCTGATTCCCTCTACACCTCTATGTCATTGAACCCTTGCTATAATATAGGAAGATTTCTCTCATATTCATTCCACCCTATTCATAACTAGTGTATTTATTACTCTATTTTGGGGAATAATTTCTCAGTAGAGTTAGGTTTAGTAATTTACCTATTCTAATCCTCCTTCAATGCTTGTAGTTTAGTATATTTACGAATTATTTGTGTTTGAGGGGTAGTTTGGGAACAATTCTTAATGTGGATTTTTTTTCTAGTTTGAGATAGATAACCTCTTGGAAACTATGATACTTATTTCATTGAGCGTATACAAATTTTGAAATGTTCTAACATTTGAATTTTTATCATGAACTTAATTATTTAAGAAATGAGTTCAAATGACTAAGAATGATTTTACATGAATTGATAATTGATAAACATTACATAGAATTTTTTTAAGGTAAGGAAAGTGAAATTTCATGTATAAAATATTTTTAATGGGGTAAATATTGATGTAAGTCGTGAAATTGATTTTAACATTTATTAGAAAAAAATAATAATACATTTATGTGTGGTTGAATTATTTTTTGTACTACTATTTGGCTATGTTATAGTGTGGTGTATTGTTATAAATGATGAAATAAATCATGATATTTCGGTATAAATTTTTTTCGTGGATTCTAAAAATATATTTATTTCATGTTATATTTTTTATATAATATTATAATTTAAATTTATAAATAAAATTTCATGTGAATTACTAAATTATATATCTTAATATATTTGTCCAAATTAAAAAAAATACAATTGATTTAATTTTTGAAGTTAAATATAATTTATTTTTATATATTGTAGTATAATTATGTTTTATATTTTAAAGTGTAGGAAGTTATGTATATATGGATAAAATATAGATTACCTTACCTATGAAAAAATCTCAGTATATTATGAGTTTGAACATGTTTTTGGATTTTTCATTTGAAAATCAATTTGTGGATAGAAGAATAAAAATTAAATGTCCTAATTAAATGTTCAGATTATGGTTAAAGAGAGATGAAGTATTGTAGTACGTGATATTGAAAAAGTTTCCTCCTCAATAGGTGTATTTCATTTGGCATGGAGAATTGAAAATTATATAAAATTCAGGGAGTTATGTATACATTCTAAATGAACAAGTGAATTCCATGATACTGCATAGTGAAATTCAAAAAAAATGATAAAAAATAGTTTCATCAAAGTAGGGAAACACCATCATTAATGTGACACAATAGTTGATTCAGTTGTTTATTTTTTAGATATTAAGTATGTTATCAGAACTGTAGGACAACCTGATTAAGATAATAACATATTAATGGATGGTGATGAGGAGACTAGTACAAGGGAAAGCTCAACTGAGCAAAAAATGAGTTTTCTAAATTATATGAAGATGGAGATCAAGAATTATATAAAGGATTTATCAAATATTCAAAAAAAATCTACTGAAGTTTTACCATATCAAATGTTTATGTGGAATTATAAATAAATAAATTTACATAATATTGAAATTGTTGTGTGATGAATTTTTAGAATCTAATATATCTATATCATTTGATGTGATGAGGAAGACTATTAACAATCTTAAACTCAATTATATGAAGATACATGCATATCCCAATGATTGTACACTTTATTGGAAAACAATTATAATAGAGAAAAGTGAAAAAGTTGTTGTATATCTAGATAGAAATTAACAAATGATGATGTTAGTTTGAATCAACGTATTACCAAAAAGAAACAGAAAAAAAATTATGTGAATGATTTACATTATATTTCATTGAAACCATGGTTTCAATGATTTTATTATGTCATCTAAAACCATTAAACATATGAAGTGTCATGATTTTCATAATAACAATGATGAGTTTATACAAAATCCAAGAGATTCAAAAGAGTGTATGTTCTTAGATTTATTATATTTATATTTATATTTTGGTCTAAGAAATGCATGTTTGGTATTAGAATATAATGGATTCAATCGTTTGGGGACTTTAAGTACAAGTTGCAGTATTTAAAAAATTGTTTTGATACCTTATAATACTCCTCCCGATATGTGTATGAAATATACTTTATTCATAATATTAATTAATATCCCTAGAAATCCAATGCCTGGAAATGAAATTGATATCTACATTCAGCCTCTTATTCAATAATTATAGGATTTATAGAATGATGGTGTATAAACTTATGATTCTTCTACTAAAAAAATGTTAAAAATGCATGTTTCCCTTATGTGGACTACTAGTAAATTTCCTGGACTAGGAAATATTTCTAGTTAAAAGATAGAAATTGGTTTGTCTTATCCAGTTTGTAACTTTGATGTTGAGTCTTAATGGATTACCTATAGAATAAAGTTTTTTTTAATGTGTCATCATCACTTCCTTTATTATTTTCATAGACTTTGGTTCAACAAGTCATGTTTCAATGTAGAAAAACATTTGATGCTTTCACCAAAATTATTGACAAATTCATAGATCTTCACACAATTAGCAAAGATTGGTATAGATTTTGGAAAATATTTTTAGCTGAATGAAAGTGGAAAAAGAACTAGAACACTATCATTTACAATTGGACCACAAAAATAAAAAAAAAGATCATGTTTTTCAAACTTTTATATTGGTAATTTAATTTTTATATATTCTAATCTTAACATTATAGACTTTGAGAAGAATATGTATGATAATGTGTTGTCTACATTGTTTAATGAGTAGGGAAAATAAAAGGGTCTTTTAAATGTTTCTAAAGTCATAGAATCAATCAATATAAAATGTTATCTATAGATAAAATGAGAATGAGAAGTATCTAACAGCTATTTTCACAATGAAAAACCATCATAAATATGTTTCCTTCAAATATTAAAAAATTTGAATGTGCCTGATGGATATTCTAATAATATATTAAGATGTGTAAATTTGTATTACTATAAGATACTTGGATTAAAAATTCATGAATCGCATGTATTGATGGAAAAGTTTATACCTTTGGCAATGCATAATTTTTATCTGACAAAAAAACTTCCTTTCTAATAGTCTTTTTCAAATTCTTTATATTTATTTGTGAGAAGAAATTAAACCCTAATGAATTGGATAAACTTCAATAAATAATACTACATACATGTTATTTTCCCTAACATTTTTCATTGTGATGATTCATTTGATGGTGCATCTTTTTGAATATGATAAAATTAGAGGTCGCTTACATTAATGATGGATGTAACCCATGGATTGGTTTTTTATTTTAATATTTTTTTCTTTAAAAAATATAATTTTATTAGTAAAAATTTAAAAACATTATTTATTAATTTATTACCTTTTATCATTAGGTATCTTGTCCATTTGAAGTCTTATGTGAAAAATAAAGCTCTTCGAGAAGGTTCTATTTTGAAAGGTTGTCATTCCAAAGAGTGTTTAACCCTCTATTCAAGGTATTTGATTTGATAGAGACAATAGGAAATTTAGTGAGACATTTTGATGCTAATGTAATTCAATTAAAGGATAGTAACAAGTCATCAATATTTCTAACATTAGGTTAATAAGTTGAAAAAATATCTTCATTTTCATTCATAGATATTTATTTAAGATAATCACATAAATATTTTCTACTCAATACTAATATTTTTTATCCATATGTCGAATAATTAAGGTCACAAATGAAAATACACCTCAGTAGCTGAACTTAGAAAGAGATAAAAATAAAAAAGGTTGCTACCAAAGAAATTTTTGAACAGTTTGAATTTCATGTAAGTTATTAATCTAATATGTATTTTTAATATGTTTACAATTATCTAAATTATGTAACAATTTTTTATATCAACTTCTATTGGTAATTAATGATGATAATCAATCTGAACTATCCAAATATTTGATGTTCTTATCTCAATGTTCTTTGAAGCATGCTAGGAGATTCAATGATTATAATATCTGTGGTATATAGTTTCCTTCTACTGATCGTGTGTAAGGTTTGAAAAGACAAAATAGTGGTATATTCACAATTTAAGATCAAGGTTACTATGGAAAGTTGGTTGATATTATCGAGTTAAATTGTTTTAGGAAATTTGAAGTTGTGTTATTTAAATGAAACTGGGTCAATATTTATAAGGGTGTAAAGAAACATTCATTATAATTTACTTATATAAATTTTCCATGGTTGAAAGATATTGGTGAGAAAAAATAACATGATCTATATATTATGGATTCCCAAGAAAAAAATACAATATTATGTTGATAATATAGTGGATTATAGGCGAAGTACTATTGTTCACATGAAAAAAAAAAGACATGTATGAGATGAGAGATGAAGGTGAAGTAATTATTGATAATGTAACCTATAGAAAATAAAAAACTGAATTTTTTATACCTTATGACATTGAAAAATTCATTCATGTAAAGAAGAGTAAAGAAGAAGAATAAAAACAAAAATAAGAAGAAGAAACAATGTTAAAAATAGAACCTGATAAAAACATGACCAACTAGGAATATTAATTTTTAGTAATTTCTTATATTAATAAATAAAATGAATGTTCTTTTATATTAAAAAATTCAAGGACTTTTCTTATATTAATAAATAAAGGTATTATTTATTCAGTTATGTCACACCATAAGAGGTTTAGTGATAGTACCCAATCTACGTCATAGAGTTCTCATTATCCTTCTATGAAACAAGGTTAAATTAATAACATACCTTGCACACTTTTTTATACCATTTCATGTTATCCTAATTTTATTTCATCCATAGGTATGAATTCTACTGGTGATGTTGAGGAATCAAACATGACATAGAATGATTGGTAAATTTTGAATATTTACACTTCTATTCCTCATTTTAGAAGTTATATTTTTTGTTCATTAAATATTATAAGTCGAAAAACATTAACTAATTATTTATTACCTCTCATAAAATAGGTATTTAAATTATTTTAATAATCCACATGATAATATTATGATAAATATTTAAATTCTTAACTATAAATCTCAGTTGTGATAAAAATAAGTGGTACATGAGCTAGTGGTTTCAAAGAAAATAATTAATCCAAGGAACCATTTCTATTATTATAAGCATGATGGATTTTGATAAAATTTTATTCTTTTTAATATATATCAAAATTTATATTCAAGATTATTTTTAGATTCTATGAAATAAAAATAAATTAGGGAAATGATTTATAGATTTGAAATCCACTACTGAGTTGATATTTATACTTTCAATCATGTATAAAAAAATGAGTGTAATGAATAAGATGTTTATGATTCAGAGTGTTTTTATCCTTAAGATAATTGAAGGAATGTAGGTCCTTGAACATTTAAATTAATTAAAAAATAATCAAATTCTATTTTGAGTTTTAAAATGTCAGGTTTGTGAATAGAGTTTAGTCATCATTCTAACCATCATCATGGCTATAATTATTGTTTCATAAGGTTACCATAACGTGAAATTGATATTGAAATGCTGAATTATTATTTTAGGATATCTGAGATGTAATATTAAATTAATAGATTACAGTTAATGAATTTTAGATGTTTACAAAAACAATATATAGTAAAAAAGGTAGAGGATGTCCAACTCAACTGAATCTGTCATATTCTATGACAATACAACAATAGTTTTATATACCATATCATGTCGTGCATCTTCTAACACAACTAAGGATATCATATGTTATGGTAATTCTGGGAATATTCATAGGTACCAATTATTCATTTCATTATTGAACAATTACTTAATCTAAATTTAGATCAAATCATATATCATTTGAATTGTATTTCATTTATTATTCATTGAATATACTCATTATTGATGTGTAGTTAAATACTATAAATGTAGGCACCAAAGGAAGGAAGTGAGAAGGAGGTGAAGGGAAGAAACATGAGTGAGTAATAGAGGGTGAGGGGCATGAATCTCGATAGAGTATCTAGAACTCATTTTTTTGTTGAAAATTTGTAAAACATGACATTTTTTAAACTATTATGTAATTTAATGTTGTTGTATTATATGTAATGTAATTTTTATTGATGTATATAAGTTTATATTTTTGTTATACTGTACTGATTTCTTTTTTTATATATATTTTTTTTGTATAATTTTTTTTGTAGATCGGGCAGTAATTTATTTTTCTATCTCTGAAACCAAAAAAAATTACAATGGTTTTAACACCTTCTATTTATTAACTGGTAGTTTTAAATATTGTGAATAAAATAGTGGTGGTTCAAACCACCCAAAAATTATGTAAAATTATGTATTTAGTAGTTGTTAAAACCACCACTAAAGATTTTCTCTTGGGAAAACCGTCGCTAAATATGTTTTTTGTAACAAAACTACCCCAACTTAAAAAATCCACCTCTAAATTTCACACTAATAAAAACAATATATAAATAAAAAAATAACTCTAAATGTTAATTTTATCAGAAAAAAATGAATCATTCATGAAAAAATAAAACCCTTGTAAAATATTTAATAGGTGGTTATTTCATAGTGTTTTTAACAAACCACCATGAACCCAATTAGAGGTTGTTAAAACTACCATGAAACCTAAAAAATCACCTATATTTTTTTACTATATTTTATCACCTATATTTATTTCATATAGTACTATGATTTTTTTATTCATGTCTAGTGATATAAAAAATTATTCTAATTTTACATAACTAAAAATAATGTTTTCTAAAAAATTATATTAACATGTGATTCATTAAAGTCACTATGTTCTAAAATTTGATGAAAAAAACATCAAATAAAAATCCCCACACTTTGATACTATTTGTTAGACTCATAAGGTAAATTCCCAAATATAGGGTTCAATTAGGTTATATAAATTTTTATTCCTTTTAGATTCATTCTCTATTCTTACATTGTTTATATGGTTCGCTGAATATTTTGGATTTCTCATTATCTCTATTAACATGAAATAAATAATTAACAACATAAAGATAGTGAATTTATTTTGTTTACCTCCAATGTGTAGGCTAGTTCAAGGAACATGAATGAGTCACTCATCATGTCACCCGAATCACTTGATCAACACTTAATTACATGAGTTAATATAAGTATCAGTATTCTTCTAGGTTCACAACCCCCACCATGAAATGAATCCTTTTAAAATTATACCCACTAGTTTTACAATAAGTTCCATCAATAAGATATGAAAGTGAAAATCAATAATATAAATGTAAAAAATGCTCCTCATCTTATTTAGCCTTCATTAAAGAATAAATACCCATTATTTAAATATTTAACTTATTTCTCGCCTATGAACATCCACATTTCTCTATTGATCTCTCCATATCTATTTATATTGAAAACATTACTATATATAAAGAGAATATTGAATACCTCTATATATTTCATTGAATCTCTATATCTATATTCCATTTTTTCTATATTTTGATGATGGTAAAATACCTATTAAAATTCTCCTTAAAATAGAGTGGGGTGATCCATTAATGTTCTATATGTTTCCGCATCCAAGATAGATAGTAAATTAAGTCTTTATATAATTCAACCCATATTATAAAATGTTCAACTTCACTAAGACATGAAGATACCTTTTCAACTTAAATATTTGAAAATAACATAATAAATCAAGTATTTATCTGGGAAAAATTCCTTGATCCTAATATATTTGCATCTATATAATTCAATAAAATTGATATTTTATTAATTAATATGGTGTGGTTTTTGTTTACATCTTAAACACTTAAAGTAAAAACAATTATGAGACCATGATGCCTTGTCTTATTGTGTTATTAATTTCCTTAATTCACCCTTTAAATGCATGATATGAAATGACTATTTATTTTTGTACTAGGGAATTCCATACAAGGATTATTTTCTAATATTCATTGACTATATGATCTACCATGGTGTTTCTTATTAATAATGAGACATAGTGTATCACCTCCATAAACCATGACCTTAAAAAAGTGTGGTTAAAAAATTCTTCCCCATTTGATATAGTTTCAACCTCCTCTTTTGATAGAAAAATACTTCATAAATCAAAAGGTTTATTTATAAGACAAACAACTCACATATTTCATGAATTACACCATAATATGATTTTTTTTAATATCTATTTCCCCAACTTAAACATATTTAATTAGATATAAAATTGTCAAAAATTATTCAATAATAATAAGAGTAACCAAACATCATGTCCACTGGTTAATCCAACATAGTATAGGGTATCCAATCCTGACCATTACATATATAACTACTATTAATGTTATTAACTTTATCTTAATCAATAAATTTAACAAAAATTTGTATAGAGAATTAGATTGATCCATAATTGATTCAAAAACCTAGGACACTCATTCTATAAATATTTCTCCATCTCATAGTGATATCTATCATTCTGTGTTTTCTTATGGATATTTTATTTTATATAATAATTGTTATATATATATATATAATTATCTCATAATAATTTTCCAAAATAATTGACAAAATTTTTAGTTATAAGGCTTATTTACTATTGAATGTTTTTATAATACAATATAGCATTAGATACATTATTTAGTTTGTTTGAGTTCATGTATTTATAAATTCATTTATTTGAAATATAAATAATATTTGAAAACACATTTGAACCTTTTGCCAAAAAATTATACATGATATTTTTTTCATTCATATATAGAAAGCTAGATTGTGTGATCAATCAAGAAACATTAGAAAATTATTAGGGAATATATGTTAGACATAACTTATATTTGGGGATTTATTTTAATTCTCTAGGATATAAATGGAATGTCTAAATTATTGAAAAAACTAAAACATCATTTTGATTATTCCATAAATAGTCACCATTTTACACTAACTAGTATTCTCCCTCGTGTAATTGTATGGGATGCAATAAAAAGATATATTTAATGAGAAATAAGTTATATTCCAAAATAACGGAAAATACAATCTTGAAAGAAATAACCAAAACCACATACTATGTAACATTATATTAGTCGCTTCATGTGAAAATAAAACATACAAGGGTAACAGTAAATCTGAAAGAAATATTTCAATCACCTGAAATACCATTGTCCACAGTATAAGTCAAATCACATATAGATTGATAAAAAACATCAAACAGTACAAAAACACAAAGAATAGATTCCAATAGCAACCAAAATAGACCATATATATTCTCATTGCACTAGAAAATGCTTCCGTCAGGTGTTTAGAAATTCCTTTAGTCAGACCTGTGAAAATATTCCCAAACACATTAGTTAAACAATTGTTTGGAAACTGAATTAAAAATACATTACTAATTAGTAATATGGATCACACTGCATATGTGGTAAGCCTATTATTTTATATTATCTTCTTATTACAAGTTCATTCATAATGATAGATCAAGAACTTTAAATGGATTTTTATACTTTCAGATGTTAGTAATAGAAGTGAAAATGAATCTAAACAGCAATTCTAGTTAAAATATATGAAACTGTCATCTTGTTTTTATAGAATTTCTAAACTATGCATATTCCAGCCTTAAAAACTATGTGAGATTTTTAATAATCAAATAATCTAAACAATTGTTCAACAATGTACAATACTGTAATTTTAAGTTCTTAGTACTTAAAATAAGATAAATAAACCATACAAAAACTCTAAAAGAGTAGCATGAATAACTGCATGTGTTAATTGAACAGTACATAAGAAAATTGAAATTGAAATTTAACAGCCTCACAGAGGCCGCAATAGATACTATATAAATAATGTATTTATTGTTTATTATTTTTATTAATTCTATAACAATGTTTAATGATTTTTAGAAATCAATATATAAATGTTATTTAGTTAAATGTATAAAACTTCCAATGATTTAAATGAATCTTTTCATTTCTATAACCAAATGACCATGACTATTTTTAAAGTAAATACACTATCAAATGAACTGAATTTCACAATTTATCTTATCTAATACAGACATAAAGAAATTATTAATCTTTAATATGATGCTTACTGGGTATATATTACCTCTTCCCAAGACATTTATCCTCCATATTTTTGATAATTTATAATAAAACAACCATAAATAAATTTATTGACATCTAATATAAAAAAATAAATGTTGGAAGAGTACTAAAAAAAGGTGAATATTTCTAATAGCCACAGTGAAATATGTAATGTAGTTTTTATAGGAAACTAAAATTATTGGAAAACTCTTAAATATATATTACCTCGATAGCAGAGTCAATATATCTTCTCAGATTTATTCTTCTTTGTAATGTAGCATGATGGAATTTAAATTTGAAGCACATAGTTTTCTATGTTTGAACACTCTGAATTTGTTACACCACTTCCTCTTTTGAGGTTGTCCACATGTTCAAATTCATAAATCAAATTCTTCTACACATATATTATGTAGTAGTATTTGGGAATGGATCTATAAAATATACTTATAATATATGATTCATCATGAAAATAAATCCAATATATATCCAAAAATTATTGAAATTTTAATAACATCAAATTTTAATAGATATTAGAATGATGTACCGAAGTTACAATAGTGGAAGGAGACAAGTAAACAATTTCCGCATATTGATTTTAGATTCGTGAAAATCTTACATGGTCCCCAACCTACATATCATCATAGAATTAAAAAAATAATTAACTAATGAATTTTATATTCTTTTTAAATAATGTATGAATGCATATGTAAAAAATTTATAATGTGATATTTGTAATAATATATTGTTTTATAATGTAAAATTCTAAGATAGTTGTAAGAAATGAAAGATATAATGTAACAGTTATAAAATCTTTCAAACCATACCTCATTTTTATGTAGATGACTATCGTGAACTTTTAGATCATCTACATCAATTGTAAGAAGAAGTAACTTGGAAGAATTTTGTTCACAAGGTTGGTGTCGGTTGTGGATGTTGTAATATGAAAGATCAATATTCTTGAGCACTTATTTATGTTTGAATACAATCAGCTCAGCTGGAAAACCAAACTCATCATTTTCCTATAGTAAATAAATATTGGTTAATAAAGAACATAAAATAGAGTTTGATTTATATATAGACATATATTATTTCTTTATATGAATAAGTTTGTTTCTTAGCTCAGATGTTGATTTTGATACAAATTACAAAACTTATTTCTAAAAGAGTACAACGGATAGACACCTAGTAATGTCACTAACCAATAGCTACAGTTAATATCTACAACAATAAATAATGTAGTTAGAATAAATATTTTATAATAGCATGTATTTCTAAACTTTCAACAACAGTTTAACTTCTTGTATTACAATACAACGCACTGTAATTTTTTTTCAGAAACAATAATAATAAAAGAATGTCTTTTTTTCCAGACATGCCATAAAAAACAATTATATTACTCTTAAAATGAATAAAAATTAAATTAATCTCATTAATGGAACATCTTTCTATTATCTTAAATGTGTACTAAAAACTATTACCTTGGTATAGTTAACAGTGTAAGTACACCATAATTTTAACAAATATCCTTGTCATTGGAGAAGTATACCTTCTTTTTTTCAGAAAGACATGATTCATAATTCCAGTTGTAATGACTTTGAATTTTTGTAATAGTGACTAAAACTATATTTTTTTACCTTTAGTTTAATTAAAATGAATTTGGAGTTAAAATATTATACAAACATTTATATAGATGTCTATAGAGAGTACCATTCACTTTAGTTCTAATTATAATACCTTACCTCAATATAGGTAGAAATCTCCATAATGCTTCACTTGTTTTTCAAATAAGGATGTATCTATCAAGAGAAGTATCATACACCAAAACTCTCTACATTGATTCCTTGGTATTCTTTTATTGAAGTTCTCGCCATACTATAAAGTATTTAAAGGTAATATCATAAAAAAATTATGTAACTAAACAGTAATACAATAGTACTTTAATGTCATGAAAATAGCATAGGTAAATGAATAAATACTAGAATATTAATAAGAGATAATTATTGAATAACCTAATATAGAAAGTAGAGTTTATATTAATGGTATAAACTTCCATAAGAGTATATAGTTGGAGAACCTTCTTTCCAATGAGTTTACTATAAGAAAATATAGATTCATGGGTATCTTGGAGGTATTGAAACTCATGGTAAAAATAATTTGTTCTGGATTTATAAAACAATTTCAATGAGAATTGTGATACATAGATTTATTAACATAGTAATGGAGTATTTTTTAGTAATTTTTAAAGAATTGGATTTTTCTGGTTTTATTTTTAGAAAATTTTTGGGAAAATTCTGAGACCAAGCGTTGAGACGATGTGTGATTCTGAGGCCCTATGTGCCCAGAATAGTATGATGAAAAATGTTAAGTTTTTAATAGAACTCATGAGTGGTATTCCTAAAAAAATAGAACAACTCTTAAATAGGTTCTCGGATCAGAAATTAGAGGGAAATGTTCCATTTAGGAATGTGGGTTTACCCTAGGAGCAACATAACATTAGTCAGTGCAGGGCTCCAGTGAAAAAACCAAAAAAGGAAATAAATGTAAATAAAATTATTAAATAAAATTATTTTATTTTAAAATCTTAATAACGCATGAATGGTGAATCATATTAGAAATCTGAGACCATTGTTGAGTTCGTAATGTCGCATTTTCCTTAGGTGGGGCCTAACATCGACCGATGTGGGTCAACTGCAAAAGTTGATTTTTGGTTCTTTTAAAGAAGAATAAAATAAACTTAAAGAAGTTTATTTTATTTCTTGTTAACGTTTCATATCATGGACACGCTGCGATTTAGAGATGAGACATCCTATTCTATTTCATGAATGAAATAGTGTGGCAATATTGCAACAACGATGCTGAAACTCATTTTCCTTATTTAACCGCTTGATATAGATATGTGATAAGATGGAAAATCCTTGAAAATTTTCCTAGAATCTCTATAGAAAAGAATTGGTGAATGGTAGTGGATCAAACACCTAAAGATCTAGATAATCAAGGATCAAGGATCGAGGATCGAGGATTGAGGATCGAGGATCGAGGATCGAGGATAGAGGATTGAGGATTGAGGATCAAGGATCGAGGATTGAGGATCGAGGATTGAAAAAAGACAATGACGTAATCTCTCTTCATCAATGATCGAACCAAATACAAGTAGGGTGTTTTGTTTTGATTTTCTTTCCCCACATTCTTGGTATTCTATGATGAACATGGACCAATCCACAAACAGATTGGCCCACGGATCGGTTGTGGTTACTGGATGGTTTTTACCTATTTATGGGGTTATGGGAGATAAATATTGTATTTTTTGTTAGTTTACATTTATAGTTATAAAGGAAACAAACCAAAATCACCAAGAATAATGATCAAGGTCGGTTCCTCCTTGTTGGTTCAGAATTTTATCCCTAAATTATTCATTCATAACGGATGTTCTACGTTTGGACCATGGCTCAACAATTCACGATCAATCGATCATTGCGCACCAGATTCTTGGTGAAACAATCTAATATTGAGGACCTTGGACTAATTTGGAATGAATTAGGTGTGATGACGATGGTGTTGGATGAACTAAGGCGGTGCAGAAGATATCTTCATTTGAATGAACTTGCATCGGGATGGATCGTGGCATGGATCCAAGCGCACGGCAGTGATGGTGGTGACCCGAGGATCAAGGAGCAACTTTCAGGTCAAAAATCGGAGCACAAGAGAGAACCTAGTGGCCTACATAAGGGGAAACCAGTGTTCTGACATCGATTCCAGAAAGCGGTGGCATGTGGTGGTGACCGCATGCTGGTGTAGTGGAGGACGGATGCCCGCAGTGGTAGCCGTAGAAGCCTGTGGCTGCTGCCGGAGGAGACAATGGTTGTGGCCATAGGATCCTGCAGCTGAAGCTATGGGGCTATCTAGATGTAGAATCCTACCACATTGACCATGGTGGCACCTGTGTCAGCCGATCACATGCATCCAAGCCATGTGCGGGAAAGGGGTCCACGTGAGAAGATCGGGCTTGAAGGCAGCCACGCGGTAGCCAGAATGTGTGGACTGGGCGGACATAGCACCAACTGCATCCCGCCAAAGAAATTTTATCTTCTTAATAGGATGGGATAGATAGACCGAGCTCAATGGGTCGAGCCAGACTGGGTTGGGTCCGACCCGACTCGGACCTTAATCGGACACTTTTTAGAAAAAATAGAGTAACTTACAAACTGTGTCCCCATTTGACAAGATGTTTGTGAATTTGGGACCCTTGAGATGAGGCATCCCTTTAGGGTTACTCTACTCAATTTTTTTTGGAGATTGGAATATAACCTATTGGATCTAGGAGTAGGTGCTCCTGAAATGAGCGCGCTAAGAGTGAAATCCTATGGCTGGATGTGCAAAGATGCAGAGTAGGTCTCCTGCGAAGATGAAGTGTAGGTCTCTTATGAAGAAGCGTATTAGGTCTCCTGTTAAGATGAAGAGTAGGCCTTTTATGAATATGTGGAGTAGGTCTCCTATGAAGACGGGGAGTAGGTCTCATGCAAATACGTGAAGTAGGTCTCCTACAAAGATGCAGAGTAGGTCTCCTGCGAAGACATGGAGTAGGTCTTCTACGAAGAGGCGGAGTAGGTCTCCTATGAAGACGCTGATTAGGTCTCCTACAAATACATGGAGTAGGTCTTTTGAAAACACCCAAAGTGGGTCTCCTGTGAAGAGGAAGAGTAGGTCTCCTATGAAGACGCGGAGTAGGTATCCTGTGAAGAGACGGAGTAGGTATCCTGCGAAGACACGGAGTAGGTCTACTATGAAAATGCAGGGTAGGTCTCCTATAAAGACACGGAGTATGCCTCCTATGTATATGTGGATTGAGTCTCTTTCAAAGGCTTTATGTCTCATGGAATTTGAATATTCCTTGAAGAGAATCTTATGGATAAATATTGGATGTGATAATGATACTCATTATCTCAGCAAGACCATATGTATTAAGGAAATTCATCACATATCGAGACCAGATGTTCTCACATATACTTTTGGTAGACTAGTTCAACATGATTACTATCACATAGCTCAAGGAGTTAGATCTCCTAGATCAAGTGTGCTATGAGTGGGACCGTATGGATGGCAGTGGATGAGACCTTGAGTCTTGGAATCCTTTATGAGTATACCTAGATTTTATTGTTATATGTGTTCTTTACACATACCTTTGTTGATCTGAATATATATTTTTAGTGGTGTTTTATTTTTTCTCTTTTACTTTGTGTTTTGGGGTTCCCTACTAAGTATTGTTTTACTCACCCCTTCACGGGTTTTTCCTACATGTGTTGTGTCTTGTGCAGATGATCGATGCTTTGACAGAGTCCTTGGTTGACAGGGGCCAGGTGGTGCTTAGAGTGACCCAACAGATGATGTATGCTTATATGTCTTTATATATCTATTTCTATACCTATCATTGGGGTAGGGTTTTTTGCGAAGGAGTTCCATAGGCTTGTACTTTTACTTTTCCTTTTTGTTGGGATTGTATTCTATCCCCATTTACCTTTATTTTTCTACTATCATACCTTGTGTTTTTTTTACTTAGTGCTTTTTCTTTCCATCATCACTTGATTGGAGTTGTGTGTGTGTGTAGGTAATTAATAAAATACCTTCCATTTGTTTGGTATATTCCGACTCAATGCTAGTTTCCAGCCCCAGGCCTATGCGAGACGGGCTTGGGGTAGTCACAGCACGGGCCCTAGAAGATGGGTCATTACAGAGTGGTATCAAAGTAGGTTAGTTCTACATTAAGAACCAAGAGTTTATGAGTTTGGTTTGGGGAAACAATGTTCAATGTTTCGAGTTTCGATTTAAATCCTGGGAATCCAGTGTTGGTGTAGTGGCTAACATATCTATACACCAGGACCCTAAATTATTCTTTTCAAATTAGTACATGAAAACACTAGTTGTAGGTAAAAATTATGGTACCTGAATCATATAGTAATGGGTTGTGTTTCCCATTTCCTTCATGATTCATCTCCCTAGGTATACTCTATTAATCCTGGTACATATTTTTTTACTTCAAGATGTTTTCATGTAGATAGAATTCATGATTCTACTGCGTCATCACGAGGATGATCCACGGGGTGACAAGATATGGTTATAGGTATTTGTACTCGACAAAGAACCTTCAGGTGGTTTACCAGTTGTACCACCACCTATAGAGTATCACATGATACTCATAATACTAGTGGATGAGATACGCATGTTGAGCGCACTTCATGAGTTTCAGTGAAAGAGACCCTTTAGGTTCTGAGGTGAGCCCTACTTTCAAGTGGATGAGGATCATCTTGAGGTGGTGACCGAGTTTTCCATCCAGTCAGGACACCATTAGATCAGATGGTGGTTCTAGTGGTGAGCCTTCTACATGGCTCAGCAGAGAAATGGTAGGGTTTAGATTACCCAATCTTATGATGAGGTTACTCTTATGTGGATAGATTTTGATAACCTTTCTCATATAATGGTCTCTCGCTAGAAAAGCTAAGAGATATGTGTTCCTAAGAGATTCTACAACTTTAGCAGGACAACATGTCAGTAGATGAGTATTCATCAAGGCATACTGACCTTTCCAGGTACTCGATTAATACGATACGACCAGTGCTTTAGGGATCAGACCTTCGAGAAAGGTGTGTTTAGGGACATCTTAGCCATAACTATTCCAATGAGAATTCCTACTTATGCTAGGGTGATGGAGAAAACCTATATGGTTGAAAGTCCTTTGGATGAGCGAGTACAGCCAGTGGATGTTAGCAATGGGTAATTAGAAGAAGAGACCTCAGGAGTTGGAAGTCGACATCATTATCAAAGACTTGTACTTTTAAGACATTCTGAGAAGAGTTCCTAGGATAGAGTTTCTACAGCTTAGGGCTCATAGGGTGAGTCGAGTTAGCCTAGAGAGAGGCAATCCTTTCCATAAGATGGAAAGGGACATCTCTCTAGAGACTATCCATCTCATCATGATTCTAATAGTGAAATGGTGGATGGGACATCGAGTTAGATATATTGATAGTAATATATGGATCTTCAAGGAGGAATATGTGGAAGAGGAGATGAGAGATCAGTAGGAGGTGGTATACATTTTGACATGTTACCACCACCACTTCCATGTGGTCTATACCAGGCTTAGGGAGATATAGAACATGGAAAGGGGTAGATATATACGATCAAGTAATTTAACACAAGGGCTCTAGGAATGATTCGAGTTATGGTATTTTTCTATTATTGACTTCCATATTAATAGAAACAGGTGCTAATAATTCTTCCTTGTCATGAATCTTGTTTGTGACCTAGAGTTTCCGATTAAACCGTCGACCTGGCCATTACATCTAGAGATACCTATAAGAGGAGACTCGATAATCACACTAGTGCCAATAGTGTTATCTGACCCTTGAGGTGATAGTTTTGGTTGGAACCTCTTGGGGGAAGCATCGAGGCCTTATGAAATTAGTATGGGTATGGATTTTTTATCCATAGTTTATGCTCAGATTGACTATTCTAGGAAAATGGTGTGGTATTTCCATAGAAATGGAATAGGGATTTTCCTTGGTCAACAAAAAAAGAAACCTAGGACATACAGGATAGGCTCATGCATAGGATGGTGCTGCCGATCACTCTTGAGTCAGCTAACCTTACCCTTGGGGCAGTGGATGTTATGAGTTTTCATTTCCTAGTAGTATTGGTGATGTACAAGGACATATTTCCAAAATATTTTCTAGGTTTACCTCCCTATAGGAAGATATAATTATGAATTTTTATACACCCCGATATGGCATCGATATCAGTATCAGTATATTGGATGGATTTTGTAGAGCTTCATGCGCTAAGGGTGCAGGTGGAGGAATTTACAAGGAATTGCTTAGTAAGACCCAATGTTCGAGGTTATGTGTGGATTACCATAACATTAACCAAGTGACTATAAATAATGAGTATCCACTACAAAAGTTTTGATAAACACTTCAATCAGTTGAAAATTTAAGCTTTTGCATTGATAAAAAGGTACCCACGAGCTTTTCAACTGTTAAGAAAAAGTTTGATGAGCACCCTAATCTTGAGTTTTCTAGAGGAGAGAGTTAAGTACATAGTGTTTTGTAATGCATTAGGTACAGGAATTGGTTGTGTTATGATGTGGTGAAAAGTAGTGATTGTCTATGGTTCGCCTTATTTGATACCACGTGAGCAGAACTACATGACCCACAATCTTGTGTTGGCAAAGGTAGTCTTTACATTAAAGATTTGGAGACACTACCTGATGGGAGGGTGGTTTATCATATACCCAAGCCAGAAGATTCTCAAGTATATCTTCCCTTACAAGGATCTAAACTGGATATTGAGGCATTGGCTAAAGTTCCTCTAGGACTATGACTTGGAGAGATTCTATACTCCTGATAAGGGAAATGTGGTAGGAGATGCTCTCAACAGGAAAACCAGTTCACAGTTGCTGAATGAGGTGATGGAGAAATTATCCTCATTGTAGTTATCCTTCATGGATAGAGAAGATGTAGTTTACCTCTATTCGGTGGTTGTTACACCTCCACTCTTATAGTGAGTTAGGGAGGTACATCTTAATGATACCTATGGTGAGACTTTATGTGCTCGGTTGTCCACAGAGAATGCCTCTGATGGATATTCGAAAGGTGGTATCAGGTTGTTATTTTCAAAGGATTCATATTTGTAGAAATGGATGCCTATAGTGGTGAGACGTATCGAGATATGCATGTTGATGTAAACAAGGAAACCAGGGGTGATGAAATAGGTTGAAGCTGAGTTAACCTATTGATATAAAATTTGATCACTTGTTTGAATCATTTTTTTAGTTTTTTAACTCACAATGTTGAGATCCTATGCTTGGGAGGGGTTTCTCTTTTCTTAATTGGGGTGCTAGGAAGGGAGTGAGAAAGGAGATCAATAGACTTTGTGGTGGGTTTACCACATATGCTCAGGGGACACATTACAATATAGTGGATCATTGAACGACTCACCAAGTCATCTACTTCTTAGATTTTTGGGAGAGGAGTATAGTAGAGATATTGGTATGTCTCTACTTGCAAGAGATATATCAACTCCATGGAATTTCATAGATGATAGTTCGGATTGGGATGCTTTATTGGTATCTTTTTTGTGGCTATTGAGGATTGGTAGAAGAGGACTCTCTGTGGCAGTCAATTTCATTAGTGTGTCCCCATTGGAACCATGAGAAATATCTTGAAGAACTCATGGGAGCAGGGGGATCAGGATTGTGCTCAAACCCTCATATGTTTGGGTATCCCTTGGTTTGAATTTTAGGGATGTAAAGAATTAAGTTAGGGAAAATTTTATGAATTTTATTTTCTTAGTTTTATTTTTAGAAATATTTTATGAAAATTATGAGATCAGGTGCTGAGACAGCGTGTGATTCCAAGGCCTAGTGTGTCTGAAATGGTTTGAGAAAACTTTTTATGTTTTTAATAGCACACGTGGGTGGTTTTCCTAAAAAATTGGAATAAATATTAAATGGGTTTCCAGATCAGAAATACGAGGGCACCGTTTCACTCAGGATGGTAGGTTTACCCTAGGCATGACATAAATTTCGTCAGAGTGGGTATCTGTTGAGAAAACCTGAAAAAGAAGTAACCATAAGTAAATTAATTAATTAATGTTGTTTTATTTTAAAATCTTAATAACACATGAATAGTTACTCATATTAGAAATCTGATACAACCATTGAGTTTATAGTGTGGTGTATTCCTTAGATGGGGTCTCACATTGACCAGAAAGGTTCAACTGAAAAAGTTAATTTTTTGATGTTTTAAAGAAGAATAAAATAAACTTAAAGAATTTTATTTTATTTCTTTTTAAGGTTTCACAGTGTGGAAACGTTACGACACAGCGATGGGGAAGCCCATAATTTTTCATGAATGAAACACCATGGCGACACTACAATAATGATGTTGAAACGTGTTTTCTTCATTTAACATCTTGATAGAGATACGAGATTAGATGGAAAGTCATGGAAACCTTCCTTGGAAGCTCTGGAGAAAAGTGTTGGCGAATGATATAGGATCGACCACCTCAATATCCAGTGAATCGAGGATCGAGGATTGAGGATCAAGGATCAAGGATTGGGGATCGAATAATGACGACAACTCAATCACCCTTCATTAATGATTGAACTGAATATAGGTAGGGTATTGTGTTTTGATTCCCCCCCCCCCCCCCGTTACAGATATTCTATGATGAATACGGACCAATTCACAAACTGATTGGCTCGTGGGTCAATCATTGTTGCGGGAGGGGTTTTACCTATTTGTGGGGTTATGGGAAATTAATATTGTAATTTTTTGTTTACGCTTACTATTATAATGGAATCAAACCACGATCACTATGAACAACGATCTAGGTTTGTTCCTCCTTGTTGGTTCATAATTTTCTCCCTCCGTTTTTCATTCATCGAGGGTATTTTTTATTTGGACCATGACTCGATAGTTTGTGATCGATTGATTGTTGTGCACCCAATTCCTGGAACAAAAATCTGATATCATGGATCTGGGACTGACAGGGAATGATAGAGGTGTGATGACTATGGTGTCAGATGGATCAAAGCGGTGCGGAATATATTTGCATTTGAATTACCTTGCATCATGATAGATCATGGAATAGATCGGAGTCCATGATAGTGAAGGTGGTGACCCGAGTATTGTGGATCGGCTTTCAGATCAGAAATCAGAGCAACAGATCGAACCTGATATCCTGTAGAAGGTTCCACTGGCACCGTTGGTGTCCGCGTGTCAGTGTGGAAAAGGACAACCACCCACGATGAAATTTGTGAGGCTAACTAGATGAAGTAGCCCCCCACATTGACCATGGTGGCACCTAAAATGATAGTGGTGGCACCCACATAGACCGATCACATGCGGGCAAGACACATGTGGGAAAGGGGGTTCCATGTGAGCGGACCTAGTTGGACGACATCCATGTGGCCAGTGAACCACATGGCCCGGGCGAACGTGGAAATGGCTACATCCCAGGGAAGCGAGTCACCCCGCTCAGTAGGTCGGGATGGATAGACCGATCCACCCCAGTGGGCCAGTAGGTTGGGTCGGACCAGGCCTAATGGGCCAGTCTAGACTAGACCCAGTAGGCCATACGGGGTCAAGTCAAGTTGGGTAAGACCCGGCCCAAACCCCAATCGGACCCTTTTTAGAAAAAAAAGGTGTAACTCCCAAACCATGTGTCTTTTTGACAAGCTGTTTGTAGCATTGTAACCCTTCTGATGAGGAGGTCCTTTGGGATACTCTAATTGAGTTTTGGTTGAGATTGGAGTATGACCTATTGGATCGAGGACTAGGTGCTCCCAGAACGAGCATGCTAAGAGTGGTATCATGTGGCTGGCAATGCGAAGATGCAAAGTAGGTCTCTTGATAAGATGTGGAGTAGGTATCCTACAAAGATACTAAGTTAGTATCCTGCGAAGACATGGAGTAGGTCTCATTTGATGAAACTGAGTAGATCTCCTATAAATATGGGGAGTCGGTCTGTTGTAGAGACTGTATGTCTCATCAGATTTGAATATGCCTTGAGCAAAATCATGTGGATAAGGATTGGATGTGATATCGAGACTCCATGTCTTAGTGGGACTATATGTATCAAGGAACTTAATGACATATCGAGACCATATTTTCTCTTGGATACTTTTTTTAGAATAGTTCTACATGAATACTATCAGATAGCTCGAGGAGTGAGATCTCCCAGATCGAGCATTCTATGAGTGGGGCAGTGTGGCTGGGAGTGGATGAGACATTGATTCTTTGAATCATTTTTAGTATACTCAGATGTTATTGTTATTTGTTTTATTAAAACATACCAAGGTTGAGATTATTTTATCTTCTTAGTGGTGTTTTCTCTGTTGTCTTTTACTTTGTGTTCCAGGGTTCCCTACTTGGTACTGTTTTACTCACCGCTGCATGGGCTTTTCCTACAAATGTCGTTTCATGTGTAGATGATAAATTCATTGCTGGAGTCCATAGTGGACTAGGTATAGGTGGTTCTTAAAGTGACTCTACATATGAGGTGTGATTTTGTGACTTTAGACAAATATTTCTATACCTACCCTTCTGGTAGAGTTTTATACAGAGGAGTTTTAGAGGCTTGTCCTTTTTCTTTTTCTTTATTCTGGGATTGTATTATGTCCCCATTTACCTTTAGTTTTAAACTATCATACCTTGTTTTTGTTTACTTATTGTTTTCACTTTCCAGTATCTATGGGTTGGAGTTTTGCGTGTGTGTATAGGTACTTAGGAAAATTTCTCCCATTTGTTTGGGATAAGTCTACTCGGTGATAGTCGCTAGCCCCTGGCCTATGGGAGGTGATATTGGGGTAGTCATGTCACATGTGACACACTGACCTATCCATCTCTTTTATTTTATTATTTATTTGGATTAAATAAATTTTGTTGGGGTTCGGGTTGAGTCCTGGATGAAATTTTTGAATCTTATGTTATAATTTGCGTGTTTTTGAGTTGATGTCGTTGGGCGCCCGGGCAGAGTGCATTTTGGAAACCACATGCGGCTTCGCCCAGGAAACTGCACAACCCATTCATATTCAAAAATAATTAAATAAATAAAATGAGTAAATTTTTTAATTTGTCATGTCATTTATAATTTTTAATTATTGTCGACAATTTTATTTTTATTAGAATTAAATGAAAAAATTTATAGTTTTTATTTTTATCATTTTAATTATTATTATTATTATTAATATTAATACTTGGGTCAGTGCGTAGGCACCACATGGCTAGTGGAAGCCATACGGTTAGCCCAGGAACCTACGTTGTTCCGACATTTTAATTTACCAAATAAAATATAGAATGAGATGAAAAATTAAAATTTAATTAAACAAATAACTTACTGTAGTAATGATAATACTATTTTGTCATGAATAATGATATTATATTTTTATTAAAGAATATTTATTATTAAAAGTATTATTTTTATCATTTTTATATTATTTTTTAAGTTTTTTTTATTATTATTATGTGTATTATTATTATTATTATTGATATTATTATTATTATTATAGATTAAAGTTATTATTGTTGTTGTTGTTGTTTCTTTTTTACATTTCTTTTTCTTTTTTCTTCCCCTAACCCTAGCTCTCCCCCTTTCTTCTCCCTCTCTCTGTGTGTGCGGTGTAAGCATCCCCCTCCCCCAGCGCCTCCCTCTATGTGGCATCCTCCCAGCGTGGTGGTCTGATCACCACCCTCATCTCCCGCCCTCGGCGCCGCCTCCTCCTCCTACAGGTTCCCTCCAGTCTCCTCGCACCCTCTTATCACACACCCTCCGGACTCGAAGCCTCCATCCAAAGCGGCTCTGGACACCGCTCACCCCCCCCCCCCTCGACCGGCCTCACCTGGCCGGCACACACCCAGGTCTGTTCGCCGTGACTGTCGCCTCTTTCTTCGGTCAGCACCGCCCCTACTTGTGGGTCCTCCCCACTACCTGCCACTTTCCCAGCCAGCGACCCCTCTATCGGCCTCTTACCCAGCCAGTGACCCCTCTATCGGCCTCTTTTCCGATTAGCGACCCTCTCTACTAGTGTCGCCTCCCCTTTCCCACTATCGCATGACCCCACTGATCGATCACACCCCTATTCCGACCCCCGCCTTATTCATTTTCTAGAACAATTGTTCACCTTACCCTCAATTGGGCATGTGAAGAACACCCATCGCTGAATGAGAACAGTTTGGGTTCGTTCCATTTCACTTTCACCAAAGCTGAAGTGGGATTTGTGTTGTTTATTCATTTGGATTATTTTATGTCTATGTTGTTGTATTGGTAGTTGTTTTTTTATTTTCGTAGTGTGTTGGAAGGAAAATCCATGACTCCTTTTTCAGCAGGCTATGCATACTTGTATGCAAGTGCAAGATGTGTCATGTGGTCGTGATCGAGTTATGACTTGAGGTAGTACCCCCACTGCACTTTCCTTTGAATTTAGAATTTATTTATTTCTTTTCATTTCATTGATTTTTGTCAAATGTGAAATAATATTAAATAATTACTTTTAAAATAATGATTTTTTTTATATTAAACAATTTTTTTCTATGAATTGCACTAGAAATATTCTCTGGATGGATTGTTGCACAATGGTGAAAAATTCCCGTTAGGCCTTTGAACTAAATTCAAGAATTTTTAAGTATGGTTTTGGTTTGATGTGAAATGTTTTATTCTGATTCATGAGAAAATGTTATGGGTTCTCTTGAGGAATATTGTTTCTTTTAAAAGTTATTTAAGGCCCATTTGGATCTTAATGAAAGTGGGTTGCATTTAGATATTTGAAAATTGTTTTACTTGTGATGAAAAAGTGTTGGGTTATCTTCGAAAAGGGGTGATTTCTCAAAGGGTGTTTAAGGCCTGTTTGGAACTTTAAAAATAATTTTTTTTTTGTGGAAAACTCTTCATGGATAATGCTCTTTCCTTAGTTACATTGAATTTGGTGGAAGGCCCATGCTAATTTTCTCCCTTGTGTTGGAATGGTTAAAAAGTCAAGAAGTTGTTCCATGTAGTGAATTGGGTGATTCATATTATTTGAAATATTATTATATATGTGTATTTGATTTGATGATCAGTTTCCATTAGTTGGATCACCCTTTTTGTTACACGTGTTGACTTGAGAACCTGGCATAGTAAGTAAATTTTATGTGAACAATTGTTGAACTATATTAGATTACGCATTGTCTAGTGGCCCATAGCAGGGGGACATTTCTTTGTTATTGCTATGGGGTTGGACCCCTCAACTAGACTAAATATGGAGAAGGTCGGGTATTAGGTTATTATGATTTTTTTGATTAGATCATGCCTTCGGGATGAGTCACATGTATATTATATTCTAGATTGTTTAAGAGCTCCTAGGTTTGACCCATGTCTACTGGCTTTCTATTGCTTGTGGTGATGAATATGATTCTTGTATGTATACTTGAATTTCCCTTATTGTGTGATTACTATTGTTCCTTCTTGTATTTTTGTTCTTCTTGGAAAGTGGTGGGCTGGTTTTGACTATTTTTCTAAAAATGGCTTTCAAATAAAAGTGTTTTATTCTCTTTGTGCAAATATGAAAATGTAAACATCACTTCCCCATTGAAAATTATATTCGCACTAATGAAAGGAATATAATTTTCAAAATGAGTAAGGGAAATGGTTCGTGATTTTATTTCCAGTAAAATATTTAGAAAATATTAATTTTATAAATTTTAGCTCAAAATTAGAATTGGTGAATTATTTATTTAATGGTAGTGATTTGGGGATAGATTGTTGGGCATGCCTACTGAGTTTTAAGTCTCATGCCTATAGTGTTTTCCTATTTTTAGTTTTTTTGCAGGCTAAACACAATATTGTTCGTTGTGGGTGGGAGTTGGTTGTGGTTTGGAGAGTGAATCTCAGGGTCACGTGGAGTTTTGGGTTATGCTCAGGTTAGTGTGTTGTCGTTGGTTATTCTTTATTTTTCATGTTGTCTATTCTCTTTATTTTGTTCTACCTTTTCTGATGCTTTATTTATTTTCATTGGGTGAAAATCATTCCCATTTTTTCTTTTTGGATGCCTTGGAACTTGTCGCCTGCCCGGGAGGATCGGGAATGCCTCTCGGGCCTTACCGTGGACCAGCTCGGGTGACTAGATCAGGGTCAACCAGGGTTGGTTCATAACAAAATGGTATCAAAGGAGGTTAGATCTTAAGTGAACTTTGCTTAATGGAGATACCGTCATTATTTAGGGTTGTCAAGTTAAAAGTAGTAGAATTTTTGGGAATCAAGACTTATGTATGGGAAGGACGTCATGAACCCTTTCTCATTCTAAACTTTAGGTTACCCTAGGATGTCTGGATTATTGGTGTATTTTTGGTTTCTTTGAATTGTTTTATGTTGGGAAATGAAAAGGTAGTTTGTATAGTCATCTATGTGAGCTCACAAGGCTTGGAAATCCATGTGTAGCTGGATACATTACCCTAGAATGCTCTTTTTGGTGGTGGAGTGATTGGTGTATGGCCGCCAACCATATTTCTGAGTCATCCCTCCGCACTAGATTCCATTTAGTGAATCATTCGGGTCTTCTTTAATTATAAAATTTCTTTTGCAATGTTTTTTTTCGAAATTGTAAGTGGTTGAATTTAAAATGGTAATGACCATGTTTTGACCCATCTCATTGTTTCCTTGTTCCTTAGTGTTTTTCCCCACAAAGTTTTGATGGATGCCCAAGGTGCAGCTTCTCATGGTGCATCCTTAGCAAAACCTCCACCTAATCTGCCCATAGACTATGTCCTTGAGTTTCATAAGTTTAACCCTCCCCTCTTTTATGGTCAGGTAGACCCTCTTGAGGTGGAGGAGTGGTTGTGGAATATTAAGAGAAACTTTTGTTTTCTCGTGCTTCCTGAGTCATTGAAGGTGAAATTGGCTGCCTTTATACTTGAAGGTCCAGTACGGAAATGGTGGAAGTATGTGACTTAAATAATTCCTCGAGAATATCTCACCGGGGAGTTCTTCAAGTCTTCATTTATCAAATAATACTTCTCTGAGTTGACAAATCTGAGGTATAATATGGATTTTTTTTCTTTAGTAGGGTGCTAGATCAGTATTAGAATTCTATCAATGCATATTAGACCTACTTCCATATGACCATTGGTTTGTTTCAAACAATCCCAAGAAGGCTCGACCAATTGAGTTTTGGATCCGGCCTGAACTATAGTCGGAAGTTGAAAAGCCCAACCTAACCACCTTCTCGGATGTTATGAGACAAGTATTTAATTCTGAAGCTGAGTTATAAGGAGGTCTTAGGATGGATAATCCTCCTATGACCGTGGGAAGTGGTGGAGAGGATAGTGATAGGATGAATGGGAAGTAACCTAATGCTGGTGGCTCTAATAGAGGAATCAAGAGGCCTTCAGACCTGCAGTCATTTTCTTCATAGTGTAATGTCGTGATCTATCTCCAATGTGGTAAACAGGGTCAGAAGAAGCCGACATGAATGAGTTATCTAATACCCCACCACACCTATGGGTGTATGGGTCACTTGCAGTGATTCTACCAATTTGTTTCCAAGAATCACACTGAAGCCAGACCTGGCTCATTGAAGGTCAGTTCAACCTGTCAGTAGGAGTAGGACAATGTTTGGAATCTATTTTGGGTTTTCTCTTTGTAGTGTTCCCTGTATGTAGTGGTTGTCTCTTGTAGTGTTTTGTGTTGTTTCTTTTCCTTTAGTTGTAAGAATGTTTATTTAAAAAACACTCTGAATCCTTTATTTTATTGGAAGTGTGTTTGGTATAATTTTGGTTCGTGTGTTATGTTTAGTGATTTTTGAAGCCTGACTACGAGGTAGGAGATGCTTCAATCATTGGTGCTCCATACATAGGTCCTAGAGTGAAGATGGCGTGTAGTCAGAAGAACCCCATCGGTGTAAAAAGAATCTTGGTTTAATCTTTTTCTTTAGTGTGGCATGGTTTGTATTCTTCTGTGGGTGTGATGTTGTTGATATAGAAATGGTGGTAGTTTTGATGATCTATCATTTGGGCCCTTCTCTTCTACCCATTTGTGGTGGGGGGGGGGGGTTTCTGTTTGGGAAGTTTTCAGGTTCAGTTAATTTCATCAGTTCATATGGTGGCGAGAACCACAATGGGTCTCACAGAGTAACAACTGAAGTAATTTAGTGTCATCCTAGTCTTTATGGTGGGGAGTCTATTCAGGCCTCCCCGTGTTAGTATCAGAGTTTATTTTCATGTATCATTTGGTGGAGGGTGGTCTCGTGCAGAACCACCTAATCCTAAGTTCTTCCTCTTGAGTAAACATTGGGATTAGAGTAAACACAAAGGTTCTTTTGGACTAGGATTATAGGAAAAAATGTTGGTGGTGTTTTAGGTACGTTCATTGGTTGAAATGGATGGTCTTGGTTTTTCTTGGTGGCAGTTAAGGTGTTAGTTTTTTGAGGATGAGTTGTGTGTCATGGGATTTCGGTGTTTGTAAGGATCGATCAACTGGAGGTGCTTTAACTTTTAGAGGTGGGTAACACTTAAAAAGTTTTATCTTTGGGTCAAGGTCTTTTTGTGGATTTCCAGGGGTGGAAAGCATTACATTGGGGAGAATTTTCACACCCTGACCTATCTAAATATATTATTTTATTATTTCTTTAGACATAAATAAATTTTGTTGGGGTTTGGGATGAGTCCCAGATGAAATTTTTGGATCTTATATTAAAAAGTGTGTGTTTTTTAGTTGATTTCCTTGGGTGCACAGGCAGAACGCATTTTTGAAACCCCACGTGGCTTCCCCCATGAAACTACATGACCTATACATCTTCAAATAAATAATAAATAAATAAAATGAGTAAATTTTTTAATATTCCGTGTCATTTATAAATTTTTATTGTTGTTGAGAACTTTATTATTATTAGAATGATGTGAATACTTTTTTATTTTTATTTTTATTATTTTTATTATTGTTATTGTTGTTATTAATATTATTATTATTATTATTATTTGGGCTGGTGTGTGGGAACCACACATCTAGTGAAAGTCATATGTTTACCCTGTTCGCATGCGTCATTGCGACATTTGAATTGACCAAATAAAATAAATTGAATGAGTTGAAAAAATAAATTTGTTTTAAATAAATAACTTACCTTAGTAATGATAATATTATTTTTTCATGAATAATGATATTATATTATTATTAAATAATTGTTATAATTAAAAGTATTATTGTTATCATTTTTATATTATTTTTAAAGTTGTTTTATTATTATTATGTGTATTATTATTATTATTATTGATATTAATATGAATATTGTTATTATAGATTAAAGTTATTATTATTATTATTGGTTTTTTTATTTCCTTTTATTTTTTCTTTTTTCTCCTAACCCTAGCTCTCCCCCTTTCTTCCCCCCCCCCACCCTCTATATGTGTGTGGCGCAAGCAGCCCACCCCAATGCCTCCCTCTGTGTGGCGTCCTCCCAGCACAGTGGTCTGGTCTCTGCCCTCCTCTCCCGGCCTCGGTGCCGCCTCTACCTTCTACTGGTTCCCTCCGGCCACCCCGCACCCTTTGGTCACATGCCCTCCAACCTTTCACTCTCTATCCGACGTGGCTCCGGCCACCTCTCATCCCCCTGGCTGGCCTCACCTCACCAGCGCACCCCCCCCCCATTTCGGTCGTCATGACAACCTTCACCCTCTTCAGTTGGCGCCACCCCTTCTGGCGGGTCCTCTCCCCTATCGTCCACTTTCCCAGCTAGTGACCCCTCTACCAACCTCTTTCCCAGCCAGAGACCCCTCTACCGGCCTCTTTTCTAGCTGGCGACCCTCCCTGCCGGGGTCGCCACCCCTTTCCAATTGTCGTGTGACTCCGCTGATTGATTGTACCCCTGCACTGACCCCTTCCTCATTCATTCGTGAGAATGGTTGTGCACCTTTAGCCTCAATTGGGAGTGCAATGAATGCCCACCACCGAAGGTGAGCAGTTTGGGTTCGTTCCATTTCTCTTGCACCGGATCTGAGGTAGGATTTGTGTTGTTTATTCATTTGGATTATTTTAAGTCTGTGTTGCTGTATTGGTAGTTGTTTTTTTTAGCAGCATGTTGGAAGGAAAATCTGTGACACAGCGGTAAGGAGTATGTGCGTACTTGTGCTCAAGTGCGAGATGTGTCACGTGGTCATTATTAAGCTATGAGTCGATGAAGGCCCCCCACTTCAATTTCTTTTGAATTTATAATTTATTTATTTCTTATCATTTCATTGATTTTGATTAAATGTAAAATAATATTAAATAATTATTTTTAGAATAATGATTTTTTGTAAATGAAATTCTTTATTCCTATGCATTGCACTGGAAATATTCTCCCGATGGATTATTGCACAATGGTCAAAAATTCCCTTTTCACCTTCGAACTTAATTTATGAGTTTTTAAGTGTGCTTTTGGTTTGATGTGAAATGTTTTATTTCGATCTGTGAGAAAACGTTTTGGTTTTTATTGAGGAATAGTGTTTATTTTAAAAGTTATTTAATGCTCGTTTGGCTCTTGATGAAAGTGGGTTGTATTTGGATATTTGGAAATGGTTTCATGTGTGATGAAAAAGAGTTGGGTTCTCTTTGAAAAGGGGTTATTTCTCAAAGGGTGTTAAAGGTCTGTTTGGCACTTTAAAAATAAATGGTTTTGTGTAAAACATTTCATAGATAATTATCTTTCTTTAGTTACATTGAATGTGGTGGGAGGCCCACGCTAAGTGGCTTTCTTGTGTTGGAATGGTTTAAAAGGAAAATATTTGTTCCATGTGGTGACTTGGGTGATGCCTATTGTTTGAAATATTATTATATATGTGTATGTGATTTGATGCTTGGTTTCCATCAGTTGGATCACCCTTTTTTTACACGTGTTTACATGAGAACCTATCATAGTAAGTAAATTTTCTATGAATGATTGATACACTTGTTTAGATTACACACTGGCTAGTGTCCCACATCAAGGGGATATTTCTTTATTATTGCTATGGGGTTGGGCCCCTTGACCAAGCCAGGTAGGGTGACGGTTGGGTGTTCGGGCATTATGATGTCATTAAGTAGGGCATGCCTTCGGGATGAGTCACATGTATAGTACATTCGAGATTGTTCAAAATCTCATAGGTTGGACCCATGTCTATTGAATTTCTATTTCTTATGGTGATGAATATGATGCATGTATGTATACCACCATTACCCTTATTGTGTTATTACTATTTTTCCATCTTGTATTTTTGTTCTTATTAGAAATTGGAGGACTGGTTTTGACTAGTTTTCTGAAAATGGCTTTCAAGTAAAAGTGTTTTATTCTCTTTGTGAAAATATTAAAATTTAAACATCACTTCACCTTTGAAAAATATATTGGAACTAATGAAAGGAATCAAATTTTAAAAATGAGTAACGGAAATGGTTTGGGATTTTATTTCAAGTAAAATCTTTAGAAAATATTATTTTTATAAATTGTAGTTCAAACATTGAATTAGTGAATTCTTTATTTAATGGTAGTGCTTTTGGAATAGATTTTTGGGTATGCCTACTGAGTTTTAATACACATGCCTATAGTGTTTCCTATTTTTAGTTTTATTGTAGGTTCGACTCGAGCTTGTTTGTTGCGGGAGGGTGTTAGTTGTGGTTTGGAGAGTGACTCTCATGGTCACGAGGAGTTTTGGGTTGTGGTCTGGTTAGTGTGTTGTTGTTGGTTTCTCTTTATTTTTCATGTCATTTATTCTAAATTAATTGTTCTACCTTTTTTATTGCTTTATTTATTTTTTTGGTAGAAATCATTCCCATTTATTCTTTTTTGATTCCCTTGTGCTTGTCGCATGCCTGGGAGGATCGAGAATGCCTCTCGAGCCTTTCTAAGGACTAGTTTGGGTGACCGACTTAGGGTCGAGCTGGGTTGGTTCATGACAGCACAGGCCCCGTGGGTCGGGTCATGAAATAATTATTGTATGTGAAAACATACTACACAACCATTTTCATAGAAAATTTGAAGAACTAAAATGTTATTTGTTGTTTCATTTGTCAAAATTGAACTATATGATCAGCATATTCATCCCACAATCAGGGATTATCTACTATAATAGAAAAATATGAATTGTAATGTATCAGTAAGTTGCATGAGTTACAAATTTTAGTTATCTAAAATACTTTAGTAAACATTACCTATAATCCAGTAGAATAATCAAAATTCTTATGTTTCAGTTTTCCCAAAGTTTCGGAGCTTCATATTCATAAACCATGCCGACAATATCTGTTTCACATAGAGAAAATACTAAATATATAATAATATACGTTAAATAGAATGTGTTAATCATATTTATTAAATAGAAGGTATTGACATTTAATATAAATTAAAATTTAATACCTATAAAGAAATGTTCTGGAAATTTTCCCTCTTTGATATCTTGGAAAGAAGTAAAGTTGAATACAAACATCAGAAAAGGATTATCTGAAAGTATGATATGTTTTTTTCAGTTAAATAATATGATGTTCTTATAATGACTTGCTAAAAAAATTTATTATCACTGATTTGAAAATTTTGAATTACATAATAGTCACCTTCATGAAGCAACAATTTGTACTTTGAAATTATTTTTTGGCCGATAATGGTTTCTTAAATCATTGTTTTCTACAAGTTAAATCATTATGAATTTTATTGTTAACAATGACTAAAAATAAGTTTATAATTGATTAAACTATCGATAATAAGATATCTTATAATTTTGTACCATCAATAGTGAACAACACAGTTCTGTAATTGATTACTTATAAACTGGATGCAACTGTACAGACGTATATTAAAAAATTACTAGTGATTGTAGACTTAAAATTGCATCTTCAAGAAGTAGATAAATGGATACCATGTCATCTTTAAATATTTATGCTTTTGTTTGCCGCAGTCTTATTAGATGTACTTGAATTTTCAATGTCTTTTCATCATCAATAGATATTTTTTTCAACTCAGTGAAAGAACATGCCATTTGAAACCTTTAGAATGGGAATCCAAAGAAACCTATAATTATTCATTGAAGCAATAAGAATCAAAGTACATAAGACAAAATAAAATCCAACTTAAAATGAAACATGTAGATATATTTTGACATAATAAAATAGTAATTATACCTATTGTATGTTTTGGAAATTTTATTTGTAGATAATATTTTTTATATATCTCTTAACTACATTATCATTATCATATATCAAAACATTAAGGCCCATTTTGTTTTTAACTCTAGAAAAAACTACATAAAGTTTACCATGATAGGAGACAGGATGTAATAGTATAATCCCAAAAAATGATAGAGATTGGCCTTGACTTTTATTGATTTTCTTTGCATATGATATGTTTAAAGGATATTGTCTTTGGTGAAGCTTGAAAGGCCACCTCAAGTCTGAATGTGTCATATTAATCCTTTGTATGAAATATTTATGAACTGAATGAGTTCCCATTAGAATTTATGCTATAATAAAATGATTTCCCAAAACAGTGATGACCAAATGTGTTCCATTTAAAAATCTAAAATACTAGTCAACATTTCATAGAAACATAATAGGCACCCCCACTTTTAAGATTAATTTATGATTCGGGAAACCAAAGATATTAATCCCATTCAAAATTTTGGGTGTATATATATTTTCTAGAGTTTAAATATCTAAAATTTCTTTACAAAAGAAATATAAACTCAATTCAACCTTTTCTTATCCATTATTCAATGAAATCATAGTCATTTACTTCTTTCACAACTTGTTGCCTCGATTCTAAAATATCTTTTTCTTTTAAGTACTCTAGGTCTTTGTGATTTGATGATAAAGATGAGTATGTCTACAAAATAATTTTATCCAATGGATTAACAAAATATTTTATTAAAGAAACCATTTTTAATTTCAATCTCAGCCTCACCATCATTTTTCCCTCCAACTATCACATCCCGTATGTTAAGAATCCATCTTGAAAAATATTTTGTTTCATGAGAATAACTACCTATTTCTTATGAATATATCGTCATGTTTTTTCTCAATGTAAAAACACAACAATGATACCAAATATATGAATATTTGATACTAGAAATTATGATGTCATCTCTGGTACCATGTCATACTATAGGAAAAAATTGTTGAAAATCATTAGCAAGAACAACATCTTTACCCCCAAAAGGTAACTCAACACCATATATAGAATGCATTGATTAAATATCCCTCAATGTGCAATCAAGATCCTCAAAGTAGTATTTTTGAACCATCAGTACCTCATCCCAAATAATTAATCTTGTTGATTGTATAATCTCTTCTAACTCACTTCCCCATTGAATGTTACATATTGAGTCTTCATTCACAGCAATTTGGATACAAAATTGGGAATGGTTCATTCTCTCACCTAGTAATAGTAGAGATGTTATACCACTTAAAGAAACTTTAAGTACTATGTTTCCTTCATAACGTAGTTTATATGTTGAATCACACCATAAGAAATTTTTTACAATACCTCCATAACCATGAAAAAAAGAATCCACCACTCGGTTTGTAAGTTTCTTCAATAATCTTATTGAAAATATTTTTTGGCTTAATAGTCATTTTGGTAATCAATACTTGGAATTCTTCCTGAATAACATCTCTATCGTAATTTATTTCTGCTGAAATCAACTTATTCTCAATAATTGAAGCTGATACATGTGGACCATGCATTGGAGGATAATTTCTCATTGATCTACTATTACTATGAAGTATGTTATCAATTTCCAGCAATGCATACTTCTACAACTAATTGTTAGTAAGATGTAAATATGGTATATTTAAAGATAGTTAATCAAAAGAAAGGCATAATATTGAAATAAAAAATTTTAATGATGGTGTAAAAAATATATTCAGATATAATGTTTATCTATACAACTTCACATTTTTTGTCCTACATAAAACTTGAAAAATTAATGCCTATATAGATCAACCTACATCCCTGACCGAATTAAATTATTTTACTTAAATGTGAACTACAGATATTAAAGTAAAAAATATGTGTTGTTTATGATTATAGGTACCCCTATATTCATAGATAATTTTTTAGTTATCCAAATAATTTAAACATAAATAAACATGAGTTAACATTGTCTTTTTTACCTCACATTCAATAAGTTTCTTAAAGTGTAAAATTTGAAATAGGAGGAAGAGATGCATAAAGTTTGGATTGTTGATATAAAAATTAAAATATAATTTAAATAGAAATAGAGAAATCACATACCTTAAATCTGTAAAATTGTTCTCTGAGAATATAAAATATCTTTAGATAGTGGTTTCCAAATTTTACTCCATAAATCTTTCGGTTGAGAAATAGTGTTTGGGAACAATAAATGAGCAAATAATCTACACAATGAACCCCCAAAATCCAAAACATTATTTGTAAAAGAATCTATAAACTCTGAATCATCCATAAGTGAACCCAAGCAATAACATGCCTTTATAAAGGTTTTAAAAGTTGTATTATTTATAGTCAGGAGGTAATAATATGATTTAGGTCCTAAAACCTTAGTGAGAAGAATTAAAAGATAATATAGTTCACCAATGGTGGGAGGCACATAATGCAACCTCCTAATCGAAAAGCCTCATTTTATGGGATACCATTTATGATCATGATAGTGAAACACAAATTTTATAGGAAATTATGCATAGTTTAGATGTTGTCCTTCTTGATAAGTTGCATTCTCTTCAAAACAAGAAGTAAACATACTCTGGGATATTGTTATTTTTGAAATAATGTCTTCAATATTTCATCCATCATTGTAAGTTTCACTTTTCTCACCAGGTAAGTGGAATTGTAATATTTCCATAAGAGGAAACCTTTAATTGATTTCAGAGATGAATCATCACCAAGAATCTTCACATGGTGAAATATATCTACAGTCATAATACATTTTAATTTTATCAACCTGATTATGGCCATGTCCTATACTTTCAGATCCATAGATAGCTACAGTGACACGATCATTCCCTTTGTTTATGTACTTTAACAGATATTTTATTGAACATGATTTATTAAAAACGTTGACATTGACATGATCCTGATATTTAACTATCATTGATGGATTATAAGGTACAATAAAATGATTATCCATTTAAACCCCATTCTTTGGTAATATTTTGTAATTATCTCTTCTTTTGTAAATTGCATAGTCATCCTCATCCATAGAAGAGTTGTTGGAAATTTTATTAGGAAATTTTTTTTAACAACGTCTAATCTTCATGCATGGATATCATGGGTTGGTAACCCCACAAGGTCCATGAATCATGTAATTTTTATAGACTCATATAAATTAGGATAAATTTTCATATCTAGTATTTTAGTATAAATAATTTTATTAACATCAACATAACATGAAATATTATGATAAGATTGAAGGAATATTAGTATATTCACATGAGGGAGTCTAAACTTTTGAAATTCATGGGTATGAACTACTGTATACGTACCTAAAAACACATAAACATAGTATAAAATAATGAAATTAATAAAATTTAAAATAACTTTGAACACTATCTAAAATGATTAGTAAACTTATTTAAAGCATACTAGTTTTCTATTTTCCAAATAAAATTCTATCATTTAGATCTTTCATTTGACGATCCACCTTTATATTTAATACTCTTGCTAGTATTTTTGGGAAGTATGCGGAATGAAACTGTTGATTTCGAATAAATCGTTGAATCTCAGGCCATAAAGGGTTTCATGTGAATGTTATGAACAACTATTGATATCCTTCCCAATTATAGATAGATATTGAATCATTATAGTTATATGTCATGTATCTTGTACAACCAATAAGAGATGATGGCAGAATGACACGTTGTCCACAGAGCGAGTCGTCACGCTCACCCCTAAGGTAAGCTTCCTGCAACCCATTATACAACTCAACTCTTAATTGTTTTTTATTAAATAGAATAAAGGATAAATGTTGTGATTCAAACATTGTATATAAATTCACAAATAAAACATTACAATAGTTTTCTTGAATGTAATATTGTCAACAGCTTATTATGTCGAAATTACAAATGGTATGCAAAGTACTATCTCATTGTAACCTTTTGAAATTTTTGAGAACCCATGGATGTAAACCTATGGTAGAAATCATTAGAATATCCATATTAACTAGTTTCAAATATCATAGGGTATTTCAATCAAAGATATAGTGTATGTAGTTCATCTATACATTGTAGTTCACCTGATTCCTTTTGTAAGATAATATCTTTGGTGTTTTTAACATCTTCTATTTCACCAACTATGAGCATATAAATTTCTGAACTCATTGGTAAGTTTTAAGTATTTGGATCAGAATCTATCTTTCTAATTAGATGCATTCTGAAATCTGTAGTACTATTAGATGTTAACAAATATCTTACAGTTTTGAAATGTCTGATTACTTGATTGCATTCATCAAAAATACATTTTAGATTTCCGACTATAACTGCATTGAGAAAATTGGTTTGTTGATTTTATTCTGATTTGAAGGAAGTTAAAAAGTCATAAAACATAAAAAAAATATCACTTATGTCAAAATTAAAACATAACAAATAATTTTTAGTCTGTAATGTACCTCACTGATTAAATTCTATTATCAAATTCATTTTTTGTGTTAATAATATATAGTTGTGCATATCTTAGTGGCTTCCCATGAGGTGTCAGTAATCTACCAATGCGATGATAATTTTGACCATTGACCTAATAAACACATGGAGTACCTCTAGTATTTATGGAGTTATCAATCCTTCCACCCATTTATGGAAATAAAAACATCATGTTATAAATATGAGAATCATCATGAAATTCTCTAGCATATTTAGAACGATCAAATAAAATCAGCCTATTCAAGTAGATGGGTGGATTTTTTATTTACTGTAACTAGATTTTATCAAATGATAAGCATAGTGAAAACTTTGATAACTGTTGTGTTTTACAGCGCTTACCTCTTTCATCGAACCAAAACATTACAAAGAAATATATAAAAAACAGTATGGGATTACCCAAATCCAAGTAATTTGTATACAGTAAATGTCAAATTAGATGTCCAATGGAATTAGAAATAAATTTCAATGTTGAGTAACATATATAAATAATTGTTTTAATTTACTACAGACATCAATTTTGAATTTTCTTTAGAAAAAATGTTGACAATAAAACTTTTTATGAATTATAGTTTCTAAAAAATGACACTGAAAAAGTCAACATCATTTATAATATAATAAAAATTCAGAATTATAACTCTGCCCTGAACACACATATTTGAATTGTATACATAGTTATTAGTATAATAAAAAGGTACAAATTTTTATTTGATATCATATAAATAGTATAAATCTCTATTTTGAATATATTTTACCACAATGATGACCAACACATTATGGTTTTTTGTGCATTTCATATTTGTAATACATGATCGTGTACTAAAATAATATCATTGATAATGTAATTTAAGTCCTGAATAGCAAGTAAATTTTCCTTCTACAAAATGATATATTTGTATAATAAAGTAGTAAAACTATGATTATAATGACATACCAATAGTATAGACTTCAATTTTAAATATATTATCACATAAATTTTAACAGAAAACATAATATTTTTTACATTATATGTTTTTGAATCATTACATTTAACTTCATGCAAGAAAAAGTCTATTTAATAAGTTGGAAAAATAAGAATTTAAAATTAAACCTATAATTTCAACTGTAGGTTGAGTGCAAGTAAATGATGTTACAAAATTTTAATCATTACAAATTTAGGGGCAATGATTTACCATTTAGTCCTTGGATGAATAATGTGAATTATTTTTTTTATCTAGAAAGGAAAAAAAATAAGTGATACATAGGTAAATTTTTAGAACAATATAAGTATTATTATTACAATTAGTTGAAGACATTTCACAACACATGCATATATGAAAAGGGTATGTTCCCTGATACCAGAATTTATGATGCACTTTTGTTGATTAAAAACAATTCGTTCAACTTGGTTCCTACAATGAAAACATAATAGGAGTTAATTTTTAGTAATTTGATATTGTTAGAAAAAATATTTTATTGTCAATAAATTACCCAATTAAAGAAGAAAACAATATATTATCATGAGGTGTTTTCATTGTTACAAACCCTTCAGTCATCAATGACACCAAATTGGGAGATTCTTGGATGACATTATGTAATAGATATCTAGCTATTTTTCTTCTAAGTTTCCAAACTCTTTTGGAGTTCTCTAGTCATATACTACAAAATAGGTCTATAAATAATGTTAAACATATTACAATCTTCATATTGTACTAAAAACATGGGATAAGTAAATGGATAAGAGGTTATTGTATAAACATTATATTAACTTTACCAGAGGACTGCAACCTACCATTTTTTTCAAGTTTTACAATAGTATTTAGTTACATTTACTGGAAACACGCATTATCCATTTAGAGTTTGAGTATTCTCTTCCAGTAGAGCTTCCTGTAACACATGATATACCTAATATCAATAAATTAAAAATTATAAACGACATTTAAATTGCATGGTGTAAAAAATTAAGATCACTACAAATATAGATAAGAAAAACCTCATATGATGGAACATTATTTTCAACATCATATTTCGATTTTGTCTCACTTCTTTGGAAATAGCAGCTTGATTCTCAGTCATTTCTAATATCTTTTCTATGATTAATGTACATGGTTTGTAAAAAGTATTATTCTAAGTAATTAATCGTATAAAACTTAAGGAAATTTTTTTTAGTTAGTTTTTTATACATAAGTGAAATAATAATCACTCCATTTAATAAGTTGTATTATTCACTAATAATTTTAATAGTTAGTCAATACAGAAAGTAAAGTTGTAAAAAGTTCAACATAAAATAGCCTTAAATAAGAAAAAATACCTCATAAGTAATTTAACACTTTTTATACAACATAAATTTTATAAAGTGGATGCAGATTCACTATAATCAATTGTAAAGAACTATTTAAAACCTAAAAGAAGTCAATTGTACTAATAAAATAGAAAATAAAACATAAAAATGGAAAAAACTGACAATAAAAATGGGAATTAAATGATATATATTTAAAATTACAATATATTAATATCAAGTTAACAACAAGAATCCATGATGCTACAAACCTATTCAAGAAAGAATACTTATGTCTTAGTGCAGAAAGAATCTTGAAGCACTAAAGATAAATGCATATTTTAAAATAAAATTGACAAAATAATGTTAATACAATGAAGATGAATAAAAAAGTACCAAATTCAATTGTCATCAATGAAAATTTACCTACGGAGGACTTATCTACCAAGAGCTAGAAAACTTGACCAGATGCGTGATGGAGGAAGAATGTAGCAGCACTGGCTAGGGTTTGGGGGAACTGGATAATGGAGTGGAGGAAGGGTTTCATGGGAGAGGATTAATGGGATGGATGTGGTTCATGGGGATAATGGTGATGCAGAAGGTCATGATTTTCAATAGCGACGAGAAAACAGGAGGTTGATTAGTGGACTAGATGTGTGGGAGAGGGAGAAACTGGAATCATTGGGTAGGGTTTTAGGGAAGCATAGATTAGAACTGGGAATAAAATAGTGTGAGCAGAGTAATGGGGGAGCGGATGTCTATGGGGAGCTTTACTAAATTTAGGGATTGATTTAGAAGGGGAGGATTAATTGGGGAGAATAAATACACAGGGCGATTGGAACTAATAAGTAAATATCATGACCATAGTAGTGGGGGAGTAGACATTGGTGGGGAACTTTATTGGATCAAATGAGTATAGGAGAAATATAGTGGAAGAAGGTAGGGTTTTGGGAAGCGTCGACTGAATCAAAGGAAATATTTAGTGGTAGATGAATAATTGGGAAGCTAAAAAATGCGGGGATATTGACATGTGGAAGGTGAAATATGCCAATTAGTAGGAGTAATATATATTAACCAACATAAAAAATAAAAAATAGAAAATAAATTAACACAATTTATTTGACATAGGAACACATATTTAGAATATTCACTATTAGAATATTCTCATATCATTCATTTAGTATTTCTATAATTATAAACATAAGAAACTATACCGAGATAATAATTCATATAACATTGTTCACTTCACCTTATTTTCCAAAGATTAATTTGTATAGCATTTAATTTTTTGTAATTATTTTTTTAATACATATTTCATGATGAGTGTTATGATCAAGAATATATGTGTTAAAATGAGTAACATAAAATAACTAATTTATTATTCCTTACATTCCCATTATTCCGTCCTCTCTTAAAAAATTATGGATTTTCAGTTCTAAAAGATGAAAGGTTATTGTTAAAATATAGAATCTGGGTGATAAATTTTGGTAGTTGGGTGTTAAAACGTGTAACTAAAAATTAGTAAAATTATATTTATTCTTACTTTATGTTATTCCAAAATGTTTTATTTTTAATATGGTTTTCATTCTCAACTACCATTTTCTCGTTGTATGATGATCTAGGTGATGATGATGATGATTCAAGTGGTTATTAGGGTAATGACCTCCTAGGTGTCGATGATGATTAAGTCATTTGGGGCGATGATACTTCTAATGTTGCTCTGGATAAATATTATGGTAGGGATGATCAAGATGATATTGGTGACTTTGAAGAGTATTTTTTAGAATGATATATTGATCTAATAAATTTTTTAATTTATATTTATGATACTTCCAAGATTGTGGATAGCGTCTTATGATTGAAACTGATTGTATATATGTGTTATCATTTTGTTTTTAATTAATTAACTTTTTTAATATATAATATATAGTATGTGTCCTATTATGAATATTTATTTTAATTGGAAATGATATTCTAGATAGATTTTATTCTGAGTTATGTTTGTAGGTTGTTTGCATGGGATGCAAGTTGAATAAAATAGATAATTCCTAATATAAAGGATATACCAATGGTTTTAATAAACCATAGATATATAATAGTTATACCAATGGTTTTATAAACCATTTATATAGCCTCCATTGGCATAAAATGATTATACTAATGGTTTCTTGAAACCATTGGTATAGATATAGTTTATACCAATGGTTTTAGGAAACCATTGGTATAGCCTTATCCTAATTTGGATAGTGACAACGGTTTGGAAAACTATTGGTACAGGATATACCAATGGTTTATCATCCTATACAAACAAATTTAAACTATTGGTATAACCCATATTTCTTATACTGATATATGAATATTTAAAAGGAATAAATGAATAAATAAATTTTTTATTTATTATCCAAAAAGGATATATAGATGTGAACATTTCATATTTAATTTATGCATAAAAATATCCTATTTTTAATTCCTAAAACATATCATTTAAAAAAATAAACTATAAGTATTTTTATCCAAAATATTAAATGTATTCATTTTTTTCTTGAATCATATTTTATGATTTATAGTGGAATTATCAATCATAATTCATGAGTCAATCTATGATTACGATAATAAATATTGTAAAATAACAACCCTTACATATTTAGAAACACTAATGCCACAAAGGTAGTGACTTGTGTGTATAGAGTAACCCATACGTACGAGATTAAATAGCACAAAGGAAAACACTTACGTATTGAGTAACCCATACGTAAGAGTGTAACCCTTATATTTCATTTCTATGGAAAATTAATATATACTATTTATGGTACATGTAGACTCTTATGCATGGAAAATATTCATTAAATATATACGATATATCATAACTATAATCCAATGATCTGTTTTCATGAAACCCAAATTCCAATCATAGCCAACAATATCACACATCATAGCTTATATCATAGAACAGAACCACAAGATTTTGATGTATCATACCCTAAAATACAAACTATTCATGCCCTATGAATAAGTCAAAATGGAATTATGATATCCTATATCGTAAATGTAAGTAGAGTGATCTGATGAATGAAATTCATTCAAGATATATCATTTTCTACAATATAGACTTAAGAAGATTAAGATATGAATATTGTTCACAAAAATAGTAAAAGAACATGTTGATTCATTGATAAAAGTGGATTTAATACCACTGATGGGTTTTGGTGGATCATCATATGATCAATTTAGTGGAAGAAACCCATAAAACAGTGCATGATCTATCATCAAAAAACTACTTTCATAATAAAGAATATAAATAATGACAAGTGTACCTCATAAGCAATGTGATACATCTCTATTGTGATTTATGGAGTATGATTTATGGAGATCACCAAGATAAAAATAATAGAATATCAACTCCATAGATAGTACACCATCCATTATAATCCTCATTCATAGTGAGATGACCCTCAAACACCAAATTCTTGCTAGCACATTCTCCATAATGATGAATGGGGATCTAGGATAATTACATTTTCAATTATGGATTATTATAATCTCACATGTATATGCCCACACCTATAAAACGTAGGATTGTATACATTATATGGGGCTCCCTTCATTCAATTAATGGAGTCAAAACATTGGTTTTCATCACATGGAATCTGGCATACGTTATGATAATGTATTCCTATTAGGGTTTAATAGTGAAAGAATGTTTCAATGATTATATCATGTATGCATAACCATAAATAAATCAACCCACTAATTCTTAACTAAAGAAAAACACAATATAACACTGTAATAACCATGATCCTATATTTTAATCCTATCATAAGCTACAATAGAGGCATAAAATTCCTTACGCAATATCATGATATCCTAATCTGTGATATACATCGCATGCATATCACAAGCTATAACTCAGGGGATATCATACAATGTGATATCCCTATTTTAATGCATTTTCAATAGATATAACTCTCAAAAGTTCCAAATTTCATGTGATGGAGCATTAGTACCCCTTTAGATACCAATAATCACATTGTTTTATCACTTGGGTTCCCAAGATGATAATTCCAAAACTCCAGACATTAATAATTTGATTCCCATAAAATCATTGCTCCATCTGAATTCTCTTTCAAATAGCATACCGACTTGAAACCCTTGGACAACACCATGGTTCCATGAGTAATATTTCATATTCTATTTGTGAAGCTTTTCTAAAACATGCTTCATATAGGTGACCTACATAAATTATTTTATTTTATAACCTTGATGTGTTCCAAATCCGTAGTATCATCTAGTAGCTTCTGTTTTACATTAATATTTTAATGTCACCCTTCTATATACTCTCAAGATCTTCATCATCAGCAAGATATACCTTACTGAACCTTCCATTCACATAATTAACCATGCATCCAATATCCTCCATAGAATATAATGAATCCCCATAATCAATGATCCATGATTCCAATGGAATGTTAACACTTGGTAGTAAAATTCTTCTATCCTTAGATGCAATGTTTAAAGAACACTCAGAAGCCCCCCTTCTAAAATTATCTTTGTGATCCCTATAATCTTTATTGGTATTCCCCTTATTTTCACAATGCCAACATATGGGTCTAGGACATACCAACTTACTTCAAATTATTTCCCTCATCCATAGACATATTCAAACCTTTCCATGAAATATAACATCCCATTCCTTCGGTATTGAGCATAGTTTCAAAAGGTTCATATACTTCCCTTCACCCTGATATCTTTATTTATAATAAGATCAATAATGCTATAAAACATAATATTGATATTTATTAAATAAAGAGTTAATACAGTCACAATCACACCCCAAGATTTTAAAAGCAATGATAGTAGAAATTGATCCCACATTAGATCCACAAACTTCACTCCTTGTCATCACAATTGACTCTAGGTCATGTTTAATTAATTGATATGATCATCCACTGGACTTACTTAAGATATTATCACACCTCCTCTATATTAAGAAAATCTATTCATTACTATTACCCTCTCATACATATAATCAATATCTTTCATCAACTTCATAGTGTTTTTCACCTCCTATACATTGTAGGAAACATTCCTTGATAATGACATATATATCACTCCAAGTTCCTTCCTATCAACTCTATCCCATTTTTTTATTTCTTCAAATTTGAACCCCTTCCAAAAAATATGGAGTTCCTTACAGAAAAAATAATCCCCTGTTTTCATCCTCTAATATCTATAGCTATGTGTACAGAGATCCATGGAACCATCGAACCACAAGAAAACCACCATAACTTCAAACAAATAACAAATTCAAGAACGCATGTAATTGGATGATCCCATGAAACAATAAACCAGAACTGAGAATAAAATTCACCCCACCTAGCACACTGAATCACCTCACACTCCCATACTCACAACTCCCAAAACAAAAAAACAAAAACAGAAACAAAAACAAAGGGAATGAAAACAAGAGATTATGTGGTTCGAACTTTAGTCCTAATCTATGAGAGAAATTTTTTTCTTTATTTTATAAATATAAAAGAATAAATTAAATTTTTAAGTCTCCCTTGGCTCTATAAACAAGTGGTCTTACACCATCTATTTATAGTGGGACCCAACCAATGAAACTAGTTTCACTACCTTCTGAAGCTCTTAGAGATCCCACCATTGAACATGTTCACCTATAATTTCTCAAGATCACACTACCTCAACCACTATATTTTGGTGAAATATTAATGATACCTTGGCCATTTGATAATTTTGACATAGACTTTGAAAACCTCCAATTACTCAGAAGTATCAAACAGAGTTCACCCTACAAATAGTTTTCTTCCAGACTCCCATCATCCAGAAGTGACCACTTTTCCACTGGTTCTGAAATGAAACCTTTTAGACCATCCATGCATTCATTAGTCTTACACTACTGAAATATTCCTCTAGGTCTAAACCCTATGTTTCATAATATCTTCTTCTATAAAAAAATCAGTGTAAAGACCCAGACCCCAGTAGCTCAGATCCAGATCCTTACTTTATTTCTTTGGTATAAATACAAGAGATCACATCACCAAGGATTGATGAGTTTAGTAGTCTTGAATAACTAGATACATACAGGGTACTATTATTTCATTGGTAATGAAATATAAATCATAACAAAGTAAAGCAATTGCATCCTTGAACTCATTCAATAATTTCATCCTCATAACTTGGGGAAAGGAGAACAAATAAAAGGGTAAGCTTAGATGCTTGGTAAGTGTTAAATGTAATAGAATCTTTATTGAATCAATAATAAATGAAACATAATAAACATGAAAAGGTATATTAAAATTAAATACATTCCATTTAATCAATAACTTTTAAATCATGAGAGGATAATGTGTAATCATTGTGGCAGTGTAAATGATTGAAAATAAAATCCATTTAATCAATAACTTGATCACAATTTGAATCCACATATATTATCATAGTGAAAATATCCTAGATAAAAATGAATAAAATATTAATAAATTAAATTATTTATAATTTTGATGTCATGATTTATGTAATCATGGTAATTTTACCATCAAGACCTTATACAAGACATTTTAATCATTATGGGTAAAACCCATTTAATTTGGTCAACTTTGTCATCTCATGAGACTACTGATGCATCAAGGGGCTATCTATAACTAGTCCCCACCCGTGTATACATGTAAAAATAATTAATAAAATATGAAAATGATTAATTTAAGTAATTAATAAATATTAATTAACTAAATATATATATATATATATAGTAAAAGATACAAATTTAACATTATATCCCCAGTTAATCAAATAACTTTCAAATTAAACACTGTATGAAAAATTGGTATACGGGTTAGGAAATAATAATATAAACGAAATAAGAAATATGTATATTTAATGAAATTTACAATGAATAGTGATCATAAATTAAAGAGTTATTATATGTTCCATATAAAATAAAATAGGTGCATAACATCAAAAATATGCCTCAACGAAAGAAAATTGAGACGAAGTCCTGTACAAGTATCATATCATTAATCAAATGAATAGATTATATTAATTCACTATAAATATGAATAAAAAAAGTGGAAATAAAATATAAAATAATTAAAAGTAATTTTATACATAACCTTAGAATGACATAATTAATGAAATAGAAGTTCAACCCAATTAATGAAGATTAAGTTAAGAAATCCCTTACCACTTTATAATTAGTCAAATCGTATTCCCCATAAAATAAATAATTATTAAATGAAGAATTTAATACCATGAAGATAATTAAATTCATGATATAATATATAAAATGGTATTATATACACCACACATAAAAAATAAGGGTTAAATAATGAATATATCTCACAGAAATAAAAAGATAAATAAGAAAACCTTACCACTTTGTAATCAGTTGAACTGCATACCCCATGAAAGAATAACATTTAACAAATCATTAAATATCGTGAACATAAATATATTCATGAAATAATATAAAAAAGGTTCATTAAATACATCACCTAAATGAAATAAGAGGTAAATATGACATATACCCCACAAAAATAAAAAGTGAGATGAGAAAAACCCTTACCTTATGTCTGAAAGCATTTTTCACTTGTACTTAGTGTACTGAATAATCAAATTATATTAACTAATTTTTTTATTCAGAAACTATTGAAAATATATTTGATTTATTATAATTTTATTGTGTTCATTTATGTCAATTTTGATAAGTCATATTGTTGAATTTCTTTGTTTTGAGAGCATTCGTTCCATGGTTTCATGATCGTTCCGAATGTTTATAATTATGGAAGTTCTTTTAAAATTGGAATAATTATACATAAGTGGAATGAAATTTTATTAATATACTTTCAAGATTTTAAATGCTCCAAAATGTCATTTTTTTACATGAGGATGATTCATTAGGTAAAATGTTAATGAAAAATGATTAGTTTATTTTGGCGGTTTTTACGACCATCACAAACTAGTATCGTTTTATTTAATATTAAGTTTTTATAATGGTTTAAGAACATTAAATAAGTTTTAATAAAAATATAATAATCTGTTTTAACCATAAAAATAGTTTTATGACAAGTTTTTAATGGTAAATGAAAAGCAAAAACTCGTCATCCGCGAAGGTGGTGAATCGACACCTCACGGATGATGTTTTAAATCTTAGAATTAAAAGGATAAGAGAAGTGATTTGATGATGGATATTAAATTAATAAAATTAAATTAAATAATATATATTATAATATAGGAACCATGTAACTTTGGAGAGGGTAGGTGAGGAGTGGATAAGAAAAGAAAAGAAATTAAAAGATAAAGAATAAGGATTTTACCTCTCGAATATCATATCTTTGGGAACCTCTTTAAGAAACTTATATTTGGTATTTTGGTAAGACTATTAGGTCTTTTAAATGAGTCTTGGGAAGGGATTTGTTTAGAATTTAGATTATAAAAATCTTTGTAGGTTATAGGAGAAGGGGTGGAATTTATAGGGCAGGAGATGGGTGTTTTTTATTATTTTATTTATTTTTTTATTATTTTGGCTCAAGACTGTAAATAGGGTTGATTATTGTGAATAAGTATAGTAAATAGTTCATGTTATTTTTAAATAATGGTTTTATACATCATCCATGTCTCAAAAATTCATGTATTTGTCTTAAGAATGTTAAATACCATAAATTGTCGTATTTCACTATTCCCCAAAAATGTAATTATTTTAGAAAAATACCAAAAAATAATCCTAACAATTTATTGATGTGTAGATTTAAAAAAGGACTCCATTTTATGAAAATAATTTTCTAAATATGATAAATTTAATTTATAATTAATATCATCATTTATTCTAAAAATATCAATTTTAAAATTATAATTGATTTTATGAAACTTTGAAAGATTAATTAAGGTTTGATAAAATTATATTGTAATTATCTGACAACAAAATATTAAATTATGAATCTATTTTATGAATATAAATTTTCTTTTAAATCATTATATTAATTATAACATTGTAGATAAACATTTACATTTCACAAAAATCCCAACCCTTAATTTATCATTTTTAAAACATTAAGTTACTTATTACATGATATAAATATATTATGTTTTCATTTATAATATAAATAAACATTATTTATAATTTCATAGGTGAAGTTATTATTATAATGGAAAGTTTACTATTCCTTATGGTCACATTACTATTCCCATGGACATGTTAATATTTAATAGTATATCATCATTCATTTAAGATTGATGTTGTGTGCAACGTAAGCTATCAAATAAATTGAATTTATTTAAAAAGATACATACCATAAAATCTTGTGGTGTTATATTCTTTCCTCCTTAAAAAATTTAATCATAAAAAAAAATTCATGAATATTTCCTTCTAAACAGATGTGGGTGGTTTTTCTTCATAACATCCTCAGGTTCCCACATTGCTTATTCCATTTTATGGTTTCTCCAAATACCTTTTACCAGAAAATTAATCTGATTTCTCATTACTTTCTCTCTTGTGTCAAGAATCTTGATAGGCTCTTCTTAGTAATACATATCAGGTTCTAGTTCTATTTTTCATAGGTGAGTACATGTGTTGGGTCTAGCATGTACTTATTCAACAATGATATATGGAATACATCCTGAACTTTGGAGTGACAAGGTGGCATTTCTAATTGGTAAGCTACAACCCCAATTATTTCCTGAATTTCCAAATTTCCAATGTATTTGGGGCCTTGTTTCCCTTTCTTATCGAACTATATGACACCCTTCCAGGGAGATACTTTTAGAAAGACATGATCTCCCACATGAAATTTTAAATCTTTTCTCTAATTTCCAGTATAACTCTTTTTACTACTTTGAGCTACTTCAATATGAGTCTAAATAGTATTTACCTTATTAATTGTTTATGTAATATGTTCTAGGCCTATAAGTTTCATTTCACCAATTTCATCCCAAAATTTCTGAGTACAACATCTATTTCCATATAATGATTCATATGGTTCCATTTGAATACTTTAACAGAAATTATTATTGTAGTCAAACTCTTCCAAAGGTAAATAATGATCCTACATACCTTGAAATTCAAGTTATAATGATATCAACATTTATTCCAATGTTTTAATAGTTTTTTTAGACTATCTATTAGTTTCAGGATGGTAGTCGATGCACAAATGAAGCTCAATATCTCGAGCCTTCTGAAGAATCTTCCAAAATTTTAATGAAAAATAGGGTATTGATCAGACAGAATCTATAGAGGTGCACCCTAAAGTCTTATAACTTCACTAATATTGATTATTTCTAGGAACTCAAGAGGTAAATCTTCTCTTATATCAAGAAATTTTGCTGATTTTATATGGATATCAAAAATAACCCATATCGTATCATTATTTCTAGAGGCCTTTGTTAATCCAGTGATGAAGTCCATAGTAATGTCATCCCACTTCCACATAGGAATAGGTAAAGGTTTCATGAATCCTATATGATTTTGTCTCTCATTATTCACTTATTGAAAAACTAGACATCTTGACATATATTCAACAATTTCTCACTTCATATTATCCCACAAAAAATGTTCCTTAAGATATCTATATATCTTGGTACTACCAGGGTGTATAAAAAAATGTGATCTATGAGCGTCATCTAATAATTCATTTTTTAGTTCAGGTATTTATGTAACACATAACCTCTTTTCAAATTTTAGAATTCATTACTCAAACATGAAGTCTTTTAATTTTCTATCCTTTATAGCTTTAATTTTTTTTTTAAATTCCCATCATTATATTGATAAATTTATATCTTCTCTAATAAATATAGTTTATCAATAATTTTAAAAAATATTGATGTTTCACTTTCCTTAAAAATTCTCGTATCCATATTTACTAAATATGTGATCATAGGATCTCTCTAAAACCTCATTTGGGTTAGAACTCCATGATCTTTCCTTCTTAATGCATCTATTACCTTATTTGATTTTCCCTGGTGGTAGTGTATTGAGAAATCATATTCATTGAGTAATTCAAGCCATCGTATTTTCCACATGTTGAGTTTTTTCTATGTAAATATGTACTTCAAGCTCTTGTGATGTGTATATATCTCACATATTTCACTATAGAGATAGTGTCTCTATATCTTCATAGAAAATATTATGGTTTCTAACTCAAGATCATGAGTTGGATAATTTTGTTCATGAATCTTCAACTGACTTGATGAATATGTAATAACTTTATCATTTTTCATAAATACAAAATGCATTACTTTCTTTGTTGTATCACAGTATACCAAAAACCTATTATTTCTTAATGGTATATTCAAAATCATAGCATTGAATAATCTTCTCTTAAATTCATTAAAACATTCTGCGCATTATTTTTTCAATACAAACTTAACCCCTTTATGTGTGATCTTGGTTAATGGGTTAGTTAATCAGGTAAAACCCTAAACAAAATTCTGATAGTAACCCACTAAACTAATGAAACTATGTACCTCAGTTATTTTCATTGGTGTAGTACATTCTTGTACTGCCTTTACCTTCATATGATCAACTAAGATTCCATTCATAGAGATAATATGGTCAAGAAAATAAGTTTTCTAAAACCCAAATTCACACTTTTTAAATATAACATATAAATATTTCCTCCTAAGAGTCTCAAGAATGATACAAAATTAATTATCATGGTCTTTATAGGTTTTATAATATTCTATAATATCATCAATGAATGCCAAAAAAACATCAATATGTTCCTTGAATATTATGTTCATCGGATCCATAAAAACTAAGGGTGCATTAGTCCATCTAAATAACATTACTATAAACTCACAATGACTATACCTAAAGATCTTCTAGGGGTGGATATAGGTAAGAGTTATATGATACAGTTTCTACTCTAAATATAAGGAATTCTATATCTTCCTCACAAATTGTAATTTCTTTCTTCTTTTAATAAATTCTCCCATCATATTTTCAAATCCAATCCATAATGAGGATTTTATCAAATTCAAAAATATGTATAATTATAGGTTCAACATATAAATAATGTTTATATTCTATAATAGGGATATCTTGATGCATTTGTTTCAATGAGACTTCCCTTAGGATTTTTGACTGAAAAATCCCTTATTAAATAAAAAGGGAAATGTCTAATTTTCTTGGAAAAATAGGTTGATTTAAAAGAGTGTGATGATATGAAATCAAATGAAGCATTGGATAAATTTAAAGACGATATTAATGTAACGGCTACCACATCACTAGGTAGTTCAACCTCAGCTGTAGTGATCGCATAAGCTTGGACATCTCCCCTTGGCCTATTCTGTGGTAGATTCTCATGGTGTTTGGGACATTGGTTTGAATAATTCCCCATTTATTTATAGTTAAATCATTGTATATCATTATTTTGTTTCCCCTTTCTTTCATGAGATAGATTACCCTTGTCTATGAACTTATAGCACATTCCATCTCCCTTCATAAATTTCCTCATATGTTTCTTCCAACAAATTTCACAATATTGAAAATGCTTCATTCCCCTGTTCTTATTTGGTGTTTTACCTTTCTCATGGTTTTTGACACCCAATTATTCTCTTGATTTCCCTAAAATATATAGGATCTAGAAATTTCTTTCTACGTTTTGATTGAACTTAATACTATTTCATCATATGATGAAAATGTTTGAGAACCCTGTGCCATTTGGATACATAGCATAAGACCTTCAAAGGAATGATTAATATTGTTTTCCAAATCATGTATTTAATCTGTTTCATACCTAGATATTATTGTGAAGGTAGTCTCATATTTTGTATCGATCTCCTATTCCTTTTACTTTAAGATAAGTAATTTTCTCTTCATTTCAGTTCATCGCTCATGAATGAAATATTTTTCAAATAATGTTTCTTTAAAATCTCTACATTTCATTTATTCTATTTCATCTTCCTCCTTAGTATTCTGGATCAATGACCACCATTGATAAAATTCTCCCTTTGAGGCTATTTACTGCTACCACTAAATTTTCCCTTTCACCACATCGCAAAGCTAGAAATATATTTTTAAGGGACTTGATATATTGATCAGCTACCACTAGATTAGTATCCCCACTAAAATATTGTGTCATATGTTACATGAAATGATCCAACATAGGTGTAGTATGGTTATTCTTCATAACCTATGTAAGCTATCCTAATATGGTAATTATCTTCTTATCTCCCACAAAAATTGTGTTGACTTTATTAGTGGGGAAATCCCTACATTATCAGTGGATATTGATTCCCTTTCTTCAATTAGGTACCATCACTAAATAATGAAACACACTAAGTTATCTCATAATCATCATGAGTATTAGGCCAAAAATTCACTTTATGGAATTATTATAATTATCATGTTTATTTAACATCTAGTTACCAAGGTTTATAATGAACTTGTTATGGTGTCAACTGTAAATACCAAGACCCCAATATCTCAAAGGTGGAGCTTTACTTTACTACTTTGGCATAGATACAAGAGATCGCATTACCAAGGATTGATCAGTTTAGTAGTCTTGAGAAACTATATATGTACATGGTGCCCTTATTACATTGGTAATAAAATATAAAACATAAAAAGGGAATTTAATTTCATCCTTGAACTCATTAAATCATTTCATCTTCATAACCTGGGTAAAGTAGAACAAATAAATGGGTGAGCTCAGATGCTCAGTAAGGGTAAAATACAACAAAAACATTCATGAATCAATAATAAATGAAACATAATAAACATGGAAAGGTATATGGAACTGAAATACATTCCATTTAATCAAAAACTTTTCAATTTTGATTAGTTAAGGAATAATCATCATTGAAATGTAAATTATTGGAAATAAAATCCATTTAATCAATAACTTATGCATAATATAAAACCACAGATAATATCATAGTGAAAATGTCATGGATAATAATGATATAAACATTAATGAAGAAAATGCGTAAGAATTTTAATACCATGATCCTAGGCATTATGGTACCTTTACCAGCAACACCATTCACAATATGGTTTAATCATTATGGGTAAAGACCCATTTAATTTGGCCAACTTTTTCATCTCATGACACCACTGATGCATTGGGGGGATATCTAAAATTGGGACCCAACTATGTCTGCATGTCCAAAGAATTAGTCCTATATAAAAATGATCAATTTAATTCATGCATAAATATTCTTTAACTAAAAATTTCGTATTGAGTAAAAGATATGTTGTTAACATTATTTTCCCAGTTAATAAAATAACTTTCAAAGTAAATATCGTATGAAAAATTGGTTTAAGTCTTAGAAAATAAAAATATCCATGAAACAAGAAATATGGATATTTAATGTAATATAAAATTAATTATGATCATAAATAAAAGAGTTAGTATATACACTATATAAAATAAAATAAGTGCATAACATCAAAAATATGCATCAATGAAATAATATTGATACAAATTCTCATACAGGGATAATATCATTAATAAAATGAATTGATTATGTATATTCACTATAAATAAACATAAAACAAGTGGAAATAAAACATAATACAATCAAAATTAATTTTACACATAAATTAATAAATCTTTTACCACTTTGTAATAAGATTAATCATATGTACCATAAAAATAATTATTAAATAAAGTATTGAATACCATGAAGATAATGAAATTCAGTATATCATATATAAAATGGAAGTATATACACCACACATAATAAATAACAGTTGAATAAGGAATATATCTCACATAAATAAAAAGTGAGATGGGAAAGACTTACCACTTTATAATCAGTTGAATTGTATGACCCACAAAATAATAACATTTAAAAAATCATTAAATTAAATTAATGTAAATATTTTCATGATATAATATAAAAAATGTGGCAATACATACATCTCTCAAAATAAATAAGTGGTAAATATGACATATTTCTGACACAAATAAAAATTGAGGCGATAAAAACACTAACCTTATTTCTAAAAGCGTTCTGCACTTGTACTTAATGTCTTCGAAAATAAAATTAGATTCATTAATTAATTAAGTAAGTACATATTGAAAATATATTTTATTTATTATAATTTTATTGAGTTCATTTATGGCAATTTCAATGAGTTATAATGTTTAATTTCATTATTGTAGGAGCAATCCTTTCAAAGTTTCATGATCGGTTCTCTTATGTATAATTATAGAATTTCTTTTAAAATTTGAATAATTCAGAAAAAAGTGGGGTGAAATGGTATTAATATAATTACAGGATTTTAAATGGTACCTATATAATTTTGTTTTTTGACAAGAGTATACTTCATTAGATAAAACATTAATGAGAAATGATTAGTTTATTTTGGTGATTTTTACGATCATCAAGAACTAGTATCATTTTATTAAATATTATGTTTACATAATGGATATATAAAATTAAATAAGTTTTATTACAAATATTATAATCTTATTTAACCATAAAAATGGTTTTATGACCATCCTTGAATGCAAAAATGAAAAACTTAAACTCATCGTCCATGAAGGCGGTGAATTGAAACCTCATAGACGATGTTTTCATTTTTAGAAGAGAGGAGAAGAGATTTGATGATGGATATTAAATTAATAAAATAAAATTCTAGTATATATATCATATTTTAGTTACCATTAAACTTTTTATATGGGATTTTTGGATAGGATAAGAAAATAAAAGAAATCAAAAAAGAAAGAAGGAGGATTTTACCTCTTGAAAATCGTCTCCTTGGGAACCTCCTTAAGACACATGGGTTTGGTCTTTTGGTAAGAATAGAAGGTCTTGGATTTGGGGAATAGGCTTGGTAAGGTATTTTGGTAGAGTTTAGTGAAGATAAAATTCTTTTGAAGTGTGAAGAGAAGGGATGGTGAGGGGTAGTATTTATAAGGGGAGGAGATTGTGTTTTCTATTATTGTATTCATTTGTTTATTATTTTGGCTCAAGACTATCAATAGTGTTAATTTTTATGACTAAGTAAAAAAAATAGTTCATGTGAGTTTTAATTAATTGTTTCTCGCATCATCCAAGACTTAAAAATTCATGTATTTGGCTTAAAATGTTAAATACTGTAAATTACCGTATTTCACTATTCACAAAAAATTCAACTATTTTATAAAAATTCCAAAAAATCACCCAAACCATTTTTTGACTTTCAAATATCGAAAATGGACTCTATTTTATGAAAATTATTTTTTAAATATTAGAAATTTAATTTCTATTTAAAATAACAATTTATTTGAATAATTCCAATTTTAAAATTATAACTGATTTTATGACACTTTGAAATATTAATTAATGTCTCATAAAATTTACTTATAATTATAAGAAAAAAATATTAATTTATAAATATATTTTATGAAAATAAATTTTCTTTTATATCATTATATTAATTTTAACATTGTAAATAAACATTTACATTTCTCAAAATTACCAACATTTAATTTATCATTTTTAAAACATTTATTTACTTATTCTATGATATAAATATATCATATTTTCATTTATGAGAAATCTAAATTATATTTATACATTCATAGTTGAGGTTATTATTCTAACAGTTACCTTAATATTTTAATGTCCATGTTAATATTTAATAGTATATCTCAGTTCGTTTAAGCTCGATGTTGCATCCAATGTAAGCTATCAAATAAATTGAATTTATTTAAGAAGATAAATACTATAAAAGCATGGGATGTTATAATCAGAACCATCAAAGGATTCCTCTCAATTCTTAACAATATTGGTGGGGTTAGGTTTTTCTGAAGGGAAGGACCCCAAGCACTAGATAGAGAAAGGTGTGTCAATCGGGGAGAGGATGGATCAGGGGAGGGGTAAAATGTATAGAGATAGAATTGGGGGTAAGCTGAGTTATGGTTTCACAGTTTTTTTCACATAATTTAATAAAAATATACCACTAAATATTTTTTCATGACATTTATTTAATAACTGTTCGGAAATGTACAAAATTTATAATAATCTAAATTTAATATTTAGTAATGGTTATTAAAACCATCACGAATAAAAATTTCGGTTGTTTTAAAGGAGGTTTATAAAAGGATTTCATTGCTTCATTTTTATTGATATGAGATACAAATGATCAAAACACTCTTAAGCCTTATTTATTCTGTAATTGAGTGGATACTAACATACAATGGGAAATTGAATATCCTTCTAAAGAGTTTGGATATTCCTTTATGGTGGATAACTAGAGGCAATAACCATTTTTTTGTTTTTAAGTGATCAATATATACTTCACAAGGTGAAAATAATAGGGTAAAATGTATGTTATATGTTATTTTTTCCATAATTTCTTATTTCCTTTTTTCAATTGATCATGAATGTAACACCCCAAGCTTCCATGGTACGCTCCTCTTTGAATAATAGAGCAGCGTGTGTTGTATGCAACCTCGAGTTCTAACACACCGCAACCAATAAAAGTAGCAGTTATGAATAGTAATAACCACTTTTTGAAATTATATATATCTTACATTTCAAAATGGACTTCATTTTTGGATTTGTAATATCGAAATTAGCCTATGTTGAATTTTTGGTATTTTTCTGAGAACTTCCAATTTTTTATGAATAGTGAAAAATACTTAAAAACAACTTTTTTAATCAAAATAATTTATAGTGATAAATTATACTATTGAGTGGTTTTAAAGTATAATTAGAATATATTTTTACTATTTTATCCAATGGTGGTCATTATAATTAATTTAACATTGAAATTGGACATAAACAATTGTCAATCTTTTGATATATATTGTTTCTTAAAAACATGCTATATGTTGTGACAGTGGGAATTAATTATAAAATTAATTAATGAAACTTATATTTTTTGTAATTTTGTAAAATAGACATCATTTTTGAATTTGGAATATCAATTATAGCTTAGGGTGAAATTTTGGCATTGTTCTGAAAAACTTCAATTTTTGATGAATAGTGAAACCACTAAGTGGTAGTTAAATAACTGATTTTTTCATTTAAATGAAATATTACCACTTCTGTGATTTGATTTTCAAAAATACAACATTACATGGTTGTCATTAGGAAGTAAAATGTGGTTCAATGGGATTAAAATAATTTTTTGGTGAATAGTAACTTTTTAGTTTAATTAATCGCGATTAAAGGTAATTAGTGAAATTTAAGGTAAAAATGATATTATAAAAATATGAAATGACCTTGACACTTGTCCTAAACATATTGGATGAGTCATGGCCAACCAAGAAAATACATGGGTCAACTTGGGGACCCCATGGAGCCACTTTGGTAGGAAAATGACATAAATAACTTTTATTTAAAGTTAAAATAAAAATGTCACAAACATAAGTTGTTTTACGAAAAAAACTTTTAAATGGGGTTATACGAGTCATATTTTTTACTATAAATATTAATTAGAAAGATAAAATGATTTCCTACATCATGATAATTTTTTTATAATTTTTAGACATTAAATAAATTAAATTATTTATGACACCATGATGATTCTGCGATTACCTCATTAATTAACGATTTAAATAAAATGAAAGGATAATGTAAAATCTAAGGCTTAAACTTGTCAAAAACCTATTAGATGAGGATATTTCGAACCCTTATCACCTTATCCTCGAAATATATCATTGTGGGGCCTTTAGAATCCGAAAAGCATTTCATAATAATGTAACATTTCAATCTCTCCAAGAGTGCCCCTCCTCTCCACTTATAAAAGGCCCCCACCACTACCACCTTACTCACACTTTCAAAGCGTTTTGGCTCGTCCAGCCTCTGCCCAAATACTCTCCCAACTTCCCTGTCTTACTCATATAAGCCTCAATTTGGTCATAACTCTTCCCAAGGAAGCCTTTGGCTCAAATCAAAAAGAGTTACCCGATTTTAAGGTAATGTCTTCTCTTGTGATCTTTTATTTTATTTTTCTTCTCCAACCCCCTAAACTCTTTTTATTCATTTCTTTTGTAACAACACCAGTATCCTCAATATACTAGGATGTTGTTATAATAAGTACTCAAGCTACACTTACACACACCTACATCTAATGGTTAAAGAACATATTGTTTCTGTGGATGGCGAATTTCTGCCTCACGAAATGCTGATTGTTCAACACTCATATAACACCTTCAAAGGTGGCCATTAAGATGTCACTATATTTATATATGATATATAATATATTTATGTTTTACTTAAGCTTCTGTATTTTTCATTTATGGAATACCTTTATGATTTCCATTATGGGTAAACGCGATATTTTCATTTTAGGAAGTGCGGAATACCGCCCCCTCAAAGTGATTTGAATCGTTAATACCATACGTGGGATGTATAAAGGATGGATTAAATGGTTTTATACCCTATATTATACTGGAATTATATTATACCTTTATATCATTATGATTTCATTCCATTAAATACGAAATAGAAATGAAAGTAGCGTTCATGCGTACGTACGGCTTACCGTCTCCATGAATGGTGCATTTCATTTCTTACCTCTAAATGTTATGTAATATTATGAATGAATGTATATACTGGATATATATGAGATATATGATATATATATCATGAATATAATTATGGATATAATGGATATATTACCACATGATCAAAGTGTAATTATAAGAATTTTATTTTTGACTCAAGTACCTAAGATCGACAAAACTACCGTTATCAACTTAAATAATTACATAATGTTCATGATACGATAATAAGTGATATAAAAGGAATAATGAAGTTGAAAAATGTTCTTAAGAAGGTAGAGATTAACTCTAGTTTATTATTCAGGAGGTTAAAGAACGGTCGAGTCAAGACAGGACGCAAGGTAAGGGAACTTCTTAACCCAATTTCCATTCTTTGGGTTAATCTCCTACTTTCAAATTACGTCATGATATTATTATGTCATATATTGTATTAGTACATTCTTTATGTTTAATTATAGTGAATACACATAATAGATCTATTTTATTTAAAAAATGATCTTTGCAAGGGAACTTCTTAACCCAATTTCCATTCTTTGGGTTAATCTCATACTTTCAAATTATGTCATGATATTATTATTTCCTATCTCGTATTTGTACTTTATTTAAGTGTACTTATAGTGAATACACATAATAGATATATTTTTTTTAAAAATGATCTTTTTAAGGGACTTTGTCTCAATCTATATTCATTGAGGCATATTTTGTTTTATACACCAATTTCTTTTATACAATGTATAAACCCCTTTGACTTTTACGTTTATTCAAAAGGTTTTCTTTTATAATTATGTGATTTTTAAATGATTTCAAAAAACGAGATATTTCTCTCAAATATATGAAAATCCAGTACAAATGTATACGTATTTTACGCAATCTTAAAAATGTTTTCAGAAAACCCGACTCTCAAGTGTGGTAGACAGGAAGGGATTGGGCGTGGACCCATCATGGACTATAATTAGTCGAGAAGTCTCAGAATTAGTTATTTTGTTTTCAGAAGCTTGCATAATGTTTTCAGAAAAACACTGGAGTATATTTGAGCAATTTTAAACATAAGTATCTTCTAAAAAAAATTGCATCGGTAGGTCTCATGAGACAAACTAGTGTCTTGGCACGAGGCCTTGACAAAATCTTATTTGTGGTCTTGGCATGAGGCCTTGGATACATGTTTATGATAGTCTGGCATTCTGAATTCCATCATTATGAAAATGGTTATTGATATTGCATGTGATTATTCGACCAGTAGAATATCCATGTGAAGAAGTAAATGGCATTATCTCATTTTACTTTTGCCATATTATGTTGAAGTTCAAGTTTAAAAGGATTTTGTTTTAGTTATACATTGCCTTAAATGTTTATGTTTATTGATGAAAGCTTCCGCTATATTGTTATCCTTACTGAGCATCTGAGCTCACCCCTTTCAATGTTTTAATTTTTCTAGGATGTGATGAAGTATTATAAGAATGACCTACAGGGATAGTCTGAAGGGGATATGAGTGTGGAAAATGGAGACTATGTTATTGTAGTTTTTCACTTTGTGATGTAATGTAACATTTATGAATGTATCTAGTGTTTCCAAGGCTACTAAACTAATCGGACTTTTGAGACTTGATCTTTTGTGATCATGCCAATGTTACGAAGTAATGCACTGACTCCAGGTAACTGGGGTCGGGGTGTTACAGTTGGTATTATAGGCAATTTAGTACTAACCTTGGAAGCTAGATTTAGATAAACTCTGATTAGAGCACACAGCCCAAAGATAGAATTTGAGGATTAGTATAAAATAACTTCCTAGAATTTTGGTATTATAGATATTTTGTGAGTTTTCCGAGCAATACATCCCTGTCTGGATACGAGCAGGTAGAGGTGGCTCTGGCACAGATGTGCCTAGGGGTAAAACCCGAAAACACCGCTTTAAGATAGACTCGAATGGGAACTGGTGCACGACAACGGGCCTTGCTGCACTCTTGGTTACGACACTCCTGGGGGATATGCTTAGGATAATTCTCATTTTCTTTACAAAACACTATGAAGGGTTATGAGTATATACTTCCTCAAAGAAAACTTTTTTTATGATTATGGATTATATCCATAAATAGTTCAATTAGTGTTAAGTGTTTTACAAGTATGGAATTATGTATTTTGATTCATAAACTAATCTAGTTTATGACATTGTTTAGAAATGGCGCCTATTGGAAGGAATGGAAACCGTATCAATCCACACACTCCGTGTAGGGATTGCCCTCCTGCTCAAGATAATTATTGTGGAGCTGGAGATAAAACTAGTTCTGATCAACTTATTACCATATTGGGACAACTCACTCAGGTTATGAATAATAACCTTACTCATATGGACCACCCTGATCTACAACATGGAGGATAAATGTTAGACCGCTTCATGAGGCAACAACCGCCAACATTTAATGGGGGTACAAATCCATTAGTAGCTGAGAAATGGATAAACTCTTTAGAGAAAATATTCCATGCCTTGGGAAGTAGCGAAAAGGAGAAGGTTGTCATGGCAGTCTACCGCCTTACTGGAGATTCCGGTCAATGGTGGTCGCTGATTCAAAACACAAAGGAAGATGAAGAAGTATCAAGTATGGAATGGAGGGAGTTTAAGGAAATTTTCTTAGAAAAATACTTTCCACATGACTATCGAGCAGATATGGAAAGGCAATTTTTGAGTCTGAGACAAAAGGAGGATGAGAATGTCACAAAGTATGATGCTAACTTTACAAGGTTTGCGAGGTATGCTGCAGATTATATATGTAACCCAAGGATTCATATTGATCGTTTATTTGAAGGGTTAAAACCATTTCTCCGTCGAGCTTTAGTATCACAATCCTTCTCATCGTACGAAGATATTGTCTCATGTGCTATCAAGATAGAAAAGGAATTCTCTAAGTCTTATGACAACAAAGTAAAGCAAGAGAAGAAGAGAACAGTGGAACAAGGGATAGATAAATGGAAAAAGGGAAAGAAGGATTTTCCATTATGTGATAATTGTGGGAAGAATCACCCTGGTACTTGCCTAAAAGTAATGGGAGTTTGTTACAAATGTGGAGAAAAAGGTCACCAGGCTCGTGATTGTAAGGGAAAGAAAGAGGATATCAATGTTGAATGCTAAAATTGTAGGGAAATGGGTCATTATGCAAATGAATGTCCTAAGCGTCAGGGAAACTTACCTCAAAAAAGGCCAAGGGATCAAGGACAATCTTATGCTGTTACTACAGTTGAAGTAGAATAATTAATGTATTGGTGCTTTTGGACTCATGGATTATATTCTGGCTATTAGAATAATGTGATATATATATATATAAGGATTTTACTACAGTACTTGTTGATTTCATTAAGGTTTTAATATGATGAAGGTAATCATATTTTAATTATGTGACAATAAGAGAAACTTTACATTGTTTGGGGAATCTGATGTTACAATTGATTTTGGAATTTAGAGACCTTTTAGAAAAAGTCTGGACAGAGGTATTTTGGATAACTATAGAGGTTGGAATGGATTAAGTTGAACCTTGGATAGTATTGTTTAAGGTTAAAACATTTATGAAAATTATTTTTGGAATATTATAATACTATAGTTTTAGGAAAAGGACAACCTGCAGGGTGGGGCATAACCCATCGCGTCGGACAAAGCTGCAGGAATCGAACCCACAACCATAGTGCGACAGGCCTTTATTACCTACCACTAGCCTACAGGAAGTCCCTGATTATTATAAAATAGTTTTACTAATCTAAATGGTATGTGTTAATATTTGGAACCTTATACAATTAGGATAAATAGAATATTTTTGAGTTCTATTGACTTTTAGAGTGAAAGATGGGTTTGTGGTAAAAATTTATTAAAGAATGAAAGTCTACATGACAAGTATGTATATTCCCTTAAGTTCTTAGTAAATCTCCTAAATAAATTCATTGACTTTATAAAAGGTAACTTAACAAAAACGTTTTCGGTTAACTTTTCCAACTGGGGATTCAATGACCGTTTAACCAATCACAAGTTTGTGATTTTCTTATGGTTAACATTCTCCTAATCCAGTTTTCTACAACTCTCCATCAGACCATGATGGTTTTTTTTCTTCCATATCCATATTTTCATAGAATCCTATTATGGGCTATCTCGGGTGACCTTTGTACTTATCTTTCTTTCTTTTAAAGTTATATTTTTATTAACCTTATTTCCGATGTGGGTTTTCCACAAAGGTATTTTCTATTTTCAACCTTTTATTTTCAAAGAAAAATTTCAAATTGCGAGGATGCAATTTATTTAAGGAGGGGAGAATGTAACACCCCAAGCTTCCATGGTACGCTCCTCTATGAATAATAGAGCAACGTGTGTTGTACGCAACCTCGAGTTCTAACACACCGCAACCAATAAAAGTAGCAGTTATGAATATTAATAACCAATTTTTGAAATTATATATATTTTAAATTTCAAAATGGACTTCATTTTTGGATTCGTAATATCGAAATTATCCTATGTTGAATTTTTGGTATTTTTCTGAGAACATCCAATTTTTTATGAATAGTGAAAAATACTTAAAAACAAATTTTTTAATCAAAATAATTTATATTGATAACTTATACTATTGAGTGGTTTTAAAGTATAATTAGAATATATTTTTACTATTTTATCCAATGGTGGTCATTAGAATTAATTTAACATTGAAATTGGACATAAACAATTGTCAATCTTTTGATATATATTGTTTCATAAAAACACGCTATTTGTTGTGACAGCAGGAATTAATTATAAAATTAATAAATGAAACTTATATGTTTGGAATTTTGTAAAATAGATATCATTTTTGAATTTGGAATATCAATTATAGCTTAGGGTGAAATTTTGGCATTGTTCTGAAAAAACTTCAATTTTTGATGAATAGTGAAACCACTAAGTGGTAGTTAAATAACTGATTTTTTTCATTTAAATGAAATATTACCACTTCTGTGATTTTATTTTCAAAAATCCGACATAAATGGTTGTCATTAGGATGTAAAATGTGGTTCAATGGGATTAAAATAATTTTTTGTTGAATAGTAACTTTTAAGTTTAATTAATCGCGATTAAAGTTAATTAGTGAAATTTAAGGTAAAAATGATATTATAAAAATATGAAATGACCTTGACACTTGTCCTAAACCTATTGTATGAGTCATGTACAACCAATATAATACATGGGTCAACTTGGGGACCCCATGGAGCCACTTTGGTAGAAAAATGACATAAATAACTTTTATTTAAAGTTAAAATAAAAATGTCACAAACATAAGTTGTTTTACTAAAAAACATTTAAATGGGGTTATACAAGTCATATTTTTTACTATAAATATTAATTAGAAATATAAAAAGATTTCCTACATCATGATAATTTTTTATAATTTTTAGACATTAAATAAATTAAATTATTTATGACACCATGATGATGTCGCGATTACCTCATTAATTAACGATTTAAATAAAATGAAAGGATAATGTAAAATCTAAGACTTACACTTGTCAAAAACCTATTGTATGATGATATTTCGAAACCTTATCACCTTATCCTCGAAATATATCAGTGTGGGACCTTTAGAATCCGAAAATCATTTCATAATAATGTAACATTTCAATCTTTCCAAGAGTGCCCCTCCTCTCCACTTATAAAAGGCCCCCACCACTACCACCTTACTCACACTTTCAAAGCCTTTTGGCTCGGCCAACATCTGCCCAAATACTCTCCCAAATTCCCTCTCTTACTCCTAGAAGCCTCACTTTGGGCAGAACTCTTCCCAAGGAAGCCTTTGGCTCAAATCAAAAAGAGTTACCCGATTTTAAGGTAATGTCTTCTCTTGTGATCTTTTATTTTATTTTTCTTCTCCAACCCCCTAAACTCTTTTTATTAATTTCTTTTGTAACAAAACCAGTATCCTCAATATACTAGTATGTTTTTATAAGAAGTACTCGATCTACACTTACACACACCTACATCTAATGGTTAAAGAAATTACTGTTTCTGTGGATGGCGAATTTCTGCCTCACGAAACGATGATTGTTCAACACTCATATAACACCTTCAAAGGTGGCCATTAAGATGTCACTATATTTATATATGATATATAATATGTTTATGTTTTACTTAAGCTTCTGTATTTTTCATTTATGGCATACCATTATGATTTCCATTATGGGTAAACGCGATATTTTCATTTTAGGAAGTGTGGACTACCGCCCCCTCAAAGTGATTTGAATCGTTAATACCATATGTGGGATGTATAAAGGATGTAGTAAATGGTTTTATACCCTATATTATACTGGAATTATATTATACCTTTATATCATTATGATTTCATTCCATTAAATACGAAATAGAAATGAAAATAGTGTTCATGCGTACGTACGGCTTACCGTCTCCATGAACGGTGCATTTCATTTCTTACCTCTAAATGTTATGTAATATTATGAATGAATGTATATACTGGATATATATGAGATATATGATATCTATATCATGAGTATAATTATGGATATAATGGATATATTACCACATGAACAAAGTGTAATTATAAGATGTTTATTTTTGACTCAAGTACCTAAGATCGACAAAACGACCATTATAAACTTAAATAATTACATAATGTTCATGACACGGTAATAAGTGATATAAAAGGAATAATGAACTTGAAAAAGGTTATTAAGAAGGTAGGGATTAACTCTAGTTTATTATTCAGGAGGTTAAATAACGGTCGAGTCAAGACAGGACGCATGGTAAGGGAACTTCTTAACCCAATTTCCATTCTTTGGGTTAATCTCTTACTTTCAAATTACGTCATGATATTATTATGTCCTATCTTGTATTTGTACTTTATTTATGTTTAATTATAGTGAATACACATAATAGATCTATTTTATTTAAAAAATGATCTTTGTAAGGGAACTTCTTAAGCCAATTTCCATTCTTTGGGTTAATCTCATACTTTCAAATTATGTCATGATATTATTATGTCCTATCTCATATTTGTACTTTCTTTAAGTGTACTTATATTGAATAAACATAATAGATATATTTTGTTTAAAAATTATCTTTTTAAGGGACTTCTTCTCAATCTCCATTCATTGAGGCATATTTTGTTTTATACACAAATTTCTTTTATACAGTGTATAAACCCCTTTGAATTTTACGTTTATTCAAAAGTTTTTCTTTTATAATTATGTGATTTTTAAATGATTTCAAAAAAAGAGATATTTATCTCAAATATATGAAAATCCAGTACAATGTATACGTATTTAACGCAAGCTTAAAAATGTTTTCAGAAAACCCGACTCTCGAGTGTGGTAGACAGGAAGGGATTGGGCGTGGACCCATCATGGCCTGTAATTAGTCGAGAAGTCTCAGAATTAGTTATTTTGTTTTCAAAAGCTTGCATAATGTTTTTAGAAAAACACTGGAGTATATTTGAGCAATTTTAAACGTAAGTATCTTCTAAAAAAAATTGCATCAGTAGGTCTCATGAGACAAACTAGTGTCTTGGCACGAGGCCTTGACAAAATCTTATTTGTGGTCTTCGCACGAGGCCTTGGATACGTATTTATGATAGTCTGGTATTATTCATTCCATCATTATGAAAATAGTTATTGATATTGCATGTGATTATTCGACCAGTAGAATATCCATGTGAAGAAGTAAATGGCATTATCTCATTTTACTTTTGCCATATTATGTTGAAGTTCAAGTTTAAAAGGCTTTTGTTTTAGTTATACATTACCTTAAATGTTTATGTTTATTCATGAAAGCTTCCGATATATTTTTATCCTTACTGAACATCTGAGCTCACCCCTTTCAATGTTTTAATTTTTCCAGGATGTGATGAAGTATTATAGGAATGACCTGCAGGGATAGTCTGAAGGGGGTATGAGTGTGGAAAATGGAGACTATGTTATTGTAGTTTTTCACTTTGTGATGTAATGTAAAATTTATGAATGTATCTAGTGTTTCCAAGGAAACTAAACTAATTGGTCTTTCGAGACTTGATCTTTTGTGATGATGCCAATGTTACGAAGTAATGCACCGATTCCGGGTAACTGGGGTCAGGGCGTTACAATGAAAACATTTTTTTTTGTTTTAAAAACATTTATATATATTGTATCAAATTAAAGTGCTTTGGTATTGGTTGAAATAATGTTGTATTGAATACTAAATTTGAGTAGATGAGTAAATTTAGATTTGTAATAGTCATGATAAGGGTTATTCATGATTTGTAGATTATAGATTTGATGATAAAAAAACTGTTAAAAAATATTTGAATGAATAATTTGAAAAGAATTCAACCTATTGACTTCATTGTTAGTTTGAATTTTAGATATAAATAAGGGATACTCTATAATCATGATAAGGTTGTTATCAATTAAATTAGAAAATATTATGATTTTATTGAAATTTATAAAAAAATATGTCTCCCATGATTTGTTATAAAAGAGACAAAATGGGGGGAAATATGGAGATTTTTTGGGGAATTGTTTTAATGACGTTCCATGTGAATAATGTGACACCAACCTATAAATAAAACCAGTAATAAGATTAATGGTGAGTATATTTTATGAGCAGTGCACTGAATCGAAACATTCGTAGTGAACATCGATTGGCCCATTTAAATTTTCATGTGTCTTGTATAAATGGTTATCTTTTATATGAGTTTTTAGTCCAATAATATATCTAATAATAACCACATATCTCAATAACAAGAGAATTTATGTGGGAAAAAAATTTATGCACGATTTTCAAGTTAGTCCAACACAACTCTTCCCCCATCTAATTAGCATGAATCAACACATAAAATCTCAAAACTAGCAGATTTAATCATATGAATAAGTGATATTGTAATATATAATGTCTCCCATGATTAAAGAAGATATCCAAAGTATCATTTCTGAGGAAACTTTCTTATATATTACTTCTTTTGGTATTAACTCCAACACATTCAATGACATGAACCCATATAAACACATATTCATATTTTATGTTTCAAATTTCTTGATTTTTTCCATGTATTTTTTTTAAATATTATATAGAATTAATTATAGACAAAGTGATAATATGGTGTGTGATTCTAAAGCACATGGTTCCTAGAATAAATGTTTAAAATATATTAATATATTAAATATCATGCACTTGCAGTTTTCCTAAAAATGTGGAATAAAATCTAAATAGGTGATCAAATCAGATATTTGAGGGCACCATTGCATTCATAGAAGTGGATTTACCCTAGGTGAGACCTAATATCGTCCGGTGCAGGTCGGCTATGAAAAGTAGTTTTTTGTGTTTTAAATTAACAAAATACATTTAAAAATTATTTTATTTCAATATGTTTCATCAACACGGTGACGATTTATTTTAAATAAACCTAGAGGAAGGGATCCAAGGTTAAGATCATAAGCTTGGAATTACTTGGTAGCTCTGGAGAGAAACCCTGGAGAATTCTCTCGGCGGTGAACAATGACGGAACCTTGGATCGTAGATCAACGGACGCCATTCTTGACGAATCTCACCAATGAAGGAGACACAATGAATGATCTTCATCAGTGAATGATTCAAACCAAATGTAGGATTAGTTCTTTGGATTTACTTTCCCAATTCTTAGATTCAAAGATAAACGTGGACCAACCAATGAACAGGTTGATCCGCGGTTCGATCGTTCTTGTGGGATGGGATTTAGTTGTGGGATTTATCAGGTTTAAATATTTGAGAATTGATTTTGATTATTGATCATTCTTATTGGAATAGATCAAGACCGGAATAAACAATGGTTGAGGTTCATTCCTCAGGTTTGTTCCTTGGGAATCTTTTCTGCCTCATTTTATTCTATATGTTTTCCTTATTCATTGGTTATGAACGGATGATAGTTCCACCATTGTTTCTTGGTGAAATGATCCAAAATTGAAGATCCTACATCGGGACGGTCTAGAGGAGGTGCAATGACAATAGTGATGGACGAATTGATTAAATTTGGGAGTTACCACTTTTTGGATGGATTTCATTGAATGATTTTTATGTTTTTTCTGAGCCAATTGAAGGCCTAAAACACCCCTATTCGGTGTTAGGGTATTTAAAAAAGATAAAATATTGAGTTTCAGGGTGAAAAAAACATGGAATCATAGCCCATAGGATTGGATGAGGCACTCGGAGGAAGAACATGCGGTTCTAGAAATTTCAGAACACACAACATGTAGTATGGGCTACATAGTGTGTGTTCATCGATGAACCACTCGATGTGTACCTCAAGAGATACATAGACATGGGGTGGAGTAAATAGGTTGACTACACGATGTCTACCCCACCACACAACTTGTCCTAGACTACGTGCATGGACTATCCCATTTACTGGTACACGGGAAGAGCTACACGGGTTGACACTATGAACTGGCACATGGATAGAGTACACGGGTGGACCCCAGATGGAAGGGAACAATGTGTAAGTCTTTCTTCACATCATGTACTCTATTTTTATATGAATAGTTCTTTTTACATGGACCGTTGTACATCGAAATTATCTAGGTTCAATGGACATAGAATGCGACCCTACTCTATGCCATGTACTCTCTTCTACATGGCTTGAACCACTTGTCCACTGTATCTTGGAAAGGTTTCATTAAGGTTTCATTCCCATATCCTTGTCCTGAAGGTTAGTTGGTATCATTTACTACTCATAGAAGTATGATCCCTTCAACAGGACTTTCTGGAAATAGTTATTTGAATCCCCTCTAAGAGGCCCAAAACAGGATCCTCTATTAATTCTTCATGCCCTAGGTGGATTCATTGGTATTGATGTGACAAAAATTCACTTTGAATTGATCCTCTACATAGTAGTTTAATCCATATAGAATTGTTGGTATCACCACATAGCCCTGGCTATGATCATCATCTATGTATCACTTCTCTCCTTAGATCTATCAGAGTATCTCTCTCATGAGGGTTCTTGAAAAACAATACATATCGGATGGATATCATCAGTGTTATCGGACTCAGGAATGTGTTCTCCTGGATCGCTGCTTTGTGGAATCTTTGGACTGAATCCCTAGTGTTGGTATACAGTGGTTGTAACTTACCTCTAGACTGTGTGTCTTGGTTTGAGTATATCTCCATGTTCTTGTTATATATACTGTAGATATATACTTTTTAGAGTTTAGTGTACCTTTCCATTGTGTATTGCTTTGTGGTTTTGGGGTTTCTTAAGGAGTATTGTTATACTCACCCTTGCATGGTATTTTCCCGCATGTTTCATGTCTTGTGAAGATGAGTGATCTTTTGATGGATTCCAGCGCGGACTATAATCAGACAGAGATTTCTGAGTTCAGGTAGGCCGAGGTGTTCCTAGGGTTTCGATCAGTAGTCCAAATACCTATTTTGTTTATAGGTTGGACTTTATAGTTTACAGACTCTTTATTTTTGGTGGGATTGTATTATGGCCTAGTTTGCATTATTGTACTTTACATTTATGTCATACTCTGTTGGTTTGGATAGTGGTATGCATGCATTTGTTTCATAATGGTTTTTACATTTCAGTATTTTTGGGATTGGAGATGTGTGTGAGCATATAGGTACATAGGAAATACCTCCCATGTTAGTGATATCCCTACTCGGTGCTAGTCACTAGCCTCTGGCCTATTTAAGGCCGGAATGGGTAGTTACGATACGAGTCCCACTGGGATGGGTTGTGACATAGTGGTATCAGATGGGTCAGTTCTACTTTTGGATCAAGAGTCTGTGAGGTTGGTTTGGGGAAACAGTGTTAAGTGTTTCAAGTTCAGCTTTTACGATAAGGACTCTAGTGTTAGTGTGGGAGGCTGACGTATCCATACACCAGAACTCTGATAACCTTCTTTTGGAATCGTTACATGAGAGCACTGGTTGTAAGGGAAATAATGGCACATGCATCATATAGGAACATGTTGTGTTTTCCATTTCTTCTTAAGTTATCTCTCTAGATATTCTCATTGATCGTGGTACATATTATCTTTCTTACAGGATGCCTCCACGAAACATATCATCTAGGATTCAACAGCTCGATCATGAGTATTACCCACTTAGTAATGAGGCTTTGATATAGGGTCCAGTTCCCCATATGTTTCCTCCAGATGGTGCACTATCTATACCACCACTAGTGGAGAAGTATGTGGTACCTACAGTACTAGAAAACGAGGATCGTGGGCTGAGTGCACTCCATGAATTTCAGAGACAAAGACCCCTAAAGTTCTTATGTAATCCCAAACCTTAGGAGGCTGAGGACTTTCTTGAGGCGGTGACCAGAGTTTTTCATCTAGTTAGGACACCAGTGGACCAAATGGTGATCCTTACAATGAGCCTTCTTCAGGGTTCGATAGGGAGATGGTGTATTTTGTCTACACAGACTCGTGAAGAGGTGACTCTTTCATGGATGGAATTTGAGCATATATTTAGGTAAGAGTTCTCACTAGTTACACTAAGAGCAGTGCATATACAGAAAATTCATTAGCCCTAGCAGGGTAGCATGATGGTGGATGACTATTCGTTGAGGTTTACTAACCTTTCTAGGTACTCGATGGATATGGTTAGAGATCAGTACTTTAGGGATCGGACCTTTTAAAGAGGTATACGTAAAGACATCTGAGCCAGTGTTATACGCCTATGAATTTCAACTTATTCTGGAGTGTCTGAGTGAGATTTGGTGGTCAAATTCTTCTTGGATGAGAAGATGAAACCAGTGACAGCCAGCTGCTAGAAAGTAGGTGTAGAGACCTCAGTAGCAGGGAGCTGATGTTAGACTCAGGGATCTGGACATGGGAGATGTTTTAAGATATCCTGGGATAGGGGATATGCGGTTTAGGTCCCTTAGGATGGATCCAGTCAGCCTAGGGAGAGGTGATGCAACAAATGTGGTTGTAGTGGGCATCTTGATTGATATTGTCCAACCCGTTGAGCTGCTCATAGAGAGATGGTGGATGGACCAGTAAGGCAGAGGCAATGACAGGAGCAGGCAGATATGTTGGGCGGCAGACGTGGCAGAGGATTAGGAAGAGCAATATGAGGTGGAAGTAATTTTGACATATTACCACCATCGCCCCTGTTAGGTCCACTCCAGGCTTAGGGAACTCAAGAACAGAGGTGGGGATAGCTGCATGTGGTCACGGTGTATGACTTAGTATATCCAAGTATGATTCAAGGTATGATATGTGTCATTTCGACCTTAGATACCGTATTGATAGACACAGGTTCCAGTCATTTCTTGCTTGATACATACCTTAAACGAGACCTTGATATTCTAGTAGAACCGTTGATTCGGACCTTATGCTTGGAGAAACCTATAGGAGGAGACTCAATGATCACAATATTATGATGACTGCATGACTTGACCCTTAGAGGTGAGAGTTTCAGTTGGAACATCTTGGTGGCAGAATCGAGGCATTACTATGTCATTCTTGGTATGGGTTGGTTATCTTTATTTCATGCCTAGATTGACTGTTTTAGGTGAACGGTGCAGTGTATCCATAGAAATGGAATAAGGTTTTTATTTGTTTATGAAAGGGAAATCCAAGCAGCACAAGATGGAATCGTGCATAGGAGGGTGCAGTCGATTACTCGTGATTTGGCTAGCCTGACCCTCGGAGTAACAAACGTTATGAGTTTTCAATTCCTAGCAGTAGTGGCGGAGTACGAGGAATTATTTTCCTAAAGATTTTCCTGGTTTACCTTCCCACTAAGAGATATAATTTTGTATCATCTTATACCCCAGGTATACACTAATATCATCACCATTATATCGGATGGATCTCATAGAGCTTCATGAGCTAAGGGTTTAGTATGAGGACTTGTAGAGGAAGGGCTTCATGAGACTCAATGTTCACACTAGACAAACCCGTTTTCTTTCCAAAAAGGAAGATGGGAGCTTGAGGTTGTGTGTGAACTACCAATTCTTAAAGTAGGTGACCATGAAGAAAAATTATCCACTACCAAGAATTGATGACCTATTTGATCAGTTGAGAGGGGCACGATGGTTCTCAAAGGTTGACCTTCGATCAGGCTATCCCTAACTACAATTACGAGAAGATGATATAATGAAGACTACATTCATATGTCGTTATGGTCACTATGAGTACTTGGTGATTCCCTTTGGCATGATTAATTCCCTAGCAGTTTTCATGGGACTTACAAATCGGATCTTTTAGCCTTATTTAGATCGGTTCACAGTAGTCTTCATAGATGATATCCTTGTGTACTCAACATATGAGGAGGAGCACGCAAGACACTTAATTATGTTTCTGAACATACTTCGAGAGCACAATATTTATGGGAAACTCTTAAAATGCTAGTTCTGGATTTAGGCTTCCACTTTTCGGGACATGTTATCTTAGTGGATGGAGTAGTAGGGGACCCGACCAAGGTGGAGGTAGTGTTACAGTGGGATCCACCTTGGAGTGTGATGGAGGTGTTGATATTTCATAGGCTATCAAGCTATTACCAGGGATTCATACCTAATTTATCTAGGATATCAGCACTGGTAATAGCTTTGACTTGAAAGGGGAAGCCATTCATGTGTATAAAGAAGTTTCGGCTCAATTTTTTGTATTTGAGGCAGAGTTTGATGAGTGCCCCGATCTTTAGATTATCATAGGAGGGTGTCAAGTACATAGTTTTATACAATGCATCAGGGATCGGACTTGGTTTTGTTCTAATGTAGATGAAAACAATGATTGTCTATGACTAACACCATTTGAGGCCACATGAGCTGAACTACGAGGCCCATGATCATGAGTTGGTAGTGTTAGTCTTTGCATTGATGATGTGTTGACACTACCTGATGGGTGAATGGTTTATCTTCTACTCTGAGCATAAGAGACTTGAGTAATATTCTCTCATAGGGATATAAACTTGAGAAGGAGGCAATGCATAGAGTTTATCTAGGACTATGAATTTGGGATTATCTATACTCCTAGGAAGGGAAATGTTGTGGAATATTCTCTTAGGAAGAGATCTAGTTCGTAGTTGCTGAACGATGTGTCAGAGCATTTTGCCTCATTACAGTTATCCTTTGTGGATGGATATGGAGCATCTTACCTCCAGTCAATGTTTTTCACCCTTCCACTATTATATCAGGGTCAGGGAGCCGCATCTTGGGGATACCAACTATGATACACTAGGTGCTCAGATGTCCACATGGCATGCGCCTGATGGATATTCACAAGGTGGGGAGTACATCGTCATTTTTAGAGGATAAACAGTTTCACCAGTGGAATTTTGGGAGGAAGATCTAGGGGAGATTCATACATCTCATTTGACGGTAAATCCTGGAGTGAAAAAGATGTTCCAGGACCTCCAATGTCATTTTTGGTAGACAAGGACGAAAAATGTAGTAGAAGAGTTTGTTTCTCGATGTCTTATGTGCCAATAGGTGAAGGCTAAGCACCTGTTTTCAGCAGTTTTAGCTCAACCCCTTAAGGTTATAGAATAGCAGTGGGATGGTATATCGATAGACTTTGTGATGTTTTTACCACGTATGTCTATGGGACATGATTCCATATGTGTGATAATTGACTGACTCACCAAGTTGGCTCATTTCCTAGCTATCTGGGAGAAAACTTCTCTAGAGATCTTGGGATGCCTCTATGTTCCAGAGATAGTTCGAAGCCATTGAGTCCCATCAATGATAGTTTCTAGTCATAATACTCATTTTACATCCTGGTTGTAAAAGTTATTGTATGGGGCGTTTCGGACTTAGTTACACTTGAGCATGGCGTTTCACCCCCAGACAGACAGTCGGATGGAGCCAACCATTTAGGTACTCGAGGACATGTTTTAGGATTGCATGTTAGACTTCAACTATAGTTGGGAGAATCACCTACCTCTGATGAAGTACGCATAGGAAATAGCTACCATTACACCGTTGGTATGGCACCATTCGTGGCTTTGTATGGGTGACCCTTCTGGCCACCCCTTTGCTAGACTAACCCAGGAGAGTTAGCACTCATGGGCCTATAGTTGGTGCGAGATACTACCAAGAAGGTGAAGATAATCCAGGAATGGATGAAGACTGCATAGATCCATCATAAATTTTATGTTGACAGGCGGTAGAGGCCTTTGGAGTTAAATAAAGGATACCATGTGTTCCTTTGAGTTTCACCTCGATGGGGGTTCCATAGATTTGGATGGGGTGGAAAATTATCTCTGATGTTTATTGGTTTTTTTAGATACTACGTAGAGTTGGTGAGGTGGAGTACCGCTTGGCTCTACCCCCATAGTTGGATTGGGTATACGATGTCTTCCATGTGTCACAACTGAGGAGGTACATGCATGATCCATCACACTATATTGAATGAGTTGAGCTACACATTGATGATGGAATGACTTTTTCTAAGTACCTAGTGAAGATTGAGGATACAAGGGTGTGGATACTTCTTGGGTGAGTAATTCCCTTGGTTCATGTCTAGTGGTAGTGCATGAATCTCTCATAGAGAACATGAGAGTGGAAGGCTCACATTCATGCACAGTACCCAAATATTTTTTTATAGACTTTCACTACTAGAGACTACAGTTATACCAACACAAATATCCCAATGATTTAAAAAAACATTGGGATAGGTTTCATATACCAACGGTTCAATGAAACTATTGGTATAGATCTATTAATAGATGGTTTTACCAATGGTTCAATACAACTGTTTGTATAGGGGTGGAATTGTGAAGGTTATACAAACGATTTTAAACAACTGTTGGTATATCTTATCTATCCCAATGGTTTTTAAAAACCATTGGGATAGAAAACCCCCAAATACCCACATCCCTCTTACTTCCCAAAGATCTTTCTACATTCTTTCCACATTTTCCCCTAGTCGTGAGCCTCTGTCCGCATTTTTTCCTAGCCCCGAGCCACCTTTTTTCAGAAGCATATCTATTTCTCCAAAACAAGATACCTCCTCCACTTCAAATTCGTAAGTGGTAATTGAGTTATTTCTTTTTACTCCATTTATTTTGGATTTTTTCATTATATTTTGGTGAAATATGAATTCAATTTTTACTTTGGGTGCTCATCCTTGAAGGTGAAATGTTTTGAAATGTTTTAAGTCAATTTAATTCTATTTAAGGTGTGTGTTTCAATGAGATTATTTTATTTAAATTAAATGTTTGTTTTTTCATTGTAAATTGATTTTTATTGAGGGGGGTGGGATGTCCAGGTGGGGTGGGGGTGGGCTATGTAGGTGGGGAGTGGGGTGAGCGGGTTGAAGGTTGGGAGGGGGTGTGGGCTGTCCAGGTGGGGGGGGGGGAAGGTTGTGCAGGTGGGGAGGGGGTGTGTAGGTTGGGAGGGGGTGTGGGTTGTCTAGGGAGGGGGGATATCCAGGTGGGGTGGGGGTTGAGGTTGTTCAGGGGATGGGGGTTGTCCAAGGGGGTTGGGGTGTCCAAGGGATGGGGTGTCTAGGGGGTGGGGGTCTTTCCATTGAGAGGGGGTTGTCCAGGGGGTGTGGGTGTCTAGGGGGTGGGAGTGTCCAGGGGGTGGGGGCTATCCATGGGGTTGGGGGTGTCTAGGGGTTGTATAGTGGCATGTAGGGACTGTCCAAGGGGTGGGGTGTCAAGGGGGGTTGGGGGTGTCCAAGGGGGTGGGGTGTTTAGGGGGTGGGGGTTGTCCAAGGGGGTTGGGGGTGTCCAGGGGGTGGGTGGATGTCCAGGTGGTTGGGGGTTGTCCACGGGGGTGGGGTGGGGGGTTGTCCATGGGGGTGGGGTGTCTAGGGGTGGGGTTGTGTCCATGGGGGGTGGGGTCTATCCAAGAGGGTAGGGGTGTCTAGGGGGTGCGATGGTGTCCCGGAGGTGGGGGTGTCTAGGGGGTGGGGGTGTCCAAGGGGGTGGGTGTCCAGGGGGTGGGGGGGTTTTCCATGGGGGTGTCTAAGGGTGGGGGGTTTCTAGGGGTGGGGGTTTCTAAGGGTTGGGGGTTGTCCAGTGGGGTGGGGTGTCTAGGGGATGTGGGGGTGTCTAAGGGGTGGGGGGTTTCCAGGGGTGGGGTGTCCAGAGGATGGGGGTGTCTAGGGGGGGTTGTCCATGGGGGTGGGGTTTCCAGGGGGTGGCGGGTGTCCAGGGGGTGGCGGGGTTGTCCAGGGGGGGTGGGGGCAGTCCAAGGGGGTGGGGGTGTTGAGGGGGGTGTGGGGGATGTCCAAGGGGGTGGGGGTGTCCAGGGGGTGGGGTGTCCAAGGGGTGGGGGTGTCCAGGGGGTTGGGTTGTCCAAGGGGGTAGGGGTGTCCAGGGGGGTGGTGGTGTCCAGGGGTGGGGGCTGTCCAGGGGGTGGGGGTTTTCATTGGGGTTGGGGGTGTCCAGGGGTGGGGGTGTCCAAGGGTGGGGTATTTCTACGGTGTGGGGGTGTCTAGGGAGTTGGGGGATGTCCAAGGGGTGGGGGTGTCCAAGGGGGTGTCGAGGGGGTGTGGGGACTGTCCAAGGGGTGGAGGTGTCTAGAGGGTCGGGTGTCTAGGGGGTGGGGGTGTCCAGGGGGTTGGGGGGGCTATCCACGAATACCTCTATTCCCTCTCATATATATTTTTTTTGTTACACATTATTTATCCTTTTCTAATTACTTCCATATTTGTTTTGAAATGCTGGAAATGCAACCAATTAAAGAGAGGCGACAAAAAAATATGGTGGACAACAACCATCGCATGGCTGAGATGGGTGTTCCAACACTAGTGCCTGTAGTGAGGATTTTATTTCAAATATATATATTTAAATAATATATAATTTCATGTGATTAATTTTTTTTAAACATTTTCGCAAGATACACATCTTAGGAAACAATTATTTGATGAGCATCCTAGTAGTGGTCCTAGTACTCAGGGTGTTTGTATGAGGGGGTGGTCCGAGAGATAGGAAATTCGGTCGGCCTGCCTGATTAGACAATTCCCCTCCCACTGACATACCATATATCCCACATCTTGATCTTTGTGTATCATTAGGGACACACGGGATATTTAGTCCTCCCATGTTTTCACCACCCTTTACATCTGAGACTCTTCACCTGTCTTTACTATATCTGGTGATGATTCCCACTCCCCATCAAGCATTCGTCTATCCATCTGTGTCATCTTCTTTTACTTATACTTCCTTCTCTCTGAGCTTCTATATTCCATCTTATTCTACTCATTCTCTGCCAGATTCTGTCTATACAGAGCATACATTGGGAGCCACTCCACATAT